>CM056058.1:106747386-107347386 GCA_029574335.1 Rana kukunoris
CCTTGTGTTCGACTGTGCATTCAACGAGCCATATTACGTTGTGTTTTTGTTCCAGTCTGAGTTACACAGTGGACAAATGGAAATTTCCGATGAGAATTATTTTTCATTCAGAACAAAAAGAGAACATGCTCTCTTTCTAAGTCCGTCGTAATTTCTGATGGAAAAAATGCCGATAGGGCACACAAATGGTTGGAATATGCGATGAAAAAATTCCGTCTGACTTTTGCAGCAGAAATTCGATGTGTGTACAAGGCATAAAGACTAGGTTTCATAAAGAGTTTGGTGAGCAGCAGTTTTTTATGATTTACTAATGCTGACCTGCTCTGTATATTACTTTCATATATATATATATTTATATATATATATATATATATATATTGATGTAGACATGGGGGGTGTTTAGCTTTTGTGGCAGATGCATTTTTGTGTAGTGAGTCCACACCAAACAGGCATATAGTGTTAAGGCCTGATAGCCACGTTTATTAAATGAGGAAAAGGAAACAAAAAAGTAATTCAGAATCCCACGCATGGGGTTTAAACATTATTCAGCGACAACTGAAAATAACAGCCCACCTGGTACTCTTTAACAGCACTGCGGCTACAGGTACTGGTCCCTCAAAACCACACCTCCTCCAGACCCATGGTCCTGGATGCACATGGCTCCGAAGCCTTTAACGCATACAGTGACAGTAACAGCCACTGCTCCACCTCCACCTTCCTCTCCACTCTGCTCTCTCCAGTCCCTCATTATATTGGCTGTGTGCACCTGGCAAACACCTGCTGGCCATTAACAAGACCTGGACACAGGGTTGGAGATCCCATCCCACCCAAGTCTCTGCAGGTTCTCCAAACTACACAGCCCCATTTAGTAGAACCCGAAAAAAGCTGCCAAAACAGTTTTCTCTGTTTTAAGTTATGCTGTGAAGTTCTGCAGTCACTGACATGCAGACTCTGTGTCCGTTTTTGCTCCCTTTCCATGCGTACAGGGGACTCTCACTATTACAAATATATATATATACACGCACTCAAATATAATGTATATTTCTAATCATCAGAAGGCTTTATAGGTTCATGGGTGTCTATTTTCTATTTAGAGAGGTACTATACTGTACTGTAGAAAAGAGATATGGTACATTATATTTGTCATGTTTTATTAGCATTTTATTATATTATATGACATTTTATTATATTTGTCACATTTTATTCAAATACAAATACATATATACAATTGTTTAGTAGAAGATGTGTTTCGCTCTAGATGCTATCCATGTTATGTTGATGATTTTGAACCCGCTTTGAAAAACGTTGAAGACAGAAGTGTAGCTAAAGCCCTCTATCAAACCTTCACAAAAGATTAGATTAGTTCTGGCAGGGTACTTTACTCAGCATACATGTTAAGAAGGTTGTCTGACAAGCAGGAATGTACTTTCCAAAGAGCATTAGGAGAAGAATTCCACCACTTATCATGGAAGGATTGAGGTAATGTGATACCGCCCTTGCTTGCAGGAGGATATGGCAGTCTTATGACGTTTGCCATTCAAGACCTTCACTAAGCGCTATGCTGTGGCTGCCAGGACATGCCCAGAATGGAATGGAACGCTTGTGTTTGTGGAAGAATCACACATAGTAGCTTTGGTTTTAGCTTTCTTTTCAGACAAGACTTTGTTGGTTTTGTGTTTGTTTTCTTTGAAAGGGATTAAGGAGGCCACATACAGGCAGATCTCTAAAATCAACTAGTAAGGGAAAATCAGCTCCATCCTAACTATAGCTCAGCCAATGTACAGATGAAGCGCATATGGCAAAGGCTCATTCTTTTCTGTAAAGAAAAGGGAATGATCGGTGATCAGTTGAGGAGCTTTTCCAACATGTCATTACTTTTTGACTCTCCAGGCATCACCTTTATTGTTGTTCTGTGTTTCGAAGGGACAATCCACAAAAATTACCAGATTTTATCAGTTTATGCAAAAGAGTATACAGGGCACTAATACACCTTCCCGCCCAGACCAATTTTTAGCTTTCAGTGCTGTCACATTTTGAATGACAATTGTACCCAAACTCAATTTTTATCATTTTGTACCCACAAATATAGCTTTCTTTTGGTGGTATTTGATCACCTCTGCGGTTTTTATTTTCTGCAAAAAAAAATAAAAAATGACCAAAAAAATAAAATAAATAAATAAATTGTTTCCGTTATAAAACATTGTAAATTAGTATGTTTTCTCCTTCACTAATGGGCACTGATGGAACTGCACTGACTGGGACTGATGGGCACCGATGAGGTGGCACTGATGTGGTGGCATTGATGATGGGCACCAATATGCGCACTGATGGCGGCACGGATGGGCACTGATAGGCGGCACAGATAGGGTGGCACGATGGGCACGGATAGGCAGCACGGATGGCATGGATAGGCGGCACAGATGGGCAGGGATAGGCGGCACAAATGGGCAGGGATAGGCGGCATTGGATAGGCAGGGATAGGCGGCATGGATGGGCAGGGATAGGCGGCACGGATGGGCAGGGATAGGCAGCACGGATGGGCACTGATAGGCGGCTCGGATGGGCACTGATAGGCGGCAAGGATGGGCACTGATAGGCGGCACGGATGGGCACTAATAGGCACTAACGTATGTGTTGTACTAATGGATGCCAATCAGTGCCAAACAATGCCTGCCATCAGTGATGCCCATTGTGGGCATCCATTATGTGTCATCCCTGGTGGTCTAGGGTGGCATACCTTTGGTTTAAATCCCTGGTGGTCTAGCGGTCCAGTGGCCATCCCTGGTGGTCCAGTGGGCATCCTCGGGGGGGGCTGTGCTGATAATCGATCAGCACAAACCCCCCTGTCAGAGGAGCAGCCGATCGGCTCTCCTCTACTCGCGTCTGACAGACGCAAGTGAGGAAAGCCGATTGCCGGCTTTTCCTGTTTACATTGTGATCAGCCGTGATTGGACACGGCTGATCACGTGGTAAAGTGTTTCCGTGAGAGACACTTTACCTAAATCGGTGTTGTGGGGTGTCAGACTGACACCCCGCAAACACGATCGCCGCGATGTGTGCCCCCGGGGGTGCGCAGCGGTTCAGAATTCTGAGGACGTCATATGACGTCCAGTCAGGATTCAGCAACCACTTTGCCAACGTCAATTTGTCATTGGCGGGCGGCAAGTGGTTAACCACCTTAATACCAGGCTCTTTCACCCCCTTCCTGCCCAGGCCATTTTTCATCTTTCAGCACTGTCACACTTTGAATGACAATTGTCTGGTCATGCTACACTGTACCCAAATGATAAAACAAACCCTCCTACATAAGTTGTACTGGTTTAGCTGCAGCCAGCTTTTCTCTACAGCCTTCTAAAGCACACAAATGGTTTTCTCACCTCCAGTAGGCAGGAGACAGGGGTCTGACATCACGCACTGCACATCATAGAGCAGGGAGCTATGTGTAATCTGAGACTTGAGTGGAGGAAATGGACACACCCCTCTACAAAGTCTCATTGGGAAGTATTCACAGCTGAGACTGTCAATCACCTTCAGTGTAGTTGTGTGGGGCAGGGCTGTCTCCCAAGATTATGTGGTGTTGGCAAAGACTGTGAGTAATGCAATTACCAGATGGAAAACAGAAAAGACAGATATCACACTCTGTGCTTTGGATTTAGGCAAGTACACACTATAGAAGGATTTGCTCAGTTCATGTTTTATTTCAGTGGTTTACAACCACTGTTTGCCTAACTCTGGCAAAAATTATTGTTTTATTTTATTTGGGTTTTTGATCTCTACCAGACTTTATAGCTGTCTCTGTCCCAAATGGGTAGCTTTCCCTTTACATTCACATAAATAAGGTGTCATCAGGATAAGAAGTGACAGAGACAGCAATAAAAGCCTGTAATGCTTACCCCTGAAATAGTTGCTGTTGATCAAGTTCTCTCCTTTTCCAGCAATGCTCCCCCAAACTGATCCAAGACTCACCGACATACCCTATAAACTAGTGTTGCTCACGAATATTCGCATTGCAAATATTCGCTACGAATATTGCATATTCGAGTATTCGCGAATAACTCGAATATTCGTATTTTTTCAAATTTATTTTTAAAACGGATCACATCCTAGTGATCTCCATCGACGTCTAAAAGCATTGCTGGTATGATTAGAGAGAGACCCTGGGCCGAGTAGCTGATGCGATTCTTTTATGTTGCCGAAAATTTGCGAATTTTCGGCAACATAAAAGAATCGCATCAGCTACTCGGCCCTTCTTTTGCATCAGAGCCAATCAGAATAACTCGAATATTCGGCAAAAGGAATATTGCGCGATATTCCTTTTGCCGAATATTCGAGTTATTCTGATTGGCTCTGATGCAAAAGAAGGGCGGAGAAGATAATCGCGCAATAGGAATATTGCGCGATTATCTTCTCCGCCCTTCTTTTGCCCCCTTATTCTCCTTTCTTTTAAGTAGAGTTAGTGTAGAGTTAGTGTTTAGTGCATATTAGTTTAGTAATACAGGAAATGATCTCCGTTTATGAGAATTTCGCAATCATTTTCGCATTAGCGAAATTTCGCCAATTTTTTTTTGGATAAAATATCACGAATATTCGATATTAGCGAATATTCGCAAATATTCTTCTATATATTCGCGCAATATCACGAAATCGAATATGGCGTATTCCGCTCAACACTACCTATAACCTATAAAGTAGGTTTTTTAAGACAAAATCCCTATGGAAGGAAGGAAATACTGATTAGAGCAAAAACAATAATATATTACAAATGAATAACTGAGGATAATAAACACTGTGACCTAATATATGTGTAAACAGACATGTCTATAAACAATTTGCGATATAATATGCACAACTACAAAATGAGCAATTCAATTCATCCCAAGGCCTATCTTATTTGAACCAAAGGGTACCCTGTTGAACTTGGTCTTGCCGACGCTGGGGCCCTTAATCTTTTAGGTGAAGTGCACTTTTGTAATCTTAACAGAATTTGGACTGCTCTGAAAAGAAAGGGGTTCATGGTAATTCAAAAGGGCTGAGTACCCAAGTGAAATAGGTAAACTGTGAAAGTCTTTGAAGCTTCTAATTACTGTAGTTGGTCTCTGGATTCTTGGCAGTCATGTGTAGGCCAACAAAAGGTTCCCCTCTCAAGCTGGAGTTCAGAAGCAGTAGCAGGCAGTCCATCTCCTGAAGGTCAGGTATCAGCCATAGTCGCTCACCAGGTCAGCTGCAGTCTCTTGCCAGGTTCAGAAAGTGGCACACTGATCCTTATCGTAGCTCTCAGCAGCCATGTTCTCACACAGGCAGCCCAGCACAGGTCACTGCAGAAGCAGCCAAATGTCCCCCAGCATTGGCAGTCTCTCAGTAGACCAGACTATATCAGCAATGGCAGTCCCTGGTACACAAGCTCCCTGCACTTACTGTCCCTCTGGAGTATAGACTTACTCTGAGCATCAACAGCCTGTGTGCAATACTCTCACTCAGCACCAGCACCTACCTTGTCACCTCTCCACATTCCCCGTTTCCCAGGCACTTTTGGTAGATTAAGTTCTCTTTTCCTTTATGGTCCAGGGTTGAGCCTCTCTGGGGACTACATTCCCCAGCAGGCCTTGCACCTGTACTCTGCCTGGCCTACAGTTGGTGGATCTTCAGGCCACAGCAGTGGCCAGTAGGTGCCTTCTTTCAATCACCCTCTCCTGATGCAACTGTACAGGTCAATAGCTTTAGGGGGGGGGGGGGGAGAGAAAACCCTGCAACAAGGTGCATAGCCTTTTTCTAAAGCTGAGCCATAAAGGTCCACTGGTGGGGCTTCAAACCCAAGATTGGTTCAGACCTTTCCACGTTCTACAAAATTGTGTTTTTATTGATGCTAACATCTTAACCCAGGAGATCTCCCCTTACGTCCTATGTGGTCACCAGGACAGCACTTAAAATTAACTATCATCTACATATTAAAAGTACACTCAGCCGTAAAAACCTAAACAGGGTCCTACTCCTAACTCTTCCTTAACCTTTTATTTTTTTTATTTTTTTTCCACCTCAGAAAACTCTATCTGGAGACTTAATCAATTTTGCGTTCATACACTCTCTCCATCCTAGTTCACATCATAGTAGGAAATTTCTTCTTTACTTTTGTTATTTATATTTAACCCAATCCTGCCATTTCAGTTTGAATCCCCCTTCTCCATCCTCCCCCATAAATCTAAGCTGTTCAGTGTAATAAATGTCATTTATTTTACAAAGACATTTCCTCACCTTTGGGCCCTCGGGCTCTTTCCACTGTTTAGGGATCAAACACTTCGCTGCATCTAGGATATGGGGGAGCAAGGTACTCATATACTGTTTGATAGACATGTTTGTCCCGTGAAACAGGCACACCCACGGGTCGTCTGATATTTTAATTCCTGTAATTTCCTTGATTACTGATACTACTTGGTGCCAGTATATTTTAATTTTGGGACACGTCCACCATAGGTGTGACATGGTTCCGGGTTCCGTACACCCCCTCCAACAGAATTTGGAGGTCTCCCCTTGATAATGAAGTGCGATATCCGGGTTATGTACCATCGTGATAGACATTTGAAATTCATTTCTATCAGCCCGCAGTTTGTGGATGTGGTGTGGACCATCTTTAATACTTTCCCAAAATCTTTCTCAGTATCACTTGTTGCTAGCTCCTCATCTCATTTTTTAATATACGGAGGTGGCCCCAATTTTTTTAATCCCAACAATATTTTGTAGATCAGGGAGATCCCGCCCCCACTGTTCGGCGCTAAACACAGATGCTCTAATGGGAGAAAATTTCTCTCTAACCTAATCGGATGAGGGAGGGATTCCACAAAATGTTTCAACTGTAAGTAACTCTTCCTTAACCCGTTGTAGCACTACCCCCAAAGGAGCCGCTTAATAGTTCGGGTTTGCTGTTCCTTAACCTCTGACACACCAGGTTAAGCAGATAGAGATTGAAATGCTGTTGAGTACAAAGATAGATATTCTGCACGCAACTTAAACCCAAAATTAAGAAGTAGACACCAGACTGGTTAGTGAAAACAGAATTCAATATATTGTTGCTGCAATGTAATTGAGGTAAATAGCAGCAGTGTCAAAGATGAGTAAATGGAGAAAGCCATTAATCACAATTCACTAGACAATAGGGTCGCTAACGTGTAGCAGGTTGGTTTGGAGTTCTAGGTAGCATGAGTAATTGATACCTGGTAACCTTCAAATTCACACACAGAAATGGCATGAATGACAATAACTATGATGGCGAACGATGATGTTATAACTTTCCTGCAACCAGTAAACTATGCTGTTAGAGTGCACTCTATAAATAACTATGCTGAGACCCAGGTCTTACGGTACAGGTCTCTATTTACTTGTGGCAGCAAATTAAGTCCAGCAGCTATCTAACAAGACCTAGTTCTTCAGCTGGCTAACGTTGGGGCCCAGTCTTTATGGTGGTGCACATAAATAAGGCAGCTAGTCAACAGTCCATTCTCTATGTGCTTAGTCCTACTAGCAGCAACAAGGTCTATGGCAGCAGTGCGATTGTTTAGATGTTCTCTGAATCTGACCAACAGTGGTTCTAGTCCTCAGCCCAGAGGTATGCAGTGCTCTGGTCTCATTGCAGCAAAGGTCTGTGTCCCAACAATAGCACAGACCTCAGCCTCTGTGCACGCCAGTTCACTCTTTCTCTGGCCCAAAGCACACAGGAACCCAATCTCTGGTGTAGGTCATGGGCTTGTGTTAGGTGGGCACACACCCAGAAAGGCAGGTGTGCTCACATCAGCCTCTGTGCAGCAAAAGAGGAAGCTCCTTGATTGGCAGCCCAGGACTTACAGCCTTTTTCCTCCCTCTCACTGACTCCTTGTGGGTACTTTAGTTCAATGATCCACAGAATTCCACAGCATAGCACCTATTCAGGACTTCAGCTCACACAGTCCGATGTGGCCAGCTTACAAGTCTATGGAGCCTCTTTTGGCCTGTCTGCTAACCCTGCTGGTGGGAGGCAGACAATGGTGCTATATTCCGCATGTCATTTCAGTGAGGACACAGAGAGCAGCTGCAGAACTGACAAAAGTTTTGACAAAATTTGGGTTGAAAGGATCAGTTCATCTTTGCTTATGTAGTGCCATGCTCCCATTGGGTATGTGCTATATGTTAAATTCTAGTTGCCTGAGCTGTAGTTTAGCTCAGAATAATTATGCAAAATTGTTGGTTCTGTTTCAGTTCAGCTGGGTTGCACAATTTTCCCCTTGACGGTGGGTGTCCCTGTTACCTCAGGTTAAGGTTGGAAAGGCAACGGGCTGGATACATTGGGTATATCTTTCACAGAAGGGGGCATAGTAAACCCGCTGTGCATTCTGGGGAGGGGTACCCTGGCTTTAGGGATGTGTGAGCTGTTTCGTAGCCTTGGGGCCGACTGGACGGAGGCCTCGCAACTGAGTGTAGGCCCAGGAGTTTCTGGGGTCTACTAATCCAGAGATGGTCTTTTTCGCTACCTTACCTACGGAAGGAAGCTGAACCAGTGGGATTCAATTGATGGACGTACCCCAGCAAATTTACCTCACTGTGCTGCTGGCCTGGCTGAAAGATTCTTGGCATTGTGAGTCGTGTACTTTATTGGAACTATACAAAGTGTGCGAGTGGTTACGCAACCTTGTGGCAGAAGATCGTGGGATAACCTGAAAAAACGTATCGAGTCTGTGGCAGAGACTTTGACGAGCTTCGCACCAGCTGCTAGGCCAGTGAGAGTAGGTCTATCTGGTGGTTTCTGAAATTCAGTGTGGAGCTGAGTGAATCCTCTGGATCTAAGTTGTACCTGTGATCCCTAAAGCAAAGGTACCTGAGTCTTTCCCCATCCCTCTACCCCTTTGTTGAAGAACTTTGTTCAATAAAAACCTTGAAAGAGACTTTGTGTTTGGTGCAGACATTTCATGCGGACAACTCTTCAAGCAGAACCCCTGAAACGAGCGTATGGAACAGTAAGATAACGGCAGGCCCAAATCTAAACCAGCAGCTCCTTCGGGGGTAGTTCTACACTTACTTTTGCCAAACTCCCCATGCATTACAGCATCCTCAATACTCTAACATGCTATTTTAAAGGGTTTTAGCTTTTCAGATGCTCATTAACCGCTTGCGGACCGCCGCATGTACATTTAGGTCGGCAGAATGGCACGTACAGGCACATTGGCTTACCTGTACGTCCCTGCCTTGACGCGGGTCGGGGGTCCGATCGGGACCCTCCCGGTACATGCGACGGTCTTTGCGGCTCTGGGAGCGATCCGGGATGAGGGGACGGCTATTCGTTTTTGTCCGCCCCCTCATGATCGTTCCCAGCCAATGCGCGCCCCCCCGCCCTGTCACTTCCTCCTCCTGTGTAAACACAGGAAGGAGGAAGTGATGTGATCTCTCCCTCTGCAGTTTTTTCAACCACCGCTGAGGAGAGATCACATCACACAGTAAGTGTACACAACACTACACTGACACCAGGACATGTAGGCACATTTAACCCCTTGCGATCACCCTCCCCCCCCCCCCCTGTCACAGTGTCACTGAATGCAGTGATTATATGTATGATCACTGCAGTTAGTGTCAGTGTGACAGGCAGTCAGTGTTAGGTTCAGGGTAGCCCCCGTACCCCCCCTAATAAAGATTTAACCCCTTGATCACCGCCCTAGTTAACCCTTTCACTCCCTATTGCAAGCGTCACTAAGCGATAATTTTTCTGATCGCTGTATTAGTGTCGCTGTTCCCGCCAGGTAGCAATTTTTTTTTTTTACTAAAGACATGTGGCTAAATAAATTTTGGCCTAAATGTTAGACTAAAATTTTGTTTATTTGATTTTTCTAATAACAAAAAGTAAAAAATATTGTTTTTTTTTTTCAAAAATGTCGCTCTATTTTTGTATATAGCGCAAAAAATAAAAATCGCAGAGGCGATCAAATACCACCAAAAGAAAGCTCTATTTGTGGGAAGAAAAGGACGCAAATTTTGTTTGGAAAACAACGTCGCACGACGGCACAATTGTCAGTTAAAGCGACGCAGTGCCGAATCGCAAAAAGGGCCTGGTCATTTACCTGCATTTTGGTCCGGGTCTTAAGTGGTTAATGGCAGGATGTACTGAGCATTTCATGTATGGCCTAGCAGACTTGCAAATGAGTCCTTGGCTTCATTCTCTAGACACGCATGTGCAATCTGCTCTATTTAATTCTTGTAGAATGCTGGAGAGCGAGGGGACGAAAATGTAATGATCATCCTGAAAAAGTAATCTTTCTTTTACAAATCCTGAGTACAGCATTTTAATGTATTGAGGACAGTGTGATGGAGAGGGAGGTTTTTAGCAAAAGTAAGTAAAGGTGAATAACCCTTTAATTATATTAATATATATGTGTATATATGCTGTGTTTACCATTGTTTTAATAGTGCAAATTCATTTATCTCACTCACTCACTTTTTTTTTAGATTGGAACTACAGTACATTAGTTTTCTGTGCCAGTAGCTCAGCTCTTCGTTTTTTTGGACTGGGGACTTTCTGCTCTAAAAACAGGTCTAAATGCACTATCTTGCCAAAAGTATTGGGACGTCTGCCTTTAATCGCACATGAACTTTATTAACATCCTGGTCTTAGTCCGTAGGGTTCAATATTGAGTTTGCCCACCCTTTCCAGCTATAACAGCCTAAACTCTTTTGGGAAGGCTGTCAACAAGGTTTAGGAGTGTATCTATGGCAGTGTTTCTCAACTCCAGTCCTCAAGCCCGCCCAACAGGTCATGTTTTCAGGATTTCCCTCAGATGAAAAGACTGTGGGAATTACTAAGGCAGTGAAACTGATCAAATCACCTGTGCAAAATAATGGAAATCCCGAAAACCTGACCTGTTGGGGGGCCTTGAGGACTGGAGTTGAGAAACACTGATCTATGGGAATGTTTGACCATTCTTCCAAAAGTGCCTTTGTGAGGTCAGGCACTGATGTTGACGAGAAGGCCCGACTCGCAGTCTCCACTCTAATTCATCCCAAAGGTGTTTTATAGGGTTCTATGAGCGAGTTGAACCCTAAGGACTAAGACTGGGATGCCATTAAAGCTTATGTGCATCTAAAGGCAGATGTCTCAATACTTTTGGCTATATAGTGTAGCAGTGTTTCCTACTGGGTCCCCTAGATAGGCTAACCCCCAAAAATTAAATAAAGTTGGCCATACATGACTCAAATATCGGCTGACCCTGCTAAAATTCAAGCTGTGGGTGGCCCTGTTGGAGTCATATAGCTGAACAAAAGTTTTGCTAAATGATGCCTCGTACACACGACCGGTTTTCCTGGCAGGAAAAATGCCATGAGAGCTTTTGGCAGGGAATCCCGGACGTATGTATGCTCCATCGCAACATGTTCTCTTTTTTTCCCGCCGGATTCCCGGTGGTTTTTAAGCCGGCAGTTTCCCTATTGGGAAAACCTGCAGTGGAGCATACACAAGGCCGGGTTTCCCGACCAAAGCTCTTATGGCAGTTTTCCTGTCGGGAAAACTGGCCATGTGTAGGGGGAAAAAGCTACCGAGCAGGTTCTCGGTTTTGCCCTTGTTTTTACCGGCGGACTTTTTACTGCAGGGAAAAACGATCGTGTGTGCAAGGCATTATCCTTCTAAAATGCTTTATAAACAAACATTTCAGGAACAGAGGTATAAATCTGAAACATTTTCAGCACTCTCCAAAAGTGATAACACACAACTTGGCAAGAAGTAGTGGTTACAGGTCTCTGTATATTCTGTGCAGTACAATCCAGCATATTCAATCAATGGGGATTCAGCCTATTCTTCTACTGTCACTAGCCCTTGGTCTCACACCTCAGCCCAGGTGGGCAGCTGGGCATATCTACAGATGGTTCTCACATTTCCATGGAGCTAGAATTTTAAGAAAAAGCTACAAATTATTTAACCAATGTTAAGACAAACTTACTACAGAGATTGGCCTCCCTGTTTTCCCCCCTGAACAGTCTCTGTGTAATTTTTGCTCTGAGGCCGCGTACACACGATGAGACTTGTCCGCTCAAACATGTCCAATGGACCGTTTGCAGCGGACATGTCTCATCGGATTTTGGTCCGATGGCGTGGACACACCATCGGACGAAAATCCCCTCAAACTGAGGACGCGGTGACGTGGCGGTGGCGTTGACGCCGCCACGTCACCAAACCCGGAAATAAAATGCTTCCGCGCATGCGCCTAATCCATTTGACGCATGCGCGGACAGTTCTGTCCGCTGGTTAGTGTACTAACCAGCGGACATATCCGACGGACAGGTTTGTAGCGGACAAATTTCAAAGCATGCTTTGAAATTTGTCAGATGGACAAACCTATCCGCTAGCCCCTACACACGATCCAAGATGTCTGCTGAAACGGTCCGTCGGACCAGTTTCAGCAGATAAATTTGATCGTGTGTACGCGGCCTAACAATGGCTAAGACTCATTCCAGTCTCAATGGCCTGGGCTCATGCAAGCTGAATCAGACAAGAACAGAAGAAGTACAGAAACACCAAAGCCTGGGGAACACATCATGATAAAGTTTCAGGAGATCATTAGGAAATAGGACAAAAAGTGTGGTATAGTGGAGGTTCTATTTTCCAATAGAAGAAAAAGTGATTGTATTTGTCATTTGTCATTTGAATGCCAAGTCCTCAGCCTGTGCTTACTCATGCTGGGTCTAAATGACAGCTCTGTCCTTTACTAAAGATGAATGGAGCCTGTCGCTCGTGTAGGAAAATGCTTACTATGCAGAGTTCAGATTCTGTCTGGAAGATGAATTTAGAACATTCCTAAGTATTCACAAACTTTTTCTCACAACCATTGGCACCTTATGGGAACACAACACCCCCAAACCTATAAAGAAACTCAGATATGTGACATTGATGTCACGTCACTATTTATCTTCTTTATTTTTTGGCCATCACTAGACACAAAAAAGAGCAACAAAGTAACATAAAGTTTTTTTTATAAATAAACAGACGCTTTATCCTTGACTGCTAAAAAATGTAACCTTTATGTTTTCAGACAATGAACTAACACTCTAGATGTATAGTTCCATCTGTATAAAAGAACCAAATACACTGCTGGAGCCCACTATAGATCCTCATGAATCCTGACTTTGTATAGTCAAAAATGACCCCCACCCAGGTGGCACTGATGGGGACTGGTACACAAGTGAACCATACTCTGAAGTTCAGTTTGTTCAGGAGGATCCAGTTTGAGAATGAAAGGCAGGCATTTACCTGTAAAGGTAAAATGTGCTTCCATCTGGTGCCTTCTGTACATCTGTGGGGTTTGATTGCTGTCAGAAAGCTTAAAGGGGCTGTCAAGTTTTATTTTTTATTCTCTAAATAGGTACCTTCAGGGGTGTATTTAGGTTTTGTACTGCCCTAGGCCTGGTGAAACTCGCACACCGTACTTTATATATGACGCACCCCTTCCTTTTTAAGACCTGTCCTGTCATTTTCATGGGATGAAGACAGAGGGACAGGGTTGGATGAGGACAGGGGGACAGGGTGGGATGAGGACAGATGGACTGCGTGGGATGAGGACAGGGGGACAGGGTGGGATGAGAACAGAGGGACAGGGAGGGATGAGAACAGAGGGACAGGGTGGGATGAGGACAGAGTGGGATGCGGACAGAGGGACAGGGCGGGATGAGCACAGGGGGACAGGGTGGGATGAGCACAGGGGGACAGGGTGGGATGAGCACAGGGGGACAGGGTGGGATGAGCACAGGGGGACAGGGTGGGATGAGCACAGGGGGGCAGGGTGCGGTTTTTTCCCGCCCCCCGCAAAGTGCCGCCCTAGGCCTGGGCCTTGTCGGCCTAGGCCATAATACATCTCTGGGTACCTTTAAGCTAGTGCATTGTTGATTCACTTACCGTTTCCTTTGATTTCCCTTCTAAATGTTTTTTTTACTTTCTGAATTTCTCACTTCCTGTTCCTTCTTAGTAAGCTTGCCCCCATCATCCGAGCCGTTCAGGCTGGGGGTTAGTCAGCTTGCTCACCCCCTCCCTTGGGACTACATCCCTGTGTTCACAGCGTCTCCCTGCAGGGATGCAGTCCCATGGGAGTAGGAAGCTCACGGACTAACCCCCAGCCAGAACGGCTCAGATGATGGGGCAAGCTTACTGAGGTGGAAAAGGAAGGGAGAAATTCAGGCAAAGGAAAAAACCTTTAGAAGGGAAATCAAAGGAAAAGGTAAGTGAACCAACAATGTACTAGCTAAAAGGAACCTATTTAGAAAATAAAAAAACAAACCTTTACAATCCCTTTAAGACCCATTAAATTGTTCTAGCCTAGGAGATGAATTTGTCACTGCCCACTGCTCTTTCCACTTTTTTTTTTTCAAATATGTAGTTTTTATTAAGTCCAACATGGGCTAAGAGAAAATCAATACAAACATGTACAAGAGAAACATTCAAAAGGCAATAAGCAGGAGGGGGGGGGGGGGCATCCTCAACAGAACCACAAGGGGGGGGGGGGGGGCGAGGTAGGGGTCCTGCGCAATCACCATATAGAAACGTATTGCATTTCAAATCGACAAAAATCACATAAGCTCTTTCCACTTTTACCCTGTATGATGTTTTGACTTCTAAGGTACTTAATATAATTTTATTATGATGGGAAGGCTTACCCCCTCTATTTGAACTGGTCCCTGAGATGGTAAGTTATGGAAAACCTAAAATGTTAATTAACTGTTAACTGTCTGAAATAATCTTCCCTCACTTTGGAGAGTTATCCTTTTAATTTGGTTTTTGTCCCTGGAACATGAAGTGAAAAAATCTCCCTAATGTTAAGTCTGGAACAGTGAATATAGGATTGAAGCTCATAGGCCCTAGTTCATTAGTGCCATGCGGAGCCAGGAGTATTAAGCCTACGTAGCCAAAGGCTTGTGACCATTGTACCTACATAAGTGTGTTGGAAACCACATTCCAAAATTATTTGCATTGACATGAAGTTGCCCCCTCCCCCCCCCCCCTTGACTATTCCTTTCATGCCTATGCCTATTTATGACATTTGGGCCCAGATTCAGAGAGCCATTACGCCTGTCTAACTGGTGTTAGACTGGAGTAATTTCCAATTACGCGCGTTTTCTAGCTAGTTGAAAACCTCAAACCATGAATAGACGGCTGCGGGCTTCAATTCGACTGGATTACGTGTTCATACGCCTTCGGATCTACGCTGCAATAAAATTGCGGCCACTGGGTGGACTTCCCGTCGTTTTCCGCGTCTGGGTATGCAAATGAGCTTTTGCCGGCGATCCCCGAAATTACGATCTTCATTCGCAATCTCTTACGGCACCTTTAGTCATCTTTTTTTGCGTAACACTATACCAGCTTTTTGATGCTCTAATATTAGACAGCCCATGTTAAGTATGGCCGTCGTTCCCACGTCGAATTTCTACGTTTTCCGACGTCTTTTATTTGTTTTGACGTAAGTCGTCCGGGAATAGGAATGTACGTAAACGACACTACTCAAACAACGAATGACGTAACGACGTGATTTCGCGCAATGCACGGCGGGAAATTTCTGAACGGAGCATGCGCAGTTCGATCGCCGCGGGGACGCGCTTAATTTAAATGCTTCACGCCCCCTAATCTCGTATTTTGATTACGCGGCGAGAAATAGACTACGCCGCCGTAGCGTACGGGCAAAAATCTACCAGAATTCGGTGTAGAGCCTGGTAAAATACGGCAGCGTAGAGTATTTCAATTACGCAGCGCAATATTAAGTGTATGTGAATCTGGCCCTTGGTGTTTAAAAGTTAAAATCCATATTTTTTGCTAGAAAATTACCTAGAACCCCCAAACATTATATATATATATTTTTTTTAGCAGAGAAACTAGAGAATAAAATGGCCATTGTTGCAATATTTTATGTCACATGGTATTTGTGCGGCGGTGTTTTAAACGCAACTTTTTGGGAAAAATTTACTTTCATGAATTTAAAAAAAATGAAAAAGTAAAGTTAGCCCAATTTTTTTGCATAATGTGAAAGATAAAGTTGCGCTGAGTAAATAGATACCAAGCATGTCACGCTTTATAATTGCACGCACTTGTGGAATGGCGTCAAACTACGGTACCTAAAAATCTCCATAGGCGACGCTTTAAACTTTTTTTTACGGTTACCAGGTTAGCGGTACAAAGGAGGTCTAGTGCAAGAATTATTGCTCCCGCTCCCACGATCGCGGCAAAACCTCACATGTGTGATTTGAACACCGTTTTCATATGCAGGCGCGACTTCTGTATGCGTTTTCTTTGTTGCGCAAGCTCACGGGGAGGGGGAGCTTTAAATTTTTTTTTTTTTTTTCTTATTTTTTTTATTTATAATATTAAATTGTGTTTTTTTTTTTTTTACATTTTGATCACTTTTATTGCTGTCACAAGGAATGTAAACATCCCTTGTGACAGTAATAGGTGGTGACAGGTACTCTTTATGGAGGGATCGGGGTCTTTTAGACCTTTACACTTCAAAGTATTCAGATCGCCGAAAACGGCGATTCTGAATGCTGTGTACTTTTTTAAATCCGGCACCATTGGCAGCCGAGAAACCCGGAAGTGACGGCATGATGTCGCTTCCGCGTTTACACATTGCAGACTGAATCAAAGCCGCGTATGGCTTTTATTCAGTTTGAGCCAAGACACGGAGGCGCCGGAACGAGGATCGGGTCTCTCGGTGGGACGGGAGGCCCGGTCAGAGCGGCAAAAGGCGGCGGGAGAGGGGATGTCCCCTCCCGCTCCTCCGGCATAACAGCCGAGCGGCTTTTAGCCGCATCAGTTGTTATGCCTGGATAGCCAATCGCCCACTCTAAACAACGGTACCGGGATGATGCCTGCAGCTGGAGGCATCATCCCGATATAACCCCTTCAAAGGCGAGGACGCATATCTGCGTACGCTCGGCGTGAAGGGGCTATAACAACTTCAACTTTTCTATGAAAGCTTTGTAAGGCAATATAATAGGGGTCTCCAAACTCTCTAAACAAAGGATCAGTTTACTGTACTTTTGGACTTTAGAGAGGACAGACAATGGCCAATGGGAGTAGAAAACAATGTCGTGGCTTCAGTGGGAGTAAACAATCTTGCTATTGGGTAGGGAATCATCATTGGTGTAGTGTTTCTCAAACTTTTTGTCTTGTGGCACACCAAAAAGATCAAAAACTATTTGCGGCACACCTGAACCAGAACTTATTTATTTTTACATATATATTACATTTTACATTTAATGTGAAGGATATGCCTACTTTCGAGAGCAAATCAGATTGAAGCAAGGCTCCAAAGTCGACAAAGCACGCATATAATTGTCGACTGTATAGTGTATTAGACAAAAGAGAAAAGGGGATAGACGCCTCTAATGCCGCGTACACACGATCGGAAATTCCGACAACAAATGTTCGATGTGAGCTTTTTGTCGGAAATTCCGACCGTGTGTAGGCTTCATCAGACATTTGCTGTCGGAATTTCCGTCAAGAAAAATTTGAGAGCTGGTTTTCCATTTTTTTTACGACAGCAAAAGTTCTCAAAATTCAGATCGTCTGTATGCAATTCCGACGCACAAAAATCCTACGCATGTTTGGAATCATTGAACTTCATTTTTCTCGACTCGTCGTAGTGTTGTAGGTCACCGTGTTCTTGATGTTCGGAATTTCCGACAACATTTGTGTGACCGTGTGTATGCAAGACAAGTTTGAGCCAAAATTCCATCGGAAAAAAATCCACGGTTTTGTTGTCGGAATTTCCGATCGGGTGTACGCAGCATAAGACTCAGTCTAAGTGTAGTAGTATCTCACAGCATTTATTAACATAATCAACTGGTGAAGTTGGTAAAGGGCTCGCGCTCTCGGATAGTTTGAGAATAGAGCGTTGCGGCCTCTGTATGGACTACCGCAAATGTGCTGGAAACGTGTTGTGTCATTTCCTCCTCATGATCCACTTTGCGGTGGGCGCTGTGTGTCACGCTGATCTCCAACACTTGCAGACTGTCATCATGTCCTCCCATCCTGGCCCCGTTGTTCTGACAGTCTGACCGCTGTTACAGTCTTTGCTGACGGCTCCCCAAAATATCCCGCGGCTAACAGTTTGAGAATCATTGCATTGGTGTCAGTGAAAGGAACAGTGCCCCATCATTGGTGTCAGTGGACGGAACAGTGCACCATAGTTGGTGTCCATGAAAGGAACATTGCCCCATTGTTGGTGTCAGTAGAAGGAATAGAGCCTCATCGTTGGTGTCAGTGGGAGGAATTGTGCCCCATCCTTGGTGTCTGGGGGGAGAAATAGTGCCCCAAGGGCTGAATAAAGGGATAAAGGCAAGTAAAGGGCCTCTCCTGCCCCCGGGCCTCAGTTTAGATACCACGGTTGTACAAGAACACATGGCTTGCAATCCGCATTTCAATTCCTCTCAAAGGTGTTCACTAGGGTTGAGATCAAGATGTGCAGAACACACACCACACTCATCAAACCATGTCTTTATGTAACTGGTTTTGTGCACATGGGCACCCTCAAAAAGTTTTTTCTTCAAACTGCTGCTATAGGGTTGGAAGTGCACAGTTTTCTAAAATGTCTTTGTATGGTGTAGTATCACCAATACGCTAGACAGTGAACCCCTGAACTCAATAATTTGATATTTTTATTTTTGGCCATACGGGTATGTGTGATGGTCAGGGGTGCACAAACGTCTGCCCACATAATGCATACCACTACATACAAGAGCTATGGTGGTTTCCATTGCTGGTCTCCTTCTGAAAATATTAATCACATGTCTGCACATATGTACCCAATGAAAAGCCAGGGTTGCCTATTTTATTAATGTTGCAGGTCAATGACTCAGAACATATTGAGACCAAAAATTAGCATGTCCGACAAATAGCACTTAAAAAAAGGAGAGGTCAGCAGTGGCAGACTACACATTACTCTCCCGGCGGGTTTTCTTTAATGAGCAGAGTACGCCCCCCCCCTAGTTCTGTCTTAATGAGTAGAATGTGCGTTGATATTATCATAGTATTTCCGCACTTTTGGGAAGAAGAAGTCTTTTGTTTCACAACATCAGGTGAGAAAAATACATTATTACACACACTGAGTGAAGATACATTGCCTCCAGGTCCATCTGTCTGACTGCTCAGTCTTCTGATGTTATGGCATAGCAATAAAATCACCTAATAGTCTGCATGAAACGTTAGGGGGATTTTCACTCATTATGTATGTTTGTCTTTCCCAAGGCTTAAGGCTTTCACCCTGAGTATCACAGAGGCATTTAACAATAGTAACAATCGTTGACTGACTAGTCTAAAAATGTATCCCAGTTATTGTGTAATGATAATTATTTCTGCTGTTCATGTTCAGGTAAAATTGAAATTCTCCCCAAATATTGCAGATTCAATTTGGGAACAACTGAACAAAATAACTGTGATGTTTGTGAGAGAATTCAGTGGGCAACTTCGTAATAATAAAATAATTAAAGGATAGATATATAAAAACATATATACAGTAAAACATTGGATTGTAAGCATAATTTGTTCCAGAAACATGCTTGTAATCCAAAGCACTTGTATATCAAAGCACATTTCCCCATAAGAAATAATAGAAAATCAGATGATTCGTTCCACAACTATGTATTCATAGGTTCTTCAATTTATAGTCTATGTAAAAAGATTATAGCAATGTGAAGGCTGTGTAACCATAAAATGTCCATCCACAAATGGAAGTGTAGCGGTACTCCCGCAGGAGCTGCTGAGAAATGATGGGATGGCATGTTACCTCATGGCTCAGGTGAAGTGTCTAGGGTGAACGATGAATGCAATAGCAGTAAAGGAATGTCCGCAAATAGGAAGTCTCTTTTATATGTGCTCTTTATTACCCAGCCGGGTAATAACAGTTAACAGGTGATGGACAGGATAGACAAAGGTTGGGAGGAGAACAGCAGATTCAGGCCTTGGATATGAAAGCAATCCTGTCTCCGACAACAATTACCGTATTTATCGGGGTATTGCGAGCTCCGGCGTATAGCGCGCACCCCTAAAGTGGACCCGCATTCCTGTGGAAAAAAGATTTTTGTACTTACAGTTTTGGTGTCTTGTGCGGCGTCCATCGGTGGCCTCGTGGGATCCGGCGTCCGTCTGCGGCTTCGGGTGTCCTCTTCGACGGGTCCAGCGTCCTCCCCGCTCGATCCCCGAGCCAAGTTTGAATACTACGCCGGCATATACCGAGCGCAGTACACTCGTGTATAGTCGGGCAGGCTCGGCTACTCTCGCGCTCACTTCCTGTACGTCCAGGACGTGAGCGCGAGAGGAGCCGAGCCTGCCCGACTATACACAAGTGTACTGCGCTCGGTATATGCCGGCGCAGTATTCAAACTCGGCGCGGGAAATCGGGTATCGGCGTATATCGCGCACCCACGATTTTGCCCTGATTTTCAGGGCAAAAAAGTGCATGGTATACGCCGATAAATACAATAGTTTTCTTTCACCACTCCAGTCAGAGTGGGTATAACGTACCTGGACAGTTCTCTCTCACCAACCTGGAAGCCAGAGTATCACTCAGAACTTGAGAAGAGGTCTCTCTCACAGACTCTTCCAGGGAACTTCAGGAAAGCGCCTCTGCCACAGGCCTTACTTGAATGTAGATATGGAGGAGGCCCTCCTAAGTAAAGTTTTGCCTGAACCTTCCTTCAACGTCGCCCAGGTACCGACCGAGAGATGAATCAATCCCTCAGTGTCCAGTACCTCGATCCCCAATGGTTCGTCTCAATACTGTTGGACCGCCAGCCTCTTAATGGCGCTCCTCAACTGGACTCCCCAACGAACAGCCAAAGTTGCTTGCGATCTTCAGAAGTGAGAACCCAGTCGATCATTGGTTCCCGTCCTGCTTGGATGTTCCGAACCAGCTTGGTTTCAGAACCAAGTACACTGCGTAGCAACCACGCCCTGGCCTGGTAGGCCATAACGCTAGGGGTGCAGTGATGTGGTCACCCTAAAGGTGGGTGCCACACTCGAGAGAGAACCACCTACAATGGTGTCTGCCTCATAAGTACCCTCTCCCAGCATGCCAGCGAGGCCCAAGCCTCCTGATTGGTCGCTTGGAGAGAACACCCAAACCTCAGCTTCCACTGCTGCCACCTGTCGTCCTGGGGTGGAACAACACCCCAGGCACAACAGAATGAGCCCACAGCACAGCCAAGTTGAAACAGAGACCCCTAAAACAAATCAGAATTGAGATCAGAGCCACTTACACTCTGATCTTCCCCTTAAATTTACTAGCACCAGTACTTGGAAGTACATGGGCGCTACAGAAGCCTCCACAAGGGGGTTAGAAGCAAAATCCAGCAGGAGCTACTGAGTATAAAAGAGAAGAGAGGCGCCTCTAAGTGTAGCAATATGTTGCTAAATGCTGTGCCTTCATTACATGTAACCATATTGCTACACTTAGCGTCATCTCATGAGTTGTGACATGACGCTATTTTTTATTTGTGTTTGCTGCATGGGCAATCCATATGTGTTGGACGTACCTACAGTTCACCAGAACTAGTGTCCCCATTGAAGGATTTCCCCTCTATTACTTTTCTTCGGACAACCCACAATTTGGGATTTTCTTTAACTTTCATTTTCAAGAATAACAGACGGATAGGAGATATGTTCCCCACCCATCTGGTAGATCAGATGGGATAATAATTAAATGTATACAGACAGGGGGTCCATTTACATCCGACTGCCGATATAGGAAAGTGGGTTGTGTCCGCTCTGCATAAGTGACACAGACATGGACCTATCATCTGCCTGCTCAGCGGGGATCAGCAGAGAGATCCCCTGCTAAGGAGGGGGAACCTCAGGGGGAGTCACCAGTGTGAAAGAACCCTTATCAGAAATGTGGGGTCCAGTGTATCCCTGTTCTCCGTTACAAGGGGCAAATAATTGTTGCCTGAATTTAGACCTGAAACGGCCAAAGACACACAGGACACTTCTGCAGTGCGCTCTGTGGCAGCCCCGGGCAAAGTCTCCTGTCATGTGAATTGGATGCAGGAAAACCCACGTTCGAAGGAAAGAAATTATTATAATGTATGGCCTGCCTAAATATATACCGGTACCTAAAAATACCTAAAAAAGGATGATCAGGGGCATTTATACTGTACATATTTGTGTTTGGTCTACTGCTGTAATTCAATAAATAACAATAAGCAAATTAATATTGTTAATAGTAATAAAAATATTATTACAAAATAATAAATATAATAATACTAATATTATTAGTCAGGCTTTTATTTCCCTTAAATTATAATATGGTATATATCAAAATAACTAAGGCTTAAAGCAATATACTAATCTCACATTCAGCTTGTCCCACTGATCTTAGAACGTGATTTCATATAAAACCATTCCTCCTGCTGGACAGTTTGAATATGAAAGTCTTCAAAGGAAAAGTTCATTTCCTGATGGCAGCTTCTTGGCAAAAAATGAATGGCGATGACTTCCTTTGTGGAGAACAGCTTGTGTTTAGGTCTAAGTGTAATCAAGCAATAAAGATCTGCCGTCATATTTATTATTATGATGTGTAAAATTCTATGGTTGCTGCTGACCTGCTGAGGATAACTAATCTTCAGTCTGTGCTTCTGCATTATAAGTTAGAGTTATTTTCAGCTCTTCCTATCATTTTGCATTCTAACTCATTCAATAATAATTAAAAATGTGTTCACTCCCCTGGGCCATCCAGATGCAGTCTACAGAAAACAGTGGGTCCTCAGCAGGGCTGGTTTTAGATAAATTGGGGCCCTGGGCAAGAATCAAACTGGGACCACCTTTGCTGAACACTGCAGGCTCTCGAACATGTCCCGATTAATAAAGCACCAAATACTCTACTCTCATGCATCTGTCTTCCTTTCATTTTCTAAAAAGTTAAACACACTTTTTGTAAGAGTTTACTGAGTGCTGTGTTGCCAACCTACCAGATTGAAATTTACTGTTACGACACCCGAAAATTTCACAAAAGTTACTAAATTCCATTTTTCTAGGTGCGAATTTCAGTATTTAGGCTACAAACAAGTAAGCTAGGCAAATAGCGATGTGATTTAAGGTAGATATTAAGTTAAAAAAACACCTGCCTTCACCCACCTGTCTTCACCCCCTGCCTCCATCCCCCTCTGCGGTGCCACCAACAACCCCTGTCTCCATCCCCCACCCTCTGTGGTGCCACCACCCCCCTCTGCCACCAACATCCTCTGCCTTCACCCCCCTCTGCGGTGCCTCCAATCTCCCCCAGGCCCCCTGCCTCCACCCCCTGCCTCCATCCCCCTCTGCGGTGCCACCAACAACCCCTGTCTCCATCCCCCACCCTCTGTGGTGCCACTATCCCCCTCTGCGGTGCCACCAACAACCCCTGTCTCCATCCCCCACCCTCTGTGGTGCCACCACCCCCCTCTGATGTGCCACCAACACCCCCTGCCTCCAGTCTCCCCCTGTCTCCATCCCCCTCTGCGGTGCCACCAACAACCCCTGTCTCCATCCCCCACCCTCGGTGGTGCCACTATCCCCCTCTGCGGTGCCACCAACACCCCCTGCCTCCAATCTCCCCCTGCCTCCATCCCCCTCTGCGGTGCCACCGCAGCCACCATCACCTCATGCCTCCAATCTTCATGCGCAGTTCCAATCTGAACCCATCTCGGCTATTTTTACTGCCACATTCCCACAACCACGGACATTTACGAAATAGCAGAAAACGAATGGACGGCCGCACACCGTAAACACAAAGCTCTCATTCCTGTCAGCGGGGGAAACGCTGATTTTCTGCTCATACAATGTATGAACAGAAGATCAGTGATTCCCCCTAGTGAGTCCACCCCCCCATACAGTTAGAACACAAACAGGAACACACTTAACCCCTTTCCCTGCCCCCTAGTGTTAACCCCTTCACTGCCAATGGCATTTTTATAGTAATACAATGCATTTTTATAGCATTGATCGCTATAAAAATGCCAATGGTCCCAAAAATGTGTCAAAAGTGTCCGATGTGTCCGCCATAATATCGAACATAGTACCGAAAAAAAACGCTGATCGCCGCCATTACTAGTAAAAAAAAAATATTAATAAAAATGCCATAAAGCTACCCTTTTTTTGTAAACGCTATACATTTTGCGCAAAACAATCAATAAACGCTAATTGCGATTTTTTTTTAAAGAAAAATATGTAGAAGAATACGTATCGGCCTAAACTGAGGAAAAAAATGTTTTTTTTTATATCTTTTTTGGGGATATTTATTAGAGCAAAATGTAAAAAATATTGCATTTTTTTTCAAAATTGTCGCTCTATTTTTGTTTATAGCGCAAAAAATAAAAACCGCAGAGATGATCAAACACCACCAAAAGAAAGCTCTATTTGTGGGAAAAAAGGACGCCAATTTTGTTTGGGAGCCGCGTCGCACGACCGCGCAATTATCAGTTAAAGCGACGCAGTGCCGAATCACAAAAGGTGCTCTGGTCTTTGGACAGCAATATTGTCCGGGGCTAAAGTGGTTAAGTTTTGTGCTGCCCTAGGCCTGACTAAACTTGTGCACCCCTAATTTAAATATGACCCACCCCTTCCTGTTGAGGCCACACCCCTTTCTGTTTAAGATCCGCCCTGACATTTTCAAGTGGGGACACTAGTTCTGAGGGCCTGGGGGGGGCAATGGATTCCCTTAATTTGCATATATTTTATTTCCCCTTTCTGTTTAACTATGGGGCAGTAAGTGAAAATAAAAAGTGTTGCCTTTAGTTCTACTTTAAGCACAAATTTCTGATAATTTTGCAGCAGAAAAACATATAGCACAGTGAGGAAGGTTTGTGATGCAGGAGGATAGGACAGTCAAAATTAGAAGCAGCTCCCCCCTGAATCAACATAGTTGTGGAATGCCGGCCGCCCGCATACTGGAAGCAGTGCGGTTGCTTTATAGTGGCGCTAGACTAATTTGTCTCTCAGCCCAGTCAACCCCATAAGTGTGGGACTATACTAACAGTGTAGCACAAGCCAGCGGGGACTCTTTCTGTGCTGCCCCCCTGCAAAGTGCTGCCATAGGCCTGGGCCTTGTTGTCCTAGGCCAGGATACAGCATTGCCCAGCGGTGGCTTTATCTTAGGGTAACTATAGCGCTTGGAAAGGAAACCCTACTTTAAAAAAGTGCTGATGGAGGGCCCGGTTTTTCTACTTAGGAGCTTTTCATAGCCAATATATGGTTGGAGAAAAAAGTAAAAAGATTGTTCACATGAGCAACCTATCAAGGAACAAATAGCCTAAGCATAAGGCAACATGATGTATGGAAAATCCAAGTGATTAGATAAGCTAATACTCACTCACAGTACTTAATGACTTCTTTATGAGGATGTCAGGTACACGTTACAATTTATGTCGTGGGCTGGTCTCTTCTGTTTATGTGTGGTTATAGGACCCATTTCACAACGCCTAATTCCTTCAGTTATAATTTATTATAATACAGCACATTAAGGCTCATTTTACCATCTCATAATAACCTTGCCTTGAAGGGTTACACAGTATAGGCAACTTTATCACCGCAACTAAGTCTCAGGTGATTAATGGCACTATTGTTATATACACAGCTGGCTCTTCAGAGCTGCATAGTTTTCTGTAGCAAAGGTTGCCATCGAAAAGCAAGTGAAACCCAAGAACAGCATACAGAGTTACGCCCAATGGAAACCACCACTCATAAAACAACCTGAATATGACATTATAACTATTCTGTAATATGTTTGTGGGAAAAAGTCTGATAAGGTGTGTGTAGCACTGACCCCCGCAGGAGCTGCTGATTAAATTTTGGGCCTGCACTCTAACTACAACCCCAATGATAAGGCTCAGTCCCCTTTACACAGCTGTGGTGCAATACAATACAATACTGTACAATGTGATACCAGATACCTGTTTGTAACTTCAGGATCCACGAGCGGCACCTAGAGTGAATAAAGCAATACGCCACAACCCTGGTATGCTTAAACAGTAGTATTCTTTTACTGTTGATAATTGGCAAGTAAAGAAACACCAGTACATAAACTGTGCTATCCTCCTAACATGGGATGAGAGCACAATTAAAATTAAATCTATACAGCAATCAAATGGCAAACAGTATACCTGCAGGTATATGAATAAGAAAATAAAACTAAGCCTAGGAGCTCCCCCTACTTTGTAAGGTAACCGTGAGATCTCACAAAAAAAAAAAAAAACAGTCAGTTCTTGATCTTCTTTCTTCGCTAGCTAATAATGTTTCCCAAGTAATTTGTAATCCAAACAAAACGAGTAAACTTCCTGAAAAAGAAATGTCTCCGCAATGAGTGGGTTAACTGCCTTGGCCTTCTGGAGAGCGTCCCGAACAACTAGGCCTTCAACCTTCCTAAAGGCAACCCCTCCGCTTCTTCTTGGAAGTATGTAGTGAGGCCTGTGTGTTAGTCTAATGGCGTGTGAGGCATGACAAACTGTGGGCCGTAACCCACTCACCTAATTGGACACAGGCTCCGTACAGTCTCGCGACCTCCTCCCGTGGCTCCGTCTGCTGGATCAAACACCAGGCCAACTCTGCTGGGGGACTCCCGTCCTCCGATGCTCAATGGAAATGTCCGTGGGCCTTGCTGTTCGGTCCCGTCTCCTCACAGATCCTCTCCGGCTGCCCATGCGGTTCCAAAGGGACCTAAGATGGCTGCTCCCACTCCTTATATAGCAAATCCCAGCATGCACTGCGCAAGAAATTGTTCCTGGGTCTTTGATCAACTTCCTATTTACAAAGGTCAAATCTGAGAACCAATAGTCTTTCTTCAATATTTATCAGATAGTGGAACCCTTCTTGCATTAACAACAATTGGCCACTAGATGGCTCCAAACACTCAACAATCTCAATGTCCATGAATGCCATTTAGGGAATGCAATATACACATTTATGTACTATATATATACATCAGCGCTACACACTCCCCCTACTTTGTCTCTTTTGGTCCCCCAAAGAGGTCCAAATTGCTAATCCTATCTTGCATTCTAGTTTCTATACGTTCACACAAAACGGACAGAGGAGCTTCCCACCAATTGTCATACAGTGGGAAGCTATCCTGTGCACCCACAGCTGATACTACCATGTCTGGTACAGATGTGTCAAGGGGTGAGCTGGGGCTGTCCCTTACTAAATCAAGAGTAGAGGGACTAGGCAGTTCAAAGTTTCTTCTGCTCACAAACTGTGAGGCTTCAGAGCATTCGCCCAATGTGTCATAAGTCAGTCTGCGTGGTGGGCGAATGTCTCTCTTTGCTCTGGGCACTTTTGGAGTGTCCATTCCTTCTGGGCCAAGGTCATCATTCCGTTCAATGCTTAAGGGTGGGGAATGAATGGAAGCACTGGGCTCTCCTACAGAGTGAGTGGTCGGCACAAATTCCGGGGCCTCTGCCCTAAGAGTTCCATTATCATCCTCCTCTACCTCCGAAAGGACATCAGCATCTGTTTCTGAATCTTCAGGAAGCCACAGCCAGCTCATCTCCACTCCCTCATCCTCATCTATAGAAGGTGCAGGTTGGGACCTGGTTATTGGTCTACACACATCAGTGGGTGTAGATTCCTTCTCTGTGCTTGTCCTGACTGCCTCAGTGAGAGGTAAGAGGTGATTCCGGTGCCATGTTTTTACCGGCCCAGTTTTTCCTTCTGGCTTGATCTCATACACTGGGAGCCCTGGAAGTTTCCTGCACACAACAAATGGCTGTGATTTCCAGCGATCAGCCAACTTGTGTTTGCCTGGAATGCCTAAGTTCCTCAACAAGACCCGGTCACCTGGCTGAAGATCCTGGACTCTCACTTTCAGGTCAAAGTTCCTCTTGTTCCTCTCCCCCCTGGAATCCGAGGTGGCGTGAGCCTGCTCGTAAGCTGTCTTCAGGCTCCGCCGTAGTCTGTCCACATACCCTTTATGGGAGGCCTCGGAGGTGTGGTCCAAGGAGGAACCAAACGCCAGGTCCACTGGCAATCTTGCTTCACGGCCAAACATCAGTCGGTACGGGGAATATCCAGTGGCATCACTTTTGGTACTATTATAGGCATGGACTAATGCAGCAATGTGTTTACTCCAGTGAGGTTTTTGCTCGGCAGTCAAGGTCCCCAACATGTTCAAGAGAGTCCTGTTGAACCTTTCCGGTTGGGGGTCCCCTTGTGGGTGGTAAGGAGTAGTCCTGGACTTTTGTATGCCTAACAGATCCAACAGCCTTTTGATTAGTCTGCTCTCAAAGTCCCTTCCTTGGTCTGAATGTATGCGTTGAGGCAGGCCATAGTGTACGAAGAACTTTTCCACGAGAGTCTTTGCTACTGTGGTTGCTTGCTGATCCCTAGTAGGGAAAGCTTGAGCATAACGGGTGAAGTGATCTGTCACCACTAAGATGTCACCTTGCCCACTCAGATCGGATTCCAGACAAAGAAAGTCTATGCAAACCAGGTCCATTGGGCCCTGACTCTCTAAATGGCCCATTGGGGCAGCCCTCTGGGGCAATGTCTTCCGTTGGATGCATCTGAGGCAGGAGTGACAGTAGCTCTCCACTTCTTTTCTCATGTGAGGCCAGTAGAACCTATCCCTTACTAGTTGGAGAGTTCTCTCGGCTCCCAAGTGTCCATGGTGATCATGTAAAGCAATCAGTACCGTCTCTCTGTGCTTTTCAGGCAAGAGTAACTGCCACCTTGCTTCTGGATCATCAGAGGGGCCCCTTCGGTAGACCACCCCTTGCTGCAGCTGCAAATGATCCCATTCTCTCAATAACACCTGGGCTTCCCTCTCAGGACTCTTCCGCAGTACATCAGGCTGTCGACATTCCAATGCTTCAAGCACCAGCCCACACAGTGGATCTTCCTGCTGATCTCTCCTGAGATCCTTCCTGGATAACTTGGGTAGGCCCTCCTGTGTGACCTGGGAGACGTTACAGTAGCACCTGGGTACTGCCGCTGAGGATACTCCTACTTCTTCAGCTCTGGCTCCACCTCTCTGGTACTGACTTGTGCCCTCCCATAGGGCCCTCACTCCTTCTGGAGTAAGCTGGGTCCATTCTTCCAAGGGGTCATGGGGTCTTCTTGACAGGGCATCCGCATCTCGGTTACCAACTCCTGGTCTGTACTTCAGGCTGAAGGTAAAGGCTGAGAGAGCAGCTAACCACCTGTGACCGGTGGCATCCAGCTTTGCAGTGGTGAGTAGATATGTGAGGGGGTTGTTGTCCGTCTTGACCACAAATTCAGCCCCGTAAAGGTAGTCCTTCAACTTGTCCACCACTGCCCATTTTAAAGCCAGAAATTCAAGCTTGTGAGTTGGATAGTTTCTTTCAGCAGGGGTCAGACTTCTACTCACATAGGCAACTGGCCGTAAGTGCTCTTCATGCTCCTGGTAAAGCACTCCCCCCAGCCCGTCGCGGCTGGCATCCACATGTAACTCATATGGTTTGGCAGGGTCTGCATAGGCCAACACTGGGGCAGTAGTAAGACTCCACTTCAGCCTCCTGCAGGCCTCTTCACATTCTGGAGTCCACTGATCCTGGATGGACTCTTTCTTCCTTCTAGACCCCTCTTTAGGCTTTTTCGGCTGACCCGCACTTTCACCAGCTTCTTCCTGCTTCTTTAAGAGTTCAGTGAGTGGGTGGGCTATTTTTGCGAATCCCTCTACGAATCTTCGGTAGTATGAGCAGAAACCCAAGAATGACCTGAGCTCAGTTACGTTGGTGGGCCTGGGCCAGGAAATGACAGCTTCTAGTTTCTCGGGATCAGTTGCCACTCCTTCTTCAGACACAATGTGTCCCAGGTAACTCACCGAGGGTTGGTAGAACTGGCACTTCTCCATAGAGAGTTTCAGGCCTTCATCATGAAGTCTCTTCAAGACCTTCTCAAGGCGTTCTTCATGTTCCTCCAACGTCCTCCCAAAGACTATGACATCATCCAGGTATACCAGAACTTCAAGGAGATTCATGTCACCCACTGTCTTCTCCATCAACCTCTGGAAAGTTGCTGGGGCCCCAGTCAGGCCTTGCGGCATCCGGTTGAACTCAAAGAACCCAACTGGGGTGATGAAAGCGGTTTTTTCCTTGTCTTCAGGGCACATAGGAATCTGGTAATACCCACTCTTCAGGTCCAGTACGCTGAACCACTTTGCTCCTGACAGACTCTGTAAGGCATCCTCAATTCGGGGTGTGGTGTACTGGTCTGGGATGGTCCTCCGATTCAGGGTCCTGTAGTCAATGCACAGGCGTAGGGACCCATTCTTCTTCCTGACCACTACTATAGGGGAGGCGTAGGGACTCCTGGACTCTCGGATAATGCCCGTCCTCTTAAGTTCAGCCAATTGTTCCCTCAAGTCTTCCAGATCTCCTAGGGGGATCCGCCGGACCCTTTCCCGAAATGGCTTGTCTTCCTCCAGACGAATTCGATGGGTGGCACTCTTTGCCAATCCTACGTCAAATTCACTTTTCGAGAAGGCTGCTCTCCATCTCAGCAGTTGGGCTTTGGCCCTTTCCCGCCATGCAGGAGTAAGAGGCGTATTTTTTGGGCTGAACTCTTCTTCAGGGATTTCTGGGGCTGACCCTCCTTTCAAACCTCCTGGTTCGACTGGAACAGCCGGACTGACCTGTCCCAACAGTAGCCTGGCTGGCACTCTCACTGGCACTGTCGCTGTGTTGCGGACACTGACTGGAACTTTGCCGTGAGTTCTCTCCAATACTCTGGTGGGCAACACTTCATTGATGAGTTCTAGTCCGTTTCTCCCCTCTTTGCGGTTTTCCAGGACAATGAAAGGGCCTGGTTTCTTCCAGCTCAATTTGACCGAGGCTTTTAGGCAGATTACTTCACCCGGCTGGACTATTTTCTCTCCTTTGTTCAGCAGCCAGATTTTTCCCACTCCCTCTTCAGGAGCCTTCTCCTCCTGTATAAGGTCTCGGTATGTCTGAGCCAACATGGGATGTATTTCAGTGGGGCGGGTATCCTTCTTAATTACCAGCGGTGCAAGTAGTCTCCTCACTAAGTCAGTGTTTGTCCCAATGATAAGAGAGCTCTTGTCAGCTCCTGGAGGACGAGGACACACTATGGCCAATGTGTCAAAGGTCTCCGTCTCTCCCACTGTACTTGGGTCGAAGGTGAGTCTGACTGGCAGGTAACCATCATATGGAAAGTTCTGAGTGCCCAAACCCCATATCTCCAACTCCTCCAATTTCCGTAGTGGCAGGTGCTTGAGATGCTTGTCATAGAAGTCCCTGTATAATAAGGTTACTTGGGCTCCAGTATCCAGCAGGGCTTTTGTGTAGATCCCTTCCACTTGGATGGGGACAATTGGGGAAGGTCCCACCAGCTTGGGAGGAAATCCACTGGTAGCTGTACCCTTAGCCTGCTTTGTGGCTCGGACTTTGGCCTTTGAGGGCCTCTTTTTCTTCTGCCCCGCCTTGTTGGTGGCTCCAGTGGGCCGTGGCACGTGAGTCGGTGTGGAGTTCGCTACTGCACCCGGGCGCCCAGTTGACTCCTTCACTGGGGCCCTCTGAAGTTTCCCTCCGACTGATGTGGGTTTTCCTCGGGTAGTGGGCTGGGGCACACTCGCCTGAAATGTCCCATCCCTCCGCATTTGAAACAGACTCTTTGTGTTTGTTTCGGAGGGCTGGTAATGGTGGTAGCTTTTGGGACCTTCCTTGGCATAACTCCTTCTGCCTTTAGTTTCACCAGCTCAGTCATCATCATGGCCATCATCTCCAGTATCTCCTTCTGGGTCTGCATAAGCCTCTCCAGCTCCGTCTGACTCGCGGGTGGGTGGTGTACAGATGAAAACCGTGATCCCTGGTCAACGGTTGCCGCCAGCACATTCAACTCCTGGGTGTCTGGGGGGACACCTACCTGCTGTATTTTAGCACTTGTGGTGTTTGAAGCTTGAAGCTTTCTCTGTTTCTGGTCTCTCTCAATCTCCATCTTATCCACTTCGTTCACTTTTTCAAGAAGGACCTCGTCTGGAGTTAAGGGATCTTCCAAGTACTGCTTCAAGTGGAGCTTGACATAGTCGCTCCTCAGCCCCGTGGTCACAGATCTCCGGAATTTCTTCTGTACCAGCTCAGCTCCAAATTGTTCCCCGCTCCCTCTCTCTCCTGAGGTAAACAGCAGGCGGTCCTTGAGTTCAATGGCCCGAAACAGAAAGTTCTGAGGAGTCTCTTTACTGTCCTGTGCAATATTTATCAGTTGGTGGAATAGCTCTGTGGCATCTTCCTCCTCATAGTAACTTTTTAGAATCCTCTTAAGCTGGTTCAAAGTCAAATCACTCTTTCTCTCTAACATGCCCCTAACACTTGAGCCTGGGCTGATGGCGTGGATCACAGCCTCTCTGATTTCCGATTCCAGATATCCTTTTTGTAGCCCCAGCTCTATTTGGTGTAGGAGGCCGGTGTAAGACAGTTTGCCCTTCTGTCCCTTTTCTCCTATCTGGCCATCAATGCGGAAATCCTTCCTAATAGTTACTTCTTGCAGATAGCCCCTGCTGCGTCTTCTTGGCTCCCTCCTTGGGTTTGGTGTCATCTGGCCAGCTCTCTTGTCTTCTGAGCCGACGCGCAGTCCATCCATGCGATCTGCTATGATGCTGGATGTCTCCTGAAACTTTTCCTGTATTTCACGGTATTGTCGCTGTAACTCAGCCAGTTGTTGTTCCGCCTGCCGCTGGGCGGCGGCTCCTGCGTTCCTGTCTAGGGGTTCTAACTGCTTTTTGCAGGGGTGTGTCAGGTGAAACACTGTCTTCTCGGACAATTTTATGGTGGCACCGTGGAAATTTTCAGGAACACCCCGTCCCCACTCTATCAGGGCATAGGTGCAATCAGTCCCAAAGTCTGGTTTCACTGCAACCACGTAGGCCTTTCTGTCTGGAGACAATGTCTGTACCACCTCTTTGATTTGCTTCTTCTCCCAGTAGCTCCCTGGGAGTTCAATGGCCACGCTTGCTTCTGAGCGTGTCCCTTCTGCTTCGCACCAACGGACTACTGTGATGGGGTCCATGGTGACCTCAAGGGGGGGGGGTGGGTTTCTTGTAGAGTGACAGGATCCCGGACGAGCCCCCACGTGTAGCACTGACCCCCGCAGGAGCTGCTGATTAAATTTTGGGCCTGCACTCTAACTACAACCCCAATGATAAGGCTCAGTCCCCTTTACACAGCTGTGGTGCAATACAATACAATACTGTACAATGTGATACCAGATACCTGTTTGTAACTTCAGGATCCACGAGCGGCACCTAGAGTGAATAAAGCAATACGCCACAACCCTGGTATGCTTAAACAGTAGTATTCTTTTACTGTTGATAATTGGCAAGTAAAGAAACACCAGTACATAAACTGTGCTATCCTCCTAACATGGGATGAGAGCACAATTAAAATTAAATCTATACAGCAATCAAATGGCAAACAGTATACCTGCAGGTATATGAATAAGAAAATAAAACTAAGCCTAGGAGCTCCCCCTACTTTGTAAGGTAACCGTGAGATCTCACAAAAAAAAAAAAAAAACAGTCAGTTCTTGATCTTCTTTCTTCGCTAGCTAATAATGTTTCCCAAGTAATTTGTAATCCAAACAAAACGAGTAAACTTCCTGAAAAAGAAATGTCTCCGCAATGAGTGGGTTAACTGCCTTGGCCTTCTGGAGAGCGTCCCGAACAACTAGGCCTTCAACCTTCCTAAAGGCAACCCCTCCGCTTCTTCTTGGAAGTATGTAGTGAGGCCTGTGTGTTAGTCTAATGGCGTGTGAGGCATGACAAACTGTGGGCCGTAACCCACTCACCTAATTGGACACAGGCTCCGTACAGTCTCGTGACCTCCTCCCGTGGCTCCGTCTGCTGGATCAAACACCAGGCCAACTCTGCTGGGGGACTCCCGTCCTCCGATGCTCAATGGAAATGTCCGTGGGCCTTGCTGTTCGGTCCCGTCTCCTCACAGATCCTCTCCGGCTGCCCATGCGGTTCCAAAGGGACCTAAGATGGCTGCTCCCACTCCTTATATAGCAAATCCCAGCATGCACTGCGCAAGAAATTGTTCCTGGGTCTTTGATCAACTTCCTATTTACAAAGGTCAAATCTGAGAACCAATAGTCTTTCTTCAATATTTATCAGATAGTGGAACCCTTCTTGCATTAACAACAATTGGCCACTAGATGGCTCCAAACACTCAACAATCTCAATGTCCATGAATGCCATTTAGGGAATGCAATATACACATTTATGTACTATATATATACATCAGCGCTACATGTGTATTAGAGTTATCATACAATTTCCTGCCTCAGGACTTTGGGGTCTGGCAAAAGTCTTAGTATAACAACTTGTAACATCTCCACCAACTACTAACGTTTGGTTTTCTTTCATCTTTAGGGTATTAGCTTACACATACTGTATGTTATTAGGAGCACCAACATAAACGGTACCTAGCCCGTAAAAAAAAGAAGGTGCATGCTTACAATTTTGAAGGCCTGGGTCCAGGGGCGGACTGACAACTCGGGCTTACAGATGGCCACCATGCCACGAGGCAGTGCAGAGGCGGGGCAGCTAAAATCTCGGGATTTTCACATCAAAAGCATGTTGGTTTCGGACATATAAGGGACAGATAAACACAGATTTTGACATACTGTCCCTGGTTTTACTGAGCCTGGCAACCCTGATGGAGCCCCCTAGTAGCCTCAATGGTCAGTCCGCCCCTGCCTGGGTCTTGAAGTGGAATCAAACTCTACTGTTGGCACCAAGGGTTTTTACCGTAGAGTGCAAACATCTGGGATGTCCCTCATCACTCTGTTGCCACCGCTGACATCTTCGCCAGGTTTTCTTTCAGGTTTGGCATGGACCATCTTGATAATCCGGCCTCGGATGATGTAATGTTCAAATATACTAAATGTACTAATGTACTAATATACTAATTCACCCAAGTGGCCAGGATTTTACACTGGGCTGCAACAGAGTAACTTTAAAGAGAACCAATGTCAGTTATGGACATTTGCTTGAATCTGAATATCTGCTCTGTACAGATCAAAGGGATAGACTTCGATCTGCAGATGAAGTCAGTTTTAGCCCAGGTTCACACTGGGCTGCGGAAGTGAAGCCGCGCGGTTTCAGCTGAACTCGCACGGCTTCCCTCCCGCCCGGCAGTCCCGATTTCGGAAGTTTCTGCACAGATGTCAATGTAAATCGCTGTCCCAAATCGCAAAAAGTAGTACAGGAACTACTTTTTGAAAAGTAATCGATGCGGCGTCGCACCGATTAGGACGGTGCCATTGCCGACAAATGCCGCCGATTTGAGATGCGATTTGACATGTGAAATCGCATCTCAAATCGTACCCAGTGTGAACCAGGGCTAAAGCAACCTGTCAAGTAAAAAAAAAAATTAAACGTTCCACTGATTAACCCTTAATTTACTCTAATCAGCCTTAATAACTCCTTATTCTCCTCCATCTAATTATTATTTTCCTGCTGATTTTTTTTTTGTTTACTTCTATTTTATAAACTATTAATAATTAAAACTTTTTTCTGTTTGCTTGTTCATTAATATTTTTACACCTTTACCGTATATTTACACTTTTCACATTAAAAAAAAAGCACAAAATGTAAAAAAAATCATTTGTAAATAGCTTCTCAATGCTTACCATTCCTCATCAGCTCTGTATGTACCGTATATACTCCAGTATAAGCCAATTTTTTAGCACATTTGTTTGTGCTGAAAATGCCCCCCTCGGCTTATACTCTAGTCACCCTTTTGCACCTGATTTCCCGGACTTTGAAGACCCGGTACTGGCCGGCCGTAGGTCCCATGGACCCCAAAACTTGGCACACATGTAGCTACACTCTTCCTCTACAAGTGTGCAATGTTTGTTGTCCGTGGGACCTACGGCTGGGGAGCACCGAATTTTCAAAGCCGGCATCCCTTCCATAGACTCCCATGTTAAACATCAGTCTAGTCATGGGCACAGTGAGGCATGAGCTCAGTGAGGCATGGGCACAGTGAGGCATGCACATGGACACAGTGAGGCAAAGTGAAGCACAGTGAGGCATGCAGATAGACACCCTAGGCTTATACTAAAGTCAATAAGTGTTCCCAGTTTTTTGTGTTAAATTAGGTGCCTCGGCTTATACTCGGGTCGGCTTATATGTTGTAAAGGCAACGGGGTGGGGGCTAATGTTGGGTTGGATGGACAAATGCCACGGCCATGATGTTTTGCGGCAAAATCTATCTCCCAGCAATACCACTCATTGAACATGACCCATTTAACTTGGCGTGGAGCAGTTGTGCATGTTTTTGAGGTTTTAAATGGAGAGTTTGGAGGCAACTGTACCCCACCGCCTGTCAGATGACCACTGAAGATCAATTCACTGCAGATCATTCTTCAGAGGAATAACACAAATATAAGGGATCCCTTACTCAACAATCCAAAGTTATAATCCAATTGGTTACAATGCACAGCTGCTCCAGATTCTGCTCCAGTTTTAGTAAATACCTCATTGTGCTTTTCAATGCGTGTTGTGTAACAGGCGCTATACAGCCTGCATATTTGTTTCCCTCTGGAAATAACCAGCAGAAAACGCACGTAAGAGCACATTAAAATTGTACTTCAACCCACTTAAACACGCTGTAATGCAGGCTTAAAATTATGAGTGCTTTTCAAGTACAGGCGTGTGGATGGACCTTTAATTGGGCTTATTAATGAAGGCCATGGAAAGAGCAATGCTGTGCTATAGCCTGTATGAAGGAAATTTCACCTTTCATCAGTTCAGAGCAATCAGAAGAAAGGAAATTGAGTGCTGATTGTTGCCTACCGGGCTACTGCACTTTGTACATTGCTTGGTGTGTTATGAAATTAGCCACAAAATGTTAATAGCTTTAAAATAATGATGTTTAATAACCAATCATAAACAGCTTTATTACTTAAACACGGGGAGAGCTAAACATATGGTTGTAATATATATATATATATATATATATATATATATATATATATGCAGTATATATAGCAACTCCTTCACCTGTCAAATGATTAGTATTTATGTGCTGCCAATCTTATGATCCAGACACTTCTGGCAGACAGCAAAGCCAGGTCATCGCGCTTTGTTTCAGAAGCAGAACAGTTGCATCAAGAAAACCCCCAAAATTGCTGATTGGACAGTGAAGAAGTCAAAAGTGTCCGATGTGTCTGCCATAATGTCGCAGTCCCAATACAAATCGCAGATCGCCGCCATTACTAGTAAAAAACAGAATAATAATAAAAATGCTATAAATCTATCCCGTATTTTGTAGACGCTATAACTTTTGCGCAAACCAATCAATATACGCTTATTGCGATATTTATTACCAAAAATATGTAGAAGAATACCTATCGGCCTAAACTGAGAAAAAAATAGCTTTTTTTTTAAAATAAATTGGGGATATTTATTATAGCAAAAAGTACAAAAATATTGTGTTTTTTTCAAAATCGTTGCTCTTTTATTGTTTATAGCGCTAAGAATTGCATAGATGATCAAATATCACCAAAAGAAAGCTCTATTTGTTGGAAAAAAAGGGTCTCAATTTTGTTTGGGTGCAATGTCGCACGAATTGCAAAAAATGGCCCGGTCATTGAGCAGCCAATTCTTCCAGGGCTGAAGTGGTTAAAGGGGTTGTAAACCTTTGTGTTTTTTCACCTTAAAGCGGGGGTTCACCCAAAAACATATTTTTTAACATTACATTCAGGCGAGTTGTTAGAATGACAATCGGCTGTTTTTTTTTGTTTTTAAATCCTTGCCGTACATACCGTTTTAGATGTATATGTTCACTGCGGCTTCCGGGTATAATCTTCGGAACTGGGCGTTACTAGTTGATTGACAGGCTTCCGACGGGTGCATACAGCGCGTCACGAGTTGCCGAAAGAAGCCGAACGTCAGTGCGCAGACGCCGTATAAAGCCGACTCGCAGTCCGGCTTCTTTCGGCAACTCGTGACGCGCTGTATGCGCCCGTTGGAAGCCTGTCAATCAACTAGTAATGCCCAGTACCAAAGATTATACCCGGAAGCCGCGGTGAACATATACATCGAAAACGGTACGTACGGCAAGGATTTTAAAAAAAAGAGCCAATTGTCATTATAACAACATGCCTGAATGTAATGTTAATTTTTTTTTTTCGGGTGAACCCCCGCTTTAATGCATCCTATGCACTGTCCGGCCCCCCAGCCCCCCCCCCCCGTTTTACTTACCTGAGCCCTGAATTTCAATAGGCGCGATCCTGCGTCGCTCTCTCCACTGCTTCTCGGCTCGTAATTGGATAGATTGATAGTAGTGCAGCCATTGGCTCCCGCTGCTGTCAATCAAATCCAATGATGCGGGCATCGGTGTCAGGGCCGAGTCATACACTCGGCGGCTATGGATGTCGACTGTATGACACAGGAGCAAGCCTGCAAGGTAACCCCCTTCGGAGAGAGCTTCCCAGAGGGGGTTATCTATTGCACGGAGGAGCCGCGAGAGCTGCTGTAGGACCCCAGAACAGGAGGATCGGGGTCACACTGTGCAAAACGAACTGCACAGTGGAGGTAAATACGACATGTTTGTTATTTAAAAAAACGTGAACCTATAGTGTCATTTTAAGCTCTGTGGTTCCTTATGCTGACCACTATATTATTTCTGTATTCTGTGACCTAGGGGCCAGTTGTAGAAACCACAGTACTAGAAGAGTCAGATAGCAGAAGCACCTGGAGCTCTTCAAGAGAGAAAAGTATTCACTCCTCCGCTACCCCAAAGATGCTGCTTGCAGGACTTTTTCTAAAGTCCTGCAAGCGCACCACCCCAATGTGATAGAACTCGGGCTCTCACACTCGGGCTGCAGGGGAGGCGTTTTTCATGTGCTATTTTTAGCCCAAAAGCACCTGAAAAAACGTCTGTACACACGGGCCAGAATCTCGTCAGGAAAAAAACGTTGTTTTTCCTGACGAGATTCTTGCCGCCAGAATGTCTTGTCGCCCGAGTGTACAGACACTCCAAGAACACAGTGACGTCATCACGTACGACGAGCATGCGCTCGTCACATTGGATGCCATTGCCGCCATCTTGCTACACCCTACCTATGCCTAGGAAGCTACCGCGCATGCGTCAAAGTCATTTTGAGCATGCGCGGGTTTCCACAGTGACAGGTAAGTATACACAAGCTCGGGTTTCTCGGCAGTCGAGAATCACAACTAGAAAATAGAGGACATGTTTTCTATTTTTCTCGTCTAAATTTTGGGCAGTTTTATTGACGAGAAACCTGAAAGCCTCATACACACGCACGGTATACTCGGCATTAAAGCTCTGCCAGCAGTTTTCTTGCTGGTTCTTGCCGAGTAAACCGAGCATGTGTACGAGGCTTTAGTGTAAAAGGGGTTTAAGGGACAGGGTCACTTTAAAGCATTTCTTAGCTAAAATAATAAAAAAAGACATAATATTTACCTTTCTGTATCAGATCTAAGGGTCCTTTCACACGGAGCGGACTGTTTTTCGGTCTGCTCCGTGTGTGTCCGTTGGCTCAGCGGGGATCATTCGTAAATCCCCGCTGAGCTGTCGGCGGACAGGGCGGTCTCCGCACACTGTGCAGGGACCGCCCTGTCTCTCCTCCGCTCTCCCCTATGGGGAATCGGATGAATACGGAGCGTTTATCCCTACCGCCTGACGGAAGAAAAATAGGGTTTTCTTCCGTCTGAAAAACCGGATCCAGATGAACGCGGATCTTTGCGGACGTTAGCGGATGCATCATCCGCTAACAGACGAGATCACATAGGAATGCATTACAAGTGCGTTTACGCACTTGTAAAAACGGAAGAATGGAGGCGGACATCTGAAAGGGGCCTAACCAAAAGCTGCAAACAGAGGTGCTCCAACTCCCAGCGAAGTATAGGCTTTCCGTAGAGCAGGGATCCTCAAACTACGGCCCTCCAGCTGTTGTGGAACTACACATCCTATGAGGCATTGCAAAACTCTGACATTCACAGACATGACTAAGCATGATGTGAATTGTAGTTCCTGAACAGCTGGAGGGCCGTAGTTTGAGGACCCCTGCTGTAGAGGGTTGGGAATGAGGTCACCATGGGTCCATGCACACTAATCACTTGGATCTTGAAAAGGCTTAACTTAAAATTAGTTATATGTTGCGAGCAAAGAATTGCTGAAAAGCGGCGTCCCTGATCTGGCAAATAATTGTACTTTTCTGCTTTTCCAAAACTAATAGCCTGCATTTGACACAAAGGTCTGCCATAGAAAAAGATTTCGAGATTTTGTTCTTCAGCAAACTTTTCATAGTTCAACAAAGTTTTTACCATCCTAACCACACTGTACAACTAATGCCATGTTAGTTGAAAAACGCACAAGGCAGCACATGGCAATCTTGTTAAAAAATGTAAAGATTTCAGAATGCAATTAAGAGAAGGATCTTAATGTTTCGGAATGACCATATTAGAGGCCTCTATGAGGATACTGAGAACTAGGAATATAAAATGCGTACACTTTGTTGCAGCAGTAAATCTGGGGAAACAGACTTATTAGGAAAGAGCCATTTAGAGACAGATCAGTGACCCAAAACAGGATGGGTATTCATCGTTCACAGCCTCTCCGCAGCTCTTTCCTTGCCAAATCTTACCTTCGATACAAAAGAGATTCAGCCACAGAGCTGTTTCTATTCATACTGCACCATTCAGACCTGTCTCTCATTGCAGTGTGTACAATGCAGTATAGACTCCTTCCCAGCCGTCCCCAACCTAAACAGGTCATGATAACGTAGATTTATTGAAAGCTCTGTCTTTGGGACCACACGTATTTTCTTAGAGACTCTGGTCATTTATTCATTCTGTATTTATCTTTTTTATGTTGCTTGTAGTCAGTGTTTGTGACCGTAGCGTGTGCGATCTCACACACAAACATAGACGCTACACTGCTGAATTATAATTTTGATCAGCGGAGTTCCATTCATTTTTGTGTTTATTAACCACTTCAGCTCCGGAAGATTTTCCCCCCTTAATGCCCATTTTTTGCGATACAGCACTCGATCGATTTAACTGACAATTACGCTGTCGTGCAACACTGTACGTAAACAAAATTGACGTCCGTTTTTCCCCACAAATAGAGCTTTCTTTTGGTGGTATTTGATCACCTCAGCTGTTTTATTTTTTTTGTGCTATAAACAAAAAAAGAGTGTCAATTTTTGAAAAAACAATATTTTATACTTTTTGCTATAATAAATATCCTCCAAATTAAAAAAAATAAATATTTCTTTATCAGTTAGGGCTCTTTCACGCGGAGCGGTCCGTTTTTCGGTCCGCTCCGTGTGTCCGTCGGCTCAGCGGAGGGTCTCCGCTGAGCTGTCGGGCGGACAGGGCGGTCCCCGCACACTGTGCAGGGACCGCCCTGTCTCTCCTCCGCTATCCCCTATGGGGAATTGGATGGAAACGGACCGTCTGTCCGTTTGCATCCGATCCGTTCGGCCGGACGGAAGAAAAATAGGACATTCTTCCGTCCGAAAAAATGGATGCGGATCTGGCGGACGTTAGCGGATGCATCATCCGCTAACGGATCCGCTCCCATAGGGAAGCATTGAGGTCCGTTAACGGACGTCCAAAAAACGGACGAACGAAACGGACGCGTGAAAGAGCCCTTAGGCCGATATATATTCTATATATTTTTGATTAAAAAAATAAGCATATATTAACCACTTAAGACCCGGACCAATACGCTGGTAAATGACCCAAGGTGTTTTTGCGATTCGGCACTGCGTCACTTTAACAGACAATTGCGCAGTCGTGCGACGTGGCTCCCAAACAAAATTTGCGTCCTTTTCTTCCCACAAATAGAGCTTTCTTTTGGTGGTATTTGATCACCTCTGCGATTTTTATTTTTTGCGCTATATACAAAAATAGAGCGACATTTTTGAAAAAAAAACACTATTTTTTACTTTTTGTTAAAAAAAAATCAAATAAACTAAATTTTAGTCAAACATTTAGGCCAAAATTTATTTAGCCACATGTCTTTAGTAAAAAAAAAAAATCGCAATAAAAAAAAATAGCTACCTAGCGGGAACAGCGACACTAATACAGCGATCAGAAAAATGATCGCTTAGTGACGCTGGCAATAGGGAGTGAAAGGGTTAACTAGGGCGGTGATTAGGGGGTTAAAACTTTATTAGGGGGGGTGGGGGGGCTATCCTGAACCTACTGTAACACTAACTGTTTTTTACACTGCCTGTCACACTGACACTAAATGCAGTGATTAGATCACTGCATTCAGTGACACTGTGACAGGGGGGTGGGGGGGGGGGGCGATCACAAGGGGTTAATATGCCTATGTGAGTGTGTGTCAGTGTTGTGTTGGTGCACACTTACTTGTGATGTCTTCTCTCATCAGCAGCGCTGGGAAACAGCGCTGCGATGAGAGGTGACATCATTTCCTCCTTCCTGTGTAAACACAGGAGGAGGAACTGACAGGATGGGAGCGCGTTACCATTGGCTGGGAGCGATCGCGGGGGGGCGGGTAAGCGCCGACATCCGCCCGCTGATCCCGGATCGCTCCCGGAGCCAGGGGGACCCCCGCACGCCGCGGAGGGGGTCCCGATGGGACCCCCGAACCGCACTTAGGCGGGGACGTAAATTTACGCCCTTGTGCCTGTACGTGCCATTCTGTGGCCGTATATGTGCGTGCGGGGGTCCTTAAGTGGTTAATTGGTTTGTGCAAAAGTTATAGCATCTACAAAATATGGAATATGTTTATGGCATTTTTATTATTTATGTATTTATTTATTTTCCAGTAATGGTGGTGATCTGAGATTTTTAACGAGACTGTGACATTGCGGCGGACAGAGCGGACACTTTTGACACATTTTTGGGACCATTAACATTGATACAGTGATCAGTGCTATAAAAATGCACTGAATACTGTACACATGTCACTGGTAGGGAAGGGATTAACGACTAGGGGGCGACCAAGGGGTTAAAAGGCAAGGAATGCTATGAATAACTGTATGTACATGGGGAAGATGTTTGGCATGACTTGGGATTGGTGATATACTATGGGTGGGCTATAACTTGAATGTATACTATAAATATGCGGTACCAGGACCAATAAATCAATCAGTGTGTAGATATAATTTGTGTTGGGTCACTTTTATATATACATTGTTCCCTGCACAGAATCTGTCAGAAACAGGAATTCCGCCAAATAGGGGATAGTTAGGAGTAGAGAAATAGGATCCAAAAGTATCCTATCAATGATGATGCGCTTTAAAGGCATAAGTGATGCTTGGAAGGGTACGCACATTGGTCCGACTTAGCATGATTTGCATTCATTGCATTTTCTCAAGAAATACAACGTGTTCCATGATTAGAAAATTGCGAGGCATTCTCTGAATCATGAGTGAGCAACTGCCTGTACTTTACTATACATATGGAAAATGTCTTGGCACAGCACCTGGAAGACCACTACCATCCCCTGTTGATTATAGCAGAAATTTCGAACTTTTCTGTGTTCTCTGTACACTAAATCATGTAGGTAGGTGCAGTCTGCTGTCTCCACTGTAGGTGGTGCTCAACCGCAGCGGTAAAGCAGAGGGATAGGAAAGCAAGAGAAACAGGGTTCCTCTATGACTTCCTGAGTCACTGGGGCAGCGATCCGATTGGTCTATTTAAGACCCTGACCCCAGGGTTTGATGTGCTTCATGTGAGTGGGCAGTGTAGGGAAAGGTGCCCCATCTGTAAGGGACAGTGCTAGCTCGCGATTGGCAAAGGTTCCTGACAAGGAGGGAAAGCTTAGGGTCGCATCTCTCACAAGATGGCCAGGTTGCATCCTGTCCCCTCTCAACTAGTGGCAGCTGGTGCTCAATAGCCTGCCCCCCCAACCAGCCAGTCACCCCCCAGCCACCCAACTACATAACCCCCTCGGCGCTCGCTCACTCGATCACCGCTCTACCCTTGGCTCGATCAATCACCCGCCACCCATCGCCCGCCAGTCCCTCCGCCAGCTCCTGTGGCTTCCCCCCCCTCTGTGTCTTAACCCAAGTCCCGGTGGTTGCTTCTCCTCCTGGCCAATGAGGAGTTAGGACTCGTGGCCAATCGGGTCTTAGGACTCCCAGCCAATTGGGACTCAGGATCCGCTTCCTGATTAGCCAGAAGGAGAAACGGGAAGATACTAGCGAATATTAATTTGCTAATGTCACACAACTGGGTGGGCTTGGGAAACAGCCCACCCTTTTTGAGCCTCTGGCTCTAATCATGTGCTTTTAAAAAAAAAATTGGAATCCATGTTTACGGCACCCTGAATGTAGACTAGGGGCAGGATGCATGGACTAAGGGGGTGCCCCTAATGGACGGGCCACCACTGCTCTGAACAAACGCTGTCGGTTAGACTGGAACTTACTTCTTCAAGTTAATGGAAACCGGGGCTTTTTTTCAGGGGGAACTTGGGGGAACTCAGTTCCACCACCTCTGGCTCAGACCCTTTGGTGCCTGCTCACCACAATCACTTGTAAACACAGAAGTCCGGTTTCTGTGTTTACAAGTCACAGCTCTGTACTCTGTGTGTAACCCCCCTGAACTATGCACTCTGTATGTAATGTAATCCTGGTATTTAATGCCCCTTTAAGACCCTTCTACTGTTTGTGAAATCTGAACGGGTTGTGGTTGAGTTCCTGCACTTATTTTCTGAGAAAAAAAAGCTCTGATGGAAACTATGAGTGTACCCAGCAGGGTAGCTGTCCCACTGGGTTTATTGTGAATTGTTGCATTTCTTCAATACAAGTTTTATATAGCACCTCACTATGTGAATTATTGCCTCCGCACCACACTGCACCCCAGCTAGAAGCAGCCCATAGATGCCTCTCCTTTTTTTGATCAAGCAGTGGGTTGACTGAAAAAACTGACCCGGTTCCCCCATCTACACACTTGAAATAGAGAGAATCCTCCCTGCTGGGCTATTGTATTCTGGAAGCAAAGGGGGAAAAAAGCCCCCCCAAAAAAAAGAAAACAAATGCAGCCACCACACCTAATACTTTGTAAGCTGCAATATATTACATTTTTGGTTTTGTCTTTAATATCGCTTTAAGTGATTATACATGTGTTTGAGGGTTGAAACCACGACATTCTCCTATATGTAGCTGTCCTCATCCAACCCACTACTTGGACAGCTCCATTCTAAACAATATAAGCTCATTATGATGTGAAAGGATAAAACTTACAGTTAAGTACAAGGTGGAGATACATTTTCTACATTTTATTCATAACTCAGGACAGCTGCATCCTGTCTGGCACTAATTAAATCGTCTGAATTATTTATCATTTTTTATGACAAATTGTGAGCGTTAATCAGGGGAATATAATAACACTTAAAACAGTAATAATTCAGCTCAATAAACTAAAAACAGCATGATTATTTTTAAAATTCCTGACAAAATCTATGTAAATGACCTTATTTACATGCAATTACTGTAGACCCGTTAGGGATATAATAAATGCCAGCAATTCTTCAAACATGTTATTCGGCAGTAAACCATCGCCCATTACCTGAAGGACAAAAGAGGAAGAACCCCCCAATTGGGACTTTGAGGACAACAACAAAGTATATATAAATAGTGATTTTTATTAACAAATTATACAAATGTACAAAATTCCAACATTAAAAGCATGATAGTGCGTGGCTTCCCAAGAATAGGTCCAGAAAGCCTGACGTGTTTCCGGACACTGTCCGTCCCTTCGTCAGGGTCTAGTATCCAGACGGGATCACTCTGTACAATGCAAATAAAATCATTTTAGCAAAACATACATTTCAACATTCATTGTCTGTACAAAAGAGAAGGAGCACAACAATCACATAGTGCAAGAGTGCAAGAGTCATATCCAATCATATCATTCCATTGTACAGAGTGATCCCATCCGGATACTAGCCCCTGACGAAGGGACGGACAGTGTCCTGAAACGCGTCAGCCTTTCTGAACCTCTTTTTGGGAACCCACACACACGCATTGTATCATGCTTTTAATGTTGGAATTTTGTGCATTTGTATAATTTGTTAATTTTTTTTGCTAGGAAATTACATAGAACCCCCAAACATTATATATGTTTTCTAGCAGAGACCCTAGAAAATACAATGGCGGTCATTGCAACTTTTTATCTCGCACAATATAAACATCCCTTGTAATAGGAATATGACATGACAGGACCTCTTTACAGTGAGATATGGGGGGTCAATAAGACCACACATCTCACCACTAGGCTGGGAAGCCTAAAATAATAATAATAATAATAAACAAAAACGATCCTAGCTTCCCAGCCGTGATGTCATAACATCGCTCCCGGCCTCCGAAGATAATAGAGACTTTGGCGACCATCTGGTCTGGCGGAAATCTCTATTGTCAAGAATCGGGGCCGGCGGATCATGTCACCGACTCACTGATCCCTCAGGTGAGTCGGTAGAAGCACCGAAGGGTGGCGGAAGAGGGGGACGTCCCCTTTCGCCATCCGTAAGAACGATCAAGTTGTGGAACAGCCTCTCTGATCATTCCTAAAGTGTGCAGAATCGCTGGCAGAAACCGGCAATATCTGAATGATGCCTGTAGCTGTAGGCATCATTCAGATATCACCGCACAAAGCCCATGCCGTTAATTTACGCTGTGCGGTTGTTAAGTGGTTAAAGTCCCAATTGGAGAGTTCTTCCTCTTTCGATTTACCTCAGGGATGTTGGCAGCATATTTAGGTCCAATTTGATGTTCTATCCATGTTTTCATTACCTGAAGGACAGACTGGACTAAACCCTCTGAATGGAATTTTTTAGGGCATGAACTCCAACATGAATTTCATTTTTATTTTTTTTACAAAAAGCTTTATTAACACACAGTAAAACATTTGTGTTCATAAGAAAACTCAGATGCTCTGTCAATTCTCTGTCTTTATGATCCGAATTGACAGAGAACTGTGATTATCGTCATACACTTATTAACAATATCCATCACACTGCAACCGCATCAGTATTTTTATATGTACGTTCATTTTTTACTATGTGTTAATAAAGCTTTTTATATAAAAAAAATTTAATTTATGTTGGAGGGTCCAGTCCATATAGTCTCTTCCATTAGGGATGTGGGCACTTCCTCGTATCCCCTGTAACAGCAATTAGCATATAAATATTACCTGAAACCTAATTCTAGTTACCCATTTCTTTAAATAATACAACTTTCCTTCCCAAGAATGTAATAAAATGTGCGTGTCTGCAATTTGTATGTGACAGTGTGGTGGTGGATACATTACAAGCAAAGCATATAGAAACACAATATAACATTCTATAACTGGAATTCAAGGAATGTAGACCATCGTCACCATCCTACTGTCAGCCAGCCGGGTTCATACAATCTTAAAGTGAACTGTAGCTTATGGGCTTTTAGAATACAGTATACAATTACATAAACATGATCCATAAAGTTTCTGGACAACATTTTTTATAAAAAAGTACACCCCTGCTATATACAATTTTCCCACTGTAGGAACTGACCTCCCAGCAGGTGCCCCTAAAGGACGTAGTAGTAAAAAAAAAAAGACATGCCAGAAAAAGGTAAATGAAACAATAATGCTGTGACATACACTAGGGAGGGATGTTGAAGACTTCTGGCGAAATTTGGGTAATGTCCAGATATACATTTTAGCATTTCATAAACTATAAGCAAAACATTCCTATTATGTGCTACACAGGGCCGCCATCAGGAATTATGGGGCCCCTTACACAGCTTCAGGCATGGGCCCGCTGAGAACCAGGGGACTGCCATGAATTGAGAAGCGGGGGGGAGCGCTGCTAATTGAGAAAATTGAGAAGCGGGGGTTGGCGTGAATTAAGAAGCAGAGCGTTGCCACAAATTGGCAAATTATATATATATATATATATATATATATATATATAAAATAAAAAAGTTATAAAAAATAAAAAGAGAAATAAAAAAAAATATATATATATAAAAAAAAGAGGGGGGTTGCCATCCTTGTACTCCCGCAAATGCCCCCGATGCCAGATCAGATACTACATAAACCCCCCCCCCCCGCCGCCGCCGCATAACGCATACCGCAATGCGGGGAACATCCCAGCTTTTGCACAGTGTATAGACACTCCCCCTTGCTCGGGCACTTTGATAGACAGATTACCCGTCCCCAAGATTGGACGGGTGATCTGTCTATCAAAGGGGGAGTGTCTATACGCGGCACGGCTGGGAACACACAGCTATTCAAATGAAAGCTGTGATGTTCCCTGCGCTGATGAACTAGGCGGTGGCGGCGGCTGCGGCTGCATATACGGTATGGGGGAGACATGGCTGCATCTATGGGGGGACATGGCTGCAAATGTGGGGGGACATGGCTGCATCTGTAGGGGACATGGCTGCATATGTGGGGGACATGGCTGCATTCGTGGGGGACATGGCTGCATTTGGGGACACATTTAAAAATAAGTATCGTATTCGGTATCGGCGAGTACTTGAAAAAAAGTATCGGTACTTGTACTCGGTCCTAAAAAAGTGGTATCGGGATAACCCTAATACATACAAACATATATGTTTTATGCTTGGTGTAAAACGTATCTTTTTTTTTTTTGCAGTGCATACAGCAAAGGAAAGTTGGAGAAAAAATATGAGCAGATTTTTTTATCTGCAAATATCAGATTGTAGTCTGCACTCCAGCCAGTTTTGATTGTATACGGTATATGGGCTTAATTTGGTTCTCTTTCACCTTAAAATTCCAACACATATTCTTTGGGTACTTGTTCTGACACAGAATTAAAGCTTGCACCATGAAACCACTTGTCAGCCTTTGCATGTTTTAGCAAACATTTATGTCTTTTCTTTTTTGGTCCATTGTACTTTAATTGACAGATTCTTGTGGTCTGGGATAAAATATTTGTACTCATTGAAATGGAATGCTGACGTATCTAGATAAGGTGAACACTTCATTCATGAGAGCGGTTCTCATAAAACATTTAGAAATATCAGTTGTTGGGGTTAAAACACAAACAGTTGTCTTGCAAGTCACAACTTAAATGAATACGTCAAGTATGAGCAGGCATGTACAGTAAATGGTAACTATATAGGCAAACCTTTGGGGATGCCTGACCAGCATACCTGGCCATAAGCATGTCTACCTTCCTTATTATTGATTCAGGTGTTTCCTGTAAAGGGCACTGTTAACCACCCAGCCCAGCCCCTGCATCCCTATAACAGGATCTGTAAACCAAAGAAGTGGAAAGTATCAATGATCTTGTGACCACTTTGATTGGCTGTGAGAGTGGTCACACAATCCCGAGTCAAATCCTCTGGCTGTCGATCATTAATGGGGACTGAAAGCTGGCTTTGCCTCTGTGCTGGGAGCACACAGTGTGGGGGCTCTCAGCACAGAAAAAGTTTTGCCTTTAGTTCCACTTTAAGTGGCAAATATTCCAGCCTTGTGAAAAAGAGAATAAAAATAAAGTGCCTGGATATATCCAAGTAGCAAAGCAAGGAACGGATGTTCAGGCCCAGGCACGTTATCTGGAGTATAATATAATGCTATTACCTAGTACGGAAGACAAGTACACTGCATGAGACCCACACCTGAAGAGATAATAGAGCCTCTAATGGAGAAACAGACTGAATGTCTTCTCTAAAGCAGATGGTCAGAGTCATCATAGATAAACCTTCAGAGATGCAAATAATATAATTACGGGGGAATTCAGAATCTAACAGGCAGCAGCCAATGGCCATGAAAGGGTTCTACATGAATTGTATCACCGCTAGTTTTTTTGAATCACTCAGAGAATTACCTGGGGTGAAGTACTTATACTGTCCCCCTGGACTAATTGTGCAGTTAACTCTTGCCGGTGTGGGCGCAGGCCCAATGCAAGGGAGAATTTTGAGGTTTCCTGAACTTGGGCTTTAACATGTTCCCATGACTTGGTCATTGTGGTCACAGTTGCCTCATTGGGTGACTATAGAATATAAGTACAGTGGAACCTCAGATTACGAGCATAATCAGTTCCAGGAGAATGCTCGTAATCCAATGTACTCGCATATCAAAGCGAGTTTCCCCATTGAAGTCAATGGAAACAAAAATTATTTGTTCCACATTGACTTTAATGGCATGCAATACCGCATGTGGCCAGAGGTGGGGAGCGCCAGAGAGCCTCGGAAACACACTGAAATGCCTGAGGACAGCTCGGCTGACCTCAGCAAACCTCAGGAAGTCTTGAGAACTGATCATTTATGAGTCTTTCCGAGCATTTTCGAAGGGTTCTGATCAGCGCCCCCCACCTCAGGCCAAACGCAGACCGTTGTGGCTTTAATCTTGCTCGTGTTGTGAGGCAACATTCGCAAATGGAGTCAGGATTTAAAAAAATACAGTGCTCGTATTGCAAAGCCCTCGTTAACAGCGTTACTCGCAATCCGAGGTTCCACTGTATTATATTTGATACTACCAGGACTGTTTGTAATTATAGAAAAAATATATTGTTGGAATGCGCCTATATGCTATATGGTGTTTGGGCGAGTAGCAGTGTATACCTGAGCACAGTTGCACACAGCTATTCATGACTAAGGGTAACTGTACTCAGCACTAGGGGCTTCGTGAGCTCAGGAATTTATGTTTCGCTGGTTCGGGTGCCTGTGTGTAAGAGCTCCTAACCTTTTGCCACCCATGCAACACATACTGTACTGTATGTGTGGCAAAAGGGTGGACTTTAATGTCCACATGTGGGTTGGTGCAGCATTAGAAAACACTCAGAGTTCAGGAGTATAGAACAGAAACATTTTGTAATTGAAGTTTGGCAATAGGATCGGGAGCACTCACAGGATTTAACAGCAATGAGTAATAGCAGAAGATCTCAGGTGTTCTAACAGCATCTGTCTTGAGGGGCAGAATGCGGCCTGGCCGGTTCATACCCAAATGGGAAGGCTTCCAGGTAGGATGGAAGGCTTCCATGATGCTAAGCACTGTCTCTGACAGACAGGTGACCTGTAGCTACTTTAGCCACACGTAAAAAATGTGCACCATGCCCTGGAGCCAGGCCTTATGTAGACTCTGCCTGACCCAAGATGGCCACCAGGGTCACCAGATAGCTGCCCCATTATGACTCAGGAAACCATAGAGGAACTAAGTTCCTCTTGACTACCACTCCCTCTGCAATACCACTGTGATTGAGCACCACCTGCAGTGGAGAAAATAAACTGCACCTGCCTACACACATGCCTTGCATATGTGTCAATGGGCAAATCTTATTTTTCATTTTACATAGAGTAAGGGAGGGTAAAAACCACTATCAGTATTTTTTTCCATCTGGGGAGATTTTCCTTTACTGCATGTCCCATAGCAAAAAAAAATAAGTTAGAGAAAATCCTTTCAAAGCAAGAGACTTGCTGGTTGTCAACTGAAACCAGGACAAATAGAGAAAGTAAAGCTGCCTAGCAGGGGCTCAGACACCAATAAAATCCTGACAGGTGTTCTAATCTGTCCAAACATTCATCCACTCCATCCAAAGCTAAAATAAATGTTTGCTTTTAAGAGAAAATGTGTTTGGTTTAATGTTCTTCTCCCCAGTAGCCCAGTCTGACCCTTCCTTCTCTTCTGTTCAACTGTAAGGCGCACAGAAGGAAAGTCTGAGACCTGAGCTCTCCATGTTCCTTCATAGCTGGACGTACAGCTCTCAGCAGCTGAAGAGAGCAGTGAGGGTATGGAGGAATGACCAGTATGTACATATAGCCTATGGTCATTAATATGTGGTCACTTTGCTATTATAACAGCACTATATGGCCATAGGCATGTAATGACCCCTGAAAATGATTGTAATTCCAATGAAGGATACCATTAATGCCCCAGCGTACAAAGACTTTTGGAGAAGGCCCTTTGTGGTTTTGGCATCAATGTGGCCCTAAAACCAGCTCTATAAAGACATGGTTTGATAGGCATGGTGTGGAAGAACTGAAGAGTCCTGACCTCAAACCCACTGAACACATTTGAAACATCAAGCCAGGTCTTCTCATCCAACAAATGACCTTACAAATGCTGTTTTGGCCAAATGTACAGAAATTCCTGCAGACTCTCCAAAATCTGCTTGTTGTAGTTGCAAATGGAGGGCCAAGTTTTTGATGTCCACAAATAAAGGTGTGATATTCAGAGGTCCATAAAGTTTTGGCCATACATTGCTGAGCTAAACCGCTGCTGTGAAAGAGGTGGGAGAATGCCAAGTGCATGCCTTTTGAACTAAGGAAGGTGCTGGCTCCTGTAATACTTGTGAGTGAGCAGTCAACAAATGCTACATCCTAGACACTAGTCAGGGTGGGGTATGCAAAAATAGGAAAGGGGCATCTGGGGTGCTGCAAATGGTCAACAGGTATGAAAACTGCACAGTGTATTTGAACCTACTAGGGCACATTGACTGCACAGCCCATTTTATTGAAAAAGGTCTAGCCTTAGCCTTCAACCAGTCCAGCTCTCACACCTCTACACCGTCAATGAATCAGAGCAATTTTTACATTTCCGCTACAGGCCTGTTCCTTCCAGGAACACACTTTCTGACTTAGGGTACCTGGGAAAATGATAACTTGCCTGCAACAGGAAAATCACAAGTAGGGATGAGCTTAGGCAGGCTTGGACATTAGTCCGAACCCGGCATTCCCCACCCTGCAAGGGTCGGTGAAGGGTAAAGATTGCCTCCACTGCCTATATTGGCTGCCAGCTTTGACAGCTTCCCAATGGGGTAGCTCGGATGGATTCAGACTCATGTCGGTAGCAGAAACAGGTATTTTTTGCACTTATTGAATAGATGCAACAAAACGCTTTCAATGGTTTATTTAACTAGCTAAACAAGAGCAAACAAGACATTCATATTTAGGATTGACATATAATTTAACCTTTTTTATCGAGCATAATAGCCAGAAGCCTGATGAAGTTTGCAGCAGGCATTTCACCAAAGACCTTGGGCCAGATTCAGGTACAATTGCCCTGGCGCAGAGTATCAGAGATACACTACGCCGCCGTAATTTAACCTGGCTCTAAGACCAATTCAGGTAGATTTTGGCTCGTAAGGTACGGCGGCGTAGTGTATTTCTCGCGGTGGAATCGAAATTCGCGATTAGGGGGCGTGAAGTATTTAAATTAGGCTCGACCCCGCGGTGATCGAACTGCGCATGCTCCGTTCAGAAATTTCCCGCCGTGCATTGCGCGAAATTACGTCGTTACGTCAGATTTTTTTAGAGTAGCGTTATTTACGTACATTCCTATTCCCAGACGACTTACGCAAAAACAAAAAAAAAATTTGAAATTCGACGCGGGAACGACGGCCATACTTAACATGGGCTGTCTAACTATAGACCAGATTTTTGCTTTCCCAACTTTACGCAGCAAAAAGAGGACTACAGATGCCGTAAGAGAATGCGACGGACGATCGTAACTTCGTGGATCGCCGGAAAAAGCTAATTTGCATACCCCGACGCGGAAAACGACGCGAACTCCACCCACCGGGCGTAGATCCGATGACGTACAAAGACGTAAGCCTGTCGGATCGAAGCCCGAAGCCGCCGTATCATGGTTTGAGGATTCAAACTAATGATATGACGCGGGTAATTTGAAATTACTGCGGTCTAACAGGAGATAGACCGGAGTAATGGCTCTGTGAATCTGGCCCCTTCTCTTTATCATCAGCTGGGGCTCAACGCACAATAATAATAAAAAAAAAAAAAACACACAAAAGCGGCGCCTTCTAAGCGTAGCAGTAGTAAAATTTAATTAGTGTGTCTAACAATATAAAAAACCTACTCACAAAGCAGGTGAAAGATCAGGCATGTGAACATTAAGGGTTTTCTTCCGCAGGTTGTAAACGTCCATCACGCTGGGTGTCAGGTTGCTGGTTACTGCTGACGGCAAGGACGATGTAAAGCAAGGTCCCCCGGAACCAAAAGACAGAGAACCTGTTTCCCGGTGTAGCAGCGCGAGTAATGTCACTTCCTATGCGCGGGCGGATGCGCGCGTTCGGGACATTCGTGTCCCTTCCTCAGGCAATGGGCTCAACGCACAATAACCGCAGATCCAAAAGTTTCTATGAGACTAAACGTTCTATTCTGCTGTATCCTTAGGCAATCAAGTATAAACAAGGCATTCTTCTGAATTGTGACAGACCCTTATCTAAGAGTTTGTGTTAATCTGCGTACCCTGATTACTGCTGATGCTGCTGAAATTTTAATCAGTGCTTGTTGACAAAGCAAACACTGAGGAGCTCATTAACGACTGACAAAAATTTGGAACGACATACGCAAAATGGCCATTTACCAGGAGAAATAATCGCCACCGCAAGACAGTTTACCAGCGGGGCTCTGTGTTTTGTTGTCGATTCTGTGCACTCCATAACACTAAGTGGAAGAATTTTTGATATGATATGCAAATTTGAAGAGGCTATGCAGAATTGGAGAACTTTCTTGGCTCATAAAATGGGAAAAGCGGTAATTAGGGGGAATGTTAATGAGCTGCGATTCTCTATTTGCATGGTAAACGAAGCCAACAAATATTGGATCACCTGAAATTCATTTTGTAATGCGTCATTTTGCTAATATCAGTAAACTTGCTAGGCATACTTAAAGGGCAAGCCTTTCTTATTCTGCACTTTTACTGAAAGATACAAAATAAATATATATACACATAGGAGAGAATTGGCACTTGCACCAGCAGCGATGTGAACAAAACTAAAAGAAAGGAAATTCTTAAAAACAAGGCACTGGTAAAAACTTGAGACTGTTAAAAAGTCCTTTTTTTTTTTTAAAGTGTATTTTGTGCGTGAACTCGAGAGAGAGGAGCCGGACTGCAGGAGTTGGGAGTAGGCAGACCCTCCCCCCGGAGGCAATCGCCATCCTTCTCCATGCCCCCGGTGGCAATGGCGGGTGTGAGGGGGGGCCTCCCACTCACCCCGCCCTACCTGCTCCACTTGGGAGCCCAACTGGGGCCCAACAGGACCCCATCGGGGCAGAGGGACTCCCCCTATGAGGGAGTGAGGGGGCCCGACCCACCAAGCCAGCCCCGTAGGTCCTTCGCCTCTCTTTAGAGCCAAAGTGCGTGCGTATTAAACCAATTTTTGTGTGCGTGCAAGTGTGGTGGTTTTTGTGGGGGGGGGGGTGGGCATACTAAGCACAGGCGTACCTTGCATAGCACACCCACTGAGAGCCGGGCTGAGACCACCAAACTCAATTCACATGTAGCCGAGACCGGGATCCGAACCCTTGGCTGCAGAGGTGAACGGCTTGTCAGCGCAGTGCCAATCACGTTGAGCCACCACAGCTAAAAAAAAAAAAAAAGTCCTTTTAGTTCATATTACAACACTTGAAGGCAGCCCAGTGCAGATGGGAAGCAAATCTGGAATCGGCTGGGGAGAGAACACAATGGCGCCTCTCTAAGTGTAGTATGTTGCAAATCATTTATTGGACAAATAGAGCAAACGTACTCACAAACATTGGATGAGATAAGGCATGTAAAACTATGAAACATCCGGAGGACAGTCACTTGTGGATGGCTGTGGTGTAGGGGAGCAGGTGGTGCCAGTGGATACGGACGCTTTCTGTATCTCAATCACACAGGGAGCCGGGACTATAACGTCAGATCCAGATGAGCAATGGGCCGCGTGGATGACGGCACTTCCAGGTTGTTCAGGGGGCCAATAGGCGACACGTTTACGGAGCATCCTTCTCAAGCCTAACGGCGCCATCTTGGATTTGGGCTTTTATGCTCTGTCAGCAAAGCTCCTGGGTCCCAATGTCCAAAGACAGTCTATGAAAGTTTCCAGTTCTTGCGGCACTGTTGAAGGCCTTTACTTGAAACAGATATACAGATATTAAACCTGCCAAAGGGAACTGCACTCACAGTTCACATACCTTTTAAGTAAAGAAGATCAGATAGTGCTTATGATAGGTAAATCTACTTATGCAGCACACTTAGGCGGCGTACACACGATCGGACATATCCGATGAAAACGGTCCGCGGACCATTTCCATCGGATATGTCCGATCGGGAGTTTGATCCGATGGCGTGTACACACCATCGGATCAAATTCCCCGCCGCCGGACGGCGCGGTGACGTGGCGGTGACGCGGCGGTGACGTTGACGCCGCCGCGTCACCGCCACGTCACCGCACCAGGAAGTAAAACACTTCCGCGCATGCGCCGAATCCATTCGGCAGCGGCGCGGCGGCGGTGGGGGCCGACATGTCTGCTGGTAAGTGTACTAACCAGCAGACATGTCGGGCGGACAGATTCCCACCGGATAGATTTCAAAGCTTGCTTTGAAATCTGTCGGGTGGAGAAATCTGTCCGCTAGCCCATACACACGAGCGGAGATGTCTGCTGAAACGGTCCATCGGACCGTTTTCAGCGGACATATCCCCTCGTGTGTACGCCGCCTAAGGCAAGCAACCAACCCCATCAAAGAACGCTCTACTCACCTTCAGCAGATGACTTCTCATTACTCCAAGCCATCAGTGTCACATTGCTCACTTTCTCAGCATGCGTATATTTCAGATAGATATAAAAAAAATGCTTTTCATAGTGTTAACATTACCATAGCACTTTATCAAAGTATATATATATTTTTTTAAATTATTTATCTTTATTAGTTTTCCATATACACAATTATCTAAAAATAAAAATGTAATATATTTTAGCTTACCAGTCCTTAGATGGAGGTGGCTGCATTCGTTTTTGGGCTAAGATCATTTTTGCGAATTACAGAAAACCTTTTAATTTTGCCAGAAATGCAATTTCTTGACCCTTCCTGGGAGCTTAAAAGAAAACCCAAACATCCTTATCTTTATATAAACTACTTCTACAATCAATCCATCGTGTATCTTTATATAAAATACTAAGGCCATCAATCCATCATGTATCTTTATATAAACTAAACATACAATCAATCCATCATGCAGTAGTGTATTTAGGTTTTGTGCTGCCCTAGGCCTGACTAAACTCGTGCACCCCCTAATTTAAATATGACCCACCCCTTCCTGTCAAGGCCACACCCCTTGCGGTTTAAGACCCACCCTGAAATTTTCAAGTGGAGACTCTAGTTCTGATGACCTGGGGAGGGGGGGGCAATGGATTCCCTTAATTTGCATAGATTTCCTCTCACTTCCTGTTTGGCTATGGGACAGGAAGTGAAGGGAAATCTCTGCAATAGGACAGGGATGGTAAAAAATTAAAAAGTGACGCCCCCCCCCCCTACAGTTGCAGAATGCCAACCACCCACATACTGGAAGCAGTGTAGCCGATTTATGAGGGCGCTAAACGAATTTGCCTAACAGTGTAGCGCAAGCCGGCGGGGACACTGTATGTGCTGCCCCCCTGCAAAGTGCTGCCCTAGGCCTGGGCCTTGTTGGCCTAGGCCAGAATACAGCATTGCCATCATGTATCTTTATATAAAATACTAATGCAATCAATCCATCAGATATCTTTATATACACTACTAATGCCATCAATCCACCACAAATCTTTATATAAAATACTAAGGCCATCAATCCATCAGGTATCTTTATATAAAATACTAATGCCATCAATCCATCAGGTATCTTTATATAAAATACTAATGCCATCAATCCATCAGGTATCTTTATATAAAATACTAATACAATCAATCCATCAGGTATCTTTATATAAAATATTAATGACATCAATCCACCATGTATATTTATATAAAATACTAATGCAATCAATCCATCGGGTATCTTTATATAAAATAGTAACACCATAAATCCATCATATATCTTTATATAAAATACTAATACCATCAATCTACAATGTATCTTTATATAAAATATTAATGCCATCAATCTACAATGTATCTTTATATAAAATACTAATGCCATTATTTCACTATGCAGTTGAGAAAGCAAAAAAATGCGTTCAGGATAGATTTTCAGAGGTATTTGAAACACCACACACCTGTAACAGCTTGCAAACTAGTATAAACGTGGTAAATCGTGTTTAGCCGCAATTTGTTTAGAGGTGTTATAATTTTTTTTACTATTTAGGAAAGAAAAAACACTTCTAAACGCAAACGCGGCTAAGCGCGGCATGTAAAAGCGGCATGTGAACGCGGCAAAACATATTTAAACGTTGGTTGTTATCTGTTATGGTAAATCATTCAGTAGAGGTTGTAAAACATCCCGTGTACATTAAGCCTAATGGAGATGAACAAAGACATTCGCGTTTGAAGTCCAGTCTACATGAAAACATTGGCTCCCTCCATAAATACAGTGGAGAACTAAGAATAGACATGAAAGAACAGGAAGTGTGTTATTTGCAGAAACACTAGGTGAAAATAAATGGAAAAAAAACTTACAAAATCCTGCAGTCACTGCATCTAGTAACTAGTAAGTTGCAACATATCCCTTGTTTGTTTTGGGTATAGATACTCTAGACATTTACAGCTATGCTTACAGTATAAGAAAGAATTGGAAGATTATAACTGGCTCCCCAAGCGGTTGTATTTTGGCAGTGGTGAAAGGCTCAAACATAATCCTGTTTACTGCATGCATGAATCTAGCACTCACCCACACACCCCACACATGTACACTGATCTGAGCATGTGTAAATTCTGTTTTTTAAAGCGTAAGTTCACATTTACAGAAAATCTGTAAGGTGAACTTACACTGGAGCCCTTCCCCATCTCACCCGGTCCCACTGACCTGGAGTCCCGCAATTACCCGTTCTCACACATCAGACAGCCTCTTTACCAGTCCGGAGATTTGAAATCCCATCGGCTTTCTCTCCTCTTTTCTAGCGCTCACAGGACTGGCTATGCAGGTTCAGATTGGACGGCGCCGCCCATGCGACGGCACCATCCAATTAGAATGCCTCCTCAATGTACCGTTACAAGGTACGTTTAGAAGATTAAGCCAAGGGGACTTCTAATCCCCAGACCGGTAAAGCGGCTGTCCGATGTGTCAGAGCGGGTGATCGGCAGACTCCAGGTTAGCGGGACCGGGTGTGATGAGGAGGGGGTCCAGTGTAAGTTCACCTTATAGATTATTCTTTAAAGGTGAACTTAGATATGTAGATGGGGGATGGCTCTTTTAGACAGGTGGTTCACTTGATGAGACCTGGGATGTGAGGACGGGCAGTGGACTATTGTAGGACATTTAGAGGTGCTCTTAGGTTCCAGTCCAGTTAGTTTTTGTTTACTGTTTATAAATGTTATGCCAGGGGTCCCCTGGATGTCAGGACCCTGAGTGTTTGAATCCCATGTGCTGTTTTGAGACTGTACAATGTTAAGTTGAGTTTTTTTATATATTTTTTTGTATGACAAAACTTTAATAAAAACGATTGAAACATAAAGGTGAACTTAAGTCACGACCAGTTTTCCAAGCAGGAAAACTTCCAGGAGAGCTTTTAGCCAGCAAAACCCATCAAGAAAACAGCCGGGAATCCCGTTGGGAAAATAGAGAACCTGCTCTCTATTTTCTCGTCGGGATTCCTGGCATTTTTTTTTCGCCAGATCTTCTACTTACCTATGGGAAAGACTGAGAGACAGTGCCAATGGAGCATACACACGGGTACTCGGCCTTCCCCTCGGTTTTTTCAAGGGACTTTTTACCGCCGAGAAAACCGAGCGTTTGTACAGGGCTTTAAAGTTTTAATTTACTTCCCGTTTTCGGTTGCTCATATGTCTCTACTTCTCTCTATCTAAAAGCTCTGCAACATTATTTGACTAATATACTTCTGAAATAGTTTGACCCAATTACAGATGACAGCTTGTTGCTTCTCCTAGAATATTCATGTGAAGTGTAGTCCCTGTGGTATCATAAATTACCTTTGTTCCATACTGAGGTGGAAGTTAATTCGGCCCCACAATGTATTTTAATGTGAAGTCATAAACATATTCTTTAAAAATGAATGAACAAAGGATGTGATACAGTGCTTGAAGGTGTAACCGAATTATCTCTGGAATGAATTAGACAGCTGTTTGGTATGTTGATACTTTATTAAAAAGTCAGGGAAGGAAGATGAAATATTCAGCGTCTAGTCCTTCTAGGTTTACCTGCTAAAATTAAAGTTGCAGTCTTGCCAAAAATTTATTTTTTATTTGATTTTGGCTCAGTGGGGATTGGTCAGAATCTCTTGGAAGTTGCAGTTGCAGTTGCAGAAGTGTCAGTTGCACATCATCGATCTGGAACAGTTATCGGATACTGAAAACAATGGCTGATGCTTGGGCAATATGGGGCTGATTTACTAAAGGCAAATAGACTGTGCACTTTGCAAAGAGCAGTTGCTCCAGAGCTTGGTAAATGAGCAGAAGCTCTGCTGACTTACATCATCCAATCTTGTGTTGTATGTGATTGGGTATTCTTTGCAAAGTAAAGCCTTACCTCATTTACTAAGCTCTGGAGCAACTGCACTTTGCAACGTGTACAGTCTATTTGGCTTTAATAAATCAACCCATTGCCTTATTGCTAATCATAGGTGTGCGCAGCCTATTGCATTAGGGTGTGTACCCCAAAGCTCAAACACATACTACGGTCTCTCTCGATGAAAGGGACGGGGCCGGTAAGTTACTTATTTACCGGCCCCTTCCCCCACTCATCCTAAAACATCCCTGCAGCAACAGCCAGCGGAAGAGGAGAATAGGGAAGATGGCAGCGCTGCAAGGGGAAGGTGTGGGGGAACCTAGGCAGTAGGGGAATCTGTAGTGCACAGGGTGATTAGGGTATGCCTGGGCACACCTGGCACACCCTGTGCTCACGCCTATGTTGCTAATGTATGTGATGGAATCTGCGATTGGTGGTTGGTGCCTGGTACCATATGTATGGAGTGCATATGGTACCAGGCACCAGGCACCAGGAACAGGAACCCCTTTTCTACATTCTTTACCCACCTCCAAGAAGAAGAAGCAAGTATCATTTTGTGGTGCTAAGAAATTTGTATAAACGATAACAAAGAAGCAGAAAATTAGATCCCCTACAGCCAGCAACAATAGCCCCCCCCCAGCAATAATAGATCCCCACATCAACAATAGACCCCCTTAACAAATAACCTCCCCAGCAACAATAAATTGATCCCAGCAGCAATAGAACCCACTAGCAACAATAGATCCTACAGCAGCCAGCATCAATAGACTATCCAGCAGCCAACAACAATAGACCCCCTCTCTAAGTAGATTCCTCCCAGCAACAATTGACCGCTTCAGCAACATAAGACCCTCTCAGAAATAATATATTCCCCACCAGCAACAATAGATCCCACCAGTGACAATCGATCCTTCAGCAGCCAGCATCAATACACCCTCCAGGACAGCTTAGCACCCTTTATTAAGTGCTGGGGGTGCATTTCCTCTTTGGTTTTAGGAAGGGAAACACACACACATGATGTTTGAGAAGTGGGAACCGTGTGAGTAGTTGGGAGACTACAGCACAGATTGCTAAGCTCCCTCGGAAGCTATTTATTTTCTTGTTGCCTAGGAGGGACCTGTACCCATAGTCATGCAGCAACAGAATTTGGCAAGTTCTCTTGGACACACTAATATATACAGTTTAGAAAGCTTCATAAACCTTCATAAAATCATTGGAAGAATTGCCTTAGTTAGTGCCAGTATTCCTGTCAATGGAACTTGTTAATTGGTGCAGGAGAAAACACATGTTAAGTATCAGAAGAGAATGTGCACTAGTTATTTCACTTCTACAGTAAAACCTTGGTTTGAGAGTAACTTGGTTTGAGAGCGTTTTGCAAGACAAGCAACATTTTTAATACATTTTGACTTGATATACAAGCAATGTCTTGATATAAGAGTAGCGTCATGTCACAACTGAGTATAAAAGAGAAGAGAGGCGCATCTAAGTGTAGCAATATTTTTACATTTAATGAAGGTACAACATTTAGAAAACCCACATGGTTGATGATTAAAAGAGGCCCATCTAGATATGCAGACATCCGGGGTAAAGATGTCCACATATCCGTCCTCCTCACCGCCATCAACGTCATCTCTTCCACTCCGCACTCCATGAGCGGTTCAAGCCTCGTTTTCAGATTGCTCTACTGCAGGGTAGTCTTTATGATCATGATTGCAGACTGACAGCGGTGAGAGCCGACGGTGCGGAGGACGGTCTATGTGGACAGCTTTACTCCGGATGCCTGCATACTTGGATGTGCCATGTGAGTTTCTAAATGTTGAAGCTTCATTAAATTTGACCATTTTGCTACACTTAGAGGCTTCTCTCTTCTCCTGCTGGATTTGCTTCTAATCCCCTTGGGGAGGTTTCCATTTGTGGATGGACATTTTATGGTTACTCAACCTCGTCACATTGCTATAATCTTTTTATATGGACTATATTACAGGGCTCAAAATTTCAAGTCCTGAGTTACTAGCCAGACCTCAAGGCATACTGGCCACCAGTTGCCCCTACCATATCCTGCCCCCTAATCCCGCCCCTAGACACGCCCTCATAAATCTCATGAAATTACACTTAAATGTTTTATGTAGAATTCAGCTATAAAAATAAATATTAACAACAACTTTATCCGTGCCCAAAAATGCAGCCTGCCCATGTCTACCAATGCAGCAAAATGCCCCCATTTTCCAGCCAGAGTCCTCCCCCACAATTGTAGCCAGAGTCCCCCCCCACAATTGAAGCCAAAGTCCCCCCCCACAATTACACCAACGATGGGGCACAATTTCTCCCAATAAAACCAACGACGGGTATAATTTTTTCCAATGACAGCAATAATGAGTTTCAATGACACCGAGGACAGGGCACAATTCCACCCAATGGCACCAAGGACATGCCACAATTCCTCCCAGTGGCACCAAGGATGGGGCACAATTTCTCCCAGTGGCACCAAGGACTGGGCAAAATTCCTGCCAGTGGCACCAAGGACATGGCACAATTCCTCCCAGTGGCACTAAGGATGGGGCACATTCCTCCCAGTGACACCAAGGACGGGGCACAATTTCTCCTAAAGACACCAATAATGGAGCCCAATGAGGGGGGCACAATTCCTCCCAGTGACACAAATGATGATGCACAATTACTTCCACTGAAAAAAAAAAGTGGAGCATTATTTTTTTTTCTCACTGATGTCCGGACCTTTTCTAATCCCAATGGCCACAGTCTGGCCCCCCTAAAATCTGAAAGACAGTAGACTGGCCCTTTGTTCAGAAAATTTGGAGACCCCTGCAATAGAGTAAGCAATTAAATGCCGGTGGTATCAGTTTTCGATACTCCTTTTATGCTATGATAAATTACCAGCTACCAGTATTCCACGTGTGTCATTCATTATGTACTGTATTTAAGAATATAAGACGATGATGTAATAGTACATTGATTACTTTCTGCTCGTGTGTGTAAAATAGACCAAACTGCTCACTAAACTGTTTAGCATTTTAGTAGGCCTGATGTCTAGATACTGAGGCCTAAATACTGAGGCCAATTTTAGCAGTGTCAGCTTATTTTAGTTAACCTGAAAATAGCCCTATGACTAATATGCACAATTAAAGAATAAAAAATAAAATAAAAAATAGGAACATATATAACTTTTAATTGGCATACTTCTAATTAATTGGATATTTTATAATAATGTAATTGTATTTGGCAATTATACTATCAAATGAACTATCACTACTTGAAGATGGCAGTGTTCCTTTCGCAGACTAAAAACTTATATTGTGTTTGCAAGGGATTGCGCTGTCATAGCTGATATATTGATCACATGACCAAAAAACACACTGGCCTCGTACACACGACCGAGGAACTCGTCGTAAATGAAACATCGTTTTTCTCGACGAGTTCCTTGTTAGGCTTGTCGAGAAACTTGACAAGCTTTCTTTGCGTACACACTGTCAAGACAAAATCTCGTTATTCTCAAACGCGGTGACGTTCAACACGTACGACGGCAGGGGAAGTTCGACTCCACTGGCACAACCCTTGGGGCTGCTTTTGTTAATCTCATGTTACTGTGTGTTAAGTAAAAGTAAAAGACAATTTGTACTTTTCAGTCTGTTACAGCAAGAAAAATTTGCTATCTCCATTACAAACGCTACTTTTACCGAAGGTGCGCTCCCGTCTCACACTTTATTCTGAGCATGTGCAGGTTTCTAAGCATGTCGAAAACCAGCCCGACGAGGAACACGACAAGGAAATTGAGACTCCCGACGAGGAAAAAGAGAACTTGTTCTCTTTTTTTCTCGTCGAGTTCCACAAAAATGTTCTCGATGAAAAACATACATGACCGTTTTCCTCTGCAAAAAATCTCTGCCACCAAGTTTCTTGATGGATTCTGTTGAGGAAAGCGGTCGTGTGTATGAGGCCTCTAAGTGGTTCCTCATTGGCAGTGATAGCTGGGATTAGGAGGTACCAGCCAGCGAAAGTGTTGGCTTGTGCCGTTCAAGGGAGGGCTTTTATTAATGTATTAGTAATAATAATATACTGATCACTGATGTCAGGGAGGGGTTAAAATGACAATATAAAATGACAGAGGCGTCACTGCCGCAATATCAGTGGGCAGCTAAGAAGAGTTCAACAATAGCAGCTTATGAATGTTCTCAGAACCCATTCCCTTTACATTCTGCATCATGGAAAACTTCTAGACAATTTTAGTTGACATATTATAGGCTGCTACTTGTGTAAAATCCCACAAGAACGTCTGCTTTGTTTAATTAGGTGATGTGTTTCAGACATGCAAAGGCACGTTGCAATTTCCTCCCTTTGCACTGAGGTATGTGATGTAAGTGAAAGGTTGTCTCTTAACACATTATCAGTTGTTCTTCCGTTGCTTAAAGGAGAGGAAACCTGAAATATGCTACTGAGTACATGGAATATTTATCTATTATGTATATAGCATGAAAAGTTTACATGATCGTGCTGATAAGCTGTCAGGAGGATATTTAAAAGAACACTATCCCCGTGTGACATGCAACTGGCCGGTTGGCAGTGCCATTGGTGCCCATGCCAAACAGCTCACATTTAGGGATATGTGCTATGTGCTATGTGCTGCAGTACAGTTTTATATGTGTTACAATTTTTTGGGAGCATTGCAGTGTGGGCAATAAACTTTTTAAGGGAATGTTCACTTTGCAAGGGGATTTTCCCTTAGCTCAGTGAATCAGGTGATGTTTCATAATCCAAGCACATTTAAAATGTTATTTTCCTTGCATGTGATTCTGCATTTTTTGCAAAGTGCGATTTCACAACATTCAGCCTATTAGCCTTTAGTCGATCTACCCCATTGGTTTGATTTAACCACTTACTGACAACTATATACGTCGGCACTTTGAAGAGGGATATCTCGGTAATGGTAGCAGTTGCTGCCATAACCGAGGTATCCATCTCTTTAGGCGGCGGTCTGGTTAACGATAATGGTGGTCTCTGCCGCGAGATCACTATTATCGGAGCCATCGGTAGCGGCAGAGGCTATCGGATCCTCTTCCTAGCTGGGTATGGATATGAGTGAGGGGAAGATGGCCCCCACGCATCTCCATACCATAGCAGGGCGGAAGCAACATCAAAACATAATTTCCGTACCTTAGCTCTTTACAGGGACATTTTATCTTTGTCATTCTTTCAAATGACAATTAGGGCTCTTTCACACTGGGCGGATCAGTAATGATCCGCCCCGTGCACCTCCGTTTGCTCCGTAGATCCCCGCTGAGCTGCCGGATGACAAGGCGGTCCCCGCACACTGTGCAGGGACCGCCCTGTCTTTTCTCTGCTCTCCCCTTTCCGCCAGACGGAAGGAAAAGTAGGTTTTTCCTCCGGCATACTTTGGCGGATCGGAGCAGATCGGATGTCAGCGGACATGTCTCCGCTGACATCCGCAATCCCATAGGGATACATGTATGTCCCTTTTTCATCCGACAACGGATGGATGAAAAACGGACATATGGAACGTCCGTGTGAAAGAGCCCTTAATGTATTTTTTAATTGCATTTTAGTGTAAATATAAGATCTGAGGTCTTTTTGACTCCAGATCTCATATTTAAGAGGACCTGTCATGTTTTTCCTCTATTACAAGGAATGTTTTAATTCTTCATTATCCTGGCAGATGGCAGCAGATTTCAAAAATGTCTTGGTACATTTTTACATCCTTTCTTCAATAATATGAAATTTGCCGGTACCGTATGCTGAAAAACAGTTCCACACCATTATGTTCCCACCTCCACTGCTGGTGTGGTGTTTTTGGGGTGATGTGCAGTGCCATTTGACCTCCCAGCATGGAGTGTATTATGGCATCCAAAGAGTCCAATTTTGGTCTCATCTGACCACACTATATTCTCCCAGTATTTCACAGGCTTGTCTAAATGTTGTATTCTCCCAGTATTTCACAGGCTTGTCTAAATGTTGTATTCTCCCAGTATTTCACAGGCTTGTCTAAATGTTGTACAGCAATCTTTAAATGAGCTTCAACATGCTTTTTCTTCAGCAATTAAGTCACGCATGCTGAGCGTGCATAAAGACCATGGTGGTTGAGTGTATTACTTATTGTTTTCTTTAAAGAAAATGTACCTGCTAATTCCAAGTCTTTCTGAAGTTCTCCACAAGTGTCCCTTGGCTCTTGGAAACTCTTCTGATAATCCTTTTACTCCCCTATCAGAAATCCTGGGAAGAGCACCTGGTCGTTGCTGGTTTATGGGGAAATTATGTTCTTTCCACTTCTGGATTTTGGCGCCAATGGTGCTCACTGGAGCACTCAGAAGTTTAGAAATCCTTTTGTAACCAATGCCATCAGTATATTTTGCAACAATAAGGTTGTGAAGGTCTTGAGAGAGCTCTTTGCTTTTACCCATCATGAGATGTTTCTTGTGTGACACCTTGGTAATGAGACTCCTTTTTATAGGCCATCAGTTGAGACTCAACCAGTTGATATTAATTTGCACTGATAAGGGGCAGGGTTGCTTTCTAATTACTAATAGATTTTAGCTGGTGTCTTGGCTTTCCATGCCTTTTTGTGCCTCCTCCTTTTCTTCATACACTTTCCCTATATCATTTCATTTTATTACACATAACTTAATTACTGAATTTATTTGTTTTCTTTTCTTTGTATGTATGGATTGCATGGGTTGTTACCGATGTGTCGAAAATGTCATGTCAATTGCACCTTCAGATATATATTTACCTAGAAAAAAGGTTGACGTGTTCAATACTTATTTTACCCTCTGTATATATACAGTACTGTAAGGCCTTCTTTCTTTCCTATCCTCTCTTTTTCTTTCTATTCTTTATAGACAGACTCACCAGTCTTTTGTACTAGACCTGACTGCTCATGTCACAAAATCTATTTATTTCGCACATTTTCATTAAGCTTATGCTTATTCATTAGCACCTTTCATTGATCGCACTGGAAAACCTACAACATCCTATGTCTGGAAGCAAGGACTTGCTGTGATTACTTGAGTTGTTATTATTTCACATTAGCTAATTGTTTACATAATGAAACATTATTATTTCATATATCTATATGCTTAAGGGTCAGGACTATTCCAGACAAGTCTCACACCTGTGCAGAACAACCCCTCTTGGGGTAATCCCAATTGGACAGGTTAGAAAACGTGTTCCAATCCTGTTTTCCCCAATGAGACTAGCAGTACAAGCAATGTCTGCCTGCACCCTTCTCCTCCTGCTCTCTCCATTCACATATACAGTAAGTGAGCCCTTGTCTAAGCTGTGTTTATGGCAACACCAGTTGTCACAGATGCTATAGATGTCTATCCCCAACTATTTAACAAAAATAAGTGTAGCACTACCCCTGGAGGAGCCGCTGATTGACTGTTGGGATCGGCAAATTAAGTTACCCTAGCGTTGTCTAGGGGTGTGATGCAGGAACAAAGTAGTGAGCGAAGGTCCAGACAGTCAATAAAGGTTTTTTTCCAATGCTTTATTTCCAGGCCAACACGGCCAACATCAACTTCAGTTAGCAAGGAAAGACAGGTTGACGAAAGAAGAGGAGAACTTGCGGTGTCAGGCCTGGATATGAACGGGCAACCCTGACCTCAGCAGTACCAATTTGTAAACTCATCGCCACGCCTGCCTGAGTGGGTGAAGTGCCCACGGACAGGTTTTCTTTCTCTGGCAGCCAAGGTGTCACTTTAGATGTCTGGGAGGAACAGGTCTTTCACACAGACCTGGCTCTAGAGCCTCTGCCACAGGCCAATTGCTCCAGATGAAATTAGGTGAATCCTCCCAGTAAATTCCAGCACAGGTCACCGGAAGACAGTAAAGCGTACCTGTGTAAAGCATACCTGTCAGCATCCCGGTCACCGGATCCCCGATTGGTTTGTTCGGGCCCTGTGGACAGCCTGCCTCTGGGTTCCCCTCAAAACCGACTCCCCAATCGCACGGCTCCCAGCCTGGGATCCATTCAATAGGACTGGGAACTCAGTAAGTCACTGGGGCCCCCTTTCGCCTCCGGTTGAGGCTCAGTGAAGCCTGTAAGCTTGGCCAGGTGGGCCTCGCCGGCGGGGTCATGGATGCGCGCACCATAAAAGCACATGACATCTGTCACAGATATACCCCTCCCCAGCATGCCCCGCGAGGGAAAAACTCCTCCAATTGGCTGCTGGGGAGGACTTGCTCTGCCAGAAACCCCTCTGGTGCCAACTGCCGACCAGAGATGACACTACATCCCCAGAATGCAGCCTGACCCAGTGAACCCTTCCGGAATAACAGAGGTCACAACCCAGGCAAATCATGACTGAGAGCAATGTAACTCTCCCATTGCAACTAACTTTAGCGTAGTGCCCATGCTGAAAGCAAGGGGGTACTACATAAGACAAGATGGATATATGGTTGTATACACTAGCCTAATGCCACGTACACACGACCGTTTTTTCCGTCGGAATAAACTCCGACAGGTTTTCCGACGGAATTCCGCTCAAGCTGTCTTGCATACACATGGTCAAAACAAATTCTGACCGTCAAAAACTTGGTGATGTACAACACTACGACGAGCCTAGAAAAATTAAGTTTAATGCTTCTAAACATGTGTTGAATTGTTTCCGAGCATGCATGTTTTTTTCTCCATCGGAATTCCATACAGACCAATAGAATTTCTGCTAGAAATTTTTTCATATGAGAATACCGGCAGGGTTGAACTTTTAGTGGGGCGTTTCTCACTATTAAGATTGATCCCGGCCAAATCCAAGTGGACCCACGCCTGCACCTATTCTTTTGCCCTCCCCCCGCTGCTGTGATGTTCACCTGGCTAAATAAATAAATATATTTATTTGGTTGTTTAATAGTCTAGTACGTTCTGTTGGGGGTTTTCACATTTCCCGGCGTTCTGGTAAGAATACTTTAGGAATACAAAACTGGGTATCTTTTATGTGTATGCACCTATGATTCTGTATGATGCCGCTATCAGTTCCTCGCTCTCTATATAGCTGACAGTGTTCTTTTCTATATCTTACATTGCTACGTTTGAATACTTTTTAATAGGCACACTGTCAGTTGAGATGCAATTGGACTGGTGGGTGAATATTCCATCTAGTAAAACGTCCGTTATGTTTTCCGCTTTTGTTTTTCCATTGTAGTTACAGTGTCTTGCGGACATCTAATACAACCTGCTCATCACATTGGGAATGGCCGATGGGGTGTTGGACCTTTCCGACACCCATATTGAATTTTTCAACATAATTTGAGAGGAAATTCATATCAGTTAAGGACGTTTTTACAGTGCAATATTTATGTTTTATGCTTAATGTTTTTATGCTTTCTGTATGAGGAGCTATGCACATATATGTTCATATGTGTTAGGCACACTGAAGCTAAAAAAAGCTATAAAAAGCGTTTTTGCAATAGCTTTAATCAGTGTTTTTTAGTGTAGCTTTTTTTTTTTTTTTACTTTTTGTTTTTCAATGGATAAAAAAACGCTTAGAAACGCTGGCGCCAGAGTTTTTGAGTGTTTTTCAGCTTTTTTCGTTTTATTTTTCTGTCGAAAACCAGCACTTTGAACGCAAATTTCGGGCGTTTCAGAAAAAAAGCCAATAAACTCCAAAGCTCATTAACACAAAAAAAACCACCCAGGTGTACATGGGCACATAGGCTAACATAGAGTTCAGTTTATGGGCTGAAAAAAAAAAAGACAAAACGCCAATAAACTGCAGTTTATCAGCTTCAGTGTGCATGGAGCTTTATGGTTTTAATGTTTTATATGTTTGAATATTGTTCCTATATGGGTATACACTATTTTATATACATATATACATAATTATACATTGGCTCTTTGGTATATGTACATGATTTGTGGTAGATCTATTTGCAGGCTTGGATATATTGTGGCATTACATGCATGCATGATTGAGTGTAGCAACCATATTTATCATGGCTTTTTTTAGCCCATTGCTATACTGCCAATATAAAATCGCAATATTCACTATTGTCAAGATAAACAAATAAATGCACTAATCATCTTTTATGTATACCATTCATTATACATTTATCATATAAACTCTGATATGTGTCTATACCGGGTTTTAGTCCACTACATAATTAATTTTATGTATATACACTTTTTATTTTATTTTACATATTTGCGTATATAAAATTTATGTTTGGATTAGAAACATAATTTCATAGATTTTTGCAATCATACATTCATTTACATTTCATAATATCACTTATTTTATATTTCACCTAAGACTCTACTTTTTAACATATCACATCATGTTGGCTAATATATGTCTATTGATTTGTATTCACATAACACAGTTGGCTATCACAGGTAAATTGCAAAGGTTTTGCAGCCTTGTGTCATTATAGACAATTTTGTCAGACTCCCACTAATTAATTAGTTTCACCTAATACTTATACAAATCATGTTCCATTTTATTTAGTCTCACTTTTGATATATATATATATATATATATATATATATATATTAGCTTGATTTGGCAGCTTAATATTACTAGTATTAAATATATTTTTTTATATATATTTTTTACTCTTTTTAATATCCAAGTGCTGTATCATCCTCTTGGATGCTCTGTTATATATATATATATTCTCACAAATATCCACACACACACATGTTTTGTTGCAATTAGATGTGTTTGTGCTATAATAGTGTGTCATTTCTTTCTGATCATGCACGCATGTGATGACCATTTTCATTTAATGAGATATCATCCATGATTGGTCCTCTTCTGATCATGTGATCACCATGTTAAGAGTATTTATTTTGAATGTATTCTTTAGTGTCAGCTATGAGCACTGAGTATCAGTGCGAAACGTCAGCTGTGTATCCTGATTCACCTGTTGCTGTGGATTGTAGTGTATTCCATTTTACCATTAACCGCTTGCCGACCAGCCGCCGCAGTTTTACGGTGGCAGGTCGGCTCGGCTGCGCAAAATCGTGTAATATTACGTGATTTCGCATTTCAGCCACTAGGGGAGCGTGTGCGATCACCGCCGGGCACCCGCGATCGCTCGTTACAGAGCGTGAATCAGGAGCTGTGTGTGTAAACCTCCTGTGATGCAGCAACCCCCCTTTTACTTACCTGAACTTGGTCTTTTTAGCAAAAGGGACAAGCACACTAGCCCCAGCTGGTGTCTCGGATCCTGATTGAATAGATTGATAGCAGCACAGCCATTGGCTTCCGCTGCTGTCAATCAAATCCAATGACATGGGACCTGAGGGCGGGGCCAAGTCCTGCTGTCTGCAGCAGCAGGACACAGGAGTGGCTCTCCAACGAGGCACTCGAGAAGGGAGGAGCCAGGAGCGCTGTTAAGCGACCCCAGGAGAGGAGGATTGGGGCCACTCTGTGCAAAACCTCTGCACGGAGGAGGTAACTATGACATGTTTGTTATGTAAAAAATAAATAAAAAATACAAGACTTTACAATCCCTTTAAGGTAGAGGGATTAATTATCTTTTTTTGTAACAAGTGTTTTGGGCAAGTTTTGTTTATTTTGTAATGAGAGAATCTCTTCAAAGCTGCAGTTTGATCTGTTCTCCTTGTCAGCATGCTAATTCCTCTTTTTTTTTTTAAAAAAGACCTGTCTGCTTCCAGCATTTTCTTTGTTAGACCAAGCAATGTAACCACTGGGTCTCTGTTCTCCTTGCAGTGCAGGCAGATCATGACTGGTAGTAGGGACTGTACATAGCTCCCTGGGAACAGCAGAACATTCTAGGTAATACCCATCCCCAAGGATCTTTTCCCTGCACTGCACCCGCTGTCACTATTTGAAAAGAGTGCGGCCATGTGGGGCTTATTCACATGTAAATTAATAAACTACAAGTATTGTTAGCCTTTGCAGCTGACGGCTTGTGGCTCTCAATAAACTACCAGGGCAATGTTTAGTGCTCTAGGTAGTTCATTGATTCTCCCTGTCACTCAGTAACTGTCTGCCAGTATGAGGTGCGAGACAACAGTTTACACTAACAGTCTGCAGGAGCCCTGGCTGCTGTGCATCCGTGAACTGCTGATCGTGGGTGCAATGCTTTCCTGGCTCCTCCAAAAAAAAAAAAATACATGTGTTTTACCTGCAGAATGTGCAATCAATATTTTTTTTTCAAAGGTGAACTTATCCTTTAAAATCACTTTAATATGAATGAATATGCCAGCATCGCCAAAAAATACTAAACTTTTAATAATAAGTAGCTCAATCTTGCCATAAATAAACATTCTGCCATTATGTCATTTTCAGCTCCATCATGTCATAATCTAAGAAAAAGAAAAAACAAGTTACTGGGTGCACTGTGGATGTTTAACAAGATTAGCAACTAAAGAGTTACTATTGCTTTCATTTAGATTTTAGATAGAAGGTACCAGAACATAGGGTGACCACATTTCCGAGCTAACATTCAGGGACACCCCACGCCCCCCGCGCATGCCCTCGGCCCCTCGGGCAGACCCTCGTGCCAGCCCAAAAAAAATATGCTATTTTTGCCAATTTTTGGAAAAACAAAAGCAAACAGTGGTCACCAGTTGAGACAGGTGGTATACATTTTTACATATATATTTTTTATTTCCCCCACTGGTCAGCTTCATTATTTATTGCCCCCCCACTTGTCAGCCTCATTTTTTATTGCACCAACTTGTCAGCTTAATTTTTTATTGCCCCCACTTGTTAGCTTAATTTTTATTGCCTCCACTTGTCAGCTTCATTTTTTATTTCCCCCCACTTGTCAGCTTCATTTTTTATTTCCCCCCACTTGTCAGCTTCATTTTTTTATAGCCCCCCCACGGCAGGGCCCCACTTTGAAAGCCTCATTTATTACTGTACTGTTCCCAGCCCTAGTGTACCCCACTTGTCACCTGACTTGCTCCAATCAGGTTCTGTTTGTTCACCTTCTAATCTGGACTGGTCTGGTGTGGTGGGCGGTTGAGTGCCAGTCTTTTTTCCCTGGTCCAGGCTGTGGAGCCCCCCTCAGGCAGTCGGGTGGCTCGGGCAGTGGGCGGGAGGAGGAGAAGTGGGGCGATGCGCTGTGGGAGTTGGGACGGGCAGTCAAACAGTGAATCTAAGCCAGCCAGCATTACGGAATGCCGCCACCAGCCAGGAAGTCACTGAAGCCTGAAGAAGTCAGGAGGTGCTGCTGTCGCGGTCGGAGAAGGAGATGAGGTGGGTGGACTGGGAGAGCTGGGCAGCACTCGGTAAAGGCCTTGCTCCTCTCTGCTCCGCTCTGAGACTCTGTGAATGCGACGTCACTGGTTGCTAGATGCCAGGTGGGGCAACTAGTTTGGCAATTGTCTATTAGGGTGGCTGTGTGTCCTCATTTCATTCCAGGACACTGTATTGTCCCGGAATGAAGGTGCCCGGGACACGGGACACAAATGCGAATTGCGGGACAATCCCGGGCAATCTGGGACATGTGGGCACCCTACCAGAACACGAGAACGATTAACACAGTCTGAATCAACAGTTAACACAGCCTGCTTATGCAGAAATCAAATATGACTGCCCCAATCTACCTATAATATTAAAAGCTGTTACTAGACTCTTGTTTGGTCAGATTTAAGTGAGTTATTCCTAAGAATTACAAGCCTACAGTATAAAACGCCAAATTTCCTTGCAAATAATGGTACCGCTTTCAGCACCTAAATCCAGAAAGAACCATACTGCCAGGGAGGTTAAAGGGGTTGTAAAGGTACAATTTTTTTATTTATTTTTTTGCCTAAATAGCTTCCTTTTCCTTAGTGCAGTCCTCCTTCACTTACCTCATCCTTAGATTTTGCTTTTAAATGTCCTTATTTCATCTGAGAAATCCTCACTTCCTGTTCTTCTGTCTGTAACTCCACACAGTAATGTAAGGCTTTCTCCCTGGTGTGGAGTGTCGTGCTCACCCCCTCCCTTGGACTACTGGAGAGTCAGGACTCCCACTAACACACAGCTCTTTTCTCTATCTGCAACGTTGACTCTCCTGTAGTCCAAGGGAGGGGGAGAGCACGACACTCCACACCAGGGAGAAAGCCTCGCGTTACTGTGTGTAGTTACAGATAGAAGAACAGGAAGTGAGGATTTCTCAGAAGAAATAAGGACATTTAAAAGTAAAATGGAAGGATGAGGTAAGTGAAGGAGGACTGCACTAAGGTAACAGAAGCTATTTAGGAAAAAAAATTGTATCTTTACAACCCCTTTAAGCTTTGAAAAATAAAAAAAATAAAAAAGCTGATTGGTTTCTATACAAAGTTGTACCAGATTTGCACTCTCCAGCTTTAGTAAATAAACTCCTGTATCTCTCAATCGAGCCACAATTTTAATTCATTAGCTCATGAAAAAACACTCATCTTTTTTTAGGTCACATTGAACATCACTTTCTGGCAAGATAATTTCGCTCAGCCAGAACTTGTGTGAAATCCGCTGACATGACTTTTTTGCAGCTTAACATATAATTAACAATAAGGAATTAAAAGCCTTATAATTTAATAAGCACATTTTCACCGTTTGACTTAGATGCAAAGTTAGACTTAACCAATCAGGTTTGTAGGAAAGACAGCAGGAACACTCCTCTCCAACACTTCTAATAAAATGTAATTGCGCGGTACGTTCTTGCAGACATGCTGTTTTCAGTCATCGCAGGCACTTCAATATAGCTGCTAATTAAATGAATCCATATTAGAGAGGCGAGGAGTAAAGTTTACTTTAATGTTGGGAAGTTTACTTCAATTCATGATGTATGGTGGATTTTTTTATATTTGTGATTTCCTTGCAGAGAATAAAGTCATTATATATAATAATTTACACATTGCAAAGTATTTATATAGGGATTTACGGAGTATGTAGCTATTAGTTTGTACCTCTGAAGTAGCAGTTTAGTAACCCTCCTTCCAGGGCATTTGATGGGCACTGGTGGGGCTGCATTTGATGGGCACTGGTGGGGCTGCATTTGATAAGCACTGGTGGGGCTGCATTTGATGGGCACTGGTGGGGCTGCATTTGATTGACACTGGTGGGGCTGCATTTTAAGGGCACTGGTGGGGCTGCATTTGATGGGCACTTCATTAAAAAGGTGGGGTATACATGGGCAGGACAAAGGGTGTGGAGTCAGGGGTGGACCAATGAGGGGGGTGGCAAAATAAGGTTTCGCCTAGGGTGTCAAAAATCCTTGCACCAGACCTGCCTCTTTCGGTTATAGAAATTCACATTGGAGCCAATTTAGATTGGAGGAAATGATTGGGGGAATTAGAGGAATTAAAAGTGCAATGATGAGCGCAGCTAAAAACTAAACTAAATAATCAATCCAAAATAAACAAGTGAGCATCGCTATGGAAAACAGTGATAATGATACAAAATAAATGAAATAATCCAAATATGTGCAATTAAAGCGGATGGTTCACCAAAAAGCAAATATTAAAAGCCAGCAGCAACAAATACTGCAGCTGCTGACTTTTAATATTAGGACACTTACCTGTCCTGGAGTCCAGTGGCGTCCGCAGCAGAGGATGAGCGATCGCTCGTCACCCTGCTGCTCCCCCCTCCATCCACGGCGAGGGAACCAGGAAGTGAAGCGCTCCGGCTTCACTGCCCGGTTCCCTACGGCGCATGCGCGAGTCGCGCTGCGCCCGCGATTGGCTCCCGCTGTGTGCTGGGAGCTGAGAGTTCCCAGCACGCAACGGGAAAAGCCCGTCTTTTGCCCGAGACTGCGGGCCGGAAGTGGGTGCGGATACCTGTCTTTAGACAGGTATCTGCACCCCCCTCCCCCCTGCAAGGTGTCAAATGTGACACCGGAGGGGGGGAGGGTTCCGATCAGCGGATCTTCACTTTAGGGTGGAGATCCGCTTTAAGTGCAGCAACAAATGTCCCAAATAAGTGAAATCCAGTGAGGAGACAAATGTGAATCAATCAGTGACAAGGCTTCTGTCCATGTAAACAACGAAATCATCCAGATGAGACTTCACAGATGAACGTGCTCACAGAGCGCTTACCTTCCACCAGGAAGAAAAGGGGCATCAACACATACACCGATGGTCCTGTAGACAGCCGTCTCTGATAGAATCTTTAAGCCAACCTTAGCCACATTTGAGGTCCGGTCACCATAAGATAGAAATATGGAGGATGTTCCACAGAAAAAATGAAGCTCACATGGTGAAGTACGTAAAACTTGAGGACAGTTTAATATGGTAAAACACACAGCAAGAAAAACGAATAAAAACACCAAAACAATGGCACTTCCGGTCGGACGGTCAGGGTGTCACTTCACTTCCGGTTAACCTTACGCGTTGCGTCACGTCACGTGACTTCATCAGAGGTTACCAAGGGCCTATCAGATACGATCTTTTAAAGGTGAAAAGCGGAAATGGAGTCGCGGCCATTTTCGATACCGCATATTAATCCAATTCTATTTTAGCCTTTTATTGTTTTTTGGGCTTTTTCATTTCATTTTATTTTTAGTGGTCACTTGCATCAAACAAGTCTATTATTGGCTTATATGGAATGCATAGACATTACATATATTTGGTTTGCATTTTGCATGTCGAATACTGTATTCTTAGGAATGCACAGACATTACATGTAATTTCCAACATTTTAGTTTTTACTAAGTGTATTCGCTCATGATATGTTTTACAGATACTGTTTCGCCTCCCTTTCCGGAAATGACCATTATGGCATTTCAGTTTCGATGGTTTGTCGAATATGATCGGGAGTTCGAGCTACATATGAATACAGGAACTATGATGCAATATTCCGTGGTTTATTCATTAATTACATTATTATTTTTAGTTCACTGGTATCTGGCTTGGAGACATCTTAAGCTAAATAGCCTTTTCCCCTATCGAAAATGGCCGCAGAGACACTTCCGTTTTCGATGCGGTATCGAAAATGGCCGCAACTCCATTTCCGCTTTTCACCTTTAAAAGATCGTATCTGATAGGCCCTTGGTAACCTCTGATGAAGTCACGTGACGTGATGCAACGCGTAAGGTTAACCGGAAGTGACGTGACACCCTGACACGTCCGACCGGAAGTGCCATTGTTTTGGTGTTTTTATTCGTTTTTCTTGCTGTAAGTGTGTTTTACCATATTAAACTGTCCTCAAGTTTTACGTACTTCACCATGTGAGCTTCATTTTTTCTTTGGAACATCCTCCATATTTCTATCTTATGGTGACCGGACCTTGAATGTGGCTAAGGTTGGCTTAAAGATTCTCTCAGAGACGACTGTCTACAGGACCATCGGTGTATGTGTTGATGCCCCTTTTCTTCCTGGGTGGAAGGTAAGCGCTCTGTGAGCACGTTCATCTGTGAAGTCTCATCTGGATGATTTCGTTGTTTACATGGACAGAAGCCTTGTCACTGATTGATTCACATTTGTCTCCTCACTGGATTTCACTTATTTGGGACATTTGTTGCTGCACTTAATTGCACATATTTGGATTATTTCATTTATTTTGTATCATTATCACTGTTTTCCATAGCGATGCTCACTTGTTTATTTTGGATTGATTATTTAGTTTAGTTTTTAGCTGCGCTCATTATTCCACTTTTATATCTATTTTTGTTGTTAGCACATACCAGATTTGAGCTGCATGTAATTAGTTTATTTCTTTCTCATACTGGGTCTATTCACTGTTGGCTAGCGCTTTAGTTTTCCTTTTTTTACACAATTAGAGGAATTGATTAATGTTTTGGAAAGAAACATGAAGGCCCAATTACAGTATACTGTATGTAAGGTGTTTGTTTACGTGTTTGAATTCGGCGCCATTCTCTGCTCCCGTGCGTCATAACGTTGCAGGGAATGGAGATCGACGGCACACAGAGGCACTGTGTGAATCGAGCGAGGACGCGCTCGCTCACACAGCGTGGTGGCATCGCTGGATCCAGGGACAAGGTAAGTAAACCCCTGCTGTGGGTGCTGCTAGGCGAGCATGAGTCAGACTCGGGGTTACCGATCGCAGCACAAAAATGTAACCCCGAGTCAGACTCGGGAATACCGCCAGGGAGGTTAATATAAGGACACTTACCTTTCCAGGGATCCAGTATTGTCCTCAGCCGAACCAATTCTTCAGTTGGCTTGGGGTCCAGGCACCGGCATCCTATGTAAGGGAAATCAGCAGTGAAGGCTTGTGGCTTCACAGCTGGTTTTCCACTGTGCATGAATGAGCCATGCTGTGCTTTGTGAATGGTTCTGCAATCTTCTGAGACCTGTGATGTGTCCCAGAAGGCTTTGGGAGAAGGCCAAGGGGAGGGGAAACTTCTGCTCAGAACACCAGAACGATCTGAAGGGAAGTGGGAGCGGGTGCCTATTGAAACCAGGTACCTGCTCCATCCAAAAAGTTCCAATAATTAAAGAGCATGGGTGGATGCAAAAAAGCGAGACTTCAACTTTTAGGCAATGTTTTTTATTGCTTATGTCTTTCTGTTCTGGTGACAACCACACCTTGCATTTCTTGTATGAGTGTCATGAGGGTAAGGAAGTGAGGGAAAATCTCTTCTATGGAGACATATGCAGAAAGTTACTGGTCAGTCCGGTTAAATTTAGCTGGATGGGTGAAAATCAAGTTATTTTTAGGGACAGTTTTAAGGTTGAAGATACCAATTAGAACTAACGGGTCAAAAGCAAACACCATTGGCCAAGTTGTGTCTTGGGTAAAAAAACTATTAAACTGGTTGGAAAAGCCAGCACCAGAGATATCTGCAGCACACCTCCCCTGTCCTCTACATGGGTTAAAGATGAATGGTCACACTCAATTGTTTGTGTTAGAGGGATCATTAGAAGATTGAGATGCCTTAGGGTAGTTGGACTGTGCCTTTACATGTCTGACCCCCTCTGATGTCTATGGCTGCTGTAAAGTGTTTTTTTTTTTTTATCTAATAGAAACGCCCTTTAAACCCATATGAATTTCTCTTAGTTGTCTATAGACTAGAGTTTCGCATTTGCATTTTATTCCTTTACACATTTCTTAGAGAATATCTGTAATATCTTGATGACTTCCTGACACCTAATCTCTTACAGGTAGAAGATACAGATCTGACTTGCAGGAAAGACAGTAATTGGGATCACCTCAATCATCTGGAGACACACAGTAAATAGTTGTCTGAGCTTTGAATGATCCTAGGACACCTCTCAAGTAACACATACCTGATCATTTGCACTAATTTCTGTGTAGGTGAGACGACCACTTCTTCATGATGACTGCCTTTGAATTGTGAGTCTGAAGAAAGGAAAGCATTCCAGCCATTAGACACATCTGTTTAAACTGAGCATCAAAAAGATATCTTCTTCTTCCTTCCAAATCCTGGAAATCCACTTGGTTTGCTAATAACGAGAGCCTCTAAACGGGATTATTATCTGAGCCTTTTTCTGGATTTCGCTGTGGATTTATATTCTTCTCATCAGGGATTATTTCATTAGGCGCACAATGGCATTGCATTCTTCAAAAGTGAACTCCAAAAAGAAGCTACCGCTGCCTCCAGTTAATGAAGAAGATCCGAACTTTGTCTTTCTGTTTGAAAACATTGTTGACGTGGGTAAGTCACCAAGTTTGTTTCCTCTTCCTCTTCTTCCAGTTTTGTTTCATCTTCAAAAGTTAAAACTGTAATTTTCAGGATCGTTTGCATATTCTGTGTTTTTTTGGTGTATCAAGAATTTCGGATTAGCGATGCTGAATTAGATAGATCGTTTTTTTGAAAATAAATGTGTTGAGTTGATTGTTGATATACTGGTCATACACTTGCCATCGTTCTTTTGGCATACAACATGCAAGCGTGTTGCCTACAGTAGTATTCAATTGGCATATCTGCTAGCAAACAAGAGATCTTAAAACCTACCAAAATGAACACTGCGGACATGTTTTTATTATGTATGTGTTTTTAAAAACTTTGCTACCGTATTTGCCGGCAGATACGGCGACTGGGCATATAAGACGACCCCCTAATTTTCCTGCTAAAATGTTGATTTTGGGATATACTCGCCGTATAAGACGACCTCTCACTGTGCCATTGCCTCATCTCACTGTGCCATTGCCTCACCTCACTGTGCCATTTCCTCACAGTGCCATTGCCTCACCTCACCATGACATTGCCTCACCTCACATCACCGATCTTCATTACTTTAGTGAGTCAGACTGCAGACAGCACAAGGAGGAGGCGCAGCTATTGAGAAATGGACGCCCGCAGTCTGCATCCAGCGTATAAGAAGACCCTCCATTTTTTAGTCAAATTTTTAAGTATAAAAGGTCGTCTTATACGCCTGCAAATACGTTAGTCGTTTCTCTTCTTAGAATGGCAACATTTCGACTGTGTTATGTATTCAGGATGTATTGGATTGGATTGTTCCGTTGCAGAGAGAATCTAGTAATGCTAGTAATGTTTGTCAAATTCAACATGTAGTTGGAAAAGGAGCGGCGCAGTATCCTATGCATAAAAAGAATGGACTTTGGGTAACATTGGATGCTGTAATTGGATTAAAGCACATTATGTATTTGTTACATATCCTATGAATTTGGAACTGAGCACTGTTCATGCCTTATTTATTAAGGCGCTATCTCCAGTGCATTGTTATCAATCTGAAGGTAAATTGGGCCGAATTGTGTTTAATAAGACATTTCAAGCTTCGGTGAGCATTGAGCAGTGCTTTGCCTTGTTCATTCAAAAACATTTTTTTTCCGGATGACTGCAGTATTCAAACGAGTATGCATGAATTTCTAATTGAAAATTTCAGCCAAGTATTCAAGATACCAAATGACCTGAATGGAATTATGTATTATTTGGTACACAGATGTAATTGCCTGATAAGACCACAGTTTGAACAGAACATAAATTTAGAAACATTTTCACTCAGTTTATTTCTTTGGGTTGTTTCTTTGCAGCAGAGCTAAACTAACTTACAACATTATTCAACTGTAAATGGTGCTTATCCTACTTTATCTACTGATAGTTCTATTCTGGCTGGACACCCTTGTGCACAATCACCCACAATGGCAAAATAAAAATATCACTGATCTTGGATGGTGTTCAAGCCATTGGCCCCTTTTCCATGTACACAGCCTGAGTCTAAATCATCTACTGATTTTACCATCATTCAAAAATAATGTATTTAAAAAAAATGCACAGTATTCCCATACATTGCATTAGAGAATAAAATGAATAAGGTCCATCCCTGGGGCATACACATGGTTGGAATTTCTGATGGAAAAAGTCCGTCTGACTTTTTCCATCGGAAATTCCGATCGTGTATACGGGGCTTTAGTTGTCATTATATGGCTTATATTTTTCTGTACTTGGTTACTTATTTGTTGTTATCCAGTTTATTATTACTGCCCCTCGCTTGAAATACGCCAAGATGTAATAACTCATTTGTGTTGAACCATGCCATTCTCTTGGTCCATATGCTCGTTGAAGATTACGAATTTGAAAAAATATTGTTGAAATGTCAAAAGCCACTGAAAGTTTTACATGTAATAACTTAAGCTGGCCATATACTAGTAGAAACCGCAAAACATGTAAAGTTTTGAACTGGGAAGGGATGAATATCTAATCCCTCATCGTGGCTTGATACATCTATCTTCTTTCCAATTCCCATCATATTTATTCAACTGTCTTATCATGCTATGTATCTGCCCTTGTGGGCATTTTTTAACTGATACTTTTCAATAGAAATTTATATATTTTTATAAACTTTTTTGTGAATCCATACCGTACCATGAAAGTCCAAAGTTGTCTCAAATTTTTGGCCTTTCTTTTGATATACTAGTAGATTTTCAAACAAATGTACACTTGAAAATTCTCATCAGTACATTTGATAACGTGACAAGTGTCATTTGAAAGCAAAATTTTAATTGCTTTTAACATTCGATTTTGGGAATAAATGTAATTTTCGAAAACAAAAACCACATTTACTGTTCAAATTCGGTTCTTTGTAGAAATATTTTCCATCCTCCTCCTTCAAATTTTTGCATCACTGCCATCAAAATGAATGTTGATTTTAACCCTGCTCATGATTCAAAAATCAAATAGTCATTCCTGAAATTGATGATTTCTAACAATGTTCTTCTAATGTTGATATCACAACAAGCTGTTAAGGCTTAATAACAGTCAACTTAACAAAAGTTAGTGCTTGAGACTTTGCCATGTTGTCTCCTGCAGCCAAGGTATTATCCTCAGGGTTTAATAGTGATTCCATTTAGGCGTGGGTCTCAACATTGTTCCCTGGCGGTTTCTATCCCTAAGTTACCTCTATTTCTATTATAAAATATCTCCCTGAAGTAATTTTCCTGTGTGATCCCCTACCAAGACCAGTGGGAAGATGTCACACTCTCAAAGGTAGAGTTTATTTAAATAATTCTATGCTGTGTGTTAGAGGGAGTGACTCAGTCACTATATTATATTGGTCCCAGATTATAAAGACCCTGCCAGACCATTCATTTAAACAACAAACCTCTCATAAGATTACATGTACATTTAGATATGCAAGAGCCCTGAGACTGTTCTTGAGTTCTGTGATCTTGGATGTGATGTCAGCAGCCCTAGCAGACTCAGTGCTGTCACTCAATTTACACTTCATAGTATTCACTTTTGGACTGGATGCAGATTATATTTGTCTGACATTTTTATGACAGGCTCCTTCAACAAAAGTAGATTGAACAATCAACTTTTTTTAAACTGTCCTGTGCCAATGGGGCCATACACTGCTCAAATTTCTGAAAGAATTGGCCAAAATTCAAGCAGTGTATGACCAATTTTAGTGTGCTATCTATTGGTTTACTACATAAGCATGAAGACGGTCGTTGGACAATAGTGTTGCTCAGGAATATTCGCATTGCGAATATTCGTTACGAATATTGCATATTCGAGTATTCGCGAACAAATCGAATATCGCGGTGAATATTCGCTATTGCGAATATTCGTATTTTTTCAAATTTATTTTTAAAACAGATCACATCCTAGTGATCTCCATCGACGTCTAAAAGCATTGCTGGTATGATTAGAGACCCTGGGCCGAGTAGCTGAGGCGATCCTTTTATGTTGCCGAATATTCGCAATGCGAATATTCGTATTACGAATATTCACGAATACTTTCTCTGCCCTTCTGTGTTTTGTGTATAAAAAAAAAAATTAGCTTAAGTTTAGTCATATAAGTTTGTGTAAGTAGAGTTAGTGTTTAGTGCATATTAGTTTAGTAATCCAGGAAATGATCTCGGTTTTCGCGTGTTGACGAGAATTTCGCAATCAATTTCGCATTCGCATTAGCAAAATTTCGCATTCGCATTAGCGAAATTTTGCAAATTTTTTTTTTTTGATAAAATATCACGAATATTCGATATTAACGAATATTTCGCGAATATTCTTCTATATATTCGTGAAATATTGCGAAATCGAATATGGCGTATTCCGCTCATCACTATTGGACAACCCTGCTAGACAGCAGAGTTGGTTGGCTGACCTCACTTTCTGCCCCCAGAATGTGACTAGACAGATAAGGAGCAGCAGCCAAATTATGTGGCTTTGTTTACTCTGCTGTCAGCATGTTCTCATCAGCACATGTGCATGCAGCACACCTGATTGGCCCCCATTGCGGTTACTTCCTCTCCTAGTTTAAGTTAAGCTGAGCAAAAGCGATTAATACCAATTCATAGTCATAAATGTATATACGTTTCATTAAGGCTCGGTTCACACCATCACTGCATCGGTCTCACAGCATGGGTCCGATACGTGCTGATTCACCGCTTCAGGTGTGAATTTTGGGCTGAATTCAGACCTAAAACAGACCAAAAGACGCTCCGGAGCACACTGGACCTGCTTCGGAGATATGTGAACCGGCTCCATAGAAAGCCTGTCAAAATCTCCTGCTACTGCAAATTGGATGTGGCTATCCCGCATCCAATTCGCAATGGAGTGAACCCAGCCTTAAAAAATACATCTTTCACCATATAACATCAGCAACTTTTTTTTTTCCAAATATAGCAGAATGGATATGTGAAATGAACGAAATACAATATAAGGAGAGACAGATAAGAGAAGAAGAATATATAAATGGTCCACTGCCAGGTATATGGCAAAAATGGGATGAATTTTAGCTCTCAAAAAGAATGAAAGAATATATATAATAAAGAAAAAAAAAGTATGAAAAGGGAAATATAAAATGATTAGATAGAAAGAGAGAAAATATAAGAGACGTATATTTTTTTTTGGATGGGAGGATGAATGAGAATGTATGATAGTGAGTAAATGGAGGGTATATGATGTAGGAAACCTTCTTTTAAAAGACAATGCGATTTATGAACATTGAATAAGATTCAGTATATTAATTAAAAATAGATGTATAATGTGGTAGAATCTTGTTTTAATGTATATTTTTTTGTATATGAGAAAAAGATCAATAAATTGAAAGCAAAAAATAGATCATATATTTTTTTCCATGAAGGCATAATTGCAGAAATGAATATGTTTGTTTCATTAGCCTGGAGGTCAATGTTAAGATGAGTCACACTAGAAGTCAAACAGCTCCAAATCCTCCAACAGACCTGAGGCTATTCTATAACCCATCATTAACAGCTGATCAGTCTGGAAGAAGCAACCAGTCCCACCATTCAGTAGATGTCCTTTAACATAGGCTTTTCCTCTTTCTTGGGAAAATTGAGACAACAATTATGTGCTGCTAGTAAATAGAAAAAAAAAAGGGAAATGATGGATGACAGCTCACTTTTCAGGAATCCATTGATCTCAGTATTAGTTGCAATGGTAACCTTTGTGGTTAGTTTGTGGTCTGTATGTCTTTAGAAAGACAACAGTGTCATAATAGTCAATTTACATTTGTGTGGTCGAGTTGTAATGTTTTACCATCTGGAATCACATTTTGGGTTTAGAATGTATGTTTTGTTTTGTTTTAGTTTTGGGTAGAGCGGGGAAGGGTTAAGCACTTTTTGAAGTTTGCATTGCTGTCTATGCCCTTGTAGGAAGATTCATCCTCCTATTTGTCCTCCCGGACTGGTGATTATTGTTGCCAAGAAAGTAGGTGAAATCCAAAATGTTAAAAATGTCCCCAGACAAGAGGTAAGTGGAAAGCTTACAATGAGCACATTTGTCTACAAGGGGAATTTCCTTCACTTTAGGAGATTTCCTTTAACTTCACGTGTCCTCTCTAGGACAGGAAGTAAAGAAAAATTTCAACAGACAACAACAACAAACAAAACTGGGGGGTGGGGGGGTGGATTAACCTTCTTTACTCTATCCAAAACAAAAAAGAAGTGGCAGCTATACTAGGATTGCCACCTTTTCTTCAAGCCCAACCCAAACACTTTAGCGGCCTGGGACACCTTTGGGTGCCCCAAAGAGCAAAGAGAGTAGTAATGTGGGGCTGATAGCATGCTGCAGCAAACGGTGGGTGTGGCCAAATTGCCTTTGCTGACATCATTGGCCTGTTACCCAGTGATACCAAACCTGCCCCCAGACAAGAATTGTGTGTGACAATCTTGGTTACTTGGGGAGCCACAGCCTGGTCTGAATAATGTGTCTGGTTTTCAGTCTGACTGAAACCTGAACACATGATTTAAAAAACCCCAGACTGTCCGGGTGAATCCCAGACAGGTGGCAACCCTTAGCTCCATACACACTACATGCACTTTATGCACTTTATTTATAATAGCAAGTAAAAGGTATTGTTCTTGGCCTTTTCACCCATTTAAAAGAGATGATTTTACTTATTTAAATATTCTCTCCATCATGCTCAACTCAGTCATTGGCAAAAAACACAATTGGGGTTGGGAGATTCTTCTTTGCATTCCCTAATTATATTTGAATAAATGCGTAGCCTATTAAACCATAAAATTCATAGACTTTAATCATAATTTGCTTTTCAATCACTGTTACTAACAGTTCAGCATCTCCACTGTGTATATTTTCAAGAAACCACATTTATGTTATCATTATTATATTGTATAAATAGTTAGATAGATAGGTAGATGGAGAGAGTCTTTTGTTTCTGGTGGGGGAATCTATTGTTTCTAGGGGGATCTCCTTTCAAGGGAGGTGTCTATTGTTGCTGGGGGAGTCTACTGTTTAGGGAGGTGTCTATTGTTGCTGGGGGAGTCTACTGTTTAGGGAGGTGTCTATTGTTGCTGAGGGAGTTTACTGTTTAGGGAGGTGTCTATTGTTGCAGGGGGAGTCTACTGTTTAGGGGGGTATCTATTGTTGCTGGGGGAGTTTACTGTTTATGGAGGTGACTATTGTTGCAGGGAGGAGTCTACTGTTTAGGGATGTGTCTATTGTTGCTGGGGGAGTCTACTGTTTAGGGAGGTGTCTATTGTTGCTGGGGGAGTCTACTGTTTAGGGAGGTGTCTATTGTTGCTGAGGGAGTTTACTGTTTAGGGAGGTGTCTATTGTTGCAGGGGGAGTCTACTGTTTAGGGGGGTATCTATTGTTGCTGGGGGAGTTTACTGTTTATGGAGGTGACTATTGTTGCAGGGAGGAGTCTACTGTTTAGGGATGTGTCTATTGTTGCTGGGGGAGTCTACTGTTTAGGGAGGTGTCTATTGTTGCAGGGGAGAGTCTACTGTTTAGGGAGGTGTCTATTGTTGCAGGGGGGAGTCTACTGATTAGGGAGTTGTCTATTGTTGATGGGGGAGTCCACTGTTTAGGGAGGTGTCTATTGTTGCAAGAGTTAGTCTACTGTTTAGGGAGGTGTCTATTGTTGCTGGGGGAGTCTACTGCTAATTGAGGTGCCTATTGTTGCTGCGGCTGCTGAAGGGTCTATTGACGTTGACTTTTAGGAGATATATTTTTGCTGGAAGGGATCTATTATTTCTGTAGTTGATCTATTGCTTTGGTGGATGCATTTATTATTGATGGGGGATATATTGTTGGTGACGGGTCTGTTATTGCTGGAGGTATGATATATTGTTGGTGACGGGTCTGTTATTGCTGGAGGTATCTATTTTACTGTTTTTCTTGTTATACTTAACAAATTCCATACAAATTACTTAGCACAAAAAAATGATACTTGGTTCTGAATTCTCTCAAAGCAGCGGCACTGGGAGGTGGCTAGGGGGTGGTACCAAGGGATGTGCTCAAAGGTGGATAGTGGGTGGACAGACAGATAGATAGATAGATAGATAGATAGATAGATAGATAGATAGATAGATACTGTAGAGAAGATGATTTTTCTCCTCATTTTCTATCTCATACTTCACACTATGAATAGCGGTAAGGTCCATGTTTTCCAGCAGCTGAGCGCGCCGTTTATAAGTGTAATTTCTAATTACATACTTAACACGTATGGGTATGATTTATAATTACATGCATATCATGGAGGAGAGTAATTCCTAATTACACACAGAACAGCTCTATTTACAAAGTTGTTTGGTTTACTTTTTTAATTAACCTGACAGCGCATTTAATTGCAGACATTGGGCTCTTGTTCTCATTATTCCACAGGAACAGGAAAATTAGAAGATGCCATTTTCCATGGATCAGTTTATAATCAGTAATGCAGACCATTTGTTTGCACATTATTTATCTCAGCCTAAAATCTAACAATTAATGCCGTGTTCATTTATAAAGACATGATTGCTGTATTTCCTATTTATACAGATAACATCTTTCTCAGGTGTAATAAAAGAAACCTGTGTGGCGAGGGATATGTATGGCACAAACGCTGACCTCTCCTTCTGAAAATGCGAATATCTTAGTGCCATGATACTCCAAAGGCTTCATTTATTTCTGCACCACTGACCTGGAACAAATATGCAGATCCTCTCTGGCTTCACTGGCTGAATGTTTTTTTCAGGTCAGCAAGGCAATTAGCATTTTTAGAAGCAGAGTAAAGGAAGGTGAAATGCTCCAATAAACTCCCTCATAATGCTTCGTACACACGATCAGATAACCGGATGATATAAATTGATTTTGGATTGATAGTCTGATCGTTAGTACACAGCTTTCGACATACAATCACGATAGTCCAAAAATCCGAAGGGACAAACACAAAAACTTTGCTCGAACGATAGCCCAGCGAACGACAACTGTTTAACCCCCCTGGCGTTATTCCCGAGTCTGACTCGGGGTTAGATTTTTATGCTGCGATCGGTAACCCCGAGTCAGACTCTGGCTCGCCTCGCAGCTTTTACAGGCATGGTTTACTTACCTTGTCCGTGGATCCAGCGATGCATCCACGCTGTGTGAGCGAGCGGGTGCTCGCTCGATTCACACAGTGTCCCCGTGTGCCGCCGAGCTCCGTTCCCTGTGACGTTACGACGCACGGGGGCGGATAACGGCGCCATATTCAAAAAAGGAAACAAACACATTACATACAGTATACTGTAATCTCAGGCCTTGTACACACGATGGGATGTATCCGATGGAAACGGTCCGAGGGACCGTTTCCATCGGATATGTCCGCCGGACTGTTTGATCCGATGGCTGTACACACCATCGGATCAAATTCCCCGCCGGCGGACAGCGCGGTGACGCGGCGGTGATGTTGACGCCGCCACGTCACCCCTACGTCACCGTCACGTCACCGCACCAGGAAGTAAACACTTCCGCGCACATGCGTCGGATCCATTCATAGGATACGACGCATGTGCGGGCAGATATGTCCGCTGGTTTGCCGTACTAACCAGCGGACATATCTGACGGGCAGCTATCCGGCGGAAAAAAGGAATCCGGCCAGAACGGTCCGTTTGCCCCTACACACGAGCGGATTTTTTGGCTGAAATGGTCCGTCGGACCATGTTCAGCGGATTTATTCCCTCGTGTGTACAAGGCCTTATAGATAACAGTACTGTATGTAAAAAATACACACCCCCCCTTGTCCCTGCCCAGTGTCCTGCATGTACTTTTATATAATAAAAATGTTTTTTTTCTCACTGCAAACTGTAGATTGTCCATAGCAACCAAAAGTGTCCCTTTATGTCAAAAATGGTTTTAGATCAGCTAGAAAACAGCGATAATAAATTATAGAACGATAGCGGTTTGTGGGGGAATTCGTCATAAAAAAAAATAATAATAATGACAGCGACAATTCTGCAAATTACCAAATTTCAGTGATTTTGAGTTGATTACATTATTAAATAATTTTTATTATAATTATATTATTATTTGTTATAATTATTTATAATTATTTATTATATTATAATTTATAATTTTGTTTTAAAAAAAATGTCATACCCGGGATGCCTATTAGACTCTTGTTTGGTCAGATTTAAGTGAGTTATTCCTAAGAATTACAGGCCTACAGTATAAAACGCCAAATTTCCTTGCAAATAATGGTACCGCTTTCAGCACCTAAAATCTGAAAGAATCATACCGCCAGGGAGGTTAATCAGTACAGTATGTGTCCGCTAAAAATCGATAGAAACACAAAAATAACCCGGAAGGAAATGGGAGAACAATATCAACAGAAATAGCCAAAAGGCGTGGCAGACACAAGGGGGTCACACGTATTTAACATCATTTCCAATACGTAGCTAAGCAAACAGGAAGGTTTTCCAGAATTGTACGACAAAAATCTTACATTACGTAGAGCGCTAAATGCACTGTTAAATTCGATATTAGTAGTATGCAACAAAATGCTAACGATAAGTCGCACGATCATCTGATCGTGTGTGCGTGCCATTAGACAAAGCCGAAAACAATGGTTCAAGAAGTACAGTTCACCATAAGAGCCGGTTCACACTGGGGCGACTCGTCAGGCGACTTAGCCGCCTGACAAGTCACGTCCCATTCTATTCAATAGAACCATTCTAATAGGAGCGACGCAAGTCGCTCCGACTTAGAAAAAGGTTCTTGTACGACTTTGGGGGCGACTCGGGGCGACTTGCATTGACTTCAATACAGAAGTCATTTTGCAAGTCGCCTCTGAAGTCGTCTTCAGGACGCCTTGCCGAGTCGCCCCCGAAGTCATGCCGCCCCAGTGTGAACCGGCTCTTAATGGTTAAAACTCAATTTGAAGGTTTGTATGGAGTTCGGAAAAATCATTCATCAGATTGTTCAATGGTCTCATCATTGAGTCAACTACTTTTGTTTGGAAGCCTCTTAAAATTTTCGCCCAGACCTGCTGCTTGAATGGATTCCGATGCATCAAACTTTATTCGTTCACTTATGAAATCAACACAAGAAAAATTAAAAGTTTATTTAAATATATACTCGAGTATAAGCCGGCCCGAATATAAGCCGAGGTACCTAATTTTACCACAAAGAACTGGGAAAACGTGATGAAGAAAAGAGGGAAGGACGGCCGCACTCCAAGGATTTTCAAACGAAAAAAGTTGTCTTTATTGTAAATCCAAAAACATGTACAGTCACAGCAATCACAGAAAACAGGACAGCCGACGTGTTTCGCACTCGATCAGTGCTTAGTCATGGCTTATGAAAAATGAAAAGTTTATTTAAATATATACTCGAGTATAGGCCGACCCGAATATAAGCCGAGGTACCTAATTTTACCACAAAGAACTGGGAAAACGTATTGACTCGAGTATAAGCCTAGGGTGAGAAATGCAGCAGCTACTGTAAGCGGAAAAGAGGATCAACAATGCACATCTGCAGCCTCACAGTGTCCATTGCAACCTCACTGTGCCCTACCTCACTGGGTCCATTGCAACCTCACTGTGTCCAACCTAACTGTGCCCATTGCAACCTCACTGTGTCCAACCTAACTGTGCCCATTGCAATCTCACTGTTCCAACCTCACTGTGTCCAACCTAACTGTGCCCATTGCAATCTCACTGTTCCAACCTCACTGTTCCAACCTCACTGTGCCCATTGCAACCTCACTGTTCCAACCTCACTGTGCAAACCTCACTGTGCCCAACCTCACTGTGCCCATTGCAACCTCACTGTTCCAACCTCACTGTGCCCAACCTCACTGTGCCCAACCTCACTGTGCCTATTGCAACCTCACTGTTCCAACCTCACTGTGCAAACCTCACTGTGCCCAACCTCACTGTGCCTATTGCAACCTCACTGTTCCAACTTCACTGTGCAAACCTCACTGTGCCCATTGCAACCTCACTGTGTCTATTACAACCTCACTGCGCCCAACCTCACTGTGCTCATTGCAGCCTCACTGTGCCAGAGTCAGTGTACCTGAAATTATTGACAGGCTGCGGGCGTCCATTTATTGTTTAAAAGTCACGGTCTCCTCCTGGTCCCTTCCGTGATAGGCGTTTCTCAGCAGACACAGTTCCGCCTATCATGGAGGTTCTCTGATCCTCAAACTCAGTTTCCCAGCACTGTGTTCAGTGTTCCGCCAATCACGGATGTCCTCTTGTCCGAGGCTGAAAGAACGTCCATGATTGGCGGATCCACCCACAGAATCTGCAGTTTTTCAGGTCTCATAACAGGTAAGGATACATGCAGGAGGCATGTATATCCTTATAGATGAGCACTATGGCAGTAGTTTAGAAAGGATGGGAGTGGGTTTACATCCACTTTAAGATTTAACCTCATATTATATGGTTTTGGTAAATCTGAAGACAAAAATCTGCAGAAAATCTAATAGTGTGTATGGGGCCTATGTCTGCGGAAAATCCGTTAGAGGCTTGAGGCCCTGTACACACGAGGAGACATGTCCGATGAAATGGTCCGCGGACCGTTTTCATCGGACATGTCTCCTGGGATCTTTTGGTCTGATGTGTGTACACACCATCAGACCAAAATCCCTGCGGACAAAGAACGCGGTGACGTGACGGTGACGTGGTGATGTGCGCAAACAAGGAAGTACAATGCTTCCACGCATGCGTCAAATCAATTCGACGCATGCGTGGGATTTCGGTCCGATGGTTAGGCGTACTAACCATCGGACATGTCCGACGGACAGGTTTCCAGCGGACAAGTTTCTAAGCATGCTTAGAAACTTTTGTCCACTGGAAACCTGTCCGCTAGGCTGTACACACGATCGGACATGTCCGCGGAAACTGATCTGCGGACCAGTTTCAGCGGACATGTCTCCTCGTGTGTACGTGGCCTAACAGTTAGGATTTTGTTCATTCAGTTATCTCTCTTTTACGCCTTTTTTTTTTATCAATGTGGTCAAAAACTATTGTTGATTGCCTTTTATGCGTGTATGGCATTTGAGCGTGAATGCATTATACTGGCCAGAATATAAATTTATGCAAAAAACATAAATAATAATACAAAAAAAATGTGTGTTTATATGTTTTCTCCCTGTAAACACTCCAGTTTTAATATGCCTGTAAATGCTTATGTATATATGGAAACATAGACTAACATAGAGACGCTTTTGCAGGCATATAAAGAAATTCTAAACGCCTATATGAGCGGCATTTTTATTTTTTAAACTGTATGCATGGGACCATAACAAATTCATAATAAGTATAATGTACAGTACATAGATTTATACAAAAACATGTACATGTGCTGTAATGAAATAAAAAATAAATAACACTTAAATATATATAATTGTGTGCCAGTGTGTGCTCTTTTGTAAAATGATAAAAAATACTGTTAAACACAATAATAAAGAGTGTCAATAAAGTGAACAAAAGTATTGTATACTTTTTGTTCACTTTTTTTGACACTTTTTATTATTGTTTTAATTTACAATTACTGTATTTGGCATTCACAAAATCACACACTTTTTTTTGTTCAAAAGGCTTATCCCAAGCGAGCTTTGTATACTTAAACTGCTTGCGTTAACAAATACATATAATTATATAGTAATGAAAACAAAGTTGTATTATGTTGTGTCTTTTATATCAGCTTTATCTCTGGAAAATCCTAGTAGTTAGGTTTGTGTGCACAGTATTCTTGTTATCAATCAGTAAACGATTGCTGTTATTTTGGAGGTAATCTTTTCATCGGAGAGGTGTGTAAGGAGTGTGTATAAGGTGAGTAATGTCCTGTGGAAAATAATAACAAAAGACGAGATGACAGGAAGCCTATCCTTGTAGAGACTTGCCTGCCAACATCCAGGTAACAAAGCTCAGGACCGCAGAGCGGTGGCGGGTAAACTGCTTTATGATCAATACTACATATATCCCCCACCCACAGTACTGCTATAAACCACAGCAATTAGCCAACACATTCCTGAAATGGGTCATTTCATTACAGCGATTTTCAGCTAACATCATTTTTAGAGCTCTGTAACTGTCTAGGAAAGTCTGCAATGTGTGAGAATTAGGGAAGAATTATTTTAAACATACAACTAGACATAAAATTCTTTCTTCAGATTATATTTTAAATTATTCTGACATGTAACAAGTATGTGTATGCATGGCTGTTATAAATGTGCTCAGCATCTGTCTCTACTGTGCAATATATTTAAAGTAGAAGTAAAAGGCAAAACGTTTGTTAAAATTTCAGATAAAATAAAGGTAGCTATAGAGTTTTATTTTTTTTGGGCCAGATTCCTGCATCCACCTAAATGAGGTGAACATTGTATTCTGACAGCGGCACCCACCAATATCAGAATGCACTGATCAGTGCCTGCAACTGCTGATCAACAACAGTTTTCCAGCATGCCCCTTTGACAGAAAATGGTCAAACAATTGACTTCCCACCAAAAAAAATGTCACCCTGCATAACCGGCTGAATTTCAATCAGCTTAAAGTGGTTGCAAACCCTTTACAACCACTTTAACCTACAGGTAAGCCTAGATTAAGGCTTACCTGTAGGTGCAAGAAATATCTCCCAGACCTGCACGGTCTAGGAGATATTTGCAAAAAAAAATGTAGACATTGGGCGCAGGCGCACTGGGCTTTCCCGCTACTAACGGCATAATGCCGTTCATGGCGGCTCCTGCGCACATGCACGGGAGTGATGTCATCACTGCTCTGGCCAGTCACAGCACTGCAGCAGCAATACCTGGAGGCGAACAAGGGCCACTGCGGGGGCTTCGATTTCAAGTAAGTAATTCATAATGAGCTAGTATGCTATGCATACTAGCTCATTATGCCTTCGCCTTGCAGGTTGTCATTTTAATATTTTTTTGACAAGAGGGTTTACTTCCTCCTTAAAAGAGTTGTAAAGCTTTGTGTTTTTTCACCTTAATGCATCCTATGCATTAAGGTAAAAGAAAGGTGAAAAAACACCTTGCAGTCACCGAGAGGCCCTGTTTTACTTACCTGAGAGCGAATCTTCTTGTGCACGTTCCTGTGTTTATTTTCGCCAAGCTCTAGTCGGCTCTTCTTTGGATGATTGATAGCAGCGCAGTTATTGGCTCCTGCAGCTGTCAATCAAATCAATGACGCGGTGCGTCGGGGGGGCGGGGCCGTTTTCATCGGATAAGTTTGAACATGTGTACGTGGCCTAAGAAGCCTCAAAACCTAAACCATTAAATTACCCCAATAGCAACTTCTTCATCTGAAGTCCATCACTAGTCCAATGCCGCTTACATTCTGCACCTCACTGATGGTCCAAAAGTTGCCTCACTGACTCATGGCCCCTACACAAGTGCAAGATTTCTGACGGGAAAAGTTCCCATCGGAAATCCTGAGGGGAAAGCCGAGAACCTGCTTGGTTCAGTCTTTTCCCTATACACGGGCGGTTTTCCCAAAACGAAAACTGCGATTGAGCTATGCCTGGGAATCCCGTCCGTGTGTATGCTCCTTCGCAGTTTTTCCCGTAGGAAAACCGCCGGGCAAAAGTCAGCCGGTTCTCTTTTTTATGTCCGGTGGTTTTTGGGCAGTTTTCCCATGAGTAAAACTGCGAGGAGCATACACACGTCCGGGATTCTCGGCCAAAAGCTCTCTTCACAGTTTTCCCGTCGGAAAAACTGATCGTGTGTATGGGGCTTAATAGTAAGAAATGGAATGTGGGAGGAATAAATCAGACTTTGACTTTCTCCCAGGATGATCAAGAATATATATGGAATTACACGCAGACACCTCTAGGTACTATTCAGTCTCTCTGTCTGCTTTATTATTTAGAAGGAAACAACGAAGGGTCTGCATCAAAACATTTTTACAAAATGTTTGCTAATTTGGCTTCAAAATGATTGTGTCTACAGCTACAACACAGTGTTTGCCCTAAATGGTTATTGATATTTTCAAATGTTAGACGTAGTACTGAGCCATGTATTCCTGTGGTTTTCTCTATCCTTTTATCACTCCCATTAATCTGTAAGAAGTTATTTCTCCAGTAACTAAGTATAAGGGAGAGGAAGGTGGAAGACAAGGATCTTCTTGTAGGAATGCATGAAAGTTTCACCTCCTTCATTCCTTAAATTGATAACCGTATAATCTCCATTTTCTCCATATGTTGGGTGCCTGAGGGTGACAGATAGGGATTATCATCCATATGACATCAAGTACTGATTGCTGTAGGAAGCACAGTGCTTAAGAAGTCTTTGGTGATCAGGTCACGTAGTCTATACAGTGAGCATTACCAACTAGTCACAGGCCATGTTTTTTTATACATACAAAGATATTTAGTATAAAAACATGACGATGGCCATACAACAATACTCTCGCTTGTTTCCCAGGGAGATTTCTAATAGTTGGCCAGTACCCATAGTCATGAAGGCTGTTGCTGGAAATCCACCATCTATGACACTCATGTTTTAGTATACTAACACAAGTGGAAGGTAATCTACCATGCACCCAACTGAAGTAGCAATATATTCTTTAGAACAATATTTGAATCTATTTTACATGGAAATAGTGTCATTACCTGAAGTTGTCCTAATATCAGCATGTTATAAAAAAAAACAAGAGAGATATTTGGGCTGCTGTTGTTGGCTTTTCCTCAGAAAATTCTAGTTCTTTGCACATCACAAAAGCCCATGTTTATTACCTTCGGAGGCCCTGACCTCCAATATGTACGTATCAAGAGAAGGCAGAGTGAGCCCATAATTTAAGATGTGCTTATTCCATGGCTCAACAAGGCGTGAGCATGACTGTCAGTCATCTGGGACTTCATTATTTATTTATTACAGGTATTTATATAGCATTGAAAATGTATGCAGGACTTTAAATACTATGGGCCAGATTCACAGAGCCCTTACGCCTGTCTAACTGGTGTTAGACTGGAGTAATTTCAAATTACGCGCGTTTTTTAGCTAGTCGGAAACCTCAAGCCATGAATAGACGGCTGCGGGCTTCAATTCGACTGGATTACCTGTTCGTACGCAGGGCCGCTGATAGGGGGGGGACCACCAGCCCTCCTGTATGGGGCCCGGGCAAACAGGGGGGCCCAGACAGCAGAGGGAATCATTGTGGTCGGATGGAGAGGCAATTACAGAATGACTTCCCCACACCAATCCCATTCCTGTTCTGCCTGCTTCTGATGCCCCTCTGTGCCCCCTGTCCTTGTGCTGCTCCCCCACGGCACTGTTGGCTTACCTGTCACTTAAAAAAACATACAAATTGTAAAATAAAATGCATTTTAACATTCTTTAAAAAATTATATAAAAAAAGTTTAAAGATCTAAAAAAAGGGCTAATTCACACAGGTTCTCTGTTATGTTTGTGTCCGCTAATAATGATTTTGGTGTATTTTTTTGTGAAAATATTGCTTTGATATATTTTGGGGGGGCTGGGGGGCCCTGTCAGGTAATGAATGAATGAATGAATGAAAACTTATATAGCGCAGCACATGCGAACTGAATCGCCTCTGGGCTGTATGGGGCCCCGTGATTTCTAACAGCAGCCCTGTTCGTACGCCTTCGGATCTACACTGCAATAAAATTGCGGCCACTGGGTGGACTTCCCGTCGTTTTCCGCGTCGGGGTATGCTAATGAGCTTTTGCCTGCGATCCCCGAAATTACGATCTTCATTCGCAATCTCTTACGGCACCTTTAGTCATATTTTTTCTGCGTAAAGTTATACCAGCTTTTTGCTGGTCTAATATTAGACAGCCCATGTTAAGTATAGCCGTCGTTCCCGTGTCGAATTTCTACATTTTCCGACGTCTTTTATTATTTTTTATGTAAGTCGTCCGGGAATAGGAATGTTCGTAAACGACGCTACTCAAACAACGAATGACGTAATGACGTGATTTCGCGCAATGCACGGCAGGAAATTTCTGAACGGAGCATGCGCAGTTCGATTGCCGCGGGGACACGCTTAATTTAAATGCTTCACGCCCCCCAATCGCGTATTTCGATTACGCGGCGAGAAATAGCCTACGCCGCCGTAGCGTACGGGCAAAAATCTACCAGGATTCGGTGTAGAGCCTGGTAAAATACGGCAGCGTAGAGTATTTTGATTACGCAGCGCAATATTAAGTGTATCTGAATCTGGCCCTATATATTCAAATCAGTACCTGCCTTTAAGCGGCTTACAATCCAAGGTGCCTACCTCACATGCATACATACTGGGACCAGTTTTTAGACAACAGGAGCAAATAACCTACCAGCATGTCTATGGAGTATGGTAGGAAAGCGGGTAACCTGTAGAAATTCTCCGGTAGAAAAACCCCATGTACATGGAAAACATGCAAACTGCTAGCAGATAGTGTCCTGGTTGGAATTCAAACCAAGGACCCCAGAATTGAAGAAGTACTAACCACTAAGCCACTGAATGGGCAGAGACAGGTTCACTTGGGCTAGTGTGGCTTAATGTCTATCATAGACATGCATGTGAGTAATTTAAACCCAAAAAGAGCTATGTATTAGGAGAGCCTGCCTCCTTCTCTTGAGCATGTCTTATCTGAGTAGGTTGGATTCAGGAAAAAATTCAGCTCCCAAGTTTGCAACAGAACCGTTTTTTTGGTCAATAAGCAATGGCCCTAATAAAGGTCATGTGGGGTCCAGGGGAAGCATCATAGGCAAACATTGGTCGCACATCCCCAACTGGCAACAGAGATGCAACAGAGATGCCAAGTGCCCTGTGAATATAATATTTGTCTTAAGGACTGCATTATTATTTTGTTGTGTCTTTGTCTTCATACAACGGAATGTTGGCATTCTTCCAGAATCCCAAGTACAAGATACTGAACCAAAATGTATGTATGTTCAAACTAAGTCCTACGTTATAAGAGACTGCATGTTTGCCATTTTCAGATGAAGACTCTATTATGTGGCAAACCATTACAAATAAACATTTGATTGTTTTGTCTTCTCTGCACTGCAGTACTGAGGCTGCTTGACAACGTAGAAGACTAATAGCTCGAAAATTGTTCCAACATAATTTATGCAGCAATAAAACAAAGTGTTACCCCTACAGGAAACAGCATGTGACTGGGGACACTGAACAGCTTTCATAGATCTCTAGCTGGCAGCTAGAAAATATTTGTGTATTCCATGCATTGCTATTCCAATATCAGAGCAAGCACTTACAGTCCCCAGAGCTATACCACATCCCGCTGGAATTGGAGCCATTATTACCAATGCACTGTAATGATCCTTGGGTTGAGGTAGATATAAATGTAGATGTATATTCACATAGAGAATGTTAGGAATGTGGTAACTAGATGACAAATTTAGACTCGGCATGGCTGAACTTACAACAAAAGGTACTTTGCAAAGCTGTCAGCGAGAGATTTATAGACTTTTCTGCATTTGGCTCTGTGCTGGACCATTTCAAAGAGAAACTTTTTTATTTGGGTAAAATAAGAAAAGATAAAATGTCTGCTAGGTTTTTATTATAAATATCGCTGTTGGGGAGATTTCCCCTTACATTAGCCATCATAATCTAATGCCCCTACACACGATTGTTTTTCCCGTCAGATGAGAGCTTTTGGTTGGGAATCCTGACCGTATGTATGCTCCATTAGACTTTTTCCAACGAGAGTAGGTTCTCTTTTTTTCCGTCAGGAAAAAATCAGATCGGAATTTCCTATCGTGTGTACAAATTCCGACACGCAAATTTCTGACGCATGCTCGGAAACAAATCAACGCATGCTCAGAAGCATAGAACTTAATTTTCTCGGCTCGTCGTAGTCTTACGTCACCGCCTTCTTGGCAGTCAAAAGTTCACCAAACGTGTGTCCAACCGTGTGTGTGCAAGGCAGGCTTGAGAGGAATTCCGTCGGAAATACCATAAGTTTTTTTTTCGACGGGAAAACCGCTTGTGTGTACAGAGCATTAGACTCCAAAACACTAGACTACTGGCAACCAGAATATTTTAAACAAGAATTGAATTAAAGGAGAAGCTAGTAGACTAGAAATGAGATACTCTTCCCCTAATATTCTGTTATAATTATAAGGACCATAACATAAATTAAAGTAGAACTAACACTCCCACCTTCTTTTAGGAGGTAAGGATTTTGGGCAGATTTTGATTCTATGTTCTGCCCCAAAAAACTTTTTTCCTGTTCCCCTAGAAAAAACTAATTTTTAATTTGCATTGCCCGTGGGGCATGTGTCATGCAGTGTACACCCTTGGCTCATTTTCCCAGCATCTGTAGAATACCCAGAATGACATGGACTATGTAACTCTATTGTGCATTTATCAGTGACCACCCAGTGGCCAAAGCAAAAAGTCCTTGAATGCAAGAAGAAGCAGTGAAGATAAGGGCATTGGTGGCTGTGGAGTGGTTATGAGGAGATAGAAATTACAAAATCAGGCCTTGTGAAACCCTTAAATATAACCCTTCTGTAATTCTGTCCCAACCACACCTAAGATGAATGGGTGCACAATTTTTAACAAATTAACAAACATGTTATACTTACTGTATCTGCTCTGTGCAATGGTTTTGCACAGAGCAGCCCTGATCCTCTTGTTTTTGGATCCCATTGTGAGCAGTCCTGGCTCCTCCTCTTCTTAGGTCCCCCACTGGCACTCTGGGCCACTCCCCCTTGCAAAATGCACAAAGAACATTCAGCCTTTAGAACCACTTTAAGTGGTCACTTCACATGAACCTGTGAACGTCAGCTAGCCATCTATGTAGCCAGCAACTGCAGAATCCCATGGAAATCTTTATTTGCTACATAAGGCCAAGATAAAAAAACACTGACGCGTTTCGGCTTACAGCCATGTTCACAGCATCATTCTGATTCTGGAGTCGCCAGCTACATTTTTCTTGGAGTTGCGTTTTCAATGGCTGGAGGCCATTTGAGCCAGAGCACCCAGTGAAGGACTCCACCAGTAATCTATTAGGTGTGTTTCCTGTTGTAAGCGCTGTCTTTGTGCTTTGCTTTTCTATTTGTATGTATTTAAAACGGATGTCCTACAGCCATTCGTTTTTTTTTTCTGTCCTTAATTTGTTTATGTCATTTTAAAATAGTACTCACTATTCCACTGTTTCAAATCATCCGCTGTCTGATTCTGTCTGAAATTGTAACTTATATTATCAGTGTAACGATGTTTCCATTTTGCTTGAGGGCACTCAAATTCGGCTCTCCTATCACAGATTGCTCCGGAAGTGATGTCTCGTCGCTGCTATCTTGCCACACCGCTTGCCCCCTTTTCACTCTATCATTACTGTGCAGGAGTGTGGGGAGTAGCAAGATGGCGGCGACAGAACGTCACTTCCGGAGCAATCTGTGATGGGGCTTTAGGAAATTCCGAGGAAGCCTCCGCAATAAATCCTGGGAGCAATGAGAAAAGCTCCCAGTAGACATTGCGGGTACAGGACACACTACCCTCACATCACACAGACAGGAAGCTGAGTCACAAATGCTGATAACAAAGGTACTGTACACACATTTTTCCAAGTGCACAATAGTAGTAAGCTAGTGTTTTGAAATAGGGTGGAGCTCCGCTTTAAAGAGGAAGCAAAGCGCTGCCTTTTTATTCCCCTGACCTGCAAAGTAAAAGCATAATATGCATTAGACATGTGCATTCGTTTTCGTTAGAATGCATTTTCATCCAAAAATCAGGTATTTTAATTATCGTTTTAACAAACGATAACGAAAGCGCAGAAAGCGAAAACCGAAAGATCCGACATAAAAAATGCTTTGTTTTCGTTGCGAAAACAATTAGACATAGACAGATTCGACATGACGCTGACTGAATACAGTGAATAGCAATCTGTCTATCGAACCTGATATACACACACATACGGTACTTTTCGACATTATAGAGAAAAGATTCAACGCTATAGGGAAAAGATTTGACGCTATAGGGAAAAGATTTGACGCTATAGAAATAATAGATTCGACATTACAGAGAATAGATTTCGATTTATAAGAAAATAGATTCGACATTCTAGAGAAAAGATTCGACATTATAGGGAAAAGATTCGACGCTATAGGGAAAAGATTCAACGCTATAGGGAAAAGATTCGACATTGTAGAAATAATAGATTTGACATAACAGAGATTAGATTTTGATTTATGAGAAAATAGATTCGACATTATAGAGAGAGAAAAGATTCGACATCCACATTATAGAGAGATTATAGATTCTTACTAGTCATACAACATTAGAATTCTTGTAGGCGGAATATTCGACCGGAAATGTACGATTTGGCGTAAAGTTTTGATGTTCCGTCGAATACCATTCAACACCATTCGACAGAAACCAAGTATAATATCTGGATTTTCGGACGAAAGCTATTCCCCAACGAAAAACAAAATAAATCAAAACGATTTTCGGGAGTAACTAAATAAATGTATTTTCTGGACGAAAACGAAAAAACGAAATGAAATATTCCAGTCTGCGCATGTCTAGTATGCATCACATACAAGCACGTTATGGGACACGTACCTGCAAAAGAAGCCCACGTTGTCACTGCTGGAGGCCGCATCCATCTTTCTTCCGGGTCCCCGTACTCTTGCTGTGTGACTGGCTGGAGCCAGTGAAGTCACTCCTGTGCATATGCGCGGGAGCCACTGGTCAAGGCACAGGGCTCTGAATAAATGGCACGGGTGGCCGTTCCTTCAGAGCACATGCGCCAATGACGTCATGGGCTGCATATACAGTAAGTAATATTTACAGTGCCTATAGGTAAGCCTTATGGTAGTCTTACCTATAGGCACAAACAATTGATGAAAATTTACTTGCACTTTAAGTTTGATGGGAGATTACTACTGCCATGCTGACCATCTGACTTCAGTATTTTCTGAACCACTGACCTGGAACAAACATGTCGATTAGAAGTCCAGATCTGCGTATGTGTTCTGTTTCAGTGACTCACGTATGGAAGTCAGAGAATCTACATAATAGTCGGACAACTACAATGTTCAGAAAAAGTAGCCTACATGCCTCCCATGTTTTTCTCACGTGATATCCTTCAATAACATACAATATGTATCTTCACAACTCATACACTACAGAATAAGAAGGTTTAACATTCAGTACATAACAGCTAGAATCTTGTAAGAAATAGATTTGGGCATTATGTTCCATACTGTAAAAAATATCTCTACCTTGTTCTTTGTTTCCCTTGTTTGAACAAACGGGAAGAGCTACATTTTTAAAATCTCATCTGTGCCAATGTATTTTGTTTAAAGGTTGCCTTATCAAATGACATGCAATTGTTATTTGTTCTCCTCTATAGTGTACATTGTTGTGGGGATCAGTAATACATGGTAGGAAAATAGCATGACGCTAGATGGGACTTGTAGGTTATTTACGAGACATCTGTGAACTAGGTAAAGGAAATAGTACATGCTAGCTTTGAAATTGAAAAAAAAATAAATAATATATATATATATATATATATATATATATATATATATATATATATATATATATATATATTATTTATTTTTTTTCAATTTCAAAGCTAGCATATATATATATATTTATTTATTTATTTATATTATTTATTTATAATTACTGTAATATAATTAATATAATATAATTAATATAATTAATATATTTATTTATATATACATACATATATAGATAGATAGATAGATAGATCCAGTATCTATCTATCTATCTATCTATCTATCTATCTATCTATCTATCTATCTATCTATCTATCTATCTATCTATCTATCTATCTATCTATCTATTTATATATAAGTTATTATACATTTCTTGTTTGATATTGTTGACATGGCATTGATGTTGCCAACATTTTTCAAAATGTGTTGAGGGGAATTGAATCTGTGCTTTGACAGATGCAGGTCAAAAAGCAACAGGTCCATTTTGTGTTAGCTCCTCCAGTAGCCCTTTTCTTATCTTAGACCCCTTTCACACAGGGAATGTCCATTTTGCTCATAGGAGGATCGATCCATTGATTCTATGTTCTGATTTTGAGCAGGCAGATGATAGGTCCGACTCTGCTCACTGTGCAGAGATGGACCTGTCAAAGCCCCGCTTTTCTCTATGGGAGATCGGATGATAATGGACCCTCCTGTCCGTTTTCATCTGACCCCGCCAGATGGATGGAAAATAGGGTCTGGATTTGGTGGATCGGATAGCGGCAGGTGTCACAGCTGACATCCGTCGCTCCATAGAGGTGAATGGAGCATCCGATTAGGTCGGCCTGAAAAACTGACAGGTAGACTTGATCGGACAGCATGTGTGAAAGGGGCCTTAATTTCCCTCCTTGCTTCTCAGTTAAGCTTCCAGGAGTGAAAAGAGTCTTGTGTAAATATAACCGTCCATGGTTTGATTTCTCTGAATCAATCAATTCAATTCACTTTATGCACTGATATACCTCTATAGATCCAGCAGGTCTGTACATTATGGTCATCTACTGACTGGCATCATCCAATAAAACACAGAAGTCAAATTTTACAACAGGGAATGTTTTCCAATCTTTTAAAGTGTTGTAAGACATTTACTTAAAGCAGTCGTGAACGCTGCTTAGTGCTTTTTACCTACAGATAAGCTTATAATAAAGCTCACCTGAAGGTAAAATTAAAGGGTCACTAAAGTAAAAAAAAATTTGGGCTGAAATTACTGTTTACAGGGTATAGAGACATAATAGTTAACTGATTACTTTTAAAAATTATTACAAATAGATAACAATCAATCATATAATCAACCTACAGTTCTAGTTTCGTTTTTGCTGTTGTTTCCTGTCTCTCTGATGTACAGAGCCAGAGAGCCAATAGAGGGCAGTGATGGTTTATCTAAAACCCCTCAGCCCAATCTAGTTTCAGTTTACACACAGTAATCACACCTCCTTGATTAGTGACCACAGTGAGAAAGCTCCCAGCACTGTGGTTATAAGGAAACAGACAACCAGGAAGTGTCCAGAACAGAGCAGGATTACAGCAACATCAAAGCAAAAAACCAACATGAGGACATTAAAACAGCACTGCAGTAAGGTAAAGGAAGCTATTTAGCTTAAAAAAAAAATCCTTTAGTGACCCTTTAACATCTCCTAAACATTCTCTGTTTAGGAGACATTCTTTTGTTTGGCAGCTGATGACGTCAAAAACATTTTATAATTAAAAAATGTTTTTTTTTTATTTTATTTTTTTTACAAATTATTTTTATAGTGCATTATGATATTAACTTACAAGAGGAATGTTTTTATCCCTTTTTAGTTCTCTACCGCTTTAAGGCTTGTCTCTTCGAATTACTAACACTGACTCAGGAAACATGGTAGAAACAAGGCCACAGTGGCCATAAACTAGGAGATCCAAGTGGGTCAAATTATCAAAAGATTAGAATGTAACAAGAGACAGTGGCTCTGGTGATGCAGCTCTATCCCATAGTTTGTAGACGAGATAACTTTTGTGCAAACCAATCAATATACGCTTATTGCAAAAATTTCACTCTCTAGATGTGCAAAGCTGGTAGAGACCTCCCCAAAAATGCTTTCAGCTGTAATTGCAGCAACAGGTGGTTCTACAAAGTATTAACTCAGGGGTGCTAAATACAAATGCACTCCACAATTTTCACATATGTAAAAAATAAATAAAACCATTTATAATTTTCCTTCCAGTTCACAGATATGTGCCACTTTGTGTTGGTCTATCACATAAAATCCCAATAAAAAACATTTACATTTTTGGTTGTAACATGATAAAATGTTGTAAATTTCAAGGGGTATGAATACTTTCTTTTTCAAGGCACTGTATACAGGCAGGAAAACATTTGCTATAGAAACAGCAGACCAGTAAGCTAGAGCTGGACACTAGAGGGCACTGCTGTTCTACACTGTGAACTTATAACCCAAGCACCGTCATAATGCCTGAATGGCATATCTACACATAATAATTCTATAGCAAGAGCAGGGGATGTCTAATATGTCATAAACACGCTACAGTATAACAATGTAGTCATTTATTCTGAAAGAATCTATTACCTTCACCTAAAAAAATAAATGTGATGTGACTCAGGTATAAGGATAATGCACTGGATGTCTGGTACTTTGGCTAGAAATGTCCGTCGCTATTTTAGATGAGATGTAATACCAGCGGTGCACTCTTATAACCATTACAAGAGCACTCAAAGATTTAAATAATGTTAATTGATAGTTACATAGTTTTTAGTTTCCCAACTTGCAGCCCAGCTCAGTGCTTTCATTGTCCACAGGACAGAGGCCAGTCATTAGAGGATTAGGACTGGTATAATGCTGTAATCACATAAAATAATGTTTCCTTACTTGTAGATTGAGCCAAGTAATAATAAAGAAAGTAAAATAATTTACAGGTGATGTAAGGTTTATAGCCCAACTCCAGGCTTAATTTTTTTTACCTTTGTAAAAGGTCCCTGAGGTTTTCGAAAAGAGAAGCCCAAGCTGCATGTTTCATATTAAACCAGGAGATGTCCCCCACAGTAACTCTTCTTCACCACAAGATGTCCTCACTGTCTTCTGGTTGAATGATGCTCACCTTTAACCTGAAGCTGTGCCCCATAGTAACTCTTCTTCATCACAAGATGTACTTGGTCCCCTGATTGATGCCCAGTTACTCCCCTTTTCCACCTGAAATTGTCCTCAGTTTTCTTGTTGAATGTTGCCCGATTATTTACCTTCAACCTGGAGCTGCCCTCCATAGTACCTCTCTTTTACCACAAGATGTTCTTGGTCCTCTGGTTGAATGATGCCTGCTTACTCACCTTCACTATGAAGCTGTCACCCATAGTAAGTTTTCTTCACCACACTGGTCCCCTGGTTGAATGATGCCTGGTTACTCACCTTCAACTCAAACCTATCACTATAGTAACCCTTCTTCACCACATTGGTCCCCTGGTTGAATGATGCCTGGTTACTCACCTTCAACTCGAACCTACCACTATAGTAACTCTTCTTCACCACATTGGTCCCCTGGTTGAATGATGCCTGCTTACTCACCTTCAATATGAAGCTGTCACCCATAGTAACTCTTCTTCACCACATTGGTCCCCTGGTTGAATGATGCCTGGTTACTCACCTTCAACTCAAACCTACCACTATAGTAACTCTTCTTCATCACATTGGTCCCCTGGTTGAATGATGCCTGGTTACTCACCTTCAACTCGAACCTTCCACTATAGTAACTCTTCTTCACCACACTGGTCCCCTGGTTGAATGATGCCTGGTTACGCACCTTCAACTCGAACCTACCACTATAGTAACCCTTCTTCACCACATTGGTCCCCTGGTTGAATGATGCCTGGTTACTCACCTTCAACTTGAAACTACCACTATAGTAACTCTTCTTCACCACATTGGTCCCCTGGTTGAATGATGCCTGCTTACTCACCTTCAATATGAAGCTGTCACCCATAGTAACTCTTCTTCACCACATTGGTCCCCTGGTTGAATGATGCCTGGTTACTCACCTTCAACTCGAACCTACCACTATAGTAACTCTTCTTCATCACATTGGTCCCCTGGTTGAATGATGCCTGGTTACTCACCTTCAACTCGTACCTTCCACTATAGTAACTCTTCTTCACCACACTGGTCCCCTGGTTGAATGATGCCTGGTTACTCACCTTCAACTCGAACCTACCACTATAGTTACCCTTCTTCACAACATTGGTCCCCTGGTTGAATGAAGCCTGGTTACTCACCTTCAACTTGAAACTACCACTATAGTAACTCTTCTTCACCACATTGGTCCCCTGGTTGAATGATGCCTGCTTACTCACCTTCAATATGAAGCTGTCACCCATAGTAACTCTTCTTCACCACATTGGTCCCCTGGTTGAATGATGCCTGGTTACTCACCTTCAACTCGAACCTACCACTATAGTAACTCTTCTTCACCACATTAGTCCCCTGGTTGAATGATGCCTGGTTACTCACCTTCAACTTGGACCTACCCCTATAGTAACTCTTCTTCGCACACAATGTCCTTAGTCTTCTGATTGATTGATGCTCTGTTACTCACCATCAGTCTAGAGTTATCCCCCTATAGTAACTCTTCTTCACCACAAAATGTCCTTATTAAATGATGCTAGGTAACTTAACCCAAGAGACTGAGGACTGTAAATGCAGGGTGTCGTGGCTCTGCCTCTTAAGGGGCATCACCATGGTGGCATTGATTTACGCTGTACTAGTGCAGAGAGTGGCACTGATGTCATTATGTCAATGTCAATCACTGCACCAGTAAGGTCCAATCATCCTGGAGAAGACGCAAAGATAAAGAGTACCCTGCATCATGTAACCAGCCCAAAGACTTTGAAAAAGGTGGAAAAGGACGCTGCAGGGTTTTCTTCACCTTTATCAGGCTGGATAGTCCTTACTTGTGCAAAGACTGACTGATGTAATGACATGAGTGCCACACTCTGCACTAGTACTGTGTGAGTAAAGGGTGCCGTGATGACACCCCTTGGGCGGCAAAGCAATGACACCCTGCATTTACAGTAGAGTCTCCATTCTCCCTGGGGGGCAGCACAGAGCTTGGATATGGGCTTTAAATCTAAACCCAATCACTTAAATCTTAGATAAACTTTATAATGTTAATGTAATCTACAGTGCAGTGCAGGCAAGCTGAGACCTTGAAAAGGTGGCCTGTGCTTCATTCATGTGTCAGATCACACACCATTGGGACATTTGTACTGCTTCTCCTCTCAAGCCACGTGACTGCCTGGACATTCATCTATTTACATTGTTTAGACTTTCAAGTACCATCCACCTTACCCATATCTTACCCATACATATATAAGAGGTTTGCTTGACCATGTTTATGAGAGAACCAAACAATTTTCCTTTTTGCAACCACAGGTGTCAGGAAAGAAAATCACATCATCTATGGAGCGGGTCAGCAACCTGTAGATCGCAGGTGACTGGGCTGGTGACAGGTGACTGGTAGATCGCAGTCTGGGCTTGTTGACCCACCATTCCAGAGCATCAAACAGTGTAATGCAGAGGGACTACTTGTAAAGTTGGAGCTGTAGTAGGGAGCAAGAGCCGTATAAGCCAATGTCTCCTCTGTAGTGCCGGCCTCCTGTCCTATGCTGAGAGATACCAACTGCACTCCAACTCTTATCCTGGCTAGCGGTCTCCAAAATAGTGTCATCAGCAGGAAAGAAGAAATTGTCAGTGTGAAGCAATAAACTAGGCATAATAGTATAGGGCTTTCACGCTGATGCTGATGCACTGCGGTGCAGGTAAAATATAGCACATCAGTGTGAAAGCAGCCTTATAGGGGACTCAGAACAGTAAGGGGTGTACACATGCTGCTGCAGCAGCAGGAGTTATGCACCCTGTCATGGTTGGCGGGTGTAGCACCTGCCAAGCATGACCCATTCACATCACTGGAGTAGCGGGGGGGGGCAGGGGGGGCTGTCGCACCGGGCGAAAAATGGGGGGGGGGCGAATCCATCCACCGGCTCCGCGGAGCGCTCCGGAGCCTCGGCCTAGGAAAGTCCCCGGCTTCGGCCTAGCTCCGGGGCGGCGGCCATCTTGGTACACCCGGCGGCGGCCCTCCTCTCTGTTCACACCCACAGAGGAGGAGGAGCCCGCGCTTGAGGGAAACCACACACGCCGCTGTCTGAGGTCTGAGGTCTGCACTACTGGGGGTTACTGTCTGAGGTCTGCACTACTGGGGGTTACTGTCTGAGGTCTGCACTACTGGGGGTTATTGTCTGAGGTCTGCACTACTGGGGGTTATTGTCTGAGGTCTGCACTACTGGGGGTTATTTTCTGAGGTCTGCACTACTGGGGGTTAATGTCTGAGGTCTGCACTACTGGGGGTAAATGTCTGAGGTCTGCACTATTGGGGGTTACTGTCTGAGGTCTGCACTATTGGGGGTTACTGTCTGAGGTCTGCACTATTGGGGGTTAATGTCTGAGGTCTGCACTATTGGGGGTTAATGTCTGAGGTCTGCACTATTGGGGGTTAATGTCTGAGGTCTGCACTATTGGGGGTTAATGTCTGAGGTCTGCACTATTATGGGGGTTACTGTCTGAGGTCTGCACTATTGGAGGTTACTGTCTGAGGTCTGCACTATTGGGGGTTAATGTCTGAGGTCTGCACTATTGGGGGTTACTGTCTGAGGTCTGCACTACTGGGGGTTAATGTCTGAGGTCTGCACTACTGGGGGTTAATGTCTGAGGTCTGCACTATTGGGGGTTAATGTCTGAGGTCTGCACTATTGGGGGTTACTGTCTGAGGTCTGCACTATTGGGGGTTAATGTCTGAGGTCTGCACTATTGGGGGTTATTGTCTGAGGTCTGCACTATTGGGGGTTACTGTCTGAGGTCTGCACTATTATGGGGGTTACTGTCTGAGGTCTGCACTATTATGGGGGTTACTGTCTGAGGTCTGCACTATTATGGGGGTTACTGTCTGAGGTCTGCACTATTATGGGGGTTACTGTCTGAGGTCTGCACTATGCTGGGGTATACTGTCTGAGGTCTGCACTATTATGGGGGTTACTGTCTGAGGTCTGCACTATTATGGGGGTTACTGTCTGAGGTCTGCACTATTGTGGGGGTTACTGTCTGAGGTCTGCACTATTGTGGGGGTTACTGTCTGAGGTCTGCACTATTGTGGGGGTTACTGTCTGAGGTCTGCACTACTGGGGGTTACTGTCTGAGGTCTGCACTATGGTGGGGGTTACTGTCTGAGGTATGTTAAATAGGGGGTCTGTGATTGTGGGGGGTCTATCTGTGATTGGGGGGATCCATCTGTGATGAGAGGTCTGTTATTTAGGGGGTCCGTCTGTGATGGGGGATCTGTGATTGTGGGGGGGTCAGTCTGTGATGGGGGATCTGTGATTGTGGGGGGGGGGGTTCAGTCTATGATGGGGGATCTGTGGTTGTGGGGGGGGGGGTTCAGTCTATGATGGGGGATCTGTGGTTGTGGGGGGGGGGGTCAGTCTGTTAATCCCTTACAGTAAGGGGTTAAATGATTAATCCTGCAATAATTTACCCCTTACATGCTGAAAGCCCTGAGAGGGATACATTACAGATCCTTATAACCAGAGTGGATGATTATACAAGGGGGGGGGGGGCGAGGGGGGGGCGAAAAAAAAATTCTGCCCCGGGCGCCCATAACTCTGGTTACGCCACTGATTCACATCAATGGGGCCCCCCAATTAAGGGTGCTGCTGCCGAATGCAACTAAGGGCTCAGTTACAAGTATAGGAGGCACTGCTGCTCCTCTAAAAAGTGATCCCAGTGTATTTGACAGGTGGCGAGGAAGCGATATATTGCCTCCTCACCACCTGATTTAAACCTATGATTGCTGTACAATGCACACGACTGCTACATGGTAGTATGGGAATTAGTATGGGAAATGTATGGGGCTCCAGTATCCTGAGAAGCCCATTCTCATTCGGGCACTGCTCTGGGGCCCCACGAGAGGCTCCTGTCCAAGGATAAGCCGATGACCTGTAAACTTCACTGATACTTTTTCTGCTGGCTGCCCTGAATGACGGAGCGCGGTCAGTGAATGACAGTCCTCTTTGGACCACGGCTCTGCCACTAAGCAGCCTGAGTTGTATCATCCTTCCTTCACCCATCCCCGCCGCTGCCCCCCGCATTTAATCTTACACAGCAGGTAGTAGGGAGAATAAACAGCATATCCGGACAGGGGGCGAGAACTGCCCATCTTTTCATGTTAAGAGGCAGATGATTTGTTGTAGGGGGTCCTAGCAACCAATCATCTGCCTCTCAACATGAAAAGCTGGACGGCTCTCGCCCCCTGTCCGGACATGCTGTGTATTCTCCCTACTACCTGCTGTGTAAGGTAGGAATTCACATAAAGGAGACTGGGGTGCAAAGAGGGGGGCTGTGAAGGGGATGGAGGTGCAAGGAAGGGGGATGTGAAGGGAACGGAGGTGCAAAGGGGGGGGCTATGAAGGGGACAGAGGTGCAAGGAGGGGGCCCTGAAGGAGATGGAGGTGCAAAGAGGGGTGGCTGTGAAGTGGATGGAGGTGCAGGAAGGGGGGCTGTGAAGGGGACAGAGGTGCAAAGAAGGGGATGTGAAGGGGAATGAGGTGATAAGAAGGTGGGGTTGTGAAGGGGACAAAGGTGCATGGAAGGGGGCTGTGAAGGGGACCGGGCTCTAGAGAAAGTCAGTGGTCAAAAAATCTGATGGTTGCCCTGATTAGAGTTTAAAACAGGTGTGAGGAGGTGACACTTTGCCCGGTGATCTTTGACCTATCCCATGTTGTTCATGTGGATCTCCACCTCTGCCGTGCCTTCAACCTGATTGATGGTCTGTCTGACCTTCCTAATTCTGTAAAAAATGAACATACCTGCAATCATATGTTCAGGAGAATTGAAAAACCTGCCTGTTTTTCAAACTGATTCACTAAAAAAGGCATATAAATCCAATTAGATTTTGGAAAACTGCATTCTGTTCTGTAATAACACAGTCTTAATATTTTACATTATGTGCTTATATCTGAGTCTGACAAGTACATGGGAAGGAATTTGAATTGTAGACCTTGACTTTTAAATTAGACTATGTGCATTGAATGACCTGAATGAACCTGAATACAACCATAAACTCCAATAAGTCAAAGACCTGAATGAACTGTGCAAAGGAGGGGTGTGTGTCCCTTTATATTTCTATATACCTGTCTCTGCTGAAGACTTAACGTCACAGAGAATTGAATAGACACATTGGAAACAAAAGTACCATGAGAAATCGCTAAAAGAAACACTGCTTCAAATTCTGAGTAACGCTTCCTTAATAATAGAAGCAGATCAATAGTAGCATTAAATCCATTTTGATATTGTTAATAATGCAATATTACCGCTCATGGTTCTTGACATGGAAATTTATTTCAGGTTGCATTATATTGGAAGTTACATTTATCAGGGAAAGTTTGTTATAGGAAAGATATTAGTGAATGCTGTAGCTAGATGTTGCTGTAATTAAAGGGGATCTCTGGCTTTGTTTGAAGCAACATACTCATGTCTTCATATACTCATGGGCTGGGTTTCCATCACTGGAGCCTATAGACATGCAACCTTCAGCTCTGATGTGGTTTTAGCCTTGATAAAGGGAGGGTCATTGGGGTATCTATAAGGCATTGGGTACTTATCCATAATGTTGTGATCAATAAAAATGAACTGATCATGTAACCACATCTGTGGTGCTCTCTATTTTCACCAATTTTATGGTCATTGCCTCCAGCTGGCACCGTCGGGGGCACATCATAGAAAACTTGTCCTGATCGTCATTATTCTCTCTCTGATAAGCTGATGACTGCAGTCCCCGAACTTCTCTTCTCCCTCCTCCATTCCAAATAACTTGTCAGTTTGCAGAGAGCATTATCGCTACCTTATGATTTTATGCTCTGAGGGTTGCCAGATCAAACATGCATGTCTGAATGTAGGCAGCTTTGCTATGGTTTTTGCTCAGTATACTGGAGGTCCACCCTACACATCTAATGGTCCATGATTAATGTTTATCTGTGCAATGTCAGTACTTCCAGTATCTTGTATTTCAAAATGAGAGCAATCAGATGCATTACTTTGGGTCTAGCAGCCAGCACACAAGATAATTAGCTGAGTTGTCATGCACATGTATTAAAAATACAATCTGGTGATGATAAATTGTGCTGTGATGCATAAAATATAATGAATAGAGCTACTGGGATCTTCATGGAGGTGGGGGGTACAGATCTGAAATGGATCTCAGGCTAAAATATGTATAAGTATCCAAATTAAAAAATAAATCATTAAGATGTTTTATTTTTAACCAAGAGAACACAGGTTTGTTTGCTAGCCTATCGATTCTGCATTTTATAATTAAAAGCCAGGCAAATTTCATCTCAGAGTGTATCTCCAGGTAATCGAAGTGTTAAAGCTGAACTTCGAGAAAACAAAAATGCTACCTAGCAGAAGGGCTGCCCTGCACTGCAAGGGTTAAATGGTCTTTAGGTCTAGGGGACCAGCAAAGCACTTTTACCTACACTGGTCCGTACAGCCTCTTCCTCCCCATCCTCCGACGGTGGCAGGTCCCATGATGTTGTCTACAGTGCAGGGTCTATTGCCTCACATTGGACATAAGGACACCATGGCACAGTCTATCACTGAAGTATAGGAAAGAAAAGGAGAATGCTGCCTGGGGGAGTGGAGGATTGGTAATTAAAAAAAAAATCCAGTCTTGTAGACCTAAACAAACAATCTGTGGTATGAAGTAAACTGGACTATGTTAAAGTTAAAAGTTTTATATGGAGAGGATTGTTTCTCATCCACAGAATCAGAGTATAACCATATGTGTATATGTGTGTATTATACATTGTGTATTATACTTACCAAAAAAAATATGACAATGGTATTTATGCATTGACATACCTCCTTAGGGCTCTTTCACATGGAGCGGATCCGTATTGATCCGCCCCGTGTGTGTCCGTCTGCGCAGCGGGGATCATCCGTAAATCCCCGCTGAGCTGTCGGCGGACAGGGCGGTCCCTGCATAGTGTGCAGGGACCGCCCTGTCTTTCCTCCGCTCTACCCTTTAGGGAAGTGGATGAATACGGACCGTGTGTCCGTATTCATCCGATCCGATCCGCCAGACAGAAGATAAATAGTATTTTCTTCCGTCCGAAAAACCGGATCTTGACGGAGGTGGATGATTACGGACGTTAGCGGATGCATCATCCGCTAACGTCCGGGATCCCATAGGGATGCATTGTGAGTCCGTAAACGGGCATTTGAAAAACGAATTGTTCGTCCGCCCGTGTGAAAGGGCCCTTAGGCCCAGTCTGTTCAGACAGTATGGTCACTGGCATCTTCCACAGGCAGCTTAGCTCTTCAATAAGACACAATAGTTGAATTCAACACAATTTTACTTCAGCTACTTAAGCATGTTCTCCTGTATGTACTGTATACAGTATATGAGAATGAGGTTATAAAACAGTACAGACATGTTTCTATGCTCAACTTTTCCTTAGGTCCACAGGACTTTCACATGATGTGTGCGGTCCTCCTTTCTTCTTTCTCTTTGAGTTGTGTAGTCTTCAATCATGCAGTGTTAAGGGAAGTGGAAAGATGGTGCTGGGCTTATATTACTGGTATTGTTTGGTGTTGTTTTCTTAAGGTATTACTGTTTGTGTAAATTATCTAGCTCCTGAGCAGGCATCTTTTACAACCCAGTGAATCCCCACAGTCTCCTAGGCTTGTAGTGTAATGCAAGAAGGGTTGAAATTAAAGCACCACACAACTGCTTTATTCCATTGAAGGTCAGGGGTACAATTCAAGAAATGGCCAACACGTTTCAAGGGTATAAGTGCCCCCTTCATCAGGGCTTGACTGGCAACAAATTGAACAGACCAGTAGTGAACTGAACCTACAATGGTATTTATTCCAGTGTGAGTTGAAATCACAGCTTGCTTGGCAGCTCTAGTTCACTGTCAGGTCACCTGAGTCCAGGTGACAGATGCACACCATTGGGGTCAGGAGTGCACCGCTAAGGTAGTGGACCCTACGGCTGGCTGCTACAGATAGAACTGGATGGTTAAGGGAGGCAGGTCCACTGGAGCACCAACAGGGATTTCACAGGGAGCTAGAGCATAAGATTCCCAAGGGCACAGAGTCTAAGAGCCAGCAGGTGTTCACCAGAGCCTCTAGTGGTGAGGATGGACTGGGCTGCAATTGGCTCCAGGTCGTGGCCCCCAGCTCACGCTCAAAGTAGGCTACAGGAGGCTAGCGAGGAAGCAGCAGACCAGTATAACAAGAGATAGTAAGGGGATAAGCCAAAGTTTGGACGACTAGCAGACAAGGAAAAACATAGAACACGCCAGAGGTCAGGGTCACAAGCAGGCAGGCATAGTCAAGAACAAGCCAAGATCAGTAAAACAGAGACAGACGTAGAGCACATGGCAAGCAGGAAACCAAAACACACAATAGCTTAACAAACAATGTTGATCAACACGGCTGGCTTGCTGTGCACAGGTTAATATAGAATTCCCTGATAGGGCCTGGGGTGGAGCCATGCTTAGAGGAGAGATTACTTAAGCAGCCAGGTGAGAGTGGCTGGCCTCTAAAGCTGAACACATGGAGGAGACAGACAAACATTACTGCATAACCATGACATTCACTACTGGTTTGTTCACTTTGTTGCCAGTCAAGCCCTGATGAAGGGGGCACTTGGAACCCCCAAACACACTAGCCATTTCACGAATTGTACCTGGATGGAATAAAGTTGTACCTGGACCTCTTAGCAGTAGTTTTGCGCTTAAATTTATAACCCTTCTTTCAATGATGCAGAGAGCAACATGACATTGCACCTAGAATGCAGTGTACCATGGTAATTCCCCATCAGGAGGGGGATACATGATGCTCTGCACTCTCAGTATATCATCAGTTTACAGGGGTTTAATGACAACAAAGGCGGGTTTTGCAGCCTGAGCTGCTTTTTAATACAGCTACAGGATTTTTTTTAAATAACAACATTTAGCCCAGAGTTGTGTTTTAACTAAAACTAATAAGATTATTTACAAAAAGTTGATTTGTTTAGGATGCATACCCCCCAAAAAACTTAAGTAATGAAGCTATTGTTTTGGTTTAATTTGGTGAAAGCACATTCTATGGTAAATTAAGTCAGATTAGTTCTCTCTGCTTACACTTGGCCAAGTTGTCCTCTAAAATAAATTCTTCCATCCAAATTATTAGCACTGCAGTAGACAGAAGTGTGCAACTATATTTATTGAAGCAAATAATTGAAAAGGAGCTTTTCCACCTCGGGCTTAAAATCTATTAATAGGAAAATTTATTATGTGGTATGTTGATAATACTGATAAATAGTTTTAAGCTAAATAGAAAAAAAGAAAAAGTTTTCTGTCATCATTTTAGGAGCAACATGACTGTTAAAGTACTTAAAATACAAATCCTAAAGCAGAACTCTGCCCATTTGCTGGAAGATGGAGGTTGTAACATTCAATGCTACAATGTTGCTCTCCCATGCTTTACTTGTGTATGCTCTAGCTCTTTATTAAGGGATAATGGATGTTTTGCTTTACGTCTTTTAGGGTTCTGTGCAGTAAACCAAGGAAGCATTAAAAAACTGTTGTAGTGTATTTTTACTTTACTAACAAAATTCTGCAAATAAAAACTACTTAAAAATGTAGGAAAACAATTCACAGCATACACAGTATGCCCACAACACACATACGTTATTTATTCTTTCTAGCAAATAAGCATGTACAATGTATGTGATAGGCATGCACTAAAAAGTTACTTAACTTGTTTCTGGAGTCTTACAGGATCCTTCAGACTGCTTCCTGCTTCTGCCAGTCCTGTAAAACTTCTACCAGTTCCTTTGTGTCCTCAGCACATGGCTGTTCAGGTCCATTGTTCCCCTCCCCCTGCTTCCTGTGGCATCACTTCCTGTCATTAACTCACAAACCAGTCCAACGGTTTTATTAGCATATGAATTGGGGAATCTTAGCTTCTAAACAATACATGGTATTACAATGTTATTCCAGGTATAAATGATACCCCAGTCTAATCAATGGGAAATGTGTCAAGATAGATGTTGATTGTCCAAGAACAGGATGGGAGGTGTGACAGCTCTGGAACCACCCTATTCTAGTTACATAATCCCATCCTTGGTTTCAAACATTTTAGACACATGGCTAAAGGTGTGGATTTCATCATCATATGCTAAATTTTAATTATCTGTGTTAGTAGAGTGGGGAAAGTATCAAATCTACTCAGGTTTGTATTGCTGCCTGTGCTCCCGTTGGTGCAATTTTTCTCATTAGATACAAAGAAACAAAAGATTTCCAATGAGGACACAGGTTTCGATTCTTTCCCTAACATATCCAAAACAGAACAAGAGGGTTTTGGGTGGAATTACATTGGATTGGTATGACTCATAGACAGCTAGAATGAGGCGGCGTACACACTAGAAACCAGCGAGAACCTCGCTGGGAGCTGCATTCCAGCGAGAACCTCGGCCGTGTGTACGCTCCTGGCTCGCCCCGCCCGTCGGGAATCCCGTCGAGCGAATAGAGAGCAGGCTCTCTATTTGCTCGACGGCCCGCCTGGATGAATGGCTGGTTGCCATTCCCGACAGGCGGGTCACCAATTTCGACGGCCGGCCGAGAGCCTCGACGGGCGGAACGATGTGTTCCGCCCGTCGAGGTTCTCGTACGTGTGTACGCTGCCTTAGAAGGAAAAGATCTGAAAAGTCATCACAATGCGTTTAACACAACAGCAAGAGCAGCTAGATTTTAGTTTGAAATCTTTCTTTCCTTTTCTTTTCTTTTCTTTCTTTCTCTTTTGGTTTTTCTGACATGAAAGGAATATTTATCTATTCAAAGTTTCTTTTTCTCCTGAATTTCATTGTATCTTATAAGTATAAAGACTTGTTTTTCTCCTCTCTGCTAAAGGTACCACATAGAAGCGCACGGTTAACACCAGCGAGAAGGGAATTGTATTTATTATTAACATAATATGATAGATTTTGTGATTTGATTTTTTTTATATAGAATTTCTCAAAATTGATATTATACATGCAGTATATTCAGTTCAGATGCAAAAAAATCTTTAAGATGGCCACTCGCAGTATGGTCTAGTTTTACAATCTACTTTATATCTACCACCATCTATGTAATGCAACAGCCTGCTTGAAATAAAGTAAATGAATTGGTAATGTAGTAGATCATCACACTACATAGCTGTTGGTAAATCCAGATTGTACAATCACATTGCGATATCTGTGGTCAATTAAATTGAAGAAAAAGATTGTTAAATTTACCAAATTACACATTTTGCCTACAGTTTGACTTGTGTCCTTTAGATTTACTAAGACTGGTGTACTCAGAAATGGGTGCACTTGTGCTTAGTAACCAATCAACTCCAGCTTGTTCAATAAAGCTTTGACAAAGAAAACCTGGAAGCTGATTGGTTACTTAACTGTTTGTTAGTACATTTTTAGTAAATCTTATAAGGTGATCCACGGTTCATTGTATATTACCATGATGTGTTATGTGTGGGAGGAGTGGAGTGGATTTCTCACTTTTTATACTGTGGACCACCTCATATTATAATAAACATAACATAACATATGATAAACATGTCCAAGCTAGATATGTAAATAACCTGTCACTCAAAGCAAGGAGAGAGGAAAGGACTTTTTATTTAGACAGGTTTTTATCTGGAAGTCTGTTAATTGTCACTGAACAATAAAAGCGGATTGATCAGATCTGGAATAACTCTGTGTGGCAAGACTGGGCACAGATGATAGGAAATCGTATACTCTACATTGTGACATCAAAAAAAGTGTATATAAACCCTAACAAGAATAACTATTTAATTTGCTCCTTTTTGGTCTGTTAAATTTACCATTGAAGGCATTTTATTATACAATGGTATACAATGACAACATTGCTCCTCCAGAGATGCAATGCATGGAGTGAGCATTGCCACTCTAGGACAGGAAGTGTGCTACTAGTGAGAATAAAGATAAAAAGCTTAAAAAAAATGACTGCTAAAATTTTATATATATATTTTTTTTACTCCAGGGTTTAGATACACTTTCATTTTCAGTTTTCATTGGAATGTACCTTGAATGTTGTCTCAGCGTGATCTTTTGATATTAGACATATTGTGTACTCTACAAATATTTTTTATGTCTTGTCTGCATTTTTTCAGTTTTATAGTAATGCTGCAAGAGGGAAATCAACTGTTCCCCAAACAATATAAATAACAATTTCTGAAAATGGGATAGTTACCGGGTTTTGTCATGCTTATTATTTACTTTGGAAAATATTATGATTATGCCATTTAAAAGCCCAATACAATACTGAGGTTTTGCATTTTCAATGTGTATTTAAACTGCTGAAAGATTAAGGGAATTCCCTAATGCTGTCAGCTCAATATATTTTCAATTATGTGGCATGCTATGCTCTCACTCTCACGAGCCCATGTTTAATGGCAAATGAGGACTTGGATAGCAGGTTTTATTTGTACAGTGCCAGGCATTATACATCAAAGTCTTCTGAAGTTCAGCCTTTCAAATATGAAAAAAAAAAGTTGGTCCCCAAAGCAAATCATGTATATTATTGCTATTGTCAATTATTTACAAGGTGGCAGAATTATTGGAGAGTGCTAATGATGTTAAGACATGATGCTATAAGTAGCTTGATGCTGTATTTAGGGGCTTTTTGGAGGCGAGATATGTGCATTGCATAAGATAATGCCCAGTAGGGTGCAGCGATAAGTTATTGCTAGCGCGTGACAATACTGGACAATTACAAGTCTGGCGTTCGCCGAAGGAGTTGGGGAGACTTATTATTAAAATTATTTTTTGGCTGCAGTTGTAAAGTATGCTGGCATATGGAAATATCTTAAAAGCCAAATAATAAGCAATGGGCTGTTCTCTTGCAGTGGTTGAACTCTGACTTCTGATTTCAAAGTCAACATTTGCATATTGATTGCTCCAGGTTCAAGGGCTTCTTGTGTGCTTTATAAGATGAATATGATGGGAATAATTAGTGAGTGCACAAGGCTGACTACAATGCGCAGCATTTTTTTTAAATATTGTTTAATGCTGAAGTTTAATTTACTTATATCTGGCCCTTTCTGACCCTCCTTCCCTATCAAAAGAAAAACCTACCGGTAGGTGATGCTGGGAGTCCTGAAGCAGGGTGGTGGGTTGTGACTAACTTGCTGCAGCTTCCAATGCACTGTGTGAGATGTTCATAGGGTGCAGAGAAATCAGATTAAACTATTTATTACAGGAGGGAAGCCTGTGCAACTTTGAAAGAAGATAAGTTTGGAATTCAGCTCTGGTAAGTAAGGGCAGCTCCAAAACAGCCACAGACGACAAATGGGTGAGAAATAGTGTTGCTCACGAATATTCGTATTGCGAATATTCGGCTCGAATATGGCATATTCGAGTATTCGCGATATATTCCGAATTTCGCGGTGAATATTCGCTATTTCGAATATTCGTATTTTTTCAATTTTTTTTTTAGAACAGATCACATCCTAGAGATCACCATCGACGTCTAAAAGCATTGCTGGTATGATTAGAGACCTTGGGCCGAGTAGCTGCAGCGATCATTTTATATTGCCGAAAAATCGCAATGCGATTATTTGGCAATAGCGATATCGCGCGATTATTTTCGAGAAATTCGCAATATTGTTTTTAGCTAAAATAACATATATTCGATTTCAGAGTGTTACTGTCGAAATTCCGCAATCAATTTCTCATTCGCATTTTTGCGAAATTACGATAAAATATCAAGAATATTCTGAGCCAATTAGAGTGCTCCTTCCGCATTTGCCGAATATTCGCAATTATTTTGTATTGTAATATATCACGAATATTCTGAGCCAATCAGAGTGCTCCTTCCGCATTTGCCGAATATTCGCAATTATTTTGTATTGTAATATATCACGAATATTCTGAGCCAATCAGAGTGCTCCTTCCGCATTTGCCGAATATTCGCAATTATTTTGTATTGTAATATATCACGAATATTCTGAGCCAATCAGAGTGCTCCATTCCGCATTTCTCGAAATTTCGCAATTATTTTGTATTATAAAATATCACGAATATTCTGAGCCAATCAGAGTGCTCCTTCCGCATTTCTCGAAATTTCATTTGCATTCGCAATTCGCATTCGCATTCGCAATAGCGAAATTTCGCAATCATTTCATTTCCAAAAAATATCGCGAATATTCGCATTTAACGAATATATCTCGAATATTCGACTATATATTCGAGATATATCGCGAAATCGAATATGGCATATTCTGCTCAACACTAGTGAGAAATAAGGGGTGGAGGGCTTGAAAGTTTATACATAATATAATCGAATAAAAATGATAAGTAGTCAACAGGAAGACAAAAGATTGGGTAAAAGGCCAGCATGTTTGTTTATCACAAGTGCCAGTGAATAAATCCAAGCATGTGAAAAACTTGCACTGTGCCACCTGCCAAATTATGCTCTCACCTGGAGATATTGACCTGAATGAAAAATAGATCTCACTGCACCTTCCACTTAAGGGAATAAATACCTCCTAGACACCTCCAAAATGGTCACAATGCCTCCTCCCTGAATGGTTCCTCAGGACCACTAAAGCAGCCAAACTCTTTCCAGTGCATAATTTATTAACATATAATTTACAAAAAAGTAAAGACTATCATTGTGGTTTCCACTATAATAAAACCACTTTTTATTATACAAGATGATAATATTGCACTCATATATTATAATGCTGGGGTACCATAGCATAGACCACCTTAAAATCAATTGCCCCTTAAGAGAATTCCAGATCAGCAGCCTCTAGTATTCAGCTACTCACTAGGCTCCATCCCTACATGTTTCGTCACTAGTCATATAACTTTTTCAAGGGAAAAGGTTTTCATACCAACAAAGTCTAATTTTTCTCCTCATTGAAAGAAACAGACACCCAAAAAACACATAAAAAAATCTAAAAATGTCTATGCACTGTGGTAAGTTGACCACTGTCAAAAACAAGCAGTATACCCAAATTATAAAAGTGATGTAAAAATTATATGTGTAGCGCCAAAAGTAAAGTGAACAAAAGTCCTTAGTAAGATTAATAAATGTAATCCTACATTAGGGTACAGTGAAAGAAGTTAAACAAAACTCTAACACCTCCTGATGTGAACAGGTAACTTCAAATTTAGTGCTCAAAGGGCAGCCTCCGCATCCCAGTGAAGTGAACACTCACCAGAAACAATGGCTGCCATTACAGCTGCATGCACACATTTTATTGTGTATCTGTCATTCAGTGAGGGATATACCCAGTAAGCCCATCCAGCAAAACTTCCCATTAGGGTTATGCTATGATAAATAAAGCGAGAAGTAATCCTCATAATGACACACACCGGATCCTGTGAACCTTACAGTGTGCTCTACTGACCACTGGTTACTTACCTTGTATACTTACTGTGGGATTGCTACCAACAACCCACGTCAGCCATGTTTCAGTTTTGAACCATGAATATGGTTCGCAGGTCCTGATTTTTCCTACACAGCTATTTTATGGGATAGCTCCTAGTGCGGTTCCATCTTCCATCCACCCGTTTTTGAGAGGTTCCCTTCCTCCATTTGTGGCTTGTAGCTCCAGGTGTCCATCTCTAGCTGTGCAGACCACCTCTCCTGACGAAGCAACTTTTGTTGCAAAACTAGTCGAGATTCAAGGGGCATGACCCCACTCCTCTCACCGCCCCCCTCTGTGTAGGGCCCGTTAACATCTTGGTGACCTGTTTGGTTGGTCATGCACTGTGTCACGTTTTTAATGTTGTCTTTGTTTTTATAATCCAATAATGCGTGTTCAAATTGCCCATTATTATGTATAATAAATTAATGTAATAATTTTTACCTCATTTTATCCTTCCATTGTATTTTCTTGTATCCAGTACCGCTATAGTCTACTTGCCCACTCCCTCATTTCCAGGTTGCTCCTGGGCCATTTTGGGGTCCCAGGTACACTTAATCTATTTAAGTAATCCTCATAGTGTAGTATTTTTAAACTGGATTTATGTACACATAAAAAAAAACAATAAAAGTAGCATAAAATCCTTACATATGAATCCACTACCGACCCGGAAACAAACAGCAGCGTGACTTCAGCCCTAGTGTATCTGCTTGATGTGCTTTTTCCAATGGGACGTTATCAATGGGTCCCTCACTGCCGGATGACAGATACACACTAAAGGCATGCATGCTGCTGTAAAGGCAGCCATCATTTCTGGTGAATGTTCATTTTACTGGGATGTGGCGGCTGCCCTTTGTACAGACATAAATAATGATTAAATATTATTAAATTAAATGACAGTTTACAAAGATGTTGATTTCACTATCCCATCCCACAATTCCAATTATGTAGGGGATTTAGCAATACTCTTTTTGAGATTTCTAAGACCTTAATCTAGACAGTGTGACGATTCTTTCACCGGTAACTAATAGAATTTAGTAGATCCATCTGTGTGACTCAGACTGTGAGTTATGAGACCAAGTGAAATTCTTTCTACCTTGGCATTGAAGTTGCCATTTTGTCTGCGTTACCAGGATGATATACCTATCTAGTGCCAACAAAAACAGATTTATATCCTGGTCATTTAGTTTATAGTAGAATCTTTTCTGTGATAGCAGTAAAAGTTATAGTTTAAGTCCAAGCTGGGATTTTGTGAATTAAATGTCTAAGTTTGTGTATTGCTCTTCAAGGGTTTTTCTTTTATGTCACCAGCCGTTAGCATAACGCTGATGGATGCCACGCACGGTGATTCAAGTCCCTCTCTGTAAAGGCTTTTCAGCATAAATAGGCAGCCTTTATCTATCACACAGCAGCTGGCTCTGCAGAGAGCACCATCCAGGAGCAGGAAGGCAGGGGGAGATAGATGTGACAATGGCGTCACTTATCCATCAGCTGTCAGACACCTGATAGAAGGGCAAGATGGCAGCCTTCAGCACCCAATGGGATAAGGCAAGGCAGTAATCCCTGAGCAGCTCCATTCATCACACTCCAGGCAAAACTAACTATGAACACCTTACCTTAAGAAACTGCTTATTTTCAAACACAGCCATTTGTCTTGAAGGCAGATTAAAAAGCCCCATGTTTAGCCAAAACCTCTAGGCTATGAGTGTGCATTGATAGGAAAATCAGGCGTGCTTCATAAATCATTTTACTGCTGTGCGTTTTTTTTGCTTTGTGTAAGACTTGAAGATAGAGATGAGGTTGGGATTATAGATAAAATGCTGAGAAGGATCAAATGGCATCAACAGAAAGCAGATTTATTGATACTCTTTTATGTCTTTAAACTCCTAGAACAGATTAAGGCTGTGTAAAATGATATTGTAAATTTTCCCTTAAAGTATCAAGAGAAATTCATGTAAAAATAGGTTGGATCAATACAACATACCGCTCAAGGGAGTCTTCTGGCTCAGCTTCACCAACTGTAGGTCTGTGAAGGTGTCTGTCCTCTACATATTGCCACATTAATTTAGAAAAAGCAGCATTTCTGCCATAACGTTTTTTCATTTCCTCAAAAACTTTATTGTACCATAGATGAGTTCCCAACATGAAGACCATGCACATTGCCCTCTACCAGACCCTGCTCCTCCTTTCTTTCAGCTGGAATAAAACTGGTTTGAGGAAAGGGAGCAGGCGGAGAGCAATGTGCAGTGTGCTTGAACTTGATATTGAACTCATTCATGTTACAATAAAGTTTTTTGAGAAAAAGGTATGAAGGGAAATATATGTAAAAATATGTAGAATCAATGTGAATACAAGATATCCAGGTAGTCTTCTGGCTCCCCTTCACCAACTGCAGGTTAGTGAAGGTGTCTGCCCACCTGCGGCTCTATCCTCTTGCCAAAAAATCCAAGTCCCCCCTCCATCAAAATACTTTATTGTAACATAGATGAATTCAAAACATCAGAACCACATTAATTTAGAAAAAGCAGCATTTCTGCCATAACGTTTTTTCATTTCCTCAAAAACTTTATTGTACCATGGATGAGTTCCCAACATGAAGACCATGCACATTGACCTCTACCAGACCCTGCTCATTCTCCTCTCCTCTGGCTGGAATAAAACACATTCAATGAGAAGAAGCAGGCAGAGGACAATGTGCTTGATGTTGTAATATTCATGTTACAATAAAAGAGAAAAAAAAAAAAAGATTTGTCAGGTGTGTGCATCCTTAAAAAAAAATCGATATGCTTGGACTGGAAATTTGGCCACTGGCTTTTGCCAGAAAGGCAAATACGCCTTTGGTTATTAGTGTCTGTGATCCCAATATTTATGTTGTACTTAAAAATGCCACCACTGGCCTCTTTTTATCAAAGGGCTGATCTTTTGGCTTCAGTACTTACTTAGATACTGATTTACAACATGTGATTAAAGTATATCTAAAGTCAAAACTTTTTTTCTCTGTTTTTGATGGAGAAAGGAATGTTGTATGCGTATGCAAAGAAGCATCAACCTAAGGGTACCATCACATACAACCATTAACTAACATAGCAGGTTGTACGTAGCACCTGCAGCTCCCCAGGCATAGAAAAATGTCTGAGATTATATGCTGGGCATAAAGAAAACAGGGGAAAAGACCCGAAAGAAAACTTTTCTCAATCCAAACACTTCCTTAAAACTTCCTTAACCACTTAAGGACCGCCTACTGCACATATACGTCGGCAGAATGGCACGGCTGGGCACATCAACGTATATATACATTGATTTTAGTACCCAGTCGTGGGTCACGGGCGCGCGCCCGCGGCGCGCACCCGTGACCCGGTCCGAAGCTCCAGGACCGGGACCGCAGGACTCGCGGACCCGATCGCCGCTGCAGTGCGGCGATCCGTCCCTGGAGCTGAAGAACGGGGAGAGCCGTGTGTAAACACGGCTTCCCCGTGCTTCACTGTGGCCGCAGCATCGATCAGGTCATCCCTGTTATAGGGGGACGTGATCGATGACATCACACCTACAGCCACACCCCCTTACAGTTGTAAACACACACAGGGAACACTCAAAGTCACAGCGCCCCCTTGTGGTTAACTCCCAAACTGCAACTGCAAACGTTTTCTTCAGTGAAAATGCAAATAAACAGGGACATTGACATAGATAATACCCTGCTTTTATTATAAATGCAATACGTAATAGGTAGGCACTTTAGCTTTTTTTTTATTTTTTTTTACAGCTTATTACTTTAGTGAGCAGACAGGCATGGGCTGGGGTTGATGGGCAATTACTGTTATATATTCATATTGGTTTGCCTTTACATAGCTCCATCTCTGCATTTACAGATTTACAGGATTATAAATGTTTTAGTGAGTGATATCATTAGCTTTATCGTACAAGCCTAAAATGTATAGATAAATCATACATTTAAGTAAATAGATTATTAAGCCTATATCCAAAATGTATCTCTCATAAAAGAGTTGTATAACATGTGAAGACCAGCTTTGATGATACCTCATCATCATTCAGATTGTAAGAAAACCATTGCTGCAAATAAACTGAATTTTTATTTTTATTTACATAAAAAAAATGTTAAATAAAGAAAACTAACATCATTATCTGTTTTAATCCATAGAGCTATACAGTTGGAAATAACAGTTGGCTTGGGAGGTAAATAGCATATTTTTTTAGCTCTAGGTCCCATCATTGACTTGTTCAACATATTGACAAAAGGGATATCAAGATACTGTACATTGAAATGTATGTATGCTAATATATGGGCATAAGGTATCTTGAAGATCCAAAAATACAACTATCTGTCTTAATTAGCAATTCAAATGAATGCTCAGTGCCAAGGGGATCGTTCTTGAAAGACTTCTGGCTGCAGTACTGGGCAGTTTTGATGCAATTAACTATGAAGATTGTCACATCGATTTGTGTTGGAATGTTTTTTTTGTGCTGCTTGTGCCAAAACCTGGATGATGATTGTTGGCAAGGTAGAACAACCCTACTTTCAAGTACAAATATTTTATAATCTCTGTTTAATCAGGGTGAGGGCACATTGGAGGACTACAAACAGCCATGCATAAATATTGGCTTTTCATATATACAATGAGGGTAATACTGGCACTGGGACTATAAATTTGCATCCTTAACAACTTGGGCAAGAACAATTTATCTGGGTAGTACTAGTTTTGCTGTTGCCCTTATGGTAATCTTGACAGGTGTAGTAGCCATGGAGCAGTTCAAATTTGGACTGTACTCCCTACCTTAAGGGCCAGATTCAGGAAAGAGATACGACGGCTTATCTCCAGATAAGCCGTCGTATCTCTGCGTCTAAGCCCTCCTATCTATGCGACTGATTCATAGAATCAGTTACGCATAGATTTCCATTAGATCCGACTTGCGTAAGTCTCTTACACCGTCGTATCTTATTTTCATATTTAGGCTGGACGCTAGGTGGCGTTCCCGTCTAAAATATGCAAATTAGCCTATGCACCAATTCCTGAACGTACGCCCGGCCGACGCATTTCTTTTACGCCGTTTGCGTTAGCGTAGGTCCGTCGTAATGTTATCCCTGCTGTATGAGGTGCAGCCAATGTTACCTATGGACGGCGTGCCGGGTTTTTTTTTCTTGTCGTTTACGTAAAACGTTGGCGAATAGGGCTTTGCGTAAGTTACGTTCACGTCGTTTACATTGCATATTGACGTCGTGATTTGGAGCATGCGCACTGAGGTAAATTCATGGCCGGTGCATGAGCAGTACGTTCGGCAAGGGATCGCACGTTATTTAAATAATACACTACCCCTACCCGCCCAATTTGACTTATGACGGGCCATTTACGCTACGCCGCCGCAACTTTACAGGCAAGTGCTTTGTGAAAACAGCACTTGCCCGTAAAAGTTGCGGCGGCGTAGTGTAAACAGCATACGCTACGCCAACACAAAATTACGCGATTCTACCTGAATCTAGCCCATAGTGTTTTACCAGGGTAGCAGATGGGTACTACAATGCATAGCCTGGTGCAATACAAACTGGAAACAAGAAAAACAAAAAAAAAGTCACCAAAACTCCAACAGTATTCCTTTTCACCCATCAGTGAAAGATTACAAAAGCCAGACAATCCCAATATTTTGGGGCCCCGCAGGGTCCCTTCCTCAAGGCGACATAGTGTCAATCTACATACAGTTTTAATAACATTTGAACTATACAATTACTCATAGCAGCCAAGTGAACACACCTATGATGTCATTATGATGTCATAATCCTGCCAAAATGTGTCCAAACAATATAGTAAAGGTAGCAATACACGTGTTCATGCCACAAATCAAGAAAACAGCTCAAATTATTCAATACCGACATCGCAGAATTGATGTAAAAGAAAAATTTCCAAAAGTTGGAAAAAACACTGCGCTAAACCAAAAACGTGAATGCAGCCAGTACTAAAAAATTGTAGATACAAATTTAAAGAAAGTGTGAAAAAAAGTATATATAAATATATATATATGAGGTACGGCACATAAACAAAAATAAGTGACCAATTTTGAAATTATTAACGATAAAATAATATCAAAAGCATTGAAAAAAATCACCATGTGCAATAGTGAATACAACTAGTAATATCTAAACAATAAAAATTTATTGAATGGAAGACAATAAAAAACGTGCATAATTATGTTACATATTATAATGAAGTAAGTAAAACAGTCCAAGATATTCCCAAATAGAAAGGAGTGAATCTCAAATCTTCTTATGGCCCATACACACGATCCGAATATCGGACGAAAACGATCGTACGATGATGGATCGTACGATTTTCGGATCGTGTGTACACTACTTTCGACAGCCGATCACGACCGTTCATCCGATTAAATTCGATCGGACAAGCGCGAAAATTTTTCTCGTCCGATGTCCGATCGTCCGATTTTCGTTTAGTCAGTACAGCCGTCGTCCGACAATACAATACAAATACATTACAACACGTGACATCACTTCCGATCGTTTTTTTCCATCGTACAAGAATTTTCGTGAGTTTAAAAACCTATTTTATTTTACTTGCGATTATTAAGCGAAAAAAGTCGTACGATCCGTTGGCCGATATTCGGATCGTGTGTATGGGCCATTAGTCAAGGTGTTATCACATCACAGATAAAGTAATTCTTCCACCAGATGAACACCCAGGTGCGATAGTGATGTAGTCTCCTTCAAGGGCGGATCCAGAGTCTAGTCTCAGGAGGGGCACTGCCAAAAAATAAGGTGTTGCTTACAGAACTCAATTAGGTGTCCGATGTGTCCGCTGCAATGTTGCAGTACCGCTAAAAAAATCAATGATTGCCGCCATTACTAGTAAAAAATATTTAAGTATAACTGCTATAAATCTATCCCATAGTTTCTAGACGATTGTCAGGGACTGCAGACATGGTACAAGAGATGGTCAGAGACTGCAGACATAGTACAAGAGAAGGTCAGAGAATGCAGACATGGTACAAGAGATGGTCAGAGAATGCAGACATGGTACAAGAGATGGTCAGAGACTGCAGATATAGTACAAGAGATGGTCAGAGAATGCAGACATGGTGCAAGAGATGGTCAGAGACTGCAGACATGGTGCAAGAGATGGTCAGAGACTGCAGACATGGTACAAGAGATGGTCAGAGACTGCAGACATGGTACAAGAGATGGTCAGAGACTGCAGACATGGTACAAGAGATTGTCAGAGACTGCAGACATGGTACAAGAGATGGTCAGAGACTGTAGACGTGGTACAGGAGATGGTCAGAGACTGTAGACGTGGTACAAGGGATGGTCAGAGACTGCAGGCATGGTACAAGGGATAGTCAGAGACTGCAGGCATGGTACAAGAGATTGTCAGAGACTGCAGACATGGTACAAGAGATGGTCAGAGACTGTAGACGTGGTACAGGAGATGGTCAGAGACTGCAGACGTGGTACAAGGGATGGTCAGAGACTGCAGGCATGGTACAAGGGATAGTCAGAGACTGCAGGCATGGTACAAGGGATGGTCAGAGACTGCAGGCATGGTACAAGGGATGGTCAGAGACTGCAGGCATGGTACAAGGGATGTTTAGAGACTGAAGACATGGTACAAGAGATCAATGCAGCCTCATCAGTGCCCATCATTGCAGCCTCACTGTGCATATGAACGCAGCCCCACCTTTGTATAAAAATTCAGTCCCACTTTTGTATATTAATGCAGTCCCACTTTTGTTTATTAATGCACTACCAGTTTTGTATATTAATGCAGTCCCACTTTTGTATATGAATGCAGCCCCACCTTTGTATATGAATGCAGTCCCACCTTTGTATATGAATGCAGTCCCACCTTTGTATATGAATGCAGTCCCACCTTTGTATATAAATCCAGTCCCACTTTTGTCTATGAATTCAGTCCCACTTTTGTCTATGAATTCAGTCCCACTTTTGTCTATGAATCCAGTCCCACTTTTGTCTATGAATCCAGTCCCACTTTTGTCTATTAATGCAGCCCCACTTTTGTCTATTAATGCAGCCACACTGTGCATGGCACTCACCATGGCATTACCTCGATCACACACAGCAGGTATCTCCTCTCCCGACGTGTGTCATGGAACAAACAGGAGCTGTAGGTCTGTGTTCGGCAGGGCAGTGTGCTCTAGCAAGGTCCCCCCTAGACGGGCTTGTGTGATAGACAAAACACTGATTCAATCAGTGTTCCATCTCCATCTACTATCACACAAGCAGGTCTAGCACAGGCAGCACAGCCGAACACAGATCCAGCTCTCACACACAGCCAGAGATGCCCAATGTCATACATGCAGGAGAGAGGGGAGCACTGCAGTCAGCTACAGCTCAAAGCAGCCTCAGGACAGGCAGCCTACTGGCCCTGGTGATGAGAGAGAAAGAGTGAGAGACTCGGCAGCGGCAGCTGCAGGCAGGCCCGGACTGGGACAAAAAATAGGCCTGGGCATTTTAGACTGAGCAGCCCAGGGGGGGGGGAGAAAGAAAGATAGATAAAGATAAAAAGAAAGAAGGGGAGGAAGGAAGATAGATAGATAGAAAGCAATAAGGGAAGATAGATAGATAGATAGACAGACAGATAGATAAACAAGAAAGATAGATAAAGATAGAAAGCAAGAAGGGAAGGAAGGAAGATAGATAAAGAAATACATATAGATAAAGAAAGAAGGGATAGATAGATAGATAGATAGATAGATAGATAGATAGATAGATAAACAAGAAAGATAGATAGATAAAGATAGAAAGCAAGAAGGGAAGGAAGGAAGATAGATAAAGAAAGAAATATAGATAAAGAAATAAGGGAAGATAGATAGATAGATAGATAGATAGATAGATAAAGAAGGGAAGGAAGGAAGATAGATAAAGAAAGAAAGATAGATAAAGATAGAAAGAAAGAAGAGAAGGAAGGAAGATAGATAAAGATAAATAGATAGATAGATATAGATAGCGGCGGTGCGTCTATAGAGGGCACCGGAGCGCCGCCCCCTCTGGCTCAGCCGCGACGATGGGCACAGTGGCGACGATGGGCACAGTGGCGACAATGGGCACAGTGGCGACAATGGGCACAGTGGCGACAATGGGCACAGTGGCGACAATTGGCACAGTGGCGACAATTAAAGGGCACAGGGGCATCAATTGGCACAGTGGCGACAATTGAAGGGCACAGTGGCTGTGTTTGATGGCATGGCACAGTGGTGACACTTGACGGCACAGTGGCTGTGTTTGATGGCATGGCACAGAGGTGACAATTGATGGCACAGTGGCTGTGTTTGATGGCATGGCACAGTGGTGACAATTGATGGCACAGTGGCTGCGTTTGATGGCACAGTGGCTGTGTTTGATGGCACAGTGGCTGCGTTTGATGGCATTGCACAGTGGTGACAATTGATGGGCCCAGTGGCTGCGTTTGATGGGCACAGTGAGGCTGCAATTGTTTTTTTTTCATTTGCGCCCACCAAAGATTTTGAGCACCAGCCGCCACTGTAGATAGATAGCTAGATTATTATCTATCTATCTACAGTGGCAGCTGGTGGGGGGGTGCAAACGAAAAAAAGAGAGAGAGAGACAGAGAAAGAAAGAAAGGTGAAGAGAGAGCGAGAGAGAAGGGAATGAAGGGCACCCCATACATCAGTGTACAGTACTCTCAGTACTCACTCAGAGGCAGGAGGGACTGACTGGATGGATGGATGGATATCAGACTCCATCTTTCCTTTCTGATTGCTAAGCTTGAATCTTCCCGCCCACATCCCTTAGGCAGCAGAACAGTGTCCGTCGGGAGAGTGGGCGGGGCAGACACGGGAGGAGAAGAAGAGAGGAGAGGGAGGAGTAGAAGCAGCTCCTCTCCTCTAACTGGCCGTGGGGGCAGCAAGGGGAGGGGAGAAGTGTCAGAGCTGGCTATGATACCCCAGCTGATCTCTCTCTATCTGGCGCTGTGTTGGTGGTGCACACCGCCGAGGGCCGTTCGCGGGCCGAAGACGGCTCGCGGTCCACAGGCATTTGCTAGGTTTGCCCTATGGCCAGTCCGGGCCTGGCTGCAGTTAAAAAAATAAAAATGGTAAAAAAAAAATGTTTTTTTTTTTTTTTAAAGCCAATGTGACATGATTGCCTCGGGGGGGGGGGGCAATTTCCCTGTTGCCCCCCCCCCCCTGGATCCGCCGTTGGTCTCCTTACCCCTTGACCTGACAGCAAGAGGTCAATCAGAGCCCAGGGTGTTTATAAAGTCTCCCAGCAAAGACTTATATCAGGAGCCAGATCGTGCTCAATGGACCAGCATGTTGATGACAATCTCGAATACAAAAAAGCAAACTGCGATAATACAAATTTTTAATAAAGAAATTATTGCACTTACAGGATTCAGATCAAAAGCGTTCGGTATATAAATTTCTCCGGTAATGCTATATGTCTCGGCGTCTTCCCCTATCTCCTTCGCTGTCTCAGTCTGCCATTCTGTGTTGATCGTAATGAGATCGGGACGCAGGCCACACCTACGTGTTTCATCATACTTTGACGTCGTCTGGGATTGGCTGCTGATTGGGTGTTCATCTGGTGGAAGGATTACTTTATTTGTGATGTGATAACACCTTGACTAAGAAGATTTGAGATTCACTCCTTTCTATTTGGGAATATCTTGGACTTTTTACTTACTTCATTATAATATGTCACATAATTATGCACGTTTTTTATTGTGTTCCATTAAAAAATGTTTATTGTTTAGATAATACTAGTTTTATTCACTATTGCACATGGTAATTATTTTCAATGCTTTTGATATTATTTTATCATTAATAATTTCAAAATTGCTCACTTATTTTAGTTTATGCGCCGTACCCTATGGGCCAGATTCAGGTAGAGTTACGCTGGAGTATCAGTGATTCGCCAGCATAACTCACACTTTGAGCCGGCGTATCTGTTTTCTGTATGCAGAAAACAAGATACGCCGGGATTGAGTTCAGATACGAGCGGTGTAATTGTATTTCGCCGTCGTATCGGAACTGCAATTTTAAAATGGGCGCTCGGGGCGTTCCCACTGATTTACGCCAAGAATATGTAAATCAGCGAGAGACGGCAATTCACGATTGTACGCGGGCCCGACGCAGTGACTTTCCGACATTTCCGTAAGCGATACGCGGCGTAAAGAAAAACATGCCCCCTAGGTGGAGTATCCTATGTTAAGTATGGCCGTCGTGATCGCGTTGAATTGAAAAAGTTTAACGTCGTTTGCGTAAAACGTCCGTGAATGGGGATTGACGTCATTGACGTTCACTGACAGAATTTGGAGCATGCGCACTGACAGTCGACGCATGCACAGTACGTTCGCCGCGGGATCGCGCCTAGTTTAAATAATACACGCCCCCTACCCGCCCAATTTGAATTCCGCCGGCTCATTTTCGCTACGCCGCCGCAACTTTAGGAGCAAGTGCTTAGTGAATACAGTACTAGACCTAAAGTTTCGCCGGAGTAACGTAAATGACGAACGTTACTCCAGAATAAAGATCCGCTCTCCTACCTGAATCTGGCCCCATATATATTTATATATACGGTACTTTTTTTCGCAGAATTGATTCCCCAATTTTCCAGGAGTCCTGATCTTGTAGAGTAGTACTGGTAACCACATTGCTAATACCAGACAATGGAAGAGACATAATCTGACCCCAAATGTTGGTTTACATGTAGATTGTCACCATATTTTTTTGTGGAAGAGACACTACAAGGCCTTATTTGACTTATGAGGTGCTTCACCAATAAATGAGTGAAAGCAAATACTATTGGAGCTGATCACTCTCCAGGTGTATTTGCCAACTTTTGTCCATTTTGGAAGCTGTCCATCAATTTAGATAGCAAAATGATTACAAGTAACTAAATGGTTTACTGTAATTTGCAGCTAATGCTTTTAAAGAAAATAAGCTAGTGGGCAAAAACATTCATTTTTATTGTGGTAGTCCTGTAAAAAAAAAACGTTAAATTATATTCTTTACCAATGGCAAGAGTCCCACCATTGAATTATCTTTATTTACAACCTTCTTTCAAATCTGTCCTCAGATACTTACAATTCTCAATGCATGTTCCACCAGTACGGGCAAGTATGACAATCATAGCCTGCAAAGTGCTATCACTTACATTAGTTTCATAGTTTAAACTGCCACAGGAGTGGCAGTAGCTCTGCATCAACCATCAGGAAGAGCAAGAGAAATGGGAAGGAGATATGTCAGGGGCTACTCCTAGGGGGGCCCTGATTGCCAGTAGTGGTAGGACTGTTGGGTAACCCAACAGTCCTACCACTACTGGCGATCAGGGCCCCCCTAGGAGTAGCCCCTGATATATCTCCTTCCCCTTTCTCTTCCAATTACTATAGGATGATGTTACCCATCCCTACCCCTGCTAAATCAATGAGGCAATCACTTTCAATCAGGGAGAGCAGTCTGTGTTGTGGAATATGTTGACTTTTGAGCAAAAGTCGATATTTGTATAGCCTTTGGGTTTCTGCATTCAGTACTTGATTTGCTGCCAAAAGAAGTTTACTTCAAATCTCTGTTCATGCAGATTACCAATCTACCAGTTACTTCTTATAGTTGACCAATAGAAAGGGTTTATTTAGATGGACAAAACCAAAAGATTTGCTCACCTACATTCATTTTTCTTTGCAACTTCTTCATTTAAAGCGGAGTTCCACCCTTAAAACCACTTTGTTTCATCCCATCCAGCATACTGGCGTCAGCGCCAGTATGCTGTTTTTTTTTTTTTTTTTTTTTAATGCATGTACTTACTTTATAATAAATCATTTAATTTTGTGCGCACCGCGGTATGTCGCCGCTATAAGGCGTCACGCCTTCCGGAAACAGCCGATTAGCGTTTGGCTCTTCTCGGCGCCTGCGCACAGACCCAGAAGCTGACTGCGCAGGCGCCATATATAGCCGCGTCACGCCCTCCGAAAAAAGCCGAACTAGGACCGGCTATTTACGGCGCCTGCGCAGTCAGCTCCTGGGTCTGTGCGCAGGCGCCGAGAAGAGCCGAACGCTAATCGGCTGTTTCCGGAAGGCATGACGCCTTATAGCGGCGACATACCGCGGTGCGCCCGAAATTAAATGATTTATTATAAAGTAAGTACATGGATTAAAAAAAAAAAAAAAAAAAACAGCATACTGGCGCTGACGCCAGTATGCTGGATGGGATAAAACAAAGTGGTTTTAAGGGTGGAACTCTGCTTTAAAGAACCTTTCTCTCTATGGGCAGTTCGTCATATGTTGTAATTGCACAAACCGGGTTAAAATCTGTAAAGTTCTTAACTACTAACAACACAATGATATCTACCTGCAATAATGCCAAACTCTAGTCTAGACAGATAAAAAAGGCACAAACTAATGCAGATTTATAATCATTAATACATAAAGCTAAACTCCAGACAAACATCTAATTGCACAGATGCATACATAGGGGCTGTTTTGCCTGCCATTTAACGTTCACACATAGGTCTCCTTCCCACAAGTTCCAACCCCCACCCTGGAAATGGACAGTGACATGCGTAGCAGCAAACCGAAGAGCTCATCTCTGTTAATCTACTCTCTCCTCCTATCAGCATGCTCTTTGCACATCTGAGTGGCTTCTTGTGCTGCTTTTCTCTGAGCTCAAACAAGAACTACTTAAGCTGGCCGTAGACTCCGGTTGGCATAAGCAGACCTCCCTTGTGTATTATTCCTTTTCAGGGCTTTCTTAAACATAACTGGTTGCATTGGGTGACCATTTCATTTAAGGCCTATAGAGAATGGTGAGGGAGTTCTCTGCAAAATAGTCTGCTGCAATAGGAGTTTCAAAATCACATTAAAAGCACATTAACATCAGAAATACTACATGTTAATGTGTGTGCGGTAATGTACCGCAATAGAATAGCAAAGTGTAATAATGGCTTTTGTGCTTTTTTTGCCTTTGTCTGTTTTCCTGCAGTAAAAAACTTTTACTGCATGAAAGTGGCTACATTTACTTGGCTGCATAGCAGCAGCTAAGTGTAACCGCCAGCAAGAGTCATTAATCAAATGGTCGTCGCAAATACTGGCTGCCCACACTATGTGTGGGCAGCTGCCGCAGTCAACAGCGGCTGTCAGCTCTGCAGCCAAGGGTTCGGATCCCGGTCTCGGCTACATGTGAATTGAGTTTGGTGGTCTCAGCCCGGCTCCCGGTGGGTGTGCTATGCAAGGTACGCCTGTGCTTAGTACGCCCACCCCCCCCCCACAAAAACCACCACACTTGCACGCACACTAAATTGGTTTAAAACACATGCACTTTGGCCATGCGGTCTCTTAAAATAAAGAGAGGCGAAGGACCTACGGGGCTGGCTGGGTGGGCTAGGCCCCCTCACTCCCTCATAGGGGGAGTCCCTCTGCCCCATTGGGGTCCCGTTGGGCCCCAGTTGGGCTCCCAAGAGGAGCAGGTAGGGCGGGGTGAGTGGGAGGCCCCCCTTCACACCCGCCATTGCCACCAGGGGCATGGAGAAGGATGGCGATTGCCTCCGGGGGGAGGGTCTGCCTACTCCCAACTCCTGCAGTCCGGCTCCTCTCTCTCGAGTTCACGCACAAAAAATACACTTTTAAAAAAAAACAAAAAACAAAAAAAAAAAAAAAAAAAAAACAGCGGCTGTCAGATTTGTATACGGAGGTTTGTATATGGCCATAGCAGAGAGTGTTAGTGCATCCAGATTTGGCATTTAGCTGCTTCCGAGCATAGCAAACTTTCCGCTGACATTTGGTCGTCTGGCTGTAGCCTAATGCCCGCGTACACACGATCGGAATTTCCGATGAAAAGAGTCTAACGAAATTTTTTCATTGGATATTCCGACCGTGTGTGTGCCCCATTGGAGTTTTTTCTTCGGAAATTCCCGCCAGACTTAGAAAGGTAACATGTTCTCTTTTTATCCGATGGAAATTCTATTTGTCTGTATGGAACTCCGACGTAGTGTTGTACGTCACCGCGTTCTTGATGGTCGGAATTTGGTGTGACAGTGTGTAAGCAAGACAGCTTGAACGGAATTCCGTCGTAAAAATACATCAGAGTTTGTACCGACGGAAATTCCGATCGCGTGTACAAGGCATTAGAAGTCACTTTTAGAAACTGTAAGCAAGGCCTACATTGGTATCTACTAGGGCTGTGCAAATTAACTTTTAATTAATCGATTAATCTTTAATTTTTTTGATCGATCAAATAATTTTTGATCGATTAAAATTATTTTGATTGGTACTCGCCTCTCCGCCGGCTTTTGGGCCTTCAGGGAGTTCCGTCGGAGATCCAGTAACGTCACGGACACCGGCGGGGCTTGCCGTGTCCATCTGAAGGGCTCCTTTGCTTTGCCTTCATATCTGCATGCCGGCCGGACCTTACTATCTGCCACATAGTAGCTGTTACACTTCCCTCTATCACTTCCTTTTATTAACCTTTGATTTTACAACCATCCACTGGGAGTTGTGATAGTTCCCTTCATGGGACATCTACATACCGCCGGACTGATGGTAACCTCTCCTCATCTGGATTCAGCAGTGGTATCGTTGTACACATTTTTATACCAGTATCATACTTGGCTAAATATTTTTATGACTGCTTTTGCTACCGTTTGGTATTACTCGCACCATTTTTACAGTTTATGTAGCTACATCGATTTTATCTCCAGTGCAATGTTTATTTTGTTACCTACTTGAAGATTATAAAAGTTTTAATGCTATTCCCATCGAGCGCTGCCTTTGTGTGTTTTTTGTAACCTGCTGTTGGCAGCTGCACTGGAAATCAGCCTGTAAGGAGATCAGCTAAAAGTAGTTGGATCTGTATGTGCGTTATAATAAATCGAAATTAGTCGATTAATCGATTAAAATAAAAAACGATTAATCGAACACAAAAATTTTGATCAGTAACAGCCCTAGTATCTACAGATAAGAAACGGGAAAGGATTTGTAATAAAGTTTGCTAAAATCCTTGCGGCGTACATCGTTTTTTTTTTGGAGGAGCCTTTTCTTCCCAGGAAAGCCAAAATTTCACCTAACTTTTGACCTTTGAATTTCTCATAGACATAAAGCTGCAAAGAAAGAGGACAAAGTGCGTTCTATTTTAAGTTCTACGTTTGATTTTACCTTTGAAGCCTAAAAGTTAAAAAATTGACCTATTTTTAAAAAGTACCTTCCCTTCCCTAGCCTACTTTTCTGTACATCTATCGCCAAGTAACAGGTACTTTTTAAGATATTTTACCAGGGGTTATTGAAAATGAGAAGAATAGTTAAAAGATACAATTGTATTTCTGATTTATCCACTGTGGTTTCTGTAGATTGGTATGGAACAAAATCTTCACCGAGTAGCATTGTGTCTCAAGGCCGTCTTTAATGTTGATTGGACCCTGGGCAAACATTTTTTGGGCCCCCCATGCAATTTTGCTCTCCTCCTGCTCTGAGACATACAATAAATATCATACACTTAAAATCAGTTTACTGTATCAGATCAGGCAGTGATTGCGATTGGTTGCCAGATGTTACAGCATATCATTACCACTTACTGACTGGTTGCTGGAGGTTACAGCACACATTACAGCTCACTGATTAGTTGCTAGAGCTTACAGCCCATGATTTCTTCTTGTTAATTGGTTGCTAGAGATTACTGTACAGTAATACTGCTCACTGATTGGTTGCTAGAGGTTACAGCACATCATCTCTTCACTACAGGGGGGCATGATATACATATGAATGCCACCTTTATATATGAATGCCACTGCTATTTACATATGAATGCCATTTTTTGTACATGTAAACAAAGGATCTGCGGGTGAGTCATCTATACACAACAATAGGGCAGAGCTGGGCAGCATTAATAGCAGCACTTCACACTGAGATATCAGGACACAGCAAAGGACTAAAACATCAAGGGACAAGGGAATTAAAACTGGGATAGTTGGCAAGTATGAGGCAGCTGCTTTGGGCCCCACAACAATGACAGGGCCCAGGGCAGCTGTTCCTTTTGCTCTGCCTTAAAAATGTCCCTGGTGTGTCTAAACGAGGAATAAAGCGTATCCTCAAAGTAGTACAAGGAAACTGCCTTTTCAGTAGTAGGCTTACCAGTTTCTGTATCCTGAGTTATTAAACCTTTCCGGGACCCAAGAAGCCGCGTGTGTCCTGTACAGCCAACCATACAAGTGAAAGGTTGTGCGCGGTCACTTTTGCGCTTAAGAAGAAGTGTTGTACACACATGAAGGGGGTATAAACGCTGAAAAAAATCTGCAATAAGCTTATTTGATTGGTTTGCGCAAAAGTTATAGCGCTTACAGGGTGGACTGACAACTCATGGGGCCCCCGGGCAATAGAAGATTATGGGGCCCCTGGGCTTACAGATGGCCACCATGCCAGGCGGGGCAGCTAAAATCTCGGGATTTTCATATGAAAAGCATGTTGGTTTCAGACATATCAGGGACAGATGTAAAAAAAACACAGATTTTTTTTTTTGGTTTTACTGAGGCTGGCAATCCTGATGGGGCCCCCTAGTGGCATAGGGCCCTCGGCAGTGCCCGAGAGCCTCAATGGTCAGTCCACCCCTAAGCGCCTACAAAATTGGGGGAATAGATTTTTTTTATTTTTTATTATTATTTTTATCTTTTACTAGTAATGGCGGTTATCTGCATTTTTTGTCGGGACTGCAATATTGCAGCGGACAGTTCGGACACTTTTGACACTATTTTAGGCACCATTCACATTTATACAGCAAACAGTGCTATAAATATGCACTGATTACTGTATAAATGTGACTGGCAGGGAAGGGGTTAACACTAGGGGGCGACCAAGGGGTTAAATCTGTTCCCTAGGGAGTGATTCTAACTGAGGGGGGAGGGGACTGACTGGGGGAGGTGACCGATCTGTGTCCCTATGTACAAGGGACACACCATCAGTCTCCTCTCCTTGACTGGACATGGATCTCTGTGTTTACACACAGAGATCCATGTCCCTGGCTCGGTAACTGCAGATCGCAGGTACCTGGCGGACATCGCGGCCGCTAGGCACGCACACCGGCACCCGCGGGACGCGACCCCTAGTGGCCAGGAGGCCCAAGGACTTCATGTGACGTCCACCCAGGATGGCAGAGCCACCTTGTGAACGTCATATGACAATTGCCGTTATTGAAGTGGTTAAGAGTAGCGGAGAAAACACATAATTTTCAACTAAGTTTTCAGATTCCTGCAAAAGTCAGTGACTGGTGCTAGTTAGTGTTCTTCTTCAAGTGACTATGAGGACGTTTCTAGTGAATTTGATGTCATTAGAGTGTGTTTTGAACAGCTCTTAATAACGAGGTCAGAACACATTATTGAATAAATGAACCTATTGAGCTCAGCTCTTAATGTAGCACTTGGCTGTGCGTTCAGGAGATGAACCATAGTTCTGTTTATAAATCATTCAGGTCAGCGAGGCAACATTTTGGAAGCAGAACCAAACACAGAGACTAATCTGTGAAAACTCAGAGGAGCAAACAAAACTGGAGCAAGCTCGTATCTACTGCCCGCAAAAAAATTAATTGGTTGTTTGGGTCAGCAGTTCCACTTCGGCTACAGTTCTCTTTGTTTCCATTTTCTAAACACATCCCTGCTATATAACAGGCCTAATTTATCCAAAAATAAAATGGTCTGTGCTACAGCTGGTCGACGAATCATTTTTCAGCTGCAGTTTTATGGCGCAGGATCCAATCTGATTTTAGTGAACGGCCGCACACCACAAAAACCTTGAAAAGGTAGCTTTTAATGGTAAAAAAAGAAATAAAGCACAGCAAGCAGTGGGGTGTATAGCTGACGCGTTTTACACTTCGGTTTCAAGTGTAAAACGCGTCAGTTATACACCTCACTGCTTACTATGCTTTGTAGTGCTTTATTACTTTTTTTTACCATTGAAAGCTACCTTTTCAAGGTTTTTGTGGTGTGCAGCCGTCCATATTTTCTATTCAAGTTTTGCCTCGTGCATTGCCGACACCCACGTTTCTGAGAGGACACTGATTGCACAGTGCACTCACCTGGAACGGCAGTTTCTCCCTTCTGATTTTAGTGAACATGTCTTTTTAACATTGCCCCTCAGATGCTTCATATTTGCCTTCAGCTCTTTTTGTCTTTGTAGCAGCCGTATCTAAAATACTGGTGTTGACTGGGGTAGAGGGCAGTTTGAGCTGCAAAGTCACCTGTGATGTGCACTGTCACTGAACCATGGGAGGATGTCAAATGCTTCTCCATACAGCAAGCCACTGAGCAGTTTTCAGTGGGGGCATTTTTGCAGTGAAGGGGCACTGGAGAGGTAAATAGAAGATGATTGGGGCAGGATGACAGATGCCTTTGGTTACCATCTTTGTTTTACAACTGTCACGGACAAACTTAATAGTGGACCCTGGGTGCTATTTGCATGTTTGGAAAGGGTGCGAGCGCTAAGTCTCACCAGCAGATCTTCACCAGAACACCCCACAAAGACTGGTGGACTCGCCAAGTTGTGGCAATCAGGCGCACCCTTGCAGAGGGCAGCTAGATAGTGGTAGAACCAGAGCATAACACCAATTTAACAGAAATTTTCAGAAATTGGGACAGGCCAAAGGTCAGGAAGGGCAGCAAAGAAGTGAGTAAAAATAAAAGATGAAATAGGTAACCAGAAAACCAGAAATAAAAGTGCTAACACAGACTGGAGGCATTGACTAAGCAGACTACAAGTAGCAGATCAGCATTGCAGATAATCTGTAGACATGTGCATTAGTTTTCGTTAGAATGTATTTTCGTCCGAAAATCAGGTATTTTCGTTATCGTTTTAACAAACGATAACGAAAGCGCAGAAAACGAAAACCGAAAGATCCGACATAAAAAATGCTTTATTTTCGTTTTCGTTGCGATAACATTTCGATATAGAGAGATTCGACATGACGCTGACTGAATACAGTGAATAGCAATCTGTCTATCGAACCTGATATACACACACATACGGTACTTCTCGACATTATAGAGAAAAGATTTGAAGCTATAGGGAAAAGATTCGACGTTATAGGGAAAAGATTCGATGCTATAGGGAAAAGATTCGACGCTATAGGTAAAAGATTTGACATTATAGAAATAATAGATTCGACATTACAGAGAATAGATTTCGATTTATGAGAAAATAGATTCGACATTATAGAGAATAGATTCGACATTATAGAGCGAGAATAGATTTGACATCCACATTATAGAGAGATTATAGATTCCTACTAGTCATACAACATTAGAATTCTTGTAGGCGGAATATTCGACCAGAAATGTAAAGTTTCGATGTTCCGTCGAATATTCTTTGACCATTCAACACCCTTCGACAGAAACCAAGTATAATATCTGGATTTTCGGACGAAAGCTATTCCCCAGCGAAAAACAAAATAAATCAAAACGATTTTCGGTAGTAACTAAATACATTTATTTCCCGGACGAAAACGAAAAAACGAAACAAAATATTCCAGTCTAATAATCTGTGAAAACAACTAACCATCTAATAACTGAGAATGTTTTTCCAGAGAGCTATAGATTATCTGAAGTGAGAGATCACAGCAGTTAATTGTCAACTTTTCAGGCATGATGTCTCTCGCTGAAACCTGGGAAATCTGAAACAGATGCATTCTAGCGTAATGTGTCATTCACTTGGTGTATATTTCCACGTGAGCTATTGAACTCTGTAAACAACAGCCATTTTTTAATTAGGGCAGAGAAATTGTAAAAGAGGAGCCTAAGGCCTCGTACACACGATAGGATAGCCAGAGGACAATGGTCTGATGGACCGTTTTCATTGGTCAAAACCGATCGTGTGTGGGCCCCATAGGTTATTTAACCTTAGGTTAAAAAAAAGCCAACTTGCTTTAAAATGTAACCTATAGAGTCCTAACCGATAGGTCAAAACCGATCGTTAGTAGGCACGACCATCCGTTAAAAATCCACGCATGCTCAGAATCAAGTCGACGCATACTTGGAAGCTGAAGACAAAGAAAAATGGATAGCCGCACTCCGAAACCTGATGGGTGGTCTTTTATTCAATAGACAGCATGTACAAAAATAGGGTCACAGCAGTGGAAACAAGGAACAGCCGACGCGTTTCGCACTGGATCAGTGCTTATTCATGTGCCTGGGAACACTCTAATCCAGGGATGTATTTAGGTTTTGTGCTGCCCTAGGCCTGACTAAACTCGTGCACCCCTAATTTAAATATGACCCACCCCTTCCTGTCAAGGCCACACCCCTTGCTGTTAAAGACCTGCCCTTCCCTTACCTTACCCATACTTGGAAGCATTGAACTTCATTTTTTCCAGCACGTCGTTGTGTTTTACGTCACCGCTTTCTGACATGATCGTTTTTTTAACTGATGGTGTGTAGGCACATCAGACCATCAGTTAGCTTCATCGGTTAACCTATGACAACTGTCCTTCAGATCGTTCTCATCGGATGGACTGATCGTGTGTACAAGGCTTGAAGCTCAGTCTGGTGGCTAGATAACAGAGTGTATGACATTAAAGCTCAAATGCAGGCAAACATATAAATACACAAACAAAATACATATAAGTTGACTGTATTATGGGACAAAAGAGACACAGTTCTTACACAAAGCACAGCCCTAGGTGACAAGGCAGAAGACCAGATTTTTCTATGCTAGTGTCATTTATGCCTCGTACACACGATTGGAATTTCCGTTGGAAAAAGTCAGATGGGATTTTTTCATCGGATATTCCGACCCTGTGTAAGCCCCATCGGACTTTTTCCGAGTTAGAAAGAGAACATGTTTCTCCGACGAAGAAAAAAACATACATGCTCGGAAACAATTTCACACATGCTCGGAAGCATTGAACTTCATTTTTCTAGGCTCGTTGTAGTGTTGTACGTCATCGCATTTTTGACGGTCAGAATTTTGTGTGACAGTGTGTATGCAAGACAGCTTGAATGAAATTCCGTTGGAAAAACCTGTCAGGCCTCGTACACACGATCAGACCAAACCGATGAAAATGGACTGAAGTTCAGTTTCATCGGTCCAAACCGACCGTGTGTATGGCCCATCAGTCTGTTGTCCTTTGGTCCAAAAACAGAGAACTTGCTTTAAAATTGGACCGATGGACGCCTGGGCATGCTCAGAATCAAGTCGACCCATGCTTGGAAGCATTCAACTTCATTTTTTTCAGCACGTTGTGTGTTTTACGTTACCGCATTCTGACACGATCGGTTTTTGAACCGATGGTGTGTACCACACACCGATGGTGTGTAGGCACATCAGACCATCAGTCTACTTCATCAGTGAAACTATGAAACTGAACTTCAGTCCGTTTTCATCAGTTTGGACTGATCGTGTGTACAGGGCCTCAGAGTTTATTCCGACGGAAACTCTGATCGTGTGTACAGGGCATAACAGGTGTCTTCTCCCAGCCTGTAACTGGGCAGTGCAAAGAGAAAAAACACATGGACAAGCTCATCTCTCTGTCTTTTCCTCCTATCAGAAATCTTCCTACACTACAGTAAAAATCAAAGGTGTGCACACAGTGTGTGCCAGGTGTGCCTGGGAACACCCTAATCCAGGGATGTATTTAGGTTTTGTGCTGCCCAAGGCCTGACTAAACTCGTGCACCCCTAATTTAAATATGACCCACCCCTTCCTGTCAAGGCCACACCCCTTGCTGTTAAAGACCTGCCCTTCCCTTACCTTACCCATACTCTATCCAAAATTAAATAAAAAAGTGTTCCTAAAGTTCTACTTTAGGCCCAAAATTCTGATAATTTTATAGAGAGGACTAAAAAGATATAACCATGCCAATGGTACAGCAGAAAACATATAGCACAGTGAGGAAGGTTTGTGGTCCAGAATGATAGGACAGTCAAAATTAGAAGCTCTGCCCCCCCTACAGTTGCGTAATGCTTGCCTCTCTGCCCAGTCCGCCCCATAAGACTGGCGCTACTTTAACATTGCTACACTAATAGTGCAAGCCGGCGGAGACACTTTCCGTGCTGCCCCCCTGCAACCTGCTGCCCTAGGCCTGGGCCTTGTTGGCCTAGGCCAGGATACAGCTCTGCCCTAATCACCCCATGTGGTGCAGATTGCCACCGTTTAGACCCCTGATATTTCACCAAAGCCCCCTAAAGGGGCTCCAAAAAAAGGTAAAAGAATAAATTGTAAAAATTGATAAATAAAATAATAAAAATAAAAACTACTGACCCAAATCTCTGCCCTACTAGTATATATACACAGGCACACACATGCATTTATGTTTGAGCTTTGGGGTGCACACCCTAATGCAAAAGGTTGTGCACGCCTATGGTAAAAATGATTGTCTCCTTGTGCTGTTTCTTCCGCTCCCAGTCTAAACTCTCTTGTATAGGAACTCCCAGAGACTGATTTAGTCAAATTTAGGTGCTTAACTGCTTGCGGACCGCCACATGTACATTTACGTCGGCAGAATGGCACCGACAGGCACATCAACGTATATATACGTTGGTGCCTAGACGTGGGTCGGGGGTCCGATCGGGCCCCCCCGGTACATGTGGCGGTCCGGTTACCTGGCCGAGCGATCTGTGCTGAGGGGGCGGCGGTTCGTTTTTGTCCGCCCCCTCCGGATCGCTCCCAGCCAATCCGTGCGCTCCCCCTGCGTGTCATTTCCTCCTTCTGTGTAAACACACGGCGGTATTTTCAACTGCCGCTGAGGAGAGATCACATCTCACAGTAAGTCTGCACAACACTACACTGACACCAGTACACGCATGCAGACTTAACCCCTTGCGATCACCCCCCCACCCCCTCCCCCCTGTCACAGTGTCACTGAATGCAGTGATCATATGTATGATCACTGCAGTTAGTGTCAGTGTGACAGACAGTTAGTGTTAGGTCCAGGGTAGCCCCCGTACCCCCCCTAATAAAGTTTTAACCCCTTGATCACCGCCCTAGTTAACCCTTTCACTCCCTATTGCCAGCGTCACTAAGCGATCATTTTTCTGATCGCTGTATTAGTGTCGCTGTTCCCGCTAGGTAGCTATTTTTTTTTTTATTGCGATTTTTTTTTACAAACGACATGTGGCTAAATAAATTTTGGCCTAAATGTTTGACTAAAATTTAGTTTATTTGATTTTTCTTATAACAAAAAGTAAAAAATATTGATTTTTTTTCAAAAATGTCGCTCTATTTTTGTTTATAGCGCAAAAAATAAAAATCGCAGAGGCGATCAAATACCACCAAAAGAAAGCTCTATTTGTGGGAAGAAAAGGACGCAAATTTTGTTTGGGAGCCACGTCGCACGACCGCGCAATTGTCAGTTAAAGCGACGCAGTGTCCAATCGCAAAAAGGGGCCTGGTCCTTTACCTGCATTTTGGTCCGGGTCTTAAGTGGTTAACCACTTCCCGCCCGGCCAATAGCAGATTTACGGCCGGGAAGTGGTTAAAAAATCGTGACTAGACGTTCTCAAACGTCCAGCACGATTTCATGCCTCGCGCGCCCGTGGGGGCGCGTAGCGCGGCGATCGCTGATGCGGGGTGTCAGTCTGACACCCTGCATCACCGATCTCGGTAACGAGTCTCCGGCGGAGGCTCGCTACCACGTGATCAGCCGTGTCCAATCACGGCTGACCACGATGTAAACAGGAAGAGCCACCGACGGCTCTTCCTCACTCGCGTCTGATAGACGCGAGTACAGGAGAGCCGATTGGCGGCTCTCTTGACAGGGGGGGTTCGCGCTGATTGTTTATCAGCGCAGCCCCCCCTCGTATGCCCACACTGGACACCAGGGATGCCCACACTAGACCACCAGGGATGCCCACACTGGCAGGGAAAAACAAATTTAAAAAACGCAAAAAAAAAACAGGAAAAAAAAAAAAAGAAAGATGCCAGTCAGTGCCCACACATGGGCACTGACTGGCAACATATACATCAGTGCCACCCCTCAAAGTCCATCAGTGCCACCGCACAGTGTCCTTCAGTGCCACCCCTCCGTGCCAATCCATGCCCAGTGCCCATCTATCAGTGCCCATCTGTGCCACCCATAAGTACCCATCAGTGCCACCCATAAGTGCCATTCTGTGCCGCCTATGAGTTCCCAGTGCTGCCCATGAGTGCCCATCAGTGTCGCCTATGAGTGCCCATCAGTGCCGCCTATGAGTGCCCATCAGTGTCGCCTATGAGTGCCCATCAGTGCCGCCTATGAGTGCCTATCAGTGCCACCTATGAGTGCCCATCAGTGCCGCCTAACAGTACCCATCAGTGCCACCTCATCGGTGCCCATCAGTACCACCTCATCAGTGCCCATCAGTGCCGCCATATAAGTGCCCGTAATTGAAAGAGAAAACTTACTTATTTACAAAAAAGTTAACAGAAAAAAATAAAAACTTTTTTTTTTTTTCTAAATTTTCAGTCTTTTATTAGTTGTTGCGCAAAAAATAAAAACCGCAGGGGCGATCAAATACCACCAAAAGAAAGCTCTATTTGTGGGGGAAAAAGGACGCCAATTTTGTTTGGGTACAGCGTAGCATGACCGCGCAATTGTCATTCAAAGTGCGACAGCGCTGAAAGCTGAAAATTGGCTTGGGCGGGAAGGTGCGTAAGTGCCTGGTATGGAAGTGGTTAAATAAAAAAAAAAAACTTTTACAGATGTGGTAATAAATACAGAACTGCATTCATGTATTTATTTTGTATCTGCCTGAAGTTCATCTTTATTAAGCAGTATTTCATATTTACCTGTCTAAAAACATTTTTCATTTATTTTGTTAGTCCTGAGTCCTGACCGTAATACATAATCAGAGATGTGCAGACGCTCTATGCATTCTTTTATATTAAATTCTTCTAGATGTAGTGTAAAGCTGCTTCTGGACATTTTTATTTAACCACTTCCCTACCAGCCTATAGGGGAATCACGTCATGGTGATCCCCTCGCCGATGAGACAGGACGTTGCACAACGTCCTGTCTTCACAGCGTTCTAGGGCGCGCGCGCGCGCCGCCGGCACCACCCGCGATCCCGCGCGCGTGCCCGACGGCCGTGATTGCCGCCGGGCACCCGCGATTTCCGGAAATCACGGCAGGAGTGTGGATCTGTGTGTGTAAACACACAGATCCACCTCCTGTCAGCGGTGAGGAGACTGATGTGTGTTCCCAGTACAGAGGAACACACATCGATCTCCTCCCCCTGTGAGTCCCCCTCCCCCTACAGTTAGAACATACTTTAGAAAACATTTTAACCCCTTCAGCGCCCCCTAGTGTTAACCCCTTCCCTGCCAGTCACATTTACACAGTAATTAGTGCAGTTTTATAGCACTAATCGCTGTGTAAATGTGAACGGTCCCAAAAACGTGTCAAAAGTGTCCGATATGTCCGCCACAACGTCACGGTCACAAAAAAAAAACGCAGATCCCCGCCATTACTAGTAAAAAAAATTAAATAAAAATGCCATAAATCTATCACCTATTTTGTAGACGCTATAACTTTTGCGCAAACCAATCAATATACGATTTTTGCGGTTTTTTTTTTACCAAAAATACGTAAAATACGTATCGGTCTACACCTATGGGGATTAGAACCCCACATATTCCATTTACCGCTCGGTTTGAGCGCTTGCCTACACATTTTTACGTTTTCCCTTTGAAATCTTTATTTTGATTTACTGAACACTTTTGCTAAGTAATATGTTCCACCCATATTTTTGAGACTACTCTGTATGGGTGTCTCTATTATCATCTTTTTTTTTGTTGTTGTTTTATCGCTCCATTCACATCAGGAGGCTCAGATTGAATTATCCTGTATTTTCTGATTCGTCTGTGCTTTATATCTTCAAGATACTAACATAGTAATGTACGATTTTCCTGTTTCTCATTCTATTTGATATTCTGATACTCGAATATATAATGACAATGTTAATATATTGTCTACCTCCATATTTCTGTTATTTTGTGTTAAAATTTACTGTACAACCCCGTATATGTATACGCAAATTAATTGTATTTCTATTTAAACTTTAATAAAATGTTTGAAACGAAAATACGTATCGGTCTAAACTGAGGGGAAAAAAAGTTTTTTTTTAAAAAAATATTGTGAGATGTATTAAATAAAAAGGAAAAAATATTGTGTTTTTTTTAAAATTGTCGCTCTTCTTTTGTTTATAGCGCAAAAAATAAAAACCGCAGAGATGATCAAATACCACCAAACGAAAGCTCTATTTGTGTGGGGAAAAAAACATAATGATTTAATTTGGGTACAGTATTGCCTGACCGCGCAATTGTCATTCAAAGTGCAACAGCGCTGAAAACTAAAAATTGGTCTGGGCAGGAAGGGGGTGAAAATGCCCTGTATGGAAGGGGTTAAAGAGCACATAAGCCATAAGCACAAAAAAAACTATAAAAACAATGAGCATCCATCCAAATCAAGAGATTTTATGCTGCATGTGCTGACTGACAGCATGTGATACAAAGTTTAATGTATATAGATGTTCTTCTTTGCTATGCATAATTGATGAGCATGGAAAAGCCTTGTTAGTTAAATCACTGTGTCAAGCACCTTCCTCCACAGTACAGATGTATTGGCTGTATCAGCATGCGTCTCCTCCTTTATTTTATTTTTATATATCTGTGCCTTTCAAAGGATGCCGCAGCTGTGAGCATTATAAGTCACGGCCAAACATTTCCGCGATATCTTTCCTGAGTACGCTGCTGCCCCAGATTACTTCTAAAATGACTTTTAAGACGAGCGACACTCAGGGAACAGCTGGCTAATATTAAATTAAAAGTAAGTGCAAGCCAGGCAAAAAAAACGCGTCTCGTTTTATTATTCCAAATTACAGGAAAACGCTGCGTAAAATTAAAAAGCAATAAAACAGTATGCCTGAAATGAACATCCTCACATTATCTCTGGTATGAATAATAAATACCGCCATTGCTAGTCCCAGGCTGGGCTACAAGCAGCACACAAAAGTTTTGATGTATTTTGCTAATTTAAATATTGGTAAGTGCTGTACCCTCATCCTGCCGGATGGCAGAGTAGCGACTGAGATTTTATGTTTTATCATTTGGATGGCTTTTAAAACAAAGACACGGTATTCTCTGTTGCCATGGCAACCACATCGTAACACCATTGTTACCTTGGCAGTTATACTTAAAGGTGAATTTCAGGTATGGCAGTTTTTACAGGTAAGTATGGATGTGCCATACCTGTGGAATACCTTGGAAGCTGGAAATCAGCAACATTATTAGAGAGTTCTCCACAGGGGTCAAGTCCTGGGGGAAAAAGTGTGGGAACTCCCACCCAAGATCCACTCCCCCCACCAAAAAAAAAAAAAAATGATACTCATATGCATAATTACTAAACCGCTTGTTTTTTTTTTCGATCCACTGTAATCCTTTATGTTACTGGCCGCTTCCTGTATATGGATTCATCAGGTAGTGTGCGGGTATTCCGTCATCGGTCTGCCGCGAGTTCTCTCTAAATCCTACGATAACTTGCGGCAGACCTCCGCAATGTCTCCTGGTAACAATGACAAAAGCTCCCAGGAGACATTTTGGCATCGAGGAAGTGACGAAATACCCCCCCCCCGCACACTACCCGATGAATTCATATACAGGAAGCGGCCAGTAACATAAAGGATTACTAAGGTTCGCTTGCCCCTGACAGTGACTCGAGCTGGGCATCGCCGCCTAGTGAAGGATTGGCTCGGGCGGCTCGGCTGCTCTAGTACTGCAAAGGGAACTGCGTTCCTGCTGTGAAAAAGTGCAGGGACGCCGTTCCCACGCGTTCCCACAGGACTTGAGCCCTGGTTCTCTATTTGTGTCCAGTCCTGTGTGGAGTCACTGCCCTGCCGCTTTATGAACTAAAGGGGGTCATTTGCTTGACATGGGTGCCATTCGGGGAACAATTTGTATTTTCTTATAGAACGTAAAGCATTCTCTAAATCTGGGGTGTAAAACTCAATTTCATTGTGGGCCGCATCAGCATTATGATTGCCCTCAAAAGGGCCGTTTTATCTGTAAGATTAGATGTCCAGCGCATCCCCTCCCCCTTACGTTAGATGTCAAGAGCCAACACACCATCAGAAGTTGAGTCCCCCACTCTCCGTTACATCACAGTGTACCCCCCTTTCCTTATGCTGCTGCTGGGAAGAAGATGGATGCATTGCTTGAAAGCAGAAAGTAAGGGTCTGGAGTAGGACCAGAGGAGGGCTGAAGCTCTCCTGCAGCAGAGGTGCGAGGGCCACATAAAATAGCCCGGAGGGCCTGATTCGGCCCGTGGGCCTTGTGTTTGACGGCTGTGCTCTAAATGGACAAGCGGTGATGTCACATTAAAATGGAAAACGTTCTCCGAGTGGACATGGGTCCCAGAAGCTAGTGGCAATTACTGAAGCAGTGCTGCTTACTGCAGTGATTTCCAGCTCCCAGGGGGTTCCCACAAGTATAGCACATTCTCTACATACTTACATTGGTTCACACTATATAAAAATTGCCATGCCTGAAATTCAGCCATAACTTAAAAGAACAATAAACCTAACACAAAGCCCCAGATTTCTATAAAGTTTAGGTTATACTTTATTTTAAATAAAAACAGATTTCAGTTTTTTTACATGTAGCATATGTAGGTAGGTGCTAGGCAGTGGTGGCTGGTATATTTTTTTTAATGCAGCCACTGTGCCCATCAAACGGAGCCACTATGCCATCAATTACTGCCACTGTGCCCATCAAATGCAGCAACTGTGTCCATCAATTGCAGCCACTGTGCCCAACAAATGCAGCCACTATGCTATCAATTGCTTCCACTGTGCCTATCAAATGCAGCCACTGTGCCTATCAATTGCAGCCACTGTGCCCATCAAATGCAGCCACTGTGCCCATCAAATGCAGCCACTATGCAATCAATTGCTTCCACTGTGCCCATCAAATGCAGCCCCTGTGCCAATAAATTGCAGCCATCGTGTCCATCAAATGCAGCCACTGTGCCCATTTATTGCAGCCACTGTGCCCATCAAATGCAGCCACTGTGCCCATCAATTGCAGCCACTGTGCCCATCAATTGCAGCCACTGTGCTGACAGTGAAATTCTCATCTCTCACAAACACTGGCAAGACAGCTTACTCATCTGGAAATGCCTGTTGCTATGCGGTCCCACGAAATCTGCATAAGGAATCACCTAGGATTCTGACATCGCCTCCCTCTAATGCTCCTGGGAAATGTGTGTCATCATTTCCCAGGATGCAGTGTGCTGTCCAATTATCACTCCCCATCCAAGACTTCCAGGAAGTAAGTGCTTGTGGGCTTCACAATGCCCACAAGCAAAATGACAACGGTGTGGACATAGTTTTATAAACTATATTTTTTGAATAACTATGCGAAAAGGCGGCGGATTGTAAAATAGTAAGTGACCGGATTTATATTATAAAAAACGCAGGATGAAAGGACATACATTAAAAAAATGCTAATTGTGGTTGGAACCCCGCTTTAAGAGCCCTTTCATACTGGGGCGTTTTTCACGCGGTACAGTGCTAAAAATAGCACTGCTATACCGCGTGAAAAAAACTGCCCTGCAGGCATCAATGTGAAAGCCCGAAGGCTTTCACACTGAAGCGGTGCGCTAGAAGGACCGTTCCAAAAGTCCTGCTAGCCGCATCTTTACAGCAGTATAGGAGCGGTGTGTTCACCGCTCCTATACTGCGCCTTCCCATTGAAATCAATGGGAAACCGCGGTAATAACGATATAGAGGTGCATTGTGGGCGGTATTAACCCTTTTTCGGCCGCTAGCGGGGGTTAAAACTGCACTGCTATTGGCCGAATACCGCGGTAAATACGACGGTATAGCAGCGCTAAAAATCGCGCTGCTATACCGCCACCTCGGGTAACGCTGCAATGTGAAAGCAGCCTAACGGAGAGCACTAGGTTTGTGTGCTTTTTCTTCCTGCATGTATGCTCTGGGGATCCATTCATACATTCATCTGAATAGAAGGCATTGAAGAATTGATGATACTAGATGTTTGCTTCATCCCCAGAGAGGGAACACTGTGTGGTTTGACCTACTGGTAATGCAGGGAGATGAGAGGCCAATCTACATGGGTGATGAATTTATTTAGTTGTATCTCTATTGGGTGATTTCCGTTGATTGAAGTTGGATAAGATTCATCGTTTTCACATAATTCAGTTGCGCATGTGGACATTTGTTGGACTATGATTTTTATATTTAATTTTAAAAAAGATTCCTCATAATTCGATTTTTGGCATATATTCTACTAGTGGTATTATTTGTTATGTCATTTTACACAAATTGATTGCAGGTATTTGTATTTAGAGGAGAGTTGCGCTACACCATTTTGGGTTATAGTTTACTAAATAAGTTTTGAATCACTTATAGGTGTTAGCAAGCAATTCACATAATTTGTTATATTAATTAGATTGCGCTGATTGATCATTCGCATTATTCTGACCCAAAAGACAATAAAAACTTTTATTACATTCAACAATAAATGTTTCTCTTCTCATCTACATTTGTTTTTATCTGAAAATATATTTTTTTTCTCACAATATATTTTTCATATATAATTCTATTTTAGAAAGAAATTTAAATACGGTATGTCAATATAACATCTCTACAGTACTGTAAATTGTAAAATTCCCATTATAGGACAGCTTCCTATATGCTGTGTATTGCTAATAAGTGTGTACTTTATTTGAAATGCTCTCCTGGGGGAAGATAATTTTTAATGCACAACTGGCTTCCTGTTTACTAATCTCATATCAGTAATTTAGCCTTAGGTTGAACTCCATTTACCCAATCCTCCACCCTCCTGGCAGGCGGTGCTCCCCCATGCTCTGGCAGAAGGTGGCTGGGGAGGTCATAAATATTTGGGAGGCTTTCCAGAGTGTACATTGTTTTTCCCGGGAGGGTTCCAGTTCTCCAGGGAAGTGGCTACACTGAGACAAGGATTGCAGTCCAGGCCTCAGCAGGAGCTTAGGAGAAACGTTCTATCTCCCTCACTGGGGATCTACCTGTGGAAACTGGGTGGCAGAAAACTCCTAGTAAATTGTAAATTGTTTTTAGACCATTACGTGTGCCTACAGCTATAAGGTTCTATAAGTAGAAGCTATAAGTGGAACCAGGAGAATGCTCATAATCCAAAGCACTTGCAAATCAAACGAGTTTCCCCATAGAAGTCAATGGAAATGAAAATAGTTTATTTCACATTGACTTCTATGGCATGCAATACTGCATGTGGCCAGGAGGGGGGGTTGGGGCAAGAGAGCCTCGGAAATACTCGGAAATGCTCAGGGACAGTTCGGCTCAACTCGGAAAACCTCAGGAAGGCTCAGGAACGGAATATTTCAGAGTTTTTTTGAGTATTCCAAGTATTTTTAAACGGCTCCAAACGGCTCCGCTCAGCTCCGGCGCCCCCCCGCCTCTGGCCAAATGTGGTACTGCTCACCGCTGTGGCTTGTATTCTGCTCATTTTGCGAGACAACACTCACAAACCGAGTCAGGATTTTCCAAAAGAAAAAAGCATGTATTGCAAAATGCTCATGAACCTCGTAACTGACAATCCGAGGATTCACTGTAGTGTGAAGTTTGACCAACCATTGATTGCAAATACCATTTTGGAGTATCTTGTGACCCTAAACCCCTCTTCTGTTCAACCTCCTCAGCAATAAATAATAAAAAAGACATCCCCTAGACCAGGGGTTTTCAAACTTTAGAAACAAAGGGCCAGTTTATGGTCCTTCAGACATAAGGTGGGCTGGACTTTGGTCATTGGGTGTAGAAAAGGTCCCAATGTCAGTGGAAAAAAACAACGACTCATCTTTGGTGTAAGCGGAAAGGATTGTGTCCCACCATTGGGTGTTGTTGGGTAGAATTGTGCCTCATCGTTGGGTGTTGTTGGGTAAAATTGTGCCCCATCGTTGGGTGTTGTTGGGTAGAATTGTGCCCCATCATTGGGTGTTGTTGGGTAGAATTGTGCCCCATCGTTGGGTGTTGTTGGGTTGAATTGTGCCCCATCATTGGGTCATTGGGTGTTGTTGGGTAGAATTGGGCCCCATCATTGGGTGTTGTTGGGTAGAATTGTGTCCCATCGTTGGGTGTTGTTGGGTAGAATTGTGCCCCATCGTTGACGTCATTGGGAGAGATTGTGCCCCTTCATTGGTGTCAGTGGGGGTGAAGTATGTACCACTGTTAAAAAAACAGTGGATGAAATAGTGCCCCAAGGGCCAGGTAAAAGCAAGCAAAGGGCCACATCTGGCCCCTGGGCCGCAGTTTGGAGACCACTGCCCTAGACCAAGGGTGTCAAACTCAATTTCATTGTGGCCCACAGCAGCATTATGGTGGTAACTACTCTTTATCATATTAAATAATTGCCTCTGCAATTGATTATAACTGGTTTAAGTAATAACTAGGCCTGATGGTATAAGTCTAAAAAAAAAAATTGCAAGCAGATATACAAGTGTGCAACTTTTGTACAACTCATTGATAAAAGAGTTTTGGTAGCAGGCAGCAGAACTGGGAAGCAGAAAGACCAGGACAGGCAGAGACAAGGGGTGCTGCTGCTGCACGGAGAGGTACAGAATCTGTAGAAGGAGTTCTGTCCTTCTCTCTGCTGCTGACTGCCTAGATGGCGGGGCAGAGATGAGCCTTTCCACGGCTGCAATAAGAGGCACAGGATCTGGTGGAGGAGTTCTGTCCCCCTGCCGACTGCTGAGATGGGGGAGGGGGAGAGATGAGCCTTTCCTTGGCTGCAATGAGAAGCACAGGATCCGATGGAGGAGATCTGTCCTCCTGCTAACTGCTGAGACAAGGGGGTGCCACAGCTGCAGGACAGGTGACATGAAATGGCCTGCTGGGCCAGATTTGGCTTGCGGGCCTTGTGTTTGACACGTGTGCCCTAGACTGAGCTATTATTGTTGGTGTACATGAAAGTGTGCTTATGGCTGATGGCCTTTGTTCTAGCAAGGGAAACCTGGGCATATTCTCAGCATCCCCTCTCGGAGTGAGCGCTATATATGTACAGTATATATCAGGAGTCTCCAAACTGTGGCCCGAGGGCCAGATGCGGCCCTTGGCTTGCTTTTATATGGCCCTTGGAGCACCGTTTCATCCACTGATACAAACAATGGAACATAATTCCCCCCCCCCCACTCACACCAATGAAAGCACACAATTCCTCACAATTGCACAAAAGATGGGGCACTATTCCCCCCCAATTACACCAATGATGGGTCACTATTACCCCCAATGACACCAATGATGGGGGACTATTACCCCCAATGACACCAATGATGGGCACAATTTCTTCCAATAAAACCAACAATGGGGTATCATTTTTTCCAATGACAGCAATAATGAGGTCCAATGACACCAAGGACAGGGCACAATTCCTCCCAGTGGCACCAAGCACAGGGCACAATTCCTCCCAGTGGAACTAAGTACAGGGCACAATTCCTCCCAGTGGCACCAAGCACAGGGCACAATTCCTCCCAGTGGAACTAAGCACAGGGCACAATTCCTCCCAGTGGAACTAAGCACAGGGCACAATTCCTCCCAGTGGCACCAAGCACAGGGCACAATTCCTCCCAGTGGAACTAAGCACAGGGCACAATTCCTCCCAGTGGAACTAAGCACAGGGCACAATTCCTCCCAGTGGAACTAAGCACAGGGTACAATTCCTCCCAGTGGCACCAAGCACAGGGCACAATTCCTTCCAGTGGAACTAAGCACAGGGCACAATTCCTCCCAGTGTAACTAAGCACAGGGCACAATTCCTCCCAGTGGCACCAAGCACAGGGCACAATTCCTCCCAGTGGAACTAAGCACAGGGCACAATTCCTCCCAGTGAAACTAAGCACAGGGCACAATTCCTCCCAGTGGAACTAAGCACAGGGCACAATTCCTCCCAGTGGCACCAAGCACAGGGCACAATTCCTCCCAGTGGCACCAAGCACAGGGCACAATTCCTCCCAGTGGAACTAAGCACAGGGCACAATTCTTGCTAGTGAGACCAAGGACGGGGCACAATTTCTCCGAATGACACCAATAATGGAGCCCAATGAGGGGCCACAATTCCTCCCAGTGACACAAATAATGAGGCAGAATTACTCCCACTGAGACAAACCGGGGGGCATTATTTTTTTTCTCACTGATGTCTGGAGCTTTTCTAATCTAATTTAGAAAGTTTGGAGACCCCTGGTATATATCATAATAATTTTTCTCGTATGTCCCAGCACAGTAATAATTTTCTTATTTAGATCCTCAGATTAAAATGTTTAAAAACCCCTTTAGGCTAATAAAAAAGTTATCAGTTCTTTTTATTCTTATGTACTAGTTGTTTCGTTTTCTCTCCTTCCAGTTGTGCTATTAATATAAATGAATATCTGCAGTGCTGTTTAGGCGGAATATGATACGATAAATCTTGTCTACTTGGAATGGCACTAAACATATGCTGCAAAAGGCACTGCCACCACCACAAAACAATTTCATCTCTCCCATGGTGGCAATCACTGTCACTCACTGGCATTCATTCCTAGTGACATTCCAAAATGAAAGCATCCAGAGAGTTGTACATTTGGTTTTCATTTTCTGCAGACTGCATTGTAAGTTCAATGGTGACATTATCAGTAAGCTTGAAGAAAAAGTCCACCTATCATCAGTTTTGGATGCCAGGAAAGATAAAGCATTTAATATATGATTAAAGGTGAAACAGCTTTTGCTGAAATGTTTCTGTCCCAGCCAAGTTTTATTGTTGTTCAGCTAGTCTTGTGATTTACACACCCCTGCCACACTACAGGATCTATACTCTGTTTCCTAGTTTTCCATTAAAAGCCCATCTCCAGCCTCCTGCTCACTTATGACGCGTACACACTGTCGGAATTCCCGATGGAAAAAGTCAGGCGGAATTTTTTCATCGGATATTCCAACTGTGTGTATGCCCCATTGGACTTTTTCCATCGGAAATTACGACAGACTTAGAAAGAGAATATGTTGGGGCCCCTGCCCTTCGCCCAAAGCAGCTGGTCCTTGAACCCGTGTTGCACCAAAATTGGGGCTGCGCCTCTACACCCCAGATATCCCCCCAGCACTCTGACCCCTCTACACCCCAGATATCCCCCCAGCACTCTGACCCCTCTACACCCCAGATACCCCCCCGCACTCTGACCCCTCTACACCCCAGATATCCCCTCCCCCCCAGCACTTTGATTCCTCTACACCCCAGATATCCCCCAGCACTCTGACCCCTCTACACCCCAGATATCCCCTCCCCCCAGCACTTTGATTCCTCTACACCCCAGATATCCCCCAGCACTCTGACCCCTCTACACCCCAGATACCCCCCCAACACTCTGACCCCTCTACATCCCAGATATCCCCCAGCACTCTGACCCCTCTACATCCCAGATATTCCCCCAGCACTCTGGCCCCTCTACACCCCATATATCCCCCAGCACTCTGACCCCTCTACATCCCAGATATTCCCCCAGCACTCTGACCCCTCTACACCCCATATATCCCCCCAGCACTCTAACCCCTCTACACCCCAGATATTCCCCCAGCACTCTGACCCCCCCCCCTACACCCCACAAATCCCCCCAGCACTCGGACCCCTCTACACCCCAGATATATTACCCCAGCGCTTTGACCCCTCTACACCCCAGATATCCCCCCAGCACTCTGACCCCTCTACATCCCAGATATATTCCCCCAGCGCTCTGACCCCTCTAAACCCTAGATATCCCCTACCTCCTACCTACTTCATTTCTGTTTACCTGTCTCGATTGTAGTTGCCCCGGAGCATTACTTTGCCCAGGGGCCCATGATGTTATTAAGACGGCCCTGATTCCGACGGAGAAAAAAACATGTATGCCTGGAAACAATTTGACGCATGCTCGAAGCATTGAACTTTATTTTTCTAGGCTCATCGTAGTGTTGTACGTTACCACAAATTTGGTGTGTCCGTGTGTATGCAAGACAGCTTGAGCGGAATTCCGTTGGAAAAACCTGTCTGAGTTGATTCCGACGGGAAAAACGATCGCGTTTACGGGGCATTAGTCCTCCCATTCTACTTCTTGAAGCCTTATCACTCCTCGTATTCTGTGGACGGGGTGGTTATTTTGGTTCATTGTCCAATGAGCAAACAAAAGGCATAGAAGTGACACTTGAAGCTGCCAAGCAGATCCTGGAAATAGGGTTGCCATCTGCCTGGCTTTGCGTTAAAGTGTAGAAGCTGGCATTGCTGACTTTGTTTTTAAAGGTGTGATGCCGCGTACACACGGTCGTTTTTTGCGATGAAAAAAAACGACGTTTTTTAAAACGTCATTTAAATTGATCGTGTGTGGGCAAAATGTCGTTTTTTGTCTTCAAAAAAACGACCAAAAAAAAATTCCAACATGTTTGAATTTTTTGTGTCGTTTTTCAAAACGTCGTTTTTTGTTTCACAAAAAGTCACCGTGTGTAGCAAAAACGTCGTTCAAAACGACGTTTTTCAACCCGCGCATGCCCAGAAGCTAGTTATGAAGCGAGCTTCAATGGAAAAGAGTGGTGAACGTAACCTCGCTTTTTGTGAAAAAACGATGGTGTGTATGCAAAATTGTCTTTGAAAAGTGACGTTTCAAAAACGTCGTTTTTTACTTCACAGAAAACGTTGTTTTTTTTCATCGCAAAAAACGACCATGTGTACGCGGCATTAGTTCCAGGATTGTTGTCTTTACCTTATTTCAGACTTCACTTGCTGTATCTTATGCCGCGTACACGCGATCGTTGTTTTTAAAAACGTCATTAATAATGATCGTGTGTGACCTTCACATCGTTTTTCATCTTCTGAAAAACGGCAAAAAAAAAAAAATCGAGCATGCTGCATTTTTTAACGTCGTTTTAAAAAATGACGTTTTTCCGGTTGTAAAAAATGATCGTGTGTGGGCTAAAACAAAGTTTTAAACCCACGCATGCTCAGAAGCAAGTTATGAGATGGGAGCTTGAATGAAACTTCCCCTTTAGAGTGCCGTCGTACGTGTTGTACGTCACCGATTAAAACGATGGTGTGTGGGCAACATCGTTTTTAATGATGAAGTTGGAAAACTTTGTTTTTTCTACATGCTGAAAAACAACGTTTTTTTTCCATGCCGAAAAACGATCGTGTGTACACGGTATTAGATTCAGAAACAGTCTAGGTAGTGACAGCCCTGGAACCTACACAATTTCTGTTAAAAGGTAAGTACTAACAGCCAAAATTTTGATCCTCAAAATTAGCACTGATCACGTGACTGAGTGCCATGGCCTTCAATTGTGGCTAGCAAATGTAAATGTAGAAAATATATTAGAACATTAATTTCTGGTATTAGAGGCAAATTAGCAGGCAGATAGACTTTCTACCTAATGCCTGGTACACACTATGGGCCAGATTCAGATACGAGATACGACGCCGTATCTCCAGAAACACTGTCGTATCTCCGGATACACCGTCGTATCTCTGAGTTTTTCCGTCGTATCTTTGCACCTGATTTAGAGAATTCGTTACGCATAGATATCCCTAAGATCCGACAGGTGTTATTGTCTTACACCGTCGTATCTTAGGCTGCAATTTCAGGCTGGCCGCTAGGTGGCGCTTCCGTATAACTAAGTGTGGAATATGCTAATGAGATTTCAGAAACATACTTTCCGCCGGTGCTTTGTTTTACGTCGTTTACGTTCGGCTTTTTTCTGCATATAGTTACCCCTGCTATATGAGGGGTATCCTATGTTAAATATGGCCGTCGTTCCCGCGTTGAGTTTTGAATTTTTTATGTCATTTGCGTAAGTCCTTTGCGAATAGGGATTTACGTCATTTACGTTCACGTCGAATCCAATACGTCCTTGCGGCGTACGTTGCCGCAATGCACACTGGAACATTTCACGGACGGTGCATGCTCTGTTCACAAAAAACGTCAAAAACGCGGGGTCAAGTTACATTTATATAAAACACGCCCACAACATCTCCATTTGAATTATGCGGCCTTACGCCGCAACACATACGTTACGCCGCCGTAAATAAGGGCACAAGTTCTTTCTGAATACAGATCTTGCGCCCAAAGTTACAGCGTCGTAATGTACCGGGGATACGTTATGCCAGCAGAAAGATCCGCTGATCTTTCTGAATCTGGCCCTACGATTTTTTTCAGTTCCAGTCAGAGCCGCTGTACTAAAGATCCAACGTTAGTACAGCAATCTCCCCCACTGAGCTGTTGTGTTTTGACAGGGGGACGGCCCTCTGCCAGAACACTCCAATTAGCATCCCCCCTGCCAATGGCTGACGAGCGCTGATTTGGAGACGGTTGGCTTCTGTTGGACGGGTTGGCATACACACGACCGAATATCAGCCAGATTTTTTTGAACCAGCCGATGTCTCCCGACATTCAGCCTGTGTGTATGGGGCTTAAAGGTGACTATTATTTAAGGTTCTAGTCTTGGGGAAGGGACATTGATAATAAGCTGTAAAAAGAAAAGAAAAGGAAATGATAGGAGATCAGAAAAATAGAAAAAGATACGAGCGCTCTGACCCGCCACAAATTTAGGTATCGACAACATTCTCCACATGAGATGTCAATTTACTAGAATTAGACAACCGGTGTACCAGTGAAGAAAAGCACCTAATGGCTGTGTAGTTTTCAATTTTTATACTCATAGTTGCACTGCTAGTGGCAAGTAAAAGAGAAGTGCAGGGTATTAATAAAACAAACAATCGCACTCACCAAGGTGGATGCAGCATCAATCAGATGCTGCATCTGTCCCCCGCCACCTCTAAAACCGAGCACTGAGCAATCAAAGAGTAGTAAATAACAGTCCAACTTGAGTGCAAAACCTGGCTCTTTAGACTACATGTCCCAAGATGCTTTGCTCCACTCTTAGGTCTTTTTTGCTCTGCTTTCAAGATGTGATGACATAGAGTCCAGGCTGAGCCCTAGGAGGTAACAGTTCCACTGTAGCAAGTGCTGCAAAGTGTCTCCTGATAATGCAGGCAATATTAGCCAGCTCCTGGCTACATAAATAAAGTCAGCAGTTCCTACATTCCCAATCTTCGATACATCTTCCAGTCTTTCACTTAACCTTGGCCATGAATTACCACCATAAATATCTGATACTATCTATCCCGCCATCAATTAAAAGTATTGTATTAAACACTATAAGATCTGAACGGGTAATGAAGGCTCAGCGTCAGTTATTGGTCTGGTTTCCCATTTACCATTGCTGAAACAAAGGATTTATTCCAATTAAAATGCGCTTAGACAAGATCTTAGGATTGCTCTTGCTGTATATTCTTCAGGAGTATTAGTGTGACCAGGGCCTTTCATATCTGTTAGCAGCTCTGTTTCTGAAATTAGTAATTAGGTTAACCCTTCCAGTGACAACCTGTAACAAAGGCAGCTGTACTGTTGGATGACATGCTGAAAGTCAAGGACTTCTCTCGTGTTAAGCAGCTTTCGTGCAGATCTGTCCTTGCATGCTTAAAAAATAATGTGAAGATTTCACTGGCAAATCTGGATTTATGTTCGCGATAGGTAATTTTTACTTTGCTGACTATGATATGTATGCATACCACCTTCCATGTACATACTTCTTGGTAAGTGATTTACCAATCAGGTTCAGTTGAAGGGTCAGTCCACCTAAATCTGACATTTAATGCTTTGGTTAATACAAACAATTTAACAATGTGACAATGGAGGTTATTTATGAAAGGCAAATCCACTTTGCACTACAAGTGCACTCGGAAATGCAGTCACTGTAAATCTGAGGGGTAGATCCAGGGGCGGACTGACCATTGAGTCACTCGGGCACTGCCGAGGGCCCCATGCCACTAGGGGGCCCCATGAGGGTTGCCAGGCCCAGTAAAACCAGGGACTGTATGTATAAATCTATGTTTTTATTACATCTGTCCCTGATATGTCCAAAGCCAACATGCTTTTGATGTGAAAATCCTGATATTTTAGCTGCCCCGCCTCTGTACTGCCACCTGGCTTGGTGGCCATCTGTAAGCCCGGGGGCCCCATAATCTTCTATTGCCCAGGGCCCCATGAGTTGTCAGTCCGCACCTTGGTAGATCTGAAATGAGGGGAAGCTCTGCTTGATGTGCAAGCTAAAATGCTGTTTTTTATTTTCCTGGCATGTTCCCCTCAGATCTACAGTGACTACACTTTCAAGTGCACTTGCAGTGCAAAGTGGAGTTGCCTTTCGTAAATAACCCCCAAGTGTTCTATGTCTTGGATGCTGTATTAGTGAGATCTCTCCTCTTGGGTTCCTGCATCTGCATTCCTATTATGATCATTATATAAAAAAAAGTCCCACTCTCACTATTAGACTAAGCACTTACTTAAAAATACAACAGAAAAAGCTGGAACGTGCAAAAGTAGTTGGGAAAACGCCTAAAATTCAGTGCACAAAGTTGGGAACTATAGCAAGGAGATCTTACTTTTGGGTTATCCAAGACATAGGTTATGCAGTCCAGGGGCCGTGGCTGTGGAACTACCAACCATCATCCGCATGGAAGATAACCATCGCGCCTTCAGGAAAAAACTGAAGACCCACCACATCTGAAGGACAAGGGCCACCCCGGACACAAGTGCCTTGAGGTGATTTAGTTTGCATTTGTTAGCGCTTTATAAGTTACTCAATCACTCATTCATAGAGGACTCCAAGCAATGACTTAGTCCACTAGGCTAGCTTAAATATTGCTATTTTTGTCTCTAAGGACACAAAGTTACTAAAATCGGAATGGGTAAAGCTGCTTTACTGAAGTCCAGCCTGCAGTGAACTCCAAGATCTGGCTGATCTATCTAGACCACTGGTCTCCAAACTGAGGCCCAGGTGCCAGATGTGGCCCTTTGCGTGCCTTTATCTGGTCCTTGGGGCACTTTTCCTTCCACTGATACAATACACTATTCCTCCCACTGACAGCAACAATGGGGCATCATTCCTACTACTGACATCAACAATAGGAAACCTATTCTTCCCATTGACATCAACAATAGGGGACTATTCCTCCACCTAATACCAACGATGCATTGTTTACTCCCACTAATGCCAGGACAATTTGTACTCCCAATAGCCACAGTCCAGCCCTCTGAAAGTCTAAAGGACAATAAACGGGCCATTTGTTTAGAAGGTTTGGAGACCCCTGATCTAGATCACAAGACTTGCTGAACAAAATTGCAAATCTTTGGCCAAGTAAAACAGTCTACATAGATGCTATTCAGCATTATATGTAGTGGTTTTCCACCAAAAGTGAAAAAATTGATATGTCAAATGTTTGAGTACGCAAGACTGCCAAATCTTGTTGTTTTAGGATATCAATGCTCTTAAAGTGAGTTTAAACGATCACCTTGTAAAACAGTCAATTCAGTTTAAACTAGAAATGAAAGGCAAGACATGTTATATATGTTATCGCTTGCACAGTGCTCTTTGGGAGTTTAAAGCTTGGGAAATCTTTTTGTATCCAAATCCGGCTTTAAACTTCTCCACAACAGTATCTCGGACCTGCCTGGTGTGTTCCTTGTTCTTCATGATGCTCTCTGCGCTTTAAACGGACCTCTGAGACTATCACAGTGCAGGTGCATTTATACGGAGACTTGATTACACACAGGTGGTTTCTATTTATTATCATTAGTCATTTAGGTCAACATTGAATCATTCAGAGATCCTCACTGTACTTCTGGAGAGAGTTTGCTGCACTGAAAGTAAAGGGGCTGAATAATTTTGCACGCCCAATTTTTTAGTTTTTATTTGTTAAAAAAGTTTGAAATATCCAATAAATTTCGTTCCACTTCATGATTGTGTCCCACTTGTTGATTCTTCACAAAAAATTACAGTTTTATATCTTTATGTTTGAAGCCTGAAATGTGGCAAAATTTTGCAAAGTTCAAGGGGGCCGAATACTTTCGCAAGGCACTGTAGATATATTAAAAAAAAACATTATAAATACCTTTTTTCCCTTTTTTAGAAGTGATCACATCCTCTCTGTTCTCAACTGCATAAGAGCTGGGGGAGGAGAAGCAGAGAACCAGCAGAACACAGAGCTTCTCAGTTAATGGCTGTGCAGCATGGGCAGATAAGGGACAGGATAAGTCTGATCATTGGAGGAGAGTACACTGAGTTCTCAGCATAGCTAGAGAGCTGACTACGCTGAGCTGTCCTGCTTAGTGTGGCCAGTTTTTACTAGGAAAGCAAGGGACTAGCAGGGACACCAGGGATTTTACCTAAAGGAAGCAACATAAAGAAAACAGGATTGATTCTCATACAAGTATATGGTACAGCAGACATATATCAGGAATATGAAGTGTTGGGGTAACAAACGCTTTGTTACAAAAGATTTGCTAAACTTTTTTTTTAGAAGATTTTCATACCTTAAGGGGAAAGTATAGGAAGCACAGTAACACGATCTGCGAGGGTTATCTTTTCTCTCCTTTAACTATTCTTATTATGTACACATTGTTCATAATTGGAGGATAATGACACATTATACAGTGTGTTGGAATGACTATAAATAGATAATGCAGGTGACAGCACAGAATGTAATCTAGGTCTCAACTACTCAGCGCTGCCTTGTTTCCTGAGCATACCTCTGGTGATTTCTGCATTGCCACAATGAAGAACTTTAATTATATGATAATATGGCATTCAGCAGACAAAATATACAAAAAAAGCTGTATTGTAGTTATTTTTTGGATCAAATTGGGTAATCCTAATTGTACCACCATTTTACATTATTGCATTGCGGTAATGCAATTCCCAACACATGTGTAACTGTGTTGCAGTGCCAGTCATTCTGAATGGTTCCCCAACTCACCAATGTAAGGCATATGTGTTGCAGCACAACACAAGCACTGTAGCGCATTGCAGTGAGTTACAAAATGTGTAAAAAAAAAAAAATCAGGACACTATGGTGCATTGGAGGCCCCTTATTTTTAAATAGTTGCCTTAACCACTTAAGACCCGGAACATTATGCAGGTTAATGACCTTGCCCCTTTTTGCGATTTGGCACTGCGTCGCTTTTACTGACAATTGCGGGGTCGTGCGATGTGGCTCAAAAACAAAATTGGTGTCCTTTTTTCCCCACAAATAGAGCTTTCTTTTGATGGTATTTGATCACCTCAGCGGTTTTTATTTTTTGCGCTATAAACAAAAATAGAGCAACAATTTTGAATTGTTTTTAATATTTTTTACTTTTTGCTATAATAAATGTAACTAAAAAATATATAAAAAAATATTTTTTTTCCTCATTTTTTTTTGGTAAAAAAATTGCAATAAGCGTTTATTGATTGGTTTGCGCAAAAGTTTTAGCGTTTACAAAATAGGGGATAGTTTTATGGCATTTTTATTAATATTTTTTTTTTTACTAGTATTGGCGGTGATCAGCAATTTTTTTTGTGACTGCGACATTATGGCAGACAAATCGGACACTTTTGACACATTTTTGGGACCAATGTCATTTTCACAGCGAAAAGTGCTATAAAAATGCACTGATTACTGTGAAAATGGCAATGGCAGTGAAGGAGTTAATCCCTAGGGGACACTAAGGGAGTGATTCTTACTGTAGAGGGGCGTGGCTGTAGGTGTGACGTCACAGATCGTCATTCCCTATAACAGGGATCAGATGATCAGTGTCACTGCCACAGAGAAGAACGGGGAAGGTGTGTTTACATTTACCTCTCCACGTTCTTCAGCTCCTGTGACCCGATCGCGGGACATCGGTGGCGATCGGGTCCGCGGGTCCCGCGGGCGCGGTCACGGAGCTTCGGACCAAGTCCCGAGCACGCCGGCGGCGGCGCACACGTGCTGGGCTCTTAAAGGCGACATACAGGTACATGTCTGTGCCCAGCCGTGCCATTCTGCTCACATATATCGGCGCTAGGCGGTATTTAAGTGGTTAATGCAATGCACATCATAGTAGCACAATACGCATGCATTGTTGCACCAGAAAAATGCCCTTAGGGTTGGTTATTCACATAGCAAAGCAGGAGAAGTCATTGGACCACTACACTGTATCTGAGCACCACAAACCAAAAGAGCTATTTAATTCATTTTTAATATTCAAAGAAAACTCTCCCATCCATCCATTTATGCTTTATTTTGCTGAGAAATCACTTAAAAAAACACCCCTAGCATTTCTGGCTGTGACCATCTTGAGTAAGAGGAGATGATTCATTTATCATTTACTTGGAATCTATCTGCCCTTAGCCCAGGTATACAGGCAGGAGGGTGTGCTTAGCTGAGAAAGCCCCCCTGAAGACTCCTGGGATATATGTCGTTATTTGTCTAGGCAAGGAAACTAGGACGTTTCAACTTCTGTCTACTCCATCTTTAATCGGTAACTATATCACCATGCCAACCTTTATTGTGATGTATGATTATATGTTTTGAATATCTGAAGTTATTTTATATGTCTCTTAGAGTCAACGATCCCCCTGAAGATGACCACCCTTTAGTCGAAACGTGTCAAATTTCTCTTTATCAGGAAACTAGGAAGTGGCTAAAGAAATGTAAAAAACTGTTTAAAACAAATAAATATGATATACATTCCTTTCAGAAAATATAAGGCTGAGGGGCCTGTGTAAGCATTCCAAGAATACAAGGAAAGCAATAAGAACTTTAAAAGCGCAATTAGAGTGGCTAAAATAGACCACAAAAGGCACATAGCGGAAGAGTAAGAAAAAAAACACAAGACATGTTTAGAATATATTAACAGTAAAAAAAAAGGAGGCAAGAACAAGTTGGCTCCATAAAGGTTGATCAGGGAAATTTAAGCTATTGGAGGGGATACTATATCCAGGATTTCGCAAGTGGAAACGGTATCAGCAGTAATCAGCATGGATTCATGAGGAATTGTTTTTACCAGACCAATCTGTTAACATTCTTCGAGGAAGTGAACTGCCATCTAAAGGAAAGCATGTGGATGTGGTGTATCTGGATTTTGCAAAGATATTTGATACAGTTCCCCATAAACGTTTACTTTACAAACTGAGGTCTGTTGGCATGGACCATAGGGTGAGTACATGGATTGAAAAATGGTTACTGGGGCGGGTCCAAAGGGTGGTGATAAATACTCAGTACTCAGAATAGGCTGGGGTGGTAAGTGGGGTCCCCCAGGGATCTGTCCTGTGACCAATTCTGTTTAATTTATTCATAAATGATATAGAGGATGGGATCAACAGCTCAATCTAAGTATTTACAGATGATACAAAGCTAAGCAGGACAATAACTTATGCGCAGGGTGTGGAAACCCTACAAGAAGACCTAAATTAAACAATGGGGTGGACAAATGAGGTGTAATGTTAAAAAATGTAAAGTAATGCATTTGGGTGCTAAGAATAGAAATGCAAAATACTCGCTAGGGGGAGAACTTTTGGGGGAATCCAAGATGGAAAAGGACCTGGGGGTCCTAGAGGATGACAGGCTCAGCAAAGGCATGCAATGTCAAGCTGCTGCAAGCAAAGCCAACAGAATATTGGCATGCATTAAAAAGGGGATTTACTCCAGAGATAAAACGATAATTCTCCTACTCTATAAGACTCTGATTCGACCACATTTGGAGTATGCTGTCCAGTTCTGGGCATCAATCCTCAGGAAGGGTGTGCTGGAACTGGAAAGAGTTCAGAGAAGGACAACAAAGCTAATAAATGGACTGGAGGACCTTAGGCTATGGGGGAAAACTACAAGTATTGAATTTATTCTCTCTGGAGAGGAGACACTTGAGAGGGGATATGATAGCGATGTACAAATAACTTACTGGTGAGTGGTGACCCTTGCATAGGGAAAAACGTTTCATTGGGAAGGAGTTTAAAAAGACACATTACCATTCACTTAAATTGGAAGAGAAGCGGTTTAACTCTAAACTGCATAGAGCTTTACTGTCAGAGCGGTATGGATGTGGAATTCTCTTACACAAGCAGTGGTATCAGCAGGGAGCGTTGATAGTTTCAAAAAGCTTTTAGATGGGCACCCTAACAATCACAACATACAGGGATATATGATTTACTATTGACATAAACACACGCACACACACCACATGTTGGTGTCTTTGTTCAACCTTACTGACTATGTAACTCTGTAATATGTAATTTTCAGCTATAATATCCGGTTCCTATGGCAGACTGGAGGAAGTGGTATACTGATGGAACAAACTCAAGCTGGGTGCTGGATGGTTCAGTCACAACAGCCTAATCTGGTTGTTTATTGTAGAATTGGGAAATGTTCATACGTATGCAAGTCTTTCCAAATTATTGATGGATGAGAGGAATTGTTTTGCCAGAACCAACATTCCTTGCTGATTGATACAGTTCTCTTCTATGAGCAGTGCTCATTCTCTGCTTTCCATAAGTGGTGACCCTGCCCTAGGATGGCTAAATTTAGTTTTTGGTGCTGTTGTACCGATCTATGCAGATTTTTTTTTTTTTTAGTTCTGCTCAGGTTTCCCTAAGTCTGGTGGTTGATTGCCCATGCCTGCCTCTGGTAGAAGCTTCCAGAAATACAGAGGGAGGGTTAGCCACTGGGTTATGAATATTTATCTGACCCAATCCCAGGAGGGAAGCCCAGAAGGTGTGGCTGAGGAGGAGATAAATGTTTGGGAGGGTCTGATCATTGATCTTGAATCTGGGGTCTCTGGGGGGTCTCTAGCTGTTGGTGTCAGGCCTCAGTGTTTGCTTGGCTGAGGACCTGGAGGAACCCAGACTTTAAGAAACTTGTTAGAGGACACTATCTTAGGAAGGTGGGTTGGGGAAGGACCCCTTTAACTGAAGAGTGTCACAGGAAAGTTGATTGGGACCTGTTTTTGGACATTGTAAATAGGAACCTTTGCATTGGGCTCCAGGTATGCCTGGGCTTTGAGGGTTATATGCTAGAGGTTGCTACATGGACTGTGTCTGCTCTTACAAAGTGTCAGACTAGCTGGCTGTCCCCTCTACCTTCAGATACTTAAGGCTGCAACTGAAGGACTTTGCTTGGGAATTTGTCCTTTAGAACCTGTGTGTGTTCTGCACCCTCATCCCTCTACCCACCCGTGTTCAAGCATAGCTCCCAACTGTCCCTGATTTTGAGGGAAAGTCCCTGATTTGGGGCACTGTTCCTCTGTCCCTCTTTCCCCCTCATTTGTCCCTCATGTTGGTCTGATCTATATAGTTGTATATAAAACTTTTTATCTGTCAAAAAGTGTTTCCCGGTGCTAAACATTTCATCCAAATTCTCAATTGCTGCATTTGTAAATTTTCAAAGCCAATACAAAGGAAAAGTAGTGGTAAAAAAAAATCTTTGTGGATTTAATCAACCTTTTCTTTTGGGTTAATTCAATTAAGGGGGTGTGGCAGGGGGCGTGTCCTACCCCTACATACATTTGCTAGTAGGTGTCCCTCATTCCCATCTCAAAATGTTGGGAGGTATGGTTCAAGTATTGTAATACATATTCAAAAAGACACCCCTACACCAAGCCTAAATTATGTCTATGTGCTTTGGATATGGTACTGGGGCCATCATCTGATGTGAATTTGCAACCTTGTACAATGATTGTTATTAGGAACGAGAGTTCAGAGGCCAGATTGTACAGACACCTACCATCTTGCGTCTTTAGACTTTAGTCTTTAAAAAAATATATATTATATATACAGTTGCAAGAAAAAGTATGTGGAATGATATTGATTTCTGCACAAATTGGTCATGAAATGTGATATGATCTTTAAGTCACAACAATAGACAATCATAGTCTGCTTAAACTAATACCACACAAAGAATTGAATGTTACCATGTTTTTATTGAACACACCATGTAAACATTCACAGTGCAGGTGGAAAAAGTATGTAAACCCCTAGACTAATGACATCTCCAAGAGCTAATTGGAGTCCAATCAATGAGATGAGATTGGAGGTGTTGGTTACAGCTGCCCTGCCCTATAAAAGACACACACCAGTTCTGGGTTTGCTTTTCACAAGAAGCATTGCCTGATGTGAATGATGCCTCGCACAAAAGAGCTCTCAGAAGAGCTACGATTAAGAATTGTTGACTTGCATAAAGCTGGAAAGGGTTATAAAGGTATCTCCAAAAGCCTTGCTGTTCATCAGTCCACGGTAAGACAAATTGTCTATAAATGGAGAAAGTTCAGCACTGCTGCTACTCTCCCTAGGAGTGGCCGTCCTGTAAAGATGACTGCAAGAACACAGCGCAGACTGCTCAATGAGGTGAAGAAAAATCCTAGAGTGTCAGCTAAAGACTTACCAAAGTCTCTGGCATATGCTAACATCCCTATTAGCGAATTAACGATACGTTAAACACTAAACAAGAATGGATTTCATGGGAGGATACCACAGAGGAAGCCACTACTGTCCAAAAAAAACATTGCTGCACATTTACAGTTTGCACAAGAGCACCTGGATTTTCCACAGCAGTACTGGAAAAATATTCTGTGGACAGATGAAACCAAAGTTGAGTTGTTTGGAAGAAACACACAACACTATGTGTGGAGAAAAGGAGGCACAGCACACCAACATCAAAACCTCATCCCAACTGTGAAGTATGGTGGTGGGGGCATCGTGGTTTGGGGCTGCTTTGCTGCGCCAGGGCCTGGACGAATTGCTATCATCGAAGGAAAAAGTAATTCCCAAGTTTATCAAGACATTTTGCAGGAGAACTTAAGGCCATCTGTCCACCAACTGAAGCTCAACAGAAGATGGGTGTTGCAATAGGACAACAACCCAAAGCATAGAAGTAAATCAACAACAGAATGGCCTAAACAGAAGAAAATACGCCTTCTGGAGTGGCCCAGTCAGAGTCCTGACCTCAACCCGATTGAGATGATGTGGCATGACCTCAAGAAAGCGATTCACACCAGACATTTTTTTTCTTGCGACTGTAATATATATTATCAATAGACTTGCGACCTAGGTTACATTTTTTTTTTGCAGTTGGTAGCTGCTAAAACACTCCATGTATAATCTGTTTTTTAATAAAATTGATAACTCCTTACAACTAGAAAAACAAAACATAAATACAAACTGTCGATCAGTTTACATTATCACCATTTCTCCTCCAAATTCATTTCAGCTGTAGATTACAATCATTCCATTGCATGTGTCCCAAATCCCAGATTAGAGCATTTAGAGGCCATTTTGTACTATGGGGAGATGTATATCAGGAACTTTACAGCTGTGCTCTTTAATGAGCCCATTGATGAAGCGCCTCTGCGACGAGAAACAATGGCTTCCCCTCATTAAATTCTCCCACATAGGACATTTAATGCTAGCATTCTCACATTATGCTTGCAACCTATTTATTTTTATTATTTAAATATCTAATGTAGAAATGTAATGACGTTTCAATCTCTACTTCTTGAGAATACCGCTAAGTAGAGTATTTTTTGTATCTGAAGCAGAACTTTTTGGCATCTATAATTTCACATTGTTAGGTCAATGCCAAATGCAATTGTTCAAATTACAGTAAAGTATTGACCCCCTCCCCCTTCCCTTGCCATCGGAAAAGCAAAGCTCGCTTTTGTTTTTGTAACTGCGTTCTACTCGGCCAACGTTCCCTTCTTTTTCCTGGGACATTAAAACAGGGGATTCCAAAGCTGGGACTCATGGGTTCTGATTGGAAGTGAGGGTTAGAAGCAAAGGCATCAGTTACAGGTCAAACTAAGCACTTACTAAGCACTAAGCACTTACTGTATACAGTATGTATTGCTTTTTAAGCAGTCATGGGAAATTACAAAGGACAAGGGCAGGGGTCCTCAAACTATGGCCCTCCAGTTGTTCAGGAACTACAATTCCCATCAGAGTTTTACAATGCATCATGGGACTTGTAGTTTCGCAACAGCTGGAGGGCCGTAGTTTGATGATCCCTGGACAAGGGGATACTCTTTTTGTCTGGATTAAAACTAATGCAACAGTGGTTAACAGCAGCAACAGTCACAAAAATCCCTCTCTCTCAGGTCTGTACTCACATTGTTCTTTGGACTTGGATGTCTCTCTCCAGACTCAGGCAGACAGTCTCCTCTGTGAAGCTTCCAGATTAGATCTTCAATGAAACTCTTCTTTTGGCTCCCAAAGTACCTATAGCCGGATAGGCTCCTAGCTGTGTACAGCTGAGACCTCGATGAGGCAGGCAGAATCTTTAGCTGGACTGCCAGGAAGGGCTAGCAGCCCTTCTGCCTGGGAAACTCTCCTCCCGGGGAATAACATTGCTCTCTGAGGCTCTAAACTATTTATGCACTTCCCAACCACCATCTGAGCAACCTTACCAGGGATTGGCTGGGAAGAAGGCGGGAAACAATAAAACTTGCAGCCTGCTAAGCAAAGAACAGCCTACAGCAATCACATGCTGCTCTGTTGATTACAGAGGAGCCACAGAATTAAATTAGCCTAACAAAACCTAGCAGCTTATCTGGGACGGTGCTTCAGTAATAACACCAGGGATAGTTGATGCAAGGAGGGTCTTCAGGGGGATCAGAGTGAAATTTATTTCATCCCAACTGGAGCAAAATTGAACCATGCTATATATGGTTTGTTGCCTTTCTCTGGATCAAATGTGGGTAAAGGGTTCTGTATATGAAGGTTTTCCATTTATTTATTCTACGTGTTTAGATTTTTTTTTTTATTGGTTGAACTTTTTTAAGCCTGACTTACTATGTATTTTTCTAAATATGATATTTAGAGTATACATACCTACAACTGAGTAGGACTGAACCAGGAACACAAAGCTCTGCTCCAGAGGCACAATGTTTCATTTCCATACTCTGATTTTGAAAGGGCTGTCAGTGGTCCAGAATGATGCAGCATCGTTCTAGGCAATCTAATGAATTTGACATGTTCCGGAAGGCTTGTCTTAGAGAACTTGTTTGCCAAGGTGTCTCCTTTGGGGCTGTCTAATTTGGATAAATCTTTTTCATTTTCAAAGCTGAAGTCCAGCCAAACAGCTAAACAAACGACTAAAATACAAATACCGTATGTTAATGTTTTTTTTTTTTTTACCTGAAAAGGGGTTTGTAGTTAAAAAGGATAAAAAAAGGGTTACAAATAAAAGTCAGCAGATAAAAATACTGTAACTGCTGACTTTATATAAAAAGGACACTTACCCGTCCAAGGATACAGCTCTGTCTTCACTCGGGCCAGTTCTTCACCAGTCTTCAGGTGCTTGGTGCCGACACGTTTACTAAGGGAAGCCAGCTGTGACTCCTTGCTGTGACTCCATTGCATAAGCGCAAGCCACACTACGCTTTGAGAAAGCCCCGAATCCTGCCGCTTCTGAGAACTGTGATGTGTCACAGAAGGCTGCGGGTAAAATGGGGGTGCCAAACTGCTGCTTGGATTTTCTAGGCAATCCAAGTGGAAGTGTGAGCGGGTACCTATCACCCGGCCCACCCTAATTTTCCAGGAAGGATGCAATATAAGCCATACCGTGAAAATAAGCCCTAGTTAAACTGCTAGAATCCTTTCTATTAGGCCCCGTACACACGAGTAAATCTATCTGTTCAAATCGGTTTGAACAGATCTGTCTGCTGGCATTTTGGTTTGCTCGCGTGTACACGCGAGCAAACCAAAATCCCCGCCAGCAGACAGCGCGCTGACGTGTCGGTGACGTGGCGGTGACGTTGACGCCGCCACGTCACCGCACCAGGAAGTAAAACACTTCCGCGCATGCGTCAAAATCATTCGGCGAGTGTGCGAGAAGACATGTCTGCTGGTTAGCATACTAACCAGCAGACATGTCAGGCGGACGAGTTCCCAGCCGACAGATTTCAAAGCATGCTTTGAAATCTGTCTGGTGGCCAAATCCGTCTGTTTGCCCGTACACACGATCGAATCTGTCTGCTGAAATGGTCTAGCAGACCGTTTCCAGCAGACAGATTTGATCGTGTGTACGAGGCCTTACAGTATTATATGTAAATGGTGTGTGTTTTTGTGTTTGTGACACAATTAGGTTACAGAAACACATTACTTTTAGGTTACAGAAACACATACCTTTTACATTATATACATTATATTCTACTTTTACTCTGTTCACACTGGGGACTAAATGGCAAGCTCTACCCCGAAAATAAGCCCTACTGTGTTTTTGATTGACAAAATAATATAAGACCCAGGCTTATTTCCAGGGAAACATGGCATTAGCATGCTCTTGCTCACAACATGCACTAATTATTATTATTATACACGATTTATATAGCGCCAAAAGTTTATGCAGTACTTTACAATGTAGTGGGGGGACAGCACAATTACAGTACAGTTCAGTACAGAAGGCACAGGAGGGCCCTGCTCATAGAGCTTACATTCTAAAGGGAGGGTGTGGTGGTACATAGGGTAATAGATGCAGGGAATGATTTGATGGGGTGGCTCGGGGACAGTTGTTAGGTGGGTGTGGGCAGGGTCGATCCACCCTATAGGCTCACTATGCAAGCCGCTCTGGGCCCTGTAAAGCTGCAGGGAGCCCCCCAAATTACTAAAGGCCCTGTCTGGTAAGAAGTCATTTTCGGCCCCTCACCCCACTTCTCCACTCGCTGGATGCATGGGAGAAGATGTAAGAAGTCAGCACCCCCGGCTTCTCACTTTAATGTAAGATGTCAGTTATAGAATAGCAGAACACCCCCCCCCCCCCCACCCGCTTCTCAACTTTAATATTTAATGTGACATGTCGACATGTCACTGTCAGCAGTGCCCCCCCCACTTCTCAACTTTAATGTGACATGTCATTTTTGGCAGCTCCCCCGCTTCTCAACTTTGATGTGATTTTGCTTAGGGCCCCAGGGAGGTCTGGATCGGCACTGGGTGTGGGATAGGCTTCCCTGAATAAGTGAGTTTTCAAGGATCTCCTGAAGGTGGACAGGTTAGGGGCTGATCGGACATACCGGGGCAAGGAGTTCCAGAGGATGGGAGAGGCTCTGTAGAAGTCCTGAAGGCGAGCATGGGAGGAGGTAACAAGGGAGCTAGAAAGCAGGATTCAATCACACCAGCCTTGCTGTACATGGACGGCAAGAGGATGATAACAAAACACATTCAGGCACCTACACTGCTTGCATTTTATAAGAATAAAATGATTGCAGAGCTGGTTTATTTTATGTATTTTATATCTGCTTAGAATTCAGCTTTAAAATAATATTCTACTTTTTCTTTGGATTGCGGTATTTTTTCAAAGTGGAGTTTTAGTTGTAACGCTGCACAAGAATTATACCGTGTAATGGAAAACTTGCTGAATGCATTCTTTTTCTGCATATGGCTCTATCATTTGGAGATGCCGGGACAGGATGACTGATGCCAATTTGTGAAAATGAAGCTGGCACACATAAACTCCAGTGTACCCACAATGCTCCCGTCTATCTTTTAATGTAAATACCTTGAGATAACAGAAAAAGAAAGCAAAACAATCTGACAGCTGGCGTCTGTTGAGGATTCTGATGGCAATCTAAGCAATCAGAAAGCAATAATAATCCATTTACGGGATGAATGAAGCAATGGGCTTCAGCTGAATTAATTTTACAAATAAAAAATGATATGTAAAGTGGATTTTAATGAGAAGAGTTCTAGGCAAGTGGCAGGTGGTGATCACGGTAAATATCTAGGATTTCATTGATGTCCTTCAAGAACTGAAAGTTTAATGAAGGGTAATCCCAGGTCCTGCTGTGGCATCATTGCGGTTAGGAGGTAGAGACTGGATGTTAAGCCTAAAACTGCACCAAAAACATGAAAACCCATTGAAGTATATGGGGCCAAAAGAAGCGCATACACCTTAACCACTTAAGGACTGGAAGGATTTACCCCCTTAATGACCAGGCCATTTTTTGCGATACGGCACTGCGCCGCTTTAACTGAAAATTGCGTGGTCATGCGCCATTTTACCAAACAAAGTTTATGTCCTTTTTTCCCCCACAAATAGAGATTTATGTTGGTGGTATTTGATCACCTCTGCAGTTTTTATTTTTTTTCACTATAAACAAAAAAAACTTAAATTTTGAAAAAAAAAAAAAGCAATATTTTTTACTTTTTGCTATAATAAATATCCCACCCAAAAAATAAAAAATAAATTGTCTTCCTCAGTTTACACCAATATATATTCTTCTACATATTTTTGGTAAAAATAAAAATCCCAATAAGCGTATATTGATTGGTTTGCGCAAAAGTAATAGCGTCTACAAAATAGGGAATAAATTTATGGCATTTTTTTTTTTACTAGTATAGGCGGTGATCTGCGTTTTTTAACGGGACTGCGACATTGCAACGGACAGATCAGACACTTTTGACACTTTTGTGGGACCAGTGACATTTATACAGCGAGCAGTGCTATAAAAACCCACTGATTACTGTGTAAATGACACTGGCATTTTCAAAACAGTCAATGTTGATTGAGAGAGGAAAGTTCTGCTTGTGCTTTACCCATGCCTGGGCTTTAAAGGGCTTGAAAACCCTTGATGCTTTTTACCTAAATGCATTCTATGCATTAGGGTGAAAAACCTTCTATAGTGCAGCACCCTCCAGCCCCCCCTTTTACTTACCTGAGCCTGGTCTTTCCAGTGTCCAGAATGAACACACCAGCTCTAGCCAATGTCTTGTGTCCTGATCGTATAGATTAATAGCAGCGCAGCCATTGGCTTCCAGTGATGCGGGAGCCGGGGTAGGGGCAGAGTCCTGCAGTTTGTGTCAATAGACGCAGCAGTAGGACACAGGAGTGCGCCTGCATGGGTGCCCCAAAGGGAGAGCGTGTCTCCAACGGGGCACTCGAGAAGAGGAGGAGCCAGGTGCGCTGCTGAGGGACCCCAGAAGAGGAGGATCGGGGCCACTCTGTGCAAAACCAACTGCACAGAAGAGGTAAGTATTTTGGTATTTTACATAATTGTTATATTAAAACAATAAAAAAATAAGGTTTAGTTATCCTTTAATGCTTCCACCTCAGGAGCACATACTCATTTTTTTCTGCCACTCCATATAGCAGCTGCCAGCCAGTAGTGAAGAAAGAATACACATCACTGTAGTTCAGGGTCGATCCTAGGGTCACAGACACCTGGGTGCAGAAATATTTCTGGCGCCCCCACATGGTCAGAGACTGCAGACATAGTACAGGAGATGGTCAGAGACTGCAGACATAGTACAGGAGATGGTCAGAGACTGCAGATATAATACAGGAGATGGTCAGAGACTGCAGATATAATACAGGGGATGGTCAGAGACTGCAGATATAATACAGGAGATGGTCAGAGACTGCAGATGTAATACAGGAGATGGTCCGAGACTGAAGATATAATACAGGAGATGGTCAGAGACTGCAGATATAATACAGGAGATGGTCACAGACTGCCCCTATGGTTTCTAGCTGCTTCGCTCTACTCCTCTGAAAGGAGGAGAGAGAGAGGGAGGATGGACTTGGGCAAGAAACACAGTGGTGGCGACACAGTCTCTCCTCCTCTAATCCGCTCCTGTCAGTTGCCGGTGGAGAGAGCTGCCTCTGGACACAGACAAGAAGAAGAGGAGGCGGCGGAAGAGGAGCACTCTGGCGCTTCAGCGCCCCCCACCTCTGTGGCGCCTGGAGGAGCTACACCACGTGCACCTGCCCAGGACCGGCCCTGCTGTAGTCAGAGCTTACACAGAACAAAGATCATTGCCTCTAACTTATGTAACGGCGCTGTGCCAATCACCAAGCACCGCTGCTGACCAATGATAGGAAGGGGACAAGTTCCATGCACCTCCATACCTAGAATAAGTGAATATTTGGTTGCTCTTGGTGTCTGGAGAACAAGGGAAATGTGTCACCAATAGTGACCAATCAGAATTATTTTATTGTAGCAGAAATTAAAAGGTGAAGCCTAATTGGCCACTGCTGCAGCAGCTCTGATTGTGTGCTATTTGTTTTCTGGTTTTGATGGATCAGTCCTTTTTGAAAATCTTTGCTGCAAAATAAATGTTGGTGAGGGCCCGGGCTTACATCACTGTTGATCTGTCCACTATTGTGTGCCATCAGATCTGAACCTCCACTATTACCTGCAAGGATCATATTTATTAGCAGATCAGTGAGATGTTAGAGATTCAGTGGAAAAGGTAAGTTAGTTAAGAGTCATTTGTAATAGAAGCTTTTAGCAGATGATTCATTGCATTGCTGGAAGCAAGAGTATATACATGTTAATTTAAGTGACAGATCAAACTCCTGTGGTTTATCATGTTGATCATGTCGATTTGACTGATGTAGCTTGAACGATCATTATGAATCATTTAATGGCTGACTCGTATCGCAGCCTGCAATGATAACTACCTTTTGTTTTTCTTCTTATGTTCATGTGAAGGAGAATACATAGGAATTGATGCTTCATAATACTCTTTTTATGTATTTGCAATAAAAATTGAATAATGTCGAAATGAAAAAAATTTGGGTGCGAAGAGCAATAATACTGTGCAATGAAAGCCAGGCTGCAGGTGACACCTTTCTTTTTCAGTTTTTGATAGACTTGTGCAATTAGCTTTGTTCTGTTTTTCGATGAAATTTGACAAATTTGTTCATTCAGAAATATTCAAATTAACAAAGACCCATTTAACACATTTTTCCAAATTTCGAAAATCCGAAAATTCGAAAATCCGAAAGCCGAAAATTCAGAAATTAGAAAATTCGGAAACACGAATATTCAGAAACTAGAAGATTTGGAAACACAAATATTCAGAAATTAGAAAATTAAAAAATCCGAAAATGAGAACAAAAATCCGAAAATTACAAATAATTAAAATCCGAAAATTAGAACACTCGAAAATGAGAAAATCTGAAATGATAACTAACTAATACTAACTATTACCAACTATTAAATTATAGGTATTGGAATTTCCCCTATGGAATGATTACAATTTACTTCCTGTTCTGACTGACCCTATTGGTCACAAAAAATAGAAAAAATCATCAGAAGTCTTCTAACATTTCTTCACTCTATCCAAAACTAGACATGTGCACTGCCAAAAAATGTGTTTGTTTTTATTTTTTTCATTTTCAGGTCATTCGTTATGATCGTTATGATCAAAATTTGTTATTTTGAATCTACTAGAAAATTCATAAATTCGTAAATTTGATAATTCTGAAATGCGAAATCTGAAAATTCTGAAATTCAAAATCTGAAAATTCTAAAATTTGCATATTCGAAAATGCTGAAAAAATTTCAGTTAATACAAATATTTATGAATTAACGAAAACCCGTTTAACACATTTTTCCAAAATTCCAAAATTCCAAAATCAAAACTGAAAATTCAGAAATTAGAAGATTTGAAAACTCGGAAATTCCTAAATTTTAAAATTCGAAAATAAGAACGAAAATCCGAAAATTCATAAGGATGAAAGTCCGAAAATTAGAAAACCCAAAAATTTGAAAATCTGAAATAATAACTAACTAATAATAACTGTTACTAACTATTAAATTATAGGTATTGGAATTTCCTTTTAAATTTGGCTGTTAGTGAACGTATTAAAGATGAATGTTTTCGAAGGATAACATTTTCCAGAGAAATGCTGCATCTAAACAAATGGAATGTAACGAATTAGTGATAAATAATAATAATAATAATAAATCATTTATATTATTATTAGTTACATTCCCTTCGTTTAGATACGGCATTCGTTATTTCGGATTATTCGTAACTCCCGTGGAATGCTGCATCTAAACGAATGGAACATAACTAATTAGTAATAATAAATAAGAATTATAAGAATACATACTTTTAATTATTATATATTATTATTAATTAGTTACATTCCCTTCACTTAGATACAGCATTTGTTATTTCGGATAATTCTTAACTTCGGTAAATTCGTATTTGTTACGTTCACTAACAGCCAAATTTGAAAAAAAATTCCAATACCTATAATTTAATAGTATGTTATTATTAGCTAATTATTATTATTTTGGTTTTTTGAATTTTTACATTTTTAGATTTTCAAATTTTCTGTTTTTCAATCTTATTTTTCGGATTTTCGTTCTTATTTTTGATAGTCATTTTTATTTTAGGACTTTTGTTCTTTAAAATTTTTGGATTTTCGTTCTTATTTTCGGATTTTCAAATTCTCAAATGCTCAGATTTGCGAACTTTTGAATTTTCAGATTTCGAATTTCCGAATTTTTGCATTTCCAAATTTTTGAATTTTCAGATTTCGAATTACAGAATTTTTGAATTTCCTGAAAAACAAAAAAATAAAAATGAACACATTTTTTTGGCAGTGCACATGTCTAGTTTTGGAGTGAAGAAATTATAGAAGACTTTCTGATGATTATTTTTTTCCAATTTTTGTGACCAAATAGGGTCAGACAGAACAGGAAGTGAAATGTAATAATTTCATAGATGACAGCATTTAGAAAGGCTCTTATTGTTTCCCCTCCAAATCTAAAAACAAAGGGCCAGATCCACGTACATTGGCGCATATATAGACCGGCGTAGCGCATCTCCTTTACGTTAGACCGGCTCAATGTAGAGGCGCAAGTACCGTATCCTCTTAGTATTTGCGCACAAATTTGCGCCAGCGCAATGTCAATTCCGAGGCGTAAGGAGGTGTAATTCAAATTAGGAAGGACGTGGGCGTGTTCCATTGAAATGACCTGTGACCCCATGCAAATGAAGGGCCGGTCGGATTGCGTATGCACGCATGACGCACACTATGGTCAGCACCTCTCTGCGCATGCTCACAACTCGGCATGGTGTAATCAGTGAGATAAGAACTAGGCCCGGCATACTAAGGGCCAGATTCAGGAACAGTTAGGCCGGCGGATCCAGTGATCCGCCAGCCTAACTGTCACTTTGAGCCAGCGTTTTTGTTTTCTGTAACCAGAAAACAAGAAACGCCGGGTTGAAGCTCCGATGCGATCAGCGTAACTGAGTTTCGCCATCGCAACGTTACTTCAACTTAAAAATGGCGCCGGGGGCGTTCCCGCCGATTTCCGCTCTAAAAATATGTTAATAAGCGGAAATCGGCAATTCACGAGCGAATTCCGGCGCGACGCAATGACGGTACGACGTTTTCGGAAGGGATACGCGGCGCAAAGATATACCTACATGGGGTTGGAGTATCCTATGTTAGGTATAGGCGTCGTCATCGCGTCGGGAAAAAAAAAATCACGTCGCTTGCGTACAAAGATCATGAATGGGAATGTGACGTCATTGACGTTCATTCACAGAATTTGGAGCATGCGCACGGGGATGCTTTGACACTCGACGCATGCGCAGTACGTTCGCGGCGGGATCGCGCTTAGTTTAAATACTACACGCCCCGTACCCACCCAATTTGAATTCTGCCGGCTCATTTTCGTTACGCTGCCGCAACTTTAGGAGCAAGTGCTTCGTGAATAACAGCACTTGCTGCTAAAATTTCGGCAGAGTAACGTAAATGAGAAGCGTTACTCTGGAGCAAAGATGCTCCCATCTACCTGAATCTGGCCCATAGTGAGCTAATCGCAGGGCATAAATAGGCCCAGACATACGCCCTTCCATTGCAAAAGTACAACCATTAGTTTCCCTCCCTGAAGAAAGGTGCTTTTGTTCCGTTGTCTGTTGTTGTTTGTAGGTTTGTGTTGTGTCGTTGTGTTTTTTGGATTGTGTGTTTTTGAGAGATGTCAGAGAGGAACTGGAAGTTGAACTACTATATATATATATTTAAAAAAATGTATATAATAGTAATCAATAATATAATTATAATAATATTTAAAATATTAAATATATATTAGATATAAAAAATAAAATTATATATTTATTATATTAACTAATATAAAATATATACTAAACACAAAAAATGTATCTAAAATATATATTTACCCATTAGGGTGAAAAGAGCGACTGGCAAGGAAATGGAGTGTTGCCAGGACCTTGACCAGTGGCTGCACTGCATGTGAGCGGTGTGTTGGGCTGGTGATGTCATCCTGCAGGGTTCTGGTTAATTCCATGATGGCATGAGGGGTGAATCTGAAGATGCGATACACCTCAGAATCACTCATGCCAAAGATGTCTATGCGTGTGCGGTATATCTTCTCCCGTTCCCTCCTCCGTGCCCTCCTCCATGCCCTCCTCCGTGCCCTCCTCCTTCTGCGCTCATCTAAAGTCAGTAGTATAGCTATAAGCAAGGATGCCCCTGGCATGTTGGCATACAGATTGTTGTCCTGCAAGTGTGGCTGCTCAGCTCGTCCCTAACGGTGTTGCTTTTGCTGACATGTAGACGGATTGTCCAAATTTAAAGCTGCTTTTATAAGGACTAACTTTAGACCGGACGTGCAGCTGATGCGCACAGCGCGTAGCCTGCACCGCACAAACGTACTTTTGTGGATCGCCGTATCTCTCTCATTTGCATATTTGCATAGCAAATCAATCGTGTGTCTAGCACATTTTTGCACGCACGATGCGCCGGTCTATCCAAATTACGTTGGTCGAAAAATTCTGGATTTCAGGCGTATATAGTTTTGGGGGTACGGCGCATAGATACGCAGGCACATATTTAGACTTACGCCACGCATCTCGTGAAACGCCGGTTTAAGTGCTTTGTGGATCTGGCCCATAGGTTTTGGCTGGAGTTGGGCTTTAGTTTCAAATGATCTATTTCTACTCAACTGATTGTCTACTATAGACATTTCTGTTCACACTGCTTAAAGTGGAAATAAACGTTCTCAATCAATATTGACAATTGTAATCCTTATGATTCTAGCCTTTGTAAAAAGATAGAAAGGTATATCATATTTACTTTCTGGTTTCTGGCCTAGGTCAAAATTATTTCATAAACCCAGAAGTCTTCATGGGCATTTTTTTTTAATCTTAGCTAAGCACGCCCTACTTTCTGAATACCTGAGCTAAGTGTAGATGGATTCCAGGAAGTAAAGTGCTGCATGAATCATCTGCCCTTACTCAAGATGGCCATGGCTAGAAGGGTGTTTTTTTTACAAAATAACAAACAAAGCAATCAAAAAAAGTCGGTAACCAGGTGAGGAGGAATAAAATGTCTCTATTTCATCCAAGGAGTGCACTTGTTCCAAACAGAACCAACATGTGGAGACGTGGGTGGATGGGTGAGTTTGCTTTGAAAAATAAAAATTAATTAGGCTAGGTTTCAATTTCCTTCCCTGGCACCCCTTTTAAATGGGTCTGTATGCCCAGGGAGCAGGGACACTGTGATTGGAATCAGATAAAATAACTCCCTGTGTGTATTTCATTTATATATGTAGCTGTTTGTCCAGGACTCAGCTAAACTGTGGATTTGGCCAACTGTGTAACATGAGTCAATCTAGTTAATCCAAAGTATGTCACAAATAGGGTTGACTAAAGAGTCGTAATCGGCTACAGCTTAAATGGCTTTTCAATTTTGAAAAGATCTTCAGGCGAATAAAAATGAATCCATTAAGTTCATATGCTGTGACATCAATACTCTGTCATTCATGCAGAACATGTCTGCAAACTGATCGGTAGGGCGTTCATTCATATCATATGCATTACTGTGCAGAATCCTCTTTTTAGTATGTTTATTAAATCAGATATCAATGTCAAAAACACCTTTACTGCCCTTAAGGGCCAATGCGAGAACCCTGCAAATACACCCGACTCTCACGGCAGTTCACACTGCCATATGCAAACTGCTGTGGAGTATCATACAATGTTAACGACACCCCCAGTTCAGCTTGCATATCGCACTGCGAACTGACATTTCGAACATGAATCGGTGTTAACACCCATACGATCCGTTTCTGGTCCAAACAAAAAAGAGGGTCCTGTGTCGTGTTTAGACCGATGCATGCGATATCAGCCATACTATATGTATGGCTGAAATCGCATTGCACAGACATCGCATGTGATGTGAACAGCAGTGTGCGATGTCTGGCATCACAGCAGTGTGAACCCCGGGCCTAAGAGGACCTGAAGTCTGGAAGGTGTGCCCAAAAAAAGGTAGGCAGAGGGTAATGGACCAATCACCAGAATTTCCTGTGGTCTAACAATAAAAAATGTGGTAAAAAAAACAAAAAAAAAAACAGCCCGTGCTTCCAGGAGCAGTAAAAACAAGCTGTTAAAGTGAAAACTGCAAAACTCAGATAGCTTAATGAAAAAACACCCACTATGTAAAAAAAAGGAGTGAAAACGCACAAAAATGCTCCTGCCAAAAATAGTGCGAAAGCGCGCAACAGCACTAATGTAAAAATGCAGCTAAACGCGTTTTAAGCGCTGCTGTATTGCTGGCGTTTTTAAAACGTCCTGTGTGCATGAGCCCTAAACATAGATATTGAATAAACAAGTGTCCATAGAGTGTGAACAACTAGTGCTGTTCTAAATCGTGCAGATGAAATCCTTGATGAACATGCAGTAACAGTGAGTATAATTGATGTGCGTTTTGGTCACCCAAGTGCACCTCCACTGATATTGATATAAAATGCCTACTTACTAGAGGTCTGGACTCCTATGGTATGCTTGTGGCAGATCTGTTCCACATTACTGACCCACCATGTCTTGTTCTGTACTGTGTCTGGAGGTTGCCATCTTGGTAAAGCAGCATGGCTTTGCTTCATAAGAATTGCCCCCCCCCCCCCACCCCAATTACAGGTAACGTAAAGATTAAAAAATCAGCAGGGTAGGTGTTGGATGCACAGGATGGATGACACAGAACCAGGGAGTTCTATATACTGCAGGTCTTCAGATACAGCTTCCTCTCCGGCAAGGAGAACAGTGAGAAGCACAATGGTAACACAAATGTCACTCCAAATCTCATAAGACTAGCAGTCAGAAGAACAGTGTTTTAGATCAGCCTTTTTAAACCAGGCACCCTGGGGTGCCTGGAAGTTTCTTCAGGGTTGCCTTGGCAAAACGCCCCAAAATTTCCCAAAAATTGTGTACAAGCGGGTGGGTGGATGAAACCTGCCTTTTACTTACACTAATGCCCTGTACACACGATCGGTCAATCCGATGAGAACGGTCTGAGGGATTTTTATATCAGTTAACCGATGAAGCTGCTGATGGTCAGTTGTGCCTACACACCATCGGTTAAAAAACCGATCGTGTCAGAATGCGGTGACGTAAAACACAACGACGTGCTGAAAAAAAATGAAGTTCAATGCTTCCAAGCATGCGTCGACTTTCTGAGCATGCGTGGATGGTTGTGCCTACTAACGATCGGTTTTGGTTAATTTTTTAGCAAGTTGGCATTTTTTTTAACCTAAGGTTAAATAACCTATGAGGCCCACACACGATCGGTTTTGACGGATAAAAACGGTCCATCAGACCATTGTCCTCTGGCTATCCTATCGTGTGTACGAGGCCATTAGCCTCCTCTTTTACTATTTCTCTGCCCTAATTAAAAAATGTCTGTTGTTTACAGAGTTCAATAGCTCACGTGGAAATATACACCAAGTGAATGACACATTACGCCAGAATGCATCTGTTTCAGATTTCCCAGGTTTCAGCGAGATACCTCATGCCTGAAATGTTTCCAAGCATGTGTCGACTTGATTCTGAGCATGCGTAAATTTTTTTAGCCGATGGTCGTGCCTACAAACAATCAGTTTTTTTCCATCGGTTAGGTATCCATAGGTTAATTTTAAAACAAGTTTCACATTTTTTAACCGATGGATAAATTACCGATGGGGCCCACACACGATCGGTTTGGTCTGATGAAAACAGTTCATCAGACCGTTCTCATTGGATTGACCGATCGTGTGTACAGGGCATTAGTCAAGTTTTCATTCTGCACCGTTATTACCATTCAGTTGATAAGGAAGATGTCATTCGCCTGCATAGCATCCTTGTTTGACGCTCCCCTGCCCCTCTCTATCAGCGTACATTAGCTAAGTGATGGACGAAAAGTGAGGGAGAAGAGAAACATTGGAATACTAGTCAGTACCAGTTTTCAAAAGTGTATTTGCTTTGGAAGAATTAATCACTTCTAATGTTGTGTGTCCTGCTTGGACTTGTGGATGTTGCTGCATTATGTAAATTAGAATGGGGTGCCTAGAGACTGTCCATCATTTTTAAAGGGTGCCTTGAGATCATCCATCATTTTTAAAGGGTGCTCCGAGACTGTCCATAATTTTTAAAGGGTGTCTCGAGATCATCCATTATTTTTAAAGGGTGCTTCAAGACTGTCCATAACTTTTAAAAAGGGTGCCTCGAGATTGTCCGTAATTTTGTTTTGCCCATAATTTTTAAAGGGTCGAGATTGTCCATATATTTTAAAGGGTGCTTCGAGACTGTCCATAATTTTGAAAGGGTGCTTCGAGATCATCCACAATTTAAAGGGTGCTTTGAGACTGTCCATAATTTTTAAATGGTGCTTTGAGACTGTCCATAATTTTTTAAAGGGTGCTTCCAGACTGTCCATCATTTTTAAAGGGTGCCTCGAGATTATCCATCATTTTTATAGGGTGCCTTGACTAAAAAAAGGTTGCAAAACACTGCATTAGATGATCTCACATTGTAGATCTAGAGCAGCTCAATGCACAGGAGGGCCTTGGAAAATAAAGCACACTGCTTTAGGAAAAATACAAATGGTTAAAGCTGAACTCTGGGATAAGTAAATATTATCTAAATACAAGAGGAATGTGTAATTTTTATTTGAATCTTGTGCGTTTGGTGTATTTCTTCCAGATCTGTGCAGTAATTCATAAAACTATGGGCCAGATTCAGGTAGAGTTGCGCTGGAGTATTTCGATATGCGCCGCGTAACTGTGAATGTGCGCCGTCGTTTCTATGTGGCCGTACCCACCAAACTAGATGCGACAGAAAACGGGCCATTTCCGATCGGCTTGACTTTCCGACGCCAGAGTCTCGTCAGCGCATAATTTCGCTTGGCGCATCAGTCGCGCCTATTGATTTCCCCTGCAAATATGCAAATGAGGGAGATTTCCCGATTCGCGAACGGATTAGCACCATACGCTGGCTACATGCGCCGCGCGTATCTCGTCCGTCCGGCGCAAAGTTATTTCTACAAATAGCTGCTTTATCTTTACTCCAGACGGCCACAGGTCAGCAGGAAAGCAGCTACAGCAGCGTTACCGACGATAAGAGCTAGCTGAGCACCCCCACTTGCAGGACAACACCTCTGTCCATGCTTGTCTGTCAACTTTTACAGCCATGGAGGAAGAAATCATAGGTCTCCATAGCCGTGATGATGGCTGACAGCTCCTGGCCTTTAGAGTTCAGCTTTCTCCTGTGTGTTTGCGGGGAACGGGAGCAGCCATCTCAGAACAAAAGTAACTTCACTGCGGGGAGGGGGAACAGGATATACTTTAGTGCCGGAATGGCGCATCTACGGGCACATTTAAACGCTCAACTGAACGCATTGCGCTGACGTTTCCCGTGAAGTGGTGCCGACGGAAGTTGTGAGCATGCGCACAAGGGGGCGAGTGAAGCCTCACTTACTGCGCATGCTCCGTGGATGATGCGCTTAACGTAAGCCTCTGCGCTGGGCTCCGCCCATCATTTACATATGATCACACCCACTTCCACTTGCGTCGGGTTACGCCAGCGCATTTTCGTTACTCCGACGCAAGTTTAGGAGCAAGTGCTATGTGAATTACAGTACTTGCGCTGAAAGTGTCGGCGGAGTAACGTAAATGAGAAACGTTACTCCAAAGTAAAGAAGCGCCCATCTACCTGAATCTGGCCCAATGTGTCTGTGCAGGAGCTTCCTGTAGTAAAGACCGGCCACTGCTGCTCTTTCTCCTTGTGCAGGGTGACTGGTCTTGACTCCACCCCTTCTTGTAGTTTCCTACAGACAGCATGTAGTGGGTGGTACTGCAAGGCCCCTCCCACAGCTCTGCTCTTTCCCCAGGCAGCACTGCTACTTAATAACCGGATTTGCAAAGACATTTGGTGCACACAGAGTAATCCTATATCCCTTTTTTCAAATCAAAGTTCTTGAGCTTTCAGTGTACAATTAATATTTCCAGATGTTCCACATAAGACAGCAAATCTTCACATTTTGAGCTCAGGTGCATTTTATAATAGGCTAACTAGCAGCACTTCTGTCCATGAAAATAGCCATTAAAAAATTACTGAGGCATTGCTAGATGGCTCAGGGCTGAATCTTCAAGTCGTACTCAATAGAGCTTCTGTGGAAATATATAACAATGCATATAATCTTAGTGACACCTTTTCTCTTTGTTACTTTGAGATAAAAATGATTAGTTGGTCACTTCATTATCTTTTCTCTAATGACACTAGCAAATTTTCCTGTTTCATACACAGCCTCCTTAATGACAATTATACGTTGATCAGAACAAACTTCGGAAGATTAGCACATTTTAGATTTTTATTTTTTGGGGGATTTCAGTGATTTTTGAAGTGGTAATTGAATATAGCAAATAGCAATCAGCGCCTGCCCATCCTCTCCCAGCCTGATATAACAGCAGTTTACTTTTTATAGATAGGAAACTTCTGGTAAAAAGCGCGGTTTTGATACAGGGTTGGGGCGTGAGAGTGTCAGATTTTCTTCCGCAAGCTCCCAGAGGGGTGCAATCTATAGGTCTCCAGCAGGTAGACTGCCTGAAGCTTTCAATGACTTTCAGCATCCGGAGAATTCTTCCTCTGAATAATTGAATGGTTTGACGTTCTCTTGGAATCTTGTCTCAGAAGGACATCTTGTGAATACAGAAATTCTAGACATGTGGTCCTCTGTACAGAAAAGGGAATGTTATTGTTGTCTGTGGTTTGGTATGTGTACCTAGAAATGAAGGGTGGCCATGCATGCATGGATTGCTGAGTAAACAGATTACTCCATCTAAGCTAAACAACACAAATGGAGGAATCGCCTTTCTACTGCTTTTGTATTCTGACACCTGACAGCCATTGCTATCAGAATACCTGAGCAGTGGCTGCATGTTATGGGGTGCAGCCACCATTTGGCTGCATATTTTCTATTGAAAACAACTACTGTTTCCCCAAAAATAAGCCTGGGTTCTATGTTAATTTTGGCAACGAAAGTCACAGTAGGGCTTATTTTCAGGGCAGGTCTTATCATGTAATGTGCTGTCTTCTCTCCTCCTCTCCCTCCCTGCCTGTCAGGAATCCCCAGTGTGAACTGAGTTAAAATGCTTATAAAATCCTACAATCCACACTATTACAGTCGTATATAATGTACAATTGTGCCCAATACCTTTTTTATAGTGCCGCTCCACGCTTCTGTGACCCCTCAGAGCTCTGTTTCCCACAATTATATTACAAAAACACACATTGTACAGTATATACTACTGTAATAGAGTGGATTATAAGATTTTACTAGGGCTTATTTTCAGGGTAGGGCTTATATTGCAGCCCTCCTGGAAAAAACACTAGGTCTTATTTTCAGGGAAACACGGTAGCTCTTCGTGAGACAGGTTGTGCTGACAGGGTCATGCACAGGTCAAATGTTAGCCGAATCAGCAGATACCAGTCAAAATTCAAGCTGTCTATGAAAGTCTTAACCACTTGACCTCTGGAAGGTTTTACCCCCTTCATGGTATTTGATCACCACTGGGATTTTTATTTTCTAGAAACTAGAAAAGACCAAAAATGTTTTCTGTTATAAAACATATCTAATAAAATCAAATTGCTTCATTAATTTAGGCCAAAATGTATTCTAATGTATGTCTTTGGAAAAGAACAAAAAATTAAATGGTGTATATTAATTGGTTTGTGTGATAGCATCTACAAACTATGGTATATATACAAAAATGTACATGTTTTTTAGCAGCTTTAACTTTCTGACTACCTGTCACATTTCTAGTGTGGTGGGCAATCAGGGATTGGTGCTAACTGACACTGACTGGGAGGGACACTAACTGACTTCAACTCAGGGGTCTCCAACCCCCGGGCTGGGGACTGGTCCGTGCCCTGTTGATGACCTAGCCACACAGCTGGAGGTGAGAGGTGACCACGGTCCGCCCAGGGCTATCACAGACCACGACTGCCGCTGTTCGGCTTTGCCCATGTGTTCCCTCCTGGCTTCTCTGCTCACCCAGCTGATGATGTCATCCTTTCAGCAGGGCAGGGGGAGCTGCAGGTCAGAATAGAGAGCTCCTCCTGCCCTGCTGGTAGGATGACATTGTTGGGCAAGCGGGGGAACCAGCAGAGGACACACGGACTGAGCATAGCCTCTGCCCTGCCAAAGGTAGGAGTCATAAGCAGGGCAGGCAGAGAATAGATTGGGGAGAGAGGAAAGGGGGGGCAAATTGCAGGGACTGTGATGGAGGAGGCTGTGATTGCTAGGGTCACTGCAGTATAAAGAGGACTGCACTCTAAAGGGGCACTGTAATCATTACAAATCCCCCTTTTACATTGCAGTGCCCCTTTACACTGCAGTCCCCTTTTTACCCGTCCACCAAACATCCCTAAGAAAATTGTCTGCCAAAAAGATTGGGTGCTGCTGCTTTAACTGACACTATCTGACATCACTAGGGACACTAATATAGTGATCAGTGATAATACTATAAACTGTCACTGTAGTATGAACACTAGATTTATCCCCATTCCTGACCAGGCCATTTTTTGCGATACGGCAACGAGTTACTTTAACTGACAATTGTGCGGTCGTGCAACACTGTACCCAAATGTTCATTTTTTTCTTTCTTTGGGGGTATTTGATCATCTCAGCTGTTTTCATTTTTGCGTTATAAACAAAACAAGACAGACAATCTTCAATCCCAATTGATTGGTTTGCACAAAAGTTATAACATCTACAAACTATAAGATATATTTATTTATTCTTACTATTAATGGCGGCGGTCAGTGACTTATAGCGGGACTGCGATATTGCGGCCGTAATTCTGAAACTAACTGACACTTTTTGGAGACCAGTGACACTAATACAGTGATCAGTGCTAAAAATATGCACTGTAACTGTACTAACTAAATAAACCATATATAAAATAGTTAAAGTTTTTAATTGAATAATATTAAAAAGAATTTTACAAAAACAGATATAAAATACAAAATAGATGACCCCATAAACTCTGATAACACCTCCAAACTGTACGATTATATAATAAACCCAGATGGTGCGGTGATTGAATACACAGTGGCGGCAGCCAGGCCCAAGTGGGAATGTCAACGTGGAGTGATTGAATCAGAAAATGAGGCCGTATAAAGATTTGCTGTACATGTTACGCGTAAGGCCCCGTACACACGAGCAGACACATTTGTTCAAATCGATCGGACAGACCGATTTGAACAAATCTGTCTGCTGGGGACATATTGGTTTGATCGTGTACACATGATCAAACCAAAATCCCCGCCGGCAGACGGCGCGCTGACTAACTAGCATACTAACCAGCAGACATATCGGGCGGATGGGTTCCCAGCCGACAGATTTGAAAGCATGCTTTCAAATCTGTCTGCTGGCCAAATCCGTCGGCTCGCCCGTACACACGATCGAATCTGTCTGCTGGGACGGTCGGGCCGACCGTTTCCAGCAGACAGATTTGATCGTGTGTACGCGGCTTTAGAGTATGCTTCTTCAGGAGCACAAAGATCAGGTAATTGTCAACCACAGAAAATCAATATTATATATTGCTGGTAAGCAATGATCATTATCCAGGAGGGATAGACGGTAGAATCTACCCGGAGCTAACACGTCTAGGTGAAAAACGATATTGGTGATGTAAACCAGCAAATGCTGAAGTAATAGAGTTCAGTGATAAAGGCATACGATCCCTCTTAAATAGTATGAAGAGTGCAAAAGAACGTGTGTGCCACCTGGCTGGGAAGGGGTTAAACATCTAGGGTGATCAAAGGGTTAACTGTGTGTCTAGTCAGTGTTTTAGTGTACTGCAGGAGATGCATTTACTAGGGGAAGGCATGGATTCAATCTGCATTCCTGTTTTGCAGGAACACAGGATCAATGCCTTCCCTCCTGTCAGAACAGTGATCTGCCTTGTTTACATAGGTAGATCGTCATTGTGCCTCTGTGTTGGTTGATCAGTGGGTGCTGGCAGACATCAAGTCCACGGTATCCACAGATCAGCTACCGCTGTGTATAATCACAGTGGGAGAGGGCCTCCAGCAGCGCCCATGCGCTCCCCCTACCTGGAAACGCCAGATCACATACCAAGTTTGTGATTCGGCGCATCAGTGCCACCTTGCTGCCGTATATTTCACTTATATGGGTGGCAAGTGGTTAACATTGACTTTAGTGTCATTTTAAGATTATCATGGACACTTGTTCTGATGACAGCTGTCTAAGAGGGAATTTCCTCTCACTTCCTGTAGTCTCTACAGCACAGGAAGTAAAGGGAAATCTATCTAACGTGACACAGACAGTAAAAAAAAAAAAGAAATTAGAAAAAGGGGGGGGGGACTGGCCTACTGGCCTTAGACACACTTGAGAAGCATGAATTGTTTTGACCAATAGCTGGATAGTAAGTGTGCGGCGATACATCGTGATCTGCAAGCTGTACAGAATTCATTAGACGCACGAGTGACAAGCGGGTCACACGTACCTGAGAAAAGCCATGAGTAAAGGACTTGGCATTGGCTGGTGATTAATTTTGTTCCTTCTGGCACTGCTGATTGCCAGCAATCACTACGTGTGCAGAGTTCCCTGTTAACAAGCTCTCCTGTAGGCAGCTTGCACTCATTATTTTTCCCTGTCAGAGTTCTGACTTTAGGAGCAGATGGAACATTTCATTGGCCTCTCAGAGGGGTACAGATATCAGTCGACAATTGACTGAACCAGCAACCTTCTTGTCGCCTGCTTTATAGTAAGCGTCAGAGCGACAACAGTGAGACCGAAGGGGTTAAATCAGCATGTTCTCCTTCGCTGTAAGCCTCGGCGGCTCGTTTTCTCCCCCCTGTGACATCATCATGGAACCTCATGTCAATATATTATTTGTTTCTTAGCTCGGCATAACAGCTCGTTTACATGGCCTTACAACATAAAAAACAAACGTATTTTTGTACCTAGAGGTCACAGGTGTGTATAGCTATCTCAACGAATCACTATACAGTGCCTTGAAAAAGTATTCATACCCCTTAAAATTTTCCACATTTTGTCATGTTACAACCAAAACCGTAAATTTATTTTATAGGAATTTTATCTGATAGACCAAAACAAAGTGGCACATAATTGTGAAGTGGAAGGTAAATGATAAATTCTTATCATTTTTTTTTTACAAATAAATATGTGAAAAGTGTGGGGTGCATTTGTATTCAGCCCCCCTGAGTCAATACTTTGTATAACCACTTTTCACTGCAGTTACAGCTGCAAGTCTTTTTGGGGATGTCTCTACCAGCTTTGCACATCTGGAGAGTGACATTTTTGCCCATTCTTCTTTGCAAAATAGCTCAAGCTCTGTCAGATTGGATGGAGAGCGTCTGTGAACAGCAATTTTCAAGTTTTGCCACAGATTCTCAATTGGATTAAGGTCAGGACTTTGACTGGGCCATTCTAACACATGAATATGCTTTGATTTAAACCATTCCATTGTAGCTCTGGCTGTATGTTTAGGGTCGTTGTTCTGCTGGAAGGTGAACCTCCGCCCCAGTCTCAAGTCTTTTATAGATTTTAACAGGTTTTCTTCTAAGATTGCCCTGTATTGTGGCTCCATCCATCTTCGTCCATCCATGCCAAATAGTAAAACTTTGGTCTCATCTGGCCAGAACACCTTCTTACACATGTTTACTGTTTCCCCCACACAGCTTTTCACTACTGGAAGCAGGACGTATTATGGCTTTTTTTTCAACAATGGCTTTCTTCTTGCCACTCTTCCATAAAGGCCAGATTTGTGGAGTGTGCGACTAATAGTTGTCCTGTAGAAAGATTCTCCCACCTGAGCTGTGAATCTCTGAAGCTAAACCAGAGTTACCATGGGACTCTTGGCTGCTTCTCTAATTAATGCTCTCCTTGCCTGGCCTATCAGTTTAGGTGGACGCCCATGTCTTGGTAGGTTTACAGTTGTGCCATACTCTTTCCATTTCCAGATGATGGATTGAATGGTGCTCCGTGAGATGTTTAAAGCTTGGGATATTTTTTTTAAACCGAACCCTACTTTAAATGTATCCACAACTTTGTCCCTGATCTGCCTGGTGTGTTTCTGTGGCCTCTGTGATGTTGTTTGTTCACAAAGGTTCTCTAACAAACCTCTGAGGGCTTCACAGAACAGCTTACGCACAGTTGGACTCTATTTACTAATTAGGCGACTTCTGAAGGCAATTGGTTCCACTATATTTTAGTTAGGAGTATCAGAGTAAAGGGGGCTGAATACAAATGCAAGCCACACTTTTCACATATTTATTTGTAAAAATTTTGGAAAATCGTTTTCCTTCCACTTCTCAAATATGTGCCACTTTGTGTTGGTCTATCACATAAAATCTCAATAATATTAATTTGAGTTTTTGGTTGTAACATGACTAAATGTGGAAAATTTCAAGGGGTATAAATACTGTACTTTTTCAAGGCACTGTACATCCAGGACTCACATGTGTGGGTTAGGAGAGTAAAGTTGCTGCTGTCTATGACTGTGCACAAACACCTGAGATGCGAGGTGCAGAAATCCATTTTTTTATGGTGCAAAGCCGTCTGTGTGGATTAGCCCTTAAATTATATATCAATTAAAGATCAATTCCAGCCAGCAAGTTAGATAAATCAATGACCTAATAGGAACAAGAAAAAGCAGCGCCACAAAATTATAAAGTCAATTGAAATCAGCAAACTCTGAGGCCTCGTACACACGATGAGATATGTCCGCTCAAACTTGTCCGACGGACAGTTTAGAGCGAACATGTCTCATCAGATTTCGGTCCGATGGCGTGTACACACCATCGGATCAAAATCCCCGCCGGCAGACAGCGTGGTGACGCGGCGGTGACGTTGACGCCGCCACGTCACCGCTACGTCACCGCACCAGGAAGTAAACACTTCCGCGCGAATGCGTCGGATCCATTCACAGGATACGACGCATGTGCGGGAAGATATGTCCGCTGGTTTGCCGTACTAACCAGCGGACATATCCGACGGACAGGTTTGTAGCGGACACATTTCAAAGCATACTTTGAAATTTGTCCGATGGACAAACCTGTCCGCTAGCCCGTACACACGATCGGATTTGTCTGCTGAAACGGTCCATCGGACTGTTTTCAGCGGACAAATTTGATCGTGTGTACGCGGCCTGAGAGTGTGATAAGCAAAAAATCCATAGATTCAATAGGTTATTAATGAAATGTCCATATGGTATGCAGGTGGTTTCCTTGCAGAAAGACTCCTACGATCCACACCACCAAGTGACATATAGACAATAAGTGCACCCTCCACCGGAAGAAAAGGCAGCTTACCAGAAGGCAAGCAATTCGGTCAGTTGGCTATGACCCAGCCACGGCCTTTTAATTCCTTAGAGCAGGGATCCTCAAACTACGGCCCTCCAGCTGTTGCAGAACTACACATCCCATGAGGCATTGTAAAACACTGACATTCACAGACATGACTAGGCATGATGGGAATTGTAGTTCCTGAACAACTGGAGGGCCGTAGTTTGAAGACCCCTGCCTTAGAGATTCCAATTGGGACAGGTTACCTCTGGGACGCGGTGACTTTCGGCTCCAAATGGTTCAGTGAAAATAAAAAATGAGAGGTGCACATAGCGTAACTCCATAAACCAGATAGTTTTCTATTTTAAAAATAGAAAATATACTCACAAACGAGCAGTAAATTCAGCATAAAAGTACAAACATTGCCGGCCGGAATGTAAGGAGCCCTCCTCCTCAGCGGGGTGACGTCACTGCGTAGCCTCCCAGATGCGTTTCGTCACTCTTAGGACGTTATCAATGGGGGTGACGTCCTAAGAGTGACGAAACGCGTCTGGAAGGCTACGCAGTGACGTCACCACGCTGGTTTATGGAGTTACGCTATGTGCGCCTCTCTTTTCCATTTTCACTGAACCATTTGAATGACAAAAATTGCATCCACAAAATCGCATAAACATGCTACAAATTACATATGCATATTAACACCATGGTACTTGGCATATCGTGGAGTAAAGACAAGTCCTGCACATCATGAACCACTGGAGGGGCTTGATGGCATAATGAGAATCTAGGAGTAAAACAGTATAAAAAACATAAATTGTTCATCTGTATGAACATCATGCATCTATGTATGCCCGACGCGTTTCATTGGGGTATACCAACTCAGGGGCGAATGCAATTGTGATCTATAAAGAAACATAACCATATGGTATAATTTTGTAGTAGAATAATATAAATAATGCATAAAGAACAAGATAGATAACCCTCTAAATCAGGGGTCTTCAAACTACGGCCCTCCAGTTGTTCAAGAACTACAATTCCCATCATGCCTAGTCATGTCTGTTAATGTCAGTGTGTTACAATGCTTCATGGGATGTGTAGTTTTACAACAGCTGGAGAGCTGTAGTTTGAGGATCCCTGCTCTAAATACTTACGTCAACTGCATAGATGTGAGCACAGGACCAGAGCCGTTGAAATTGTCTGGCATGGGAGCTGAGGTAGAGACATGTGGACAAACCGGGAGCACTGTGGATTCCCCAAAGCCAATGTGTGAATGCACAACCAATGGCATCCCAGTCTTAGTCCATAGGGTTCAACATTGAGTTGGCCCAGCCTTTGCAGCTATAACAGAAGTGTTTGACCATTCTTCCAGAAGTGCATTTGTGAGGTTAGGCACTGATGTTGGACGAGAAGGCCTGGCTCACAGTCTCCAGTCTAATTCATCCCAGAGGTGTTTTATCGGGTTAAGGTCAGGACTCTGTGAAGGCCACTCATGTTCCTCCACCCCAAACTCACTCATCCATGTCTTTATGGAAGAGAGAGATAGACCCTATTGAAATTAAATGAAGAATCTAGTGATTAATTCACTAACTCTTTGATTGACTGTTGGGCAGTTGCGTTGAAGAAATCCAGATCAAAAGTGTTCATCTTTCTTGACGGGGTTCCTGTTTTTGATTAATTTCTTATTTGGTCACATTTTTCAAAGTAATAAATCTATTCAAACCCATAAAACTGATCAACGTTTCTAGCAGATCAAACTCTTTATGGCCTTAGTTCTTTCAATCACTTGTGATTGTAAAAACAATTAAAAGCTGGTTTGAAATTGCCTGAATATAAACAGCTTTAGGATTTTCTGAATTTCTGCATCTTCAATTAAGTCATAATTAGTGTTGCTCACGAATATTCGCATTGCGAATATTCGTTATGAATATTGCATATTCGAGTATTCGCGAATAAATCGAATATCGCGGTGAATATTCGCTATTGCGAATATTCGTATTTTTTCAAATTTATTTTTAAAACAGATCACATCCTAGTGATCTCCATCGACGTCTAAAAGCATTGCTGGTATGATTAGAGAGAGACCCTGGGCCGAGTAGCTGAGGCGATCTTTTTATGTTGCCGAATATTCGCAATGCGTATATTCGTATTACGAATATTCGCGAATGTGTTCTCTGCCCTTCTGTGTTTTGTGTATAAAAAAATAAAAAAAATTTGCTTTAGTTTAGTCATATAAGTTTGTGTAAGTAGAGTTAGTGTTTAGTGCCTATTAGTTTAGTAATCCAGGAAATGATCTCCGTTTTCGCGTGTTGAAGAGAATTTCGCAATCAATTTCAAATTCGCACTAGCGAAATTTCGCAATTTTTTTTTTTTTTATAAAATATCACGAATATTCGATATTAACGAATATTCGCAAATATTCTTCTATATATTCGCGAAATATCGCGAAATCGAATATGGCGTATTCCGCTCATCACTAGTCATAATAATAAAGACTTATCTGTCATGTAAATATCTTGTGTGGTGGACTGCTACCTCATCACTACTCCTACCTTCCCTTTTCATTTCATACTGTAGAACAGCTTTTCTCAACCATTTTACCATGGATGAACCCTTTGCATAAATTTCCAGGTTATGGGGAACACCTTCTAAAAATAATTTTATATACAAATTGTGGTATGTAAGCCACACTGCATTGTTAAGAGGTCCTTCTATTGCCCTGGTGGTTGGTAAAAAGAATGTTTCTTATACTGGTGGTCCATAGCTCCCAACTGTCCCTGATTTGAAGCAATGTCCCTCTGTCCCTCTGCATTTGTAAATTGCTGCATTTGTAAATTTTAAAGTTTTTTTGATTTATTTTCTAAATAGGTTCCTTTAAGCTAGTACATTGTTGGCTTACTTACCTTTTCCTTCGATTTCCCTTCTAAATGTTTTTTTTTTTCTTTGTTTTCTTTGTCTGAATTTCTCACTTCCTGTTCCTCCTCAGCAAGCTGTTCTGGCTGACTAAACACTGCTCGGATGATGGAGTCAAGTTTACTGAGGAGAAACAGGAAGTGAGAAATTCAGAAAAAAAACATTTAGGCCGGATTCACACTAGTGCGAATTTCAGCTCTCTTATCTTTGCAGAGAGATAAAAGAAGTGTTCAGCAGATCCATTGCGTTTTAACTGCAGATTAGCTGCGAATTTGGAGACCTGGGAGAGGGGAGAGGAGAGTGGGGGAGAAGTGTATTGGGCTGAATGAGAACAAATCCTGAAGATAAATGAACACATCTGCGAATCAGCAGCATACCCATAGAAGATAATGGGCCTGAATTCGCACCTGATCCGCACCGCAAGTCATAAAATACGCACACGTTTTTTCTGCAATGCGCAGTGCGAATGCATCGCACATATGTGAACCAGCCTCATTGAAAACAATGTATTTAGAAATGTACTGCGTATTGGATGCCGTTTAACTAGATGCCGACCGCCCACCGTCGTTATATGGCGGGACGGTGGCACTGCTGGGCGAGAGCACGTAGTTAAACGTCCTCCCTTTAGCGGCCGCTAGGGGGCACGCGCGCCCCCGCTCGTCCCCCGAGTCCCGCACGCGTGCCCATCGGGCGCGATCGCCGCCGGGAACGCGCGCTCGTTTGTTACAGAGCGGGGCCCGGGAGCTTTGTATGTAAACACAAAGCTCTCGGTCCTGTCAGCAGGGGAAACGCTGATCTCCTGTTCATACAATGTATGAACAGAAGATCAGTGATTTCCCCTAGTGAGGCCACCCCCCCCATACAGTTAGAACACACCCAGGAACATACTTAACCCCTTCCCCGCCCCCTAGTGTTAACCCCTTCACTGCCAATGGCATTTTTATAGTAATCCAATGCATTTTTATAGCATTGATCGCTATAAAAATGCCAATGGTCCCAAAAATTTGTCAAAATTGTCCGATGTGTCCGCCATAATGTCTCGGTACTGAAAAAAAACGCTGATCGCCGCCATTACTAGTAAAACAAAATATTAATAAAAATGCCATAAAACTACCCCTTTTTTGTAAACGCTATAAATTTTGCGCAAACCAATCAGTAAACGCTAATTGCGAAAAAAAATTTACGAAAAATATGTAGAAGAATACATATCGGCCTAAACTGAGGAAAAAAAAATGTTTTTTTTATATATTTTTTGGGGATATTTATTATAGCAAAATGTAAAAAATATTGATTTTTTTTCAAAATAGTCGCTCTATTTTTGTTTATAGCGCAAAAAATAAAAACCGCAGAGATGATCAAATACCACCAAAAGAAAGCTCTATTTGTGGGAAAAAAAGAACGCCAATTTTGTTTGGGAGCCACATCGTACGACTTTTGTCAGTTAAAGCGACGCAGTGCCGAATCACAATAAGTGCTCTGGTCTTTGACCAGCAATATGGTTCGGGGGTTAAGTGGTTAAGCCACACTCAATTCGCATAGGTGTGAACCCGGGCTTAGAAGGGAAATCGAAGGAAAAGGTAAATGAACCAACAATGCACTAGCTTAAAGGAACCTATTTAGAAAAAAGAAAAACAAACCTATACAACCCCGTTAAAATCCAATATAAAAGATTAGTAGTGGTAAAAAAAGCCCTTGTGGATTTAATCAAACTTTTTCTTGGTTAATTCTCCTTTAAGGGTGTGTGGTTGGGGGCGTGTCCTATGCCTACATATGTTTGCTAGTAGGTGTCCCTCGTTCCCATCTCAAAATGTTGGGAGGTATGGTGGTCAGTGGGAAGAATGTCTTCCTTTAATGGCAGCTACAATAATCATCGGTGCCATTGGTTGTCTAACTAACTAACAAAAGAGAGGAAGAGCTCCACTAATGCACAGTTTGCAGTGACATTGATGCTAGAACTATGCAGACACCATACCAAAAGGTGTTCTATCAAACCCTGGTTAAAAAGGCTGCTCTAGAAAACACTCCTTTAAAACTAAGATGTCTGGCAAAACTTTTTTCTTCATTTCCTGTCCTACAGACATAACAGAGAGTTGGAGGAAATTTCTGAAAATAACGGGGAGCTCCCTTCTTAGAGAGTGGTCCATGGAAGAGGTGTCCTTTACCCAGGGCCGCCACCTGTCCTTTACCTGTAAGAGGCCTGATGGTCCCCAGGGGCCTGGCTGACCCCCTTCCATTTTTTTAAATTTTTTCTTGCATTACACCTGTAAGGGGCCCGATGGTCCCCTTACAGGCCCGGCTGGCCCCCCTCCCGTTTTTATTTATTTATTGATTTTTTTTGCATTACACCTGTAAGGGGCCTAATGGTCCCCAGGTCCCCTTACATGCCGGTCAGCCCCCCTCTCGTTTTTATTTTTGCATTACATCTGTCCCCAGGGCCCCCCCTGCTTATTATCTTGCATCAGGAGAGAAGAGATTACACTTGTTTTTTTTTTTTCGTCAGCCCCCCTCCCCCCTGGTTCTCTGCTCCAGGGGGGCCCCAAAATTTGTGATGCTGCCCTGCCTTTACCTTTTATCCAGGGGACAACTCAAAAATTACGAATCTAAGGCATCCTGAAAGCCCTTATGTTTAAAAACATAATTGGCCAATAAAGAATATCGCTTAAACTCCAAACTTTCTGCAAAACTTTAAACAAAATTATTTTTCCCAACAGATACATTTAAATTACCATTCTTGTAACTTTTCTTTTGGTAACAGCTGGTGATACACCTCTACCTTTTAATCTGCCCACAATATTCTGTGTTTGGCGTGGACTGATGGAAGCAATGACATGGACATACCATAGGAGGAGGTGCATCAGCAGCTGTTACGGGCTGCGGATTAGCAGTGAACCTTCGGAATTCAATCACTTATCATGAGATCATCAGGGATAATGTGCTTTCCTACAGGGACTTCCGTTTATCCATGTTTGATACTACTTTTCAGTCTTTGGAAAATTGAAACCATTCTCAATAACCATTTTATGACCAGAAGAGGCATTTACTAATGAATTCCTAGACCACATTTATCCATATTAGTACGAGTTACTAAACTTGATGCAGTTTGGTGCAGATTCTCAAATTAATACCCGGCTCAGATTTATTATTGAAGCCTGACAAATAAATATTTATTTTTTATTTTTTTGTAAAATCTATTAAAAAAACACACAAAAAAAAACATATTTCTTTCTCCATGCACAGCGAGAGCATAAAGAGAGCACCGATTACTGAAGCAATATAAATTATTTTAGTTTTAGTTTGTTAACTAACAAATCCCACTAGATTCCATGTCATTAACCATATTGTGATCACATGATTGGAAAAAATGCTAATCGTTACTGGGAGCTGTCAGTGACAGCATGGGCTTAAAGCTAGGAGTGCGCACATCTGCGTGCTTGTAGCTGTGAAGGTGGCGTATATTTACATATCCTTTGCATGAAAATAGTTGGGTGTCCTGCTGATCTATTGATATTTTAACCAGAAAATATAAAAATTGAGCCTTTTTTGCCTCTATAGATACTCTAACTAGAAAATATGAAAAGCAAGCATTATTTTGCCCATTACTTTTTGTGGGTAAGTACCGTATATACTCGAGCATAAGCCGACCCGAATATAAACCGAGGCACCTAATTTTACCACAAAAAAACAGGGAAAACTTATTGACTCAAGTATAAGTCTACGATGTCGATCTGCATGCCTCACTTTGCCTCACTTTGCCTCACTGTGTCCATGTGCATGCCTCACTGTGTCCATGCCTCACCTTGCCCATACCTCACTGTGCCCATGCCTCACTGTGCCCATGCCTCACGTTTAACATGGGAGTATATAAAAGAGGTGTAGGTCCCCCAGACAGCAAACCTTGCACACTTGTAGAGGAAGATATATGTGTGCCAAGTTTGGGATCCAGGGGACCTACGGCCGGCCGGTACCGGGTCCCCAAAGTCCAGGAGATCAGGTGCAAAAAGGTGACTCGAGTATAAGCCGAAGGGGGCATTTTCACCACAAAAAAATGTGCTGAAAAACGTATACTTTAGTATATACGGTATTAAAATCCAGAGGCGTAACTAGAACCTCCAGGGCCCCCCAGTGCAAAAAAATACATGAAGAGACCCCCCTGCCTCGATCTATCATGGTGCTCTTCCCACTGATTCTGAGTCCCTTTACTCCCGCAAGGCCCTTTATAGGCCTCAAAAACACATTCATGTTAATGGGTGCTCTCTTAATCAATTCAACTCAAGTCACAGAGAAAAAAAAAGGTTCCTGCACTACTTTTATGTGGTGTCATTTAAAGCGGAGTTCCGCCGAAAAATAAAAATAGTAAAAGTCAGCGGCTACAAATACTGCAGCTGCTGACTTTGTGGGGTCCTTAAGCCGATCTGTTCCTCGGCTCTCGAGTGATGCGGCTTCACTTCCTGGTTCCCTACTGCGAATGCGTGAGTCGCGCTGCGCGATCCCACTGGTCCCTGCTGTCTTCTGGGACCTGTGTGTCTCCCAGAAGACAGCGGGGGGAGTAGGTGCTGGAAGTGGCGTAGGCAACCACTGTGATCTATGCTCGGAAGTGGGAGCAAATACCTGTATAAAGCCCCGTACACACGGTCGGACATTTGCCCAACCAACAACAAAATCCGACACTTTTCGCATTTGTCCGACCGTGTGTACGTTCCATCGGGCCAACTTTTTTGGCTTTCATCGGACAAAAAGTTTGGTCTGCGAACGGACCAACTTTCAGGCAACAAAAGTCCGATGGTGCAAAGTCCGATCGTGTGTACAGCAAACCATCGGACTTTTGGACAAATTACAAATGCGCATGCTCAGAACCAATGTTAAAATCAACCAACAATAGCAGAAGTTAACCAAAGGGTGGCAGTAAAGAGCAGAAAAGAGCAGAAAAATCACGTGATGATGGAAAAGTTTTAGAAAAGTTTGCAGAAAAGTCCGAGCGTGTGTATGCTATGGGTGTGATCGGACAAATCAATTAGGACAAATATCCAAGGGAAGTTTTGTTGGATGTCCGACCGTGTGTACGGGCCTTTACACAGGTATCTGCTCCCTTCAAAAAAGCGGAAGTTCCATTTTTGGGGGGAACTCCGCTTTAAGTGCCATAGACTGCAAAGTAAATCACAAAAGTCACAAGCAAGTTGCAAGGAAGTAGCAAGGAAAATACAATCAAGCCCCATAGAAGTGGTAAGAAAAACGCAAGTAAGTCGCAAGCAATTACTTACTGTTCTGCAGCGGGATCCTTTTACATGTTCTGCAGTGGGACCGTGCATAGTAACGAAATGTCAAGGCCCAGTCACAAGTGCAACCTCTGTGACCCTGGTAGTTCCGCCACTGTTAAAATCAAAGACAGGCATACAACAGAATTTTTACAGCTGTTATGAGCTACTGGTGTTGGTATGCCAGGATATTAAAAAGCTTTGTACATTTACCACAAAATTCATTTTTTGTCCCATCCGTTTAGGGAGGACACTGACAACTTGGTCTGGAGGATCACATAGTGGAAATGTTTAGGTATCCACATAATGATCCAGGAAGTCAGGCCACTCTCTGGTACAGATCAATGCTGGTGTAAAAGGGACCTATATCCCAGCCTCCCTTACACTGGTGTACTTAAACCTGTTCAGGATAAGAAAAAAGGAAAATCTTTCCAAGTTCTAACTGGCAGATGGTAAGCTATGCATTACAACCATCTTCTTGAAAGCACTGTGACCCCTGGTGTTGCTTTGTGTGCCGCTCAGGCCCACTGATATGGGGAATGTATGTGGACTCCTTCATCTCCCCTGCAGGTAGTGCTGGCAAGAGACAGAGCTAGTCCTGGATCTTAGCTATAGCATAAGAGAGAAGAAAGAGGTGATCTAATGCGTACATCCATGTGGTCCTATGGTGGTGATGGGACTCTAACCCGACCACCCCAACGCGTTTTGCTCCCCCCAAGATTAATTAAAATACCCATGATTAAGCTCTGCAGGTGGAGCGAAACACATTGGGGGTGTGGCCCGGTTGGAGTCAAAGCTGGGGTTGTCACTCTCATCACCATCGTAGGACCACATGGATGTGCGCCATTAGGGATCACCTCTTTCTTCCTCCTTGAAAGCACTATCAGAGCCCACTAAAAAATTCTCATTTCTAATGTATGGTTAGGGTTTCCACGCTTCCAATATGACAACACTTGGTTTGTGAATGCCCTATCGTCAGGCCTAGCACTGTCCTGTGGGAGACATGGGCATGCCCAAACCTATGCAAATGGTGAATTTTAGAAAGCGCCAGCTGTTTTGCCAGGAGGAAGATCATGCTGTAAAAGGTTAAATTTGGTACCTTATGATGCCAGCTAGCTTAGCCTTTGTTGTTTGGAACATGTCACTTTTAAACCACATTTTATTTGCAAATGAGGCAGACATATTTTAATTGTTGTCTACAGTGAGTACTACTTTAGACATCAAAGTGTATAGTTAATTGCACAACTCTTCAACATAGTCATTAAGTAACAAATAGTATGAAAACCTGAAATGAAGTGCAGCGTGCTGTTAAAAGGAAGACAGCTACAAGCAAGCTGTGATTTATTGAGTAGAACCTTGCATACACAAATCCAAAAATGCATTTTCTTAAGTCTAATCTTCCCAAATCGAAATATTTGTGTTATCAATCAAAAGTTAACACAATTTTCTTCCCATTTACATGTCTTATGTTTCAATTTAAAGAGGAATTCCACTTTTAATATGAAGATCATAGCAAAAATATTTGACAATTGTCTAAGCTCAGCTCCTTAGTTAATCCCTCTGGTTATCTTTCCTTCCTTATCTCTTATCTTATGTCTATAACATGTGTTTTTTCTTTCTATATGCTAGTAGGCGGGGGGGGGGGGTAGGTTGCAAGTCATGTGACAGGAAGTACTTCCCATCCTTGATGTTTCCCATCTGTTTTGGTGCCTAGCAAGGGTCACATGAGAGGCTTACCCTGGGGTGGGCTTTTCTGGGCTATACTAGGCACTTTGTACAGGGTCACTGCCATACACATGGGGGACCTTTACTTGAGCCACACTCATGACCTGGTCAATGGCAAACATGAACAAACTCTAGTAAATTCTCTTGATGTCGGCGATTCAGTTTGCATGTGCAGCGCTATATAAGTTTTCATTCATTCATGTCATAAGCATTACTTGTGCATTTAGAAGGGACACACAGAGTCAATTCCCCTTCCACCTGTCCAGCTTATCACCGCTACCTCACTCCCAGTAACAGTATGGGGTCCGGCAATGCACTTCATTTAACTTAAATGTTTAACTTAAGTACTACAGGATGAGGGCCCTGATGATGCAGATCTTTTCCCCTTGCTATAAGGGAATCCCGGCTGGAGTGCCGACAACAACTCTCTTGCTGCAAGATGCTGTCTCAGCCGTCACATGTGTATACTTAACAACTGGCTGCTAGAGAACATGCGTTAACCTTGGTAACCACAGTATCTTCATATTGCATTAACTTTTTGTACTGATGTCTTTATATCCTAAAGTGTCTAATGACCCGAGCTGTAGACTATATGTGTCGGTTACTTACATTGCACCCCTTTAGTAACTTCAGAATAGGCAGAGGCAAAGTTTCAAAAGTTTTATTTGGTGAATAACTTAACATGAAGACAATGACAATATACAAACCAAGATAAAGTGCAAACATTCCCGAACATCCCTAGTCCCTAACTACAGATTTGTGGCTTCCCCAGCATACCTGTTCAAGTAAAGTCCAATGTTGGTTGGGTCCATGTCTGGAGTTTAGTTAAGGCTTCGGCAAGACATAGGTCATCTGGGCTCCACTCACAGCATCGGGCAAAGCACCCCTCTCTGACTGCATGTAGATTTCCCTGCCACCACCCACACTGGACTCCCTGTCCCTTTTATTGCACCCAGGACTGCGAGGAGGGTCAGACCCAAGAAAAACCTGGGAATGCAGGTACCTTTAAATTACCATTGGGGCAGCAGTAACCTCTACCTGCCTACACACTTTCTTCATTGACTCCCCCCCTATCCGTCTCCTTTGTTTTATTATCTTTCAGACCTTGCGCCTGTTACCTAAGTTGTCTATGTAGCTTTTAAAAAAAAATCTGTAACTTTTTTGTACGTTGCTTTAGGGGACTGTAATTTTACACATTGCTTTTCTCTTAGTAATTGCATTAGCTAGATGACTATATTTAAAAATTGCATTGTAGTGTGCATTAAATATATAACAAAGCAAGCTGTTAGATGAGTCTCAGTGTTTGTGAAAATGTACCAAAACAGGAAAATGGATCTATGTTTTTAAAACAAAGCAACTGTTGCTTCTTGCTTTTTGCTATACTTTAGGTCAGAGGTGCCCAACCTTTTGAAGAGCGAGGGCCACTTAAGCAACTTGGTAACTTGGCCACAATGAGCAGAGCGGGCGGATGACAGGTCACGGCTACTCTATAGGTCCTCCGATCCGCCCAGATGAAAGGATACAAATTCCCTTTTTGTTTTTCGGATTGGAGGTAGGCAGGCGTAAACGGACATCTGTCGCTCTGTAGAGGTGAATTGAGGGTCCCATTTGGTCGGGCTAATCGTTTGAAAAGGGCCACTGGTTGGCCACCCCTGTTTAAGGTCCTCACTGTCTGTTAATCAAGATGGAATATCAGCCCCATCAGTTTTACACAACCCTACAGGCCAAACAACAGCTTCATTTCAAATAAAGAACTGGCTCCTAATAGTATATCAAAAACATTGTACCTCTTATTAGTTATTATCCCATATCATTAGTTAGTAGGTTTGGAATACCCATGCAGAAAGAGATAAGGCCACCTGAGTGGTCGTTTTTAGCGATTGTGGGTGATACGGGAACAGTTGCTTTTGTCCCATTGTAAGATACATTTATTGTAAGAAAAGCCAACACACCTGAGTTGTAAAGATCAAGAAAGGAGTCCTTTAAAACTCACAAAAATCTGTCTTTTCCCTTCATGTTTTTCTAACTGAACTGAGCAGTTGAGTGTTGACTTCCCTTATGATGCTGTCTATGGTGCCTCCACTGCTGAGCACCCATCTTCACTGAATGGGCCAACAGGGTATGTGTACGAGGTGGTGCTACATTCTCCATAAGATAAATGAAACTGGTAGTCTATGTCAGCACAATACATTATATTCCCCCTTCCCTCTGCATAGCAACGAAGAGGATGTTTGGCTCAGTTGGCTGACCTGAGCTGTCATGTTTGTACATCTGCCACTGGATCTGAGAGTGTTGGGGTCATGCATGCATGTCTAACCACCCTAGTAGGAATTCGGAAACATTTTAAATAAATAAAAAGAAAGAAAATTAAGGAGCAGTCTGTTACCATTCCAGAATATTTGCCACTCTGACTGTTATCACATGGAGCTATAGCGCAATTCTGGGGCCAATGACTGTTTTTTTTTCACACAGCAATGAACTGAGCCCAACTAAAAAATGAGTATCAGTTCCTTTGATTTTCTGCTATGAAAATTATTGAGGCCACAAGCGTTCTTGAAACAGGGTCACAAGCGTTCTCAGACACACAAACACTGTTGGGTAATGGAGTCTTTGCCAAATCGCCAGTCCAGGTCTGCACAGCTACGAATAGCATAGAGCGTGTTTCTAAAGCATTAATATATGGCAAAATGACACGATATAACGAAGATCGGGCATGATTATCATGATAATGATGAAATTATATGGGCCAGTGGCTCTAAATGAGAGAATTTATCCCAGCGCTGTTAAACTATGTGATAGTAGACACTTCTACAATTACCTGGCTTGTCTTATTTATGATCGCGTATCGCCAACTGTGACACAAATGCTTTAATTACTCAGACATTCCACGCGGAGGTTGGTGTAATAATAACTTAATGGTCTAATGAAGCACTGATGTAAAGTGTGCAAACATGGTGTTTGGTCGTGCATGGATGCATGATGGAGGTTACAAAAAGATCAGAAGCACTTAAAGTTCTGTAAAGTGAATGAAGCAAAAGATGTTTAACCACTTCAGTACCGTGGGTGTTTTTTAGATTTGGTGTTTACAAGACTAAAACAGTTTTTTTTTTTACTCGAAAATTACTTAAAACCCCCAAACATTTTTTCTAACAACCTAGAGAATAAAATGGCGATCATTGCAATACTTCACACCATATTTGCGCAGCGGTCCTACAAGCGCACTTTTTTTGGAAAAAATTCAATTTTGAATTAAAAAATAAAACAGCAATAAATTTGGCCCAATTTTTTTATTTATTGTGAAAGATAATGCTACGCCGAGTAAAATGATACCCAACATGTCAGGCTTACAAATTGCGCCCGCTTGTGGCATGGCGTCAAACTTTACCCTTAAAAATCTCTATAGGCGACGTTTAAAAAATTCTATAGGTTGCATTTTTTGAGTTACAGAGGAGGTCTAGGGCTAGAATTATTGCTCTCGCTATAACGATCGCGGCGATACCTCACTTGTGTGGTTTGAACACCGTTTTCATATGCAGGCGCTACTCACGTATGCGTTCGCTTCTGCGCGCGAGCTCGTTGGGACGGGGCGCTTTAACATTTTTATTTTTCTTATTTATTTTTAATGTTTTTATTATTTTTTACTCTGGAAAAAAAAATTGATCACTTTTATTCCTATTACAAGGAATGTAAACATCCCTTGTAAAAGAAAAAAACATGACAGGTCCTCTTAAATATGAGATCTGGGGTCAAAAAGACCTCAGATCTCATATTTAGACTAAAATGCAAAAAAAAATAAAAAATTAAACTGTCATTTTTTCAAATGACAGAAAAAAAAATGTTTCTTTAAGACGCTGGGCGGGACTGACGTTTTGACGTCAATTCCGCCCAGCAGAGCTATGGGGACGGGTGAGGGACATTTTTCCCTCACTCGCATTCCCCACACAGCAGCCGAGCGCACCCGATCGCCTCCGCCGATACCGACGGCTCCGGTAAGCGGCGGAGAGCGCGGGAGAGCGGCGGGAGGGGGGCTCTCTCCCGCCGCAAAGACCACCGTTATCTTTTACAGGACCGCTCACACTAAAGATGGATATCTTGGTTGTGGGAGAAGCTGCTGCCGTTACCGAGATATCCATCTTTAAAGTGCCGCTGTATAAAGTCGTAAGGCGGTCTGGAAGTGGTTAAAAGAAGAAAACTGTTAAAAATGACTAAACAGGACAGTAAACCTGCTTATAGACATAGTCAGTCATTGGACTGTGATGCCACGTACACACGACCGTTTTTCATGACGAGAAAAATGCAATTTTTTTAATTGATCATTAAAAATGACCATGCGTACGCTTTGACGAGAAAAAAACGTGCATGCTCAGAAGCAAGTTATGAGATGGGACCACTCGGTCTGGTAAAACTAGCATTCGTAATGGAGATAGCACATTCATCACGCTGTAACAGACTGAAAAGCGCAAATCGGCTCTCACTAAACTTTTACTAACACAAAATCAGCAAAATCAGCCCAAAGGGTGGCGCCATCTGAATGGAACTTCCCCTTTATAGTCCCGTCATTTGTGTTGTACGTCACCGCGCTTTGCTCGGGCATTTTTTTATCACGATCGTTTGTATGCAAGGCAGGCTTAACAAGAATCATGTCGAGAAAAACATAGTTGTGTTCATGACATTAAAAACGGTCGTGTGTACGCGGCATAACAAAGTACGACTGCCCTAGTGTAATCCAATTTTTTATAAGGATAAAATCTGTTGTTTTTCTGTTTTAAAATGTTGTTTCCTCCTTCACTGATGGGCACTGATGAGGCTGCACTGACATGCACTAATGAGGTGGCACAGATGGGCACTGATGAGTTGGCACTGATAAGGTGGTACCGATGGGCACTGATGAGGAGGCACTAATATGTAGAATTGATCGGCACTGATAGGCGGCAGTGATAGGCGGCACTGATAGGTGGCAATAATATGCAGCACTGATGGGCACTAATATGCAGCAATGATTTTCACTGATAGTCGGCACTGATGGGCACTTATAGGCGGCACTGACAGGCGGCACTGATGGGCACTAATAGATGGCACTGATGGACAGCACTGATGATGAGGTACTGACTGGCAACTGATTGGCCTCTGTGAAGGGCACTGTCAGGCGTTACTGATGGGCACTTATTGGCACTTTGGTGGGCACTGACTGGCAGCTGATGGGCAGTGATTGGCAGATGTGGTGGGCACCTCCATGGGGGTTGAGCTGATAATAAATGCGATGATTATCAGCGCAGACCCCCCCCCCCCCCTCTACAGGAGAGCCGCTGATCGGCTCTCCTGTCAGCGCGAACCTAGGAAAGCCTACATCATACCCAGCACACAATCAGAGTTTCAGTGTGTCAAACTGACACACCACATCACTAATCGCAGCGGGATCATGGCTTATCCTGCTGGACGTCATATGACTGGGATGCAGGGAGACAGAATTTTAACAAATAATTTACTGGGGAGTTTTAATTTGATTGTGCTTATATTATTTGTAGAAACATGCTGAGGGTTTGATTCTACTTTAAAGAGAAACTCCACTCTCCCCCAAGGTATCCCCCCTTACCTTTTTCACTGGATTATCCACAAAAAAACACACTCGCCCAGTCCCGCGCCTCCACGCCTTGACCCTATTAGGAGCTAATTATCTTTTCCTGACTCTTGCACAAGAACCAGGAAGAGGCAGCTGAACCCTGATGATGCCCCGTGGCGCATGCACTGAGTATCCCAGGAGGCTGTGACTCTGATGAGTCCATTATTCTTGCCTTGGAAAGAATCCAGGAAGTGCATGGATACATATGGGTATTAAATTGTGACAAGGGGTATGGAAGTGGAATTATGGAAAGTGCAAGCCAACCTATCCTTCCAGTCCTAGGATCTATACAGTCCTGCCAATCGGCAAAGTCAGGATTGTGTCCTTACATTTTGTATTGCAGAATAACAGTAATAGCTGTAACTGGACAGTGTAGAGCACAGGTGTCAAACACAAGGCCCGCGGGCCGAATCTGGCCCTCCAGGCCATTTCATGGGGCCCTCTAACCTCTCCTGCAGCAGCAGGAGAGCTCCAGCCCTCCTCTGGTCCTCCTCCAGACCCTTACTTTCTGCTTTCAAGCAATGCATTCAGCTTCTTCCCAGCAGCAGCATAAGGAAAGGGAGGTACACTGTGATGTAAGTAAGAGGGGGGGACTCAACTTTTGATAGTGGGGTGGCTCTTATCATCTAATGTAAGGGGAGGGGATGCACGGGACATCTAATCTTACAGATATAACCGACCCTTTTGAGGGCAATCATAATGCTGATGTGGCCCACAATGAAATTGAGTTTGACACCCCTGGTGTAGAGGAAGCAGCAGATTCATGAGCTCATCCCTCTGCTCGCTCTGCTTTCTCCTTCTGTCAACAAGTTCCTTGACATCGCATGGGCATGCAGTTCCCCCGATTGGCTTTAAGCCCTACTCCTCTCTCTTTCAGTCTGTGTTCGCACTGTACAAGTCAAGTAGGCCTGATAGCTGTCACGTGCATATGCCCATTGCTGAAGAGCCTTTTTAATTTATTAATAATTCCTTGTGATTCAGCTGTGCTCATTCCCTCCATCCGTCTCAGAGGAAAGTCGCCTAACTGCCTCTGAGAAACTATTATTTGCAAATCTGCTTTGTGACAGCAAATCTCACAGCATTTCTAATTTGCATCCCAAGCTTTATAAATGACTTTAATTATCCCAGAGCAAATTCACACCAGCCTCCAGGATTGTGAACGCAGCCTGCTAGTCACCAGGACAATCAAAAGAGCTTACCTCGACATTTTCTGCTGCATAATTCCTGCAATTCACCTGCGTGCCCCCCTTCCTCTGGGACGCCTCTCAAATCTTTTGTTCCCTTAAACGCATCAGGAGAGCAATTATTTCACCTCTCTTTGCACCATTATTTTTAGTATTGATTTTATTCTTTCATATCTAAAGCTCTTCCTAGTTAAGTTTCTGTTCTGGGAAAGAAGGCTGCATAGAAGTAACTTTCCTACCTGAAAAAAAAAAAAAAGATCGAATTTTAAGGCAATGGTTACATTGAGGCAAAACTAAACCCAAATCCCTTGGCAGGCGATTCTCTGCCATAGCAACCAATCCCAATTTATCTGGCGAGGACTTCTGAGCTTGGAGATATTTTCTATAACTCTTACAAGAGCCTGGGGATTGTGATAGAGAATGGCATTGACAATGTACATGGCTCCTAAGAGAAAAAAAAATGTTAAATGAATTACTGATATAGTTGTTAAAGATTCAATTAATTGCAGTGTTTACTTGTTATTTAAGGGATAAATGTACTTTTTGCAAAAAAATGTCATTACTGCAGTAGGCAGATATTCTTATCATAATTGTAGCTGTCAAGAGGGATCTTTATCTAAAGTAATGTGTAATTTGAATTGCCAGGAATGTGTATATCTTCTGGAACTGTGTACACTGTCAATAGGAACGCAATGTACTCTGAAGCCACGTACACACGATCGGTTCAAACCGATAAAAAAGGACTGAAGTTCATTTTTATCGGTCCAAATCGATCGTGTGTAGGCCCCATCGGTCCGTTATCCTTCGGTCCAAAAACAGATGGCTTGCTTTAAAATTGAACCGATGGACGGCTAACTGATAGATCAAAATCAATCGTTAGTACGCACGAGCATCGGTTAAAAATCCACGCATGCTCAGAATCAAGTCAACGCATGCTTGGAAGCATTCAACTTCGTTTTTTTCATCACGTCGTTGTGTTTTACGTCACCATGTTCTAAAAAGGTCGGTTCATGAACCGATGGTGTGTAGGCACATCAGTCCATCAGTCAGCTTCATCGGTGAACCGATGAAAACGATCCGTCGGACCGTTCTCATTGGATGGACCGATCGTGTGTACAGGGCTTGAGATGTTGGGGCAGAACCTGTGGGCAGTTGGTTGTTACCATTACTGAATGGCATTTAGGACCTTGATGAGACTTTCGGGACTTGTACGGAAAGGCAAAACAGGAAGCAGGTCAAATGCAAGTCAGAGGAAGGCCAACTGCAGGTCAAATGGACCTGTCAATAAATTCCTAATGATCTTCGAAGCATCTCGAACTAAAGTCAACCTGATGACTAATGCCACGTACACATGATCGGTTCGTCTGATAAAAACGTCAGACGTACCGATCGTGTGTGGGCCCCATCAGTATTTTTCCCATCGGTGAAAAAACTTAGAACCTGTTTTAAAATTATCTGATGGTTAAGAAACCGATAGAAAAAACGAACGCATGCTTAGAATCAATTTGATGCTTGCTCAGAAGCATTGAACTTCATTTTTCTCAGCACGTCGTTGTGTTTTACGTCACCGCGTTCTCACACGAACGGTTCTTTAACTGATGGTGTGTAGGCATGAAAAAAATCCATCAGACCGTTTTCATCAGATGAACCGATCGTGTGTACAGGGGATAACTTACCCATTCACTATGATTATTAAATCCCTTGGTTCAATGAATCAGATCCTGATATAGCAGGCATCCAATTCAGAAAGTAAGATCACAAAATATGCCATTTTCACTGACAAAGTGGTTCCCTTGATATTAAATCCCACTATATTTTTTACCAGCTGTATAAAAACGACTTAAATAATTTGAAGAAATAATTCTGGATGGCTGCACTTCCAAAAAATCCTTTTATTGAAGCTTCATATGACAAGTGATTGACAGATGGAGCAGGGGACAAAGAGGTAGATGCGTTTCACGCAAATATCAGCACTTAGTCATTGGTAATGACTGACTGAGCGCTGATATTTGCACAAAACATGTCTACCTCTTTGTCCCCTGCTCCATCTGTCAACCACTTGTCATATGACACTTCAATAAAAGGATTTTTGGAAGTGCAGCCTTACGGAATTATTTCTTCACTTTACACAGCATGCAAGCTGGGCTGGCACCTGACTAGTGTGTGTGGGGATTAACCAGAGACTCACTCACCTGGAGCAGCTTTTCTTGTTTCATTACTTAAATAATTTAGTGAAGTGCCCTATTACAAAATTAACAAATCAACATCACAAATATTAGAATTAAATATTACCCCAAAAATAGAAAAGACTCCTAAAATCCCATCACCCATACTTTTGGAAACCCATTGGTTTAATATACTTCGATGTCCAAAGCTATAAACTGCCATTGGCATGTTTACCTATTGAACTCAAATGTCTATTGACCTTTGAATCGCCTATCACTGGTAGATAAGTGATTATTAAAATGCTGATACTCCCCAAAACATAATGCATGTTCTGCTTTATCTTGATCCCTGTTCCCAAAAATTTACTTTCAATGGCTTAAAAAATGCATTACACATCTAATAATCCCTTATGTAAACTTAACATCTTTAACAAGAACAAATTGATGAGGGTGAATGGGGCTTCCTGACCTCTTTCAGTATTACCGAGCCTCCAGCCTCCAGCTCAACACGGCGGGCGCAGGCACCGTATAGCGCTGACCCACAGCTCGGCTATTTACGGAAATCTGGTGACGCGCCTTGTGCGACATGGGAACTGTTTCGCCAGACGTCAATCATCTAACCCAGGGATAGGAATGCCCAGTCCCGCGGAAATCAGAACCCCGAAGCCGGGGAGAAAATCACAATATAACGGTATTTACGGCGATAAAAAAAAAAAAATCTGCATACTGTAAATGTCATTAGTATCCTGGATGTAATGTTAGAATTTTTTTTTAGGGTGAACCCCCGCTTAAATCATTCACAACTCTTATTCAGGAATACTGCATACCTTATACAGAATCTACGAAGGGCTTCTGAATCCTTAGTAATGTGACTATAGTATTTATAGATATGTAATCAGCTCTAAATACTCTCACTAAAGTACTTTTTTTACTTTACAACTATCTGAATCAAAGGTCTCTGTACTCTAAGATCCATACAATGACCAAATAGGAAAGTGAAATAGGTCGAGATTTTTCCGACCTCCAATGGCTCAAAGCCCTGAAAAGCACATTTCATTTGCACTGTTCCAATAATTGGGAAATTCATCAAAAGGGTATAAATTGATGATATTTTATATAGACCAGGGGTAGGCAACCTGGGGCTTGCCAGCTGTTGTAGAACTACAAGTCCCATCATGCCTCTGGGAGTAATTGTAACTGCTAGCCTTGCAATGCCTCATGGGAAATGTAGTTCCACAACAGCTGAAGGGCCCCAGATTGCCTACCACTGATATAGACTACATAAGATCCCATCTGTTTGCGGAGAGCTCAGATCTATTATTCATCAACTATAGCATTGTAAATCTCTTAGATCGTATTGGAACCAAGGCTTCTTTCTCATTGCAGAAAGAACAGGACCTCAATGACCCCCAAGGTTGAAGTAGCATTGTTAAACATTGATATTTATGGATTCCATAGAAAACTTAAAATCATAGTATCATAGTTCCTCATCTGCTAATATCATCAGAAGTTTCTAGAACTACTAACCCCCCCCCCCCCGAGCATAGAGATGTAATAAAATACGTACATTCACAATGCTCCATGCAAAGAATGGTAACATTATAAATACTGAGTAAGCGGATATTTAACCTCCCTGGCGGTATGATTCTTTCAGATTTTAGGTGCTAAAAGCGGTACCATTATTTGCAAGGGAATTTGGCGTTTTATACTGTAGGCTTGTAATTCTTAGGAATAACTCACTGAAATCTATCCAAACAAGAGTCTAATAGGCATCCTGGGTATGATTTTTTTTTTTTTTTCTTATTAAAAATTATAATATAATAAAAATTTATAAAAAATTATAACAAATAATAATATAATTATAGTAAAAATTATTCAATAATGTAATCAAATCAAAATCACTGAAATTTGCTCAGTTGCAGAATTTTTGCTGTCATTATTTTTTTTTTTTTATGACGAATTTCCCCACAAATCGCTATCGCTAAATTCTGCAAGTGATTCTGATTTATTATCGCTGTTTTTTAGCTGCTCTAAAACAATTTTTGCCATAAAGGGACACTTTTGGTTGCTATGGGCAATCTACAGTTTGCAGGGAGAAAGAACAGTTTTTATTATATAAAAGGACATGTAGTGTACAGGGCAGACCACTAGGGACATGGGGGGTGTGTATTTTTTACATACAGTACTGTAATCTATAAGATTACAGTGTACTGTATGTATAGTGTTTGTTTACCTTTTTAAATTTGGCGCCGTTCCCCCCCCTACGTCGCGACGCTCGCAGGGAAGGGAATCGGCGGAACACACAGCATCAGGCGGACATCCGCCCGCCGTGTACTGCGGGGATTCATCGCTGGATCGCAGAGAAAAGGTAAGTAAACTTTTTTCTGCATCCAGCGAGGCAAGTCCGTGTGTGGCACGGGGTTACCGATCTTAGCTTTAAAATCTCACCCCGTGCCACACACGGGAAGACCGCCAGGGAGGTTAAGGAACAAATCCTTACGGGATCCGTTAGTATGAAGAGCCCTAAATGTACAAATTAATAATGTTTCCAGTGCAACAATGTTGTTTCTGTGGTCCCCCTAACATAAATTGTAACAACAATGTACCTTTTCTTTTCTCTCTATAAAAAAAATATAGACATACTGTTAAAAAAAAAACACAGATTCTGCCACACTGGCACTCTTAATAGACACCTACCCTCCTAGAGCGTACACTCCTTGCTTAGGTATACAATAACTCATGGCAACCTCAGATATGGTGGCCTTACACAGGAATTAAGCGATATACTCTTCTAATATCCAATACTTTATACTCAGACAACTTGTCACAACTCCACAAGTAATACTACAGTGGACCTGGCTACACCCGATATCTAGTTGTCTACCTTGAGGTTGTAATCCCAATACATTGTGTTGACACCCTTTCCCCTTAAAACTTTCCTGTACCTTATTCTGTTGTACAAAAACTTGTGAAATTTAGATTGAAAAAAAACAGTACATGTGCAAGATTTTTAGTAATAAGTATTAGTATTGAGAATACATAAACTCCTTTACGACAGCATTATGCATAAATGAGGCAGCAGGTCGTGTGGGCCTCATCAGCGAGCCATCGCATTCATGTGCCACTGTCTTCTTCTGGGGCATGCTCCATCAGTGTCTACAGAACTGAAAACTCACAGTCAACTACCGACGATTGGGAGCTGGTATGATGTCAACTTTGTGCAGCCACAGTGCCGCATTATTGGAATCCCTTCCTACCAGCCTCACTTCTGACGTTGGCAAGGCAAAAAAATAAATAATAATAATTAGAATATAAACATACAATTAACAAATACATAAAAAAACATAACATGAATACAGTAGGGCCAAAACAACGAAGGTAATCGATTAATCATCAACTAATCGATTGTGAAATTAATCGATTACTATTTTCATAATCGATTAGTCAGCCAGAAACATAATGGGTTAAAAAAAAAAAAATTATCCCGTTATAGTACAAAAAGAGCAAATAATCACTAATGTTAACATTATATTAATATGAAAAATCTTTGTACATTCACTGAATGAAAGAATGTTGTTTGAAATTTTCACTTGCTTTTAACATTATTTTAAAATGAATGTCATTTCTGAATGAAAACCGCATGCACTGTCTGAGAATTCCTTTGACCCAGATGTTTTCTATTATTTTTAAACTTTCCCGTCACTGTGTGTGAGGGCTTACCTTGAGTGGAGTCCATTTTGCAGACTGTAAGTTCACCCTTGCAGGTACACACAGCCCACAGTAATAAGGTACACACTATCTGGGCTGTGAGTCCGTGCACGGGGGCTAGTCTTGTATAGCCAGGTCCAGGATTCCAGAATTTAGAGTAGGGTCAGAAGCCGGGGTCAGTCCTGTAGCTGAGCAGACGGGGCACAAGCTGTGGGTCAAGGGCTGGAGAAGGCAGGGAGAATCCGAATCTACAGCCGGGGTCAAAGGGTAGGAGACATCAGCATTCCAGGGTACATAAGCCAAAAGGTCAGAAGCCGGGGTCAGTCTTGTAGCTAGAGATAACCACAGGAACCGTTGGCACAGACAGGATGATCAGAGCACAATGAACTGACACCTCCCTCATAGTGAGGCAGGGCTTTATATCCTGGTTGATTAGGAAACCTCCCTCAGCTGGACCAGGATAGACAAGTGCAGATAGTAGGGAGATCATGCAATCAGCACATAGTTCAGCACCAGGCTCCGACGGACAGCAAGCAGAATCTAAACTGAGAAGTGGCTCAGAGGGAAATGACCCAGAGTAGCAACGCAGAGGTCCTGGGTTCAATTCCACCCAGAGCCACTTGAGGCGTGACCACGCCTCGCTGTCTGTTTGGCATGGTAGCGACCATGACACTGTGGTTCCGCGTCACTGTGGTTGAAAACTAACATCGACTTGACCCTACTGACGATTAGAAAATCTAACGAACGTTCTTAAAAAATGTTTTTTTGAGGGAAGACGTTGTTTTAAGGCCACACTTTTTTCTTAAGGTTATTAACCGATTAATCGATTAATCAAAACAATAATCGGACAACTAATCGATTATGAAAATAATCGTTAGTTGCAGCCCTAGAATACAGCATATGAAAGGCAATGAAGAAAACATTTTTTTTTTCTCTAAATGGTTCATTACATAAAACATTATTTTAGTTATCTACAAATTCCAGGAAAGCAAAATAGTAAGTAGAGAAATCACAAAAAGATGATGGACGGCATCATGTTAGCAGTAAAATAGACAAAAGACTAGAGTACGTTTCTGGGTCACAGTGACAACATTATTTTTACCTATCACAGCTGACTGTAATGGAATTGTTGCAGGCTTTCCAAGCACAAGACCCCATCATTAGTATATTAAAGGTGTCACCTCACCCTGGCATCACCGAGAGTAATTTGTGCCTCTCTAGCTTGTGTTATTCTTGTCAGAAAGTTGTAGCTCCTTTTTTTTCTCCAGACCAGCAACAAAGTGCCCGGTTGTAAAACAACCTGTCTGTCTCTCTATGGGAATGGGAAAGACATATTTTCATGACAAGGGAGGCAGCGTATCGGCAAGTTAAAGTATAGGCAATTTGTCCTATTGCTGTTATAGATCAGTGCCATTTTTTTATTTAATTACTTTTTAGTGTTTGGTACTTTTATAGGGCTGTAAGGCTAAACTTTATTCTGCTTATATTTTATCCTCCCTGGATCCTCACTCTCCCCCTCACCAACATGCTAATGAAATGTATCAACGAAAACCATTCAGGTTTCATTACAAGACTCAGCAACCTCATATCTGGGTCTTTGTGCTTCTCTATGCAATACTGACAGTTCTTGGCTGGTGGGAGGGGCTGGCAGAGTGCTGTACATGTAATGGATAAACTCTCGCGCCTTAAAGTGTTAAATGCAGCAGCTGTCTCTAAATCATGTGATTATAATGGATGATGGTGTCACAAAGATCTAAACTTCTGTGATAAAACAGCGCTTGCTAAATCAAGCGGAAACAAAAAACTCACATAACTGTGCAATCACAATGTGCAAATTATCAAAGTGAAACAACAAAATGAATATGTGTATGCAGCTATTCATAAGTCCGTAGTAATTATTATAAACTTATTTTGCCAAGAAGAAATGCTCTTGTTCTCTGTTAAAATCCCACAATATAGTGATAATAGTAAGAAGTTCTCCCAAAACGACTCATAGAAGTAAGGTGAAGATCCCTACTCACCAAATGTTGTTGGCCCTCAATATCAAAAGACAAGAGAGGTCAAATGAGCTTGGCGGCCTCAATGACCAGAGGATCCACGAACCAGCTTATATCATTGTCTCCTTCCTGCGATCTGTAATTCAAAGGTTAACCTCGCGGCAATCAAAAAGGAGACGGGCTCCAAATAGTGCGAAAAAGTATTTCCTCTTTTTAATAGCTATTTTAAAAGCTTAAAAAACAGGTATAATATACAAACAGGATTGATGCAAACCCAGGCATTAATTAGCATCCGATAAACCATGTAAAGGCTTAGAAGGCTCAGGTTTGTAGTGTGCGTTCCACCTAAAGCCCAATACACTGCACCATGCATCCTCACTTTACGCGTTTCGTCATCAGAAGCTGGGTCATACTATTATCACTATATTGTGAGATTTCAATGGAGAACAAGCACATTTCTTCTTGCCAAAATACGTTGGCCTGGATTCACATACATCGGCGCACATTTATGCCGCCGTAGCGTATCTCTTTTACGCTACGCCGACGCAGCGCAAAGAGGCAAGCATTAAAATTCACAAAGCAAATGCTCCCAACTCTGCGCAGGCGTAGCGTATATTTCGTAGGTGTAAGCCGGCGTAAGTGGAAGTAGGTGGAAGTGGGCTGGAAGTGGGCGTGATCCATGTTAATGAAGCGTGACCCCATGCAAATGAACTGCGCATGTGTCGGGACTTGGACGTATCCCCGTGCGCATGCGCACAACCACTTCAGAACAACTGTCTAAGATACACCGGATCACTGTGTACGCCGTGAACGTAACCTACGCCCAGCCAGATCCACGTCAGCCCATATTCAAAGACGTCCAACGTAAAATACGTAGGCTGGTCCATACATTTGCATGGGTTGTGCCTCATCTATGGGGAATAACTTTACGCCGAAAGTAAAACTTACGCAAACCGCGTAAATCATGCGTCAGGCGCAAGTACGTTCGTGAATCGGCGTATCTCCCTCATTTGCATATTTAAATAGAAAATCAATGGGAGCGCCAAATGCGTCCAGCGTAAATATGCGCCCACTCTACGCCAGCGTAGGCAAGTTACGTCGGTGGGATGAAGTCTGTTTTTAGGCGTATCTTAGTTTGTGGGTTCGGCGCACAGATACGACGGCGCATATTTGTACTTACGCAGCGTATCTGGAGATACGTCGGCGTAAGTGCTTTGTGAATCCGGACCGTTTATTATAATCACTACGGACTGCATTCCATATTTTCCGCCGTATAAGATGACCTTTTTGTACTTAAAAATATCCCCCAAAAGTCGGGGGTCGTTTTATAAGCCGATACCTGTATTGCAGTTGGTCAGATTGCGGGCGTCCATTGTTCAAAAGCCGCGCCTCCTCCTCATCCCGTTCTATGATAGGCGAAACACTCATGCCGCGTACACGCGATCACTTTATGTGATGAAAAAAAACAACGTTTTTAAAAACGTCAATTTAAATGACCGTGTGTGGGGGGAAACGTCGTTTTATGTCTTGTGAAAAACGACAAAAAAAAATGGAGCATGCTTCAATTTTTTGTGTCGTTTTTGTTTCACAAAAAATCACTGTGTGTAGCAAAAAACGTTGTTTAAAACGACGTTTTTCAACCCGCGCATAAGCTAGTTATGAAACGAGCTTCAATGGAAAAGAGTGGTGAACGTAACCTCGCTTTGCTAGAGCATTGTGAAAAAACGATGGTGTGTAGGCAACATTGTCTTTGAAAATTGAAGTTTCAAAAACTTTGTTTTTTACTTCACAGAAAACGTCGTTTTTTTTCATCACATAAAGTGATCGTGTGTACGCGGCATCAGTTTCCTAGCAGAGCCTATGTTCAGTGTTCCTCCTATCATGGAGGTCCTCTCATCCTCTATCTAAGGTTCGCCGGACTTCCGACAAAAAAAAGTCAGATGGAGGCTACACACGGCCGGACATTCTGAGAAAAAGAGGCGTCTGACTTTTTTCTTGGAAAGTCCGGCCGTGTGTACTGGGCACAACAATGAACTTCTCTTATTTTCTCCATTTTAGTCTGTTTTATAGAAACATATTTATTTGATAAGCACAAATGGGATTTTACAGAAGGAAATGTCTGCTGTGTTTTTTTCAACATATCCTCTTTATGAGCTGCCCAGGTTTTTGACATTATACTAGGGCAATGCTACTTCTTTTGACTATTTCCCGTTTTTTTGGAAGATCAGCTACAAGCCGTAATTGTCATTGTTAAAATAGATGCCATTTTTGATGAATTATTCTCTGTAAGTGATTAGCGCATAAAGCAAAATATGGTGTCAGATCCTTCCTCCAGCCTCAAGCTCATCACATTAAGTGAACAAGCATTAATGTCAAACAAGCCTTCACAGATGTGTAATGTATTCCCATCAGGTCATATTAATATTGTAGGAAGTAATGTTCACTATTGATCCCAATATCCAGGCTAGAGATAAAAATTGGTGGCACACAGGACCAGATTACTGTAAATCGCAACCAAGATACATCAAAGGTCAACTGCTGACTCCCATGTGACCCCTGCGACCTCATTACAGCCCTTATCATCCTTCGATTTTTAATGACTTCCACCTTTTTTAGCAAGTGTCCATGATATAAAGTGCTACTAATCCAAATGAAAACACATAAAATAACAGGGTTGCCAACCGCCAGTAAATTTACTGACAGTTTGTAAAAATCCCTGATTTTTTTTACAACTGACGGTAAATATCAGGGGCTAATAATTTCATAATGTGTTGACTTTTTAAATCGAGCAAATTAATTGTTATAGATATTGTCAGTGTTTTCATATCATGTTTATACTGTTCAAAAATTCACTGTTAATTTTCAATAGGGCTGCTGTCATTTCTTAGGTTGCCAGTAAAAAATTTGCACCGCCAGTACATTCTCCAGTTTTTGCCAGTAAAAAAATGCTGCGGGAGGTTGGCAGCTCTGCTCATTAATACATTATAGTGACCTTTGTAAGCTTACTTTGTGATCTTCTGACAGTGGCTAATGCTGCGTACACACGACCGTTTTTCGGGTTCTAAAAAATGACGTTTTTTTTTATGTCATTAAAAACGATTGTATGTGGGCTTCAGAGCATTCGGGTTCTAAAAAATGGCCAATTTTTTTTCGAACATGCTCTATTTTTTCACGATGTTTTTAACGTTGTCGTTTTTAAGGTTCTAAAAAATGGTCGTGTGTGGGCTTTAACGATGTGAAAAAGTTATGAGGAGCACTTGTTCTGGTAAAACTAGCATTCGTAATGGAGTAAGCACATTTATCACGCTGTAACAGACTGAAAAGCGAGAATCGTCTTTTACTAACACAAAATCAGCAAAAGCAGCCCAAAGGGTGGCGTCATCCGAATGGAACTTCCCCTTTATAGTGCCGTTGTACGTGTTGTACATCACAGCGCTTTGCTAGAGCATTTTTTTTTACGATCGTGTGTAGGCAAGGCCATTTTAATGATCGGGTTGAAAAAAAAATCGTTTTTTCTAGACCCCTAAAAACTTCGGCCCAGATTCAGAGAGCCATTACGCCTGTGTAACTGGTGTTAGACTGGAGTAATTTCAAATTACGCGCATTTTCTAGCTAGTCGAAAACCTCAAACCATGAATAGACGGCTGCAGGCTTCAATTCGACTGGATTACATGTTCGTACGCCTTCGGATCTACGCTGCAATAAAATTGCGGCCACTGGGTGGACTTCCCGTCGTTTTCCGCGTCGGGGTATGCACATAGACTACGCCGCCGTAGCGTACGGGCAAATATCTACCAGGATTCGGTGTAGAGCCTGGTAAAATACGGCAGCGTAGAGTATTTCGATTACGCAGCGCAATATTAAGTGTATGTGAATCTGGCCCTTCATTTTTTAGAACCCGAAAAACGGTTGTGTGTATGCGGCATGACATGAACACGAAAAGGAACTATTTATAAAGCCTGGAAAGAAGAGAAGAAATTTGCATTGTTCCCAGCCCATTCTTTTGGTTGTTTTTGGCTAACAAACATGAAAATAAAAAAAACGGACATCTGAATGGTTGCTGTGGACAACAGAGAATCTATTCTTTGCTGTACATATTTATATTGCCTTTGAAGTCTGACTGCACTTTGAACTAATTATTCATTCCATTTATGAGTGGACATCAAAGGACTGGATTAGTCACCAGCTTTACAGTATATACTACTGAAAAACTCTACCGGTGAGCTTTCAATATCACACATTGAGGCATATTTATAAGGAAGTGAATGTGACACTGACCAAACATTCACTGGAGGTGAATCAAGCAATGCCATTTAAACACGGGATGATTTACTGTGAGTGAATTTTTGATCTACTACTTTATAAAAATGCCCTTTTGTGTTTTCTTCCACCATAAGGTCTCTGTTGAACTCCACTTAAAGGATCACTAAAGGAACATTTTTTTTTTAGCTAAAAAGCTTCCTTTACCTTACTGCAGTACTGGTTTCATGTCCTTATTGTTCGTTTTTGCTTTGAAGTTGCTGTAATCCTGCTCTGTTCTCCACAATTCCTGCTTGTCTGTTTCCTTATAACCACAGTACTGGGAGCTTTCTCACGGTGGTCTAAGCTGTCATTACTGTGTGTCTAAAACTTTCCAGAACCAATCAGATTCATTTAAAAAAAAAACTGCCCTGGATTTGTTTGGTTTTGTTCTGTGTGTCTATTTCTACTTTGCAGAAACACGAAGCCAGTTCAAAAGTGAAACTAACCTGACGGGACATTATATGATTGATTTTTATCTATTTTTAACCATTTTGAAAAGGAATCAGTTAAAGTGGAGTTCCACCCATTTATTTATGTTTGTCTGTGCTGCATGCCCTAATCTCATAGTGTTCAGAATGGACAATTTTTATTTATTTTCTTGCTTGTAAATACCTTTATTTTGTAGTCCTTCATTACTTCCTCCTCCTTATTAGCCTAGGCTATTAAGTCACAAGGCTATTTGCAAGCGTTTCTGGGATAGGCATCATGTTTCCCAGTAGTTTTTGCAAACCTGACTGAAACCTATTACATTGCTTGTGCAGCACTGAGCATGTGCGAGATATGCAAAGCTGAAATCCAGTTATACAGTCTGGCTTCATGATGCCCACACTTAAGATGGCCACGGTCTATTTCTAGATTATAAACTAAATCTAAATGCTGTAACAACCTAACAAAACAGACCTTAGTTTACAAACTAACTTTACTAGAATACATTAAGCTTGTGTATTACAGGGGTATTTATATTTAAAAAGTGAAATTGTGGGTGGAACTCCCCTTTAACTTTAATGTATCTATACCCTGTAAACAGTCATTAGGGCAAAAATTTTTTTTTCCTTTAGTGACCCTTTAACTTCAATTTGCTTTTGGTTTTTAATAGGGTGGGGTTCTGTGTTTTCTTTTTTTTCAATCTTCTTTTATTTGATTTTTAAAACAAACAGATAATGGATAATGGACACACGAGAAATACACATTTGATTTAACATCAACAATTAACATAGGAAAAGTAAGAGAAGGAAGCGATACATTCCATATATATACCACTGTCAACTTAAAAATTCAGTTTATGTATTTCTTCCATCCTACCACCTCTCCTATCCTCTAGAAACTCATAAGTCTCCATATTATTAATCATCAATAACCCAACCCTAGTCATCGTTCTGCTCCTCTTTAGTCTTTAAATTCCTCTACTACCCATAAATAGGGATAAAGCCCCCCTTACCTCAGGGTAAACTCCTGTCCTCAAAGCAAATGAGGGAACTTTCTATCTCTCTCTTGTTCCATTTTTAACCCCCTATCCCACCCGACCCAAAAACAACAAAACATAATAAAAAAAAAATAATAATAATAATTTCCCCTCCCCCCAAATAACCCTCCACACCCCTCCGCACCACCTCCATCTGCCTCCGTCAACTTGTATCAATAAGGGCTTTACCCTCTTCTGAGTACTTAAAGCGGTTCCATTCCGCCCATGTCTCCAAGTAAACCCCCCGCTTCTGCAGCAAAGTCCACACCAAATCCTCCATTCTATTCAACTCTTCCACCCGTTTGAGCCACATCCCTACTGACGGGGGCTGAGTCTTCTTCCACTTCACTGGAATACAGGCCCTTGCTGCATTCAAGAAATGACAAACCCCTGACTTCCTATACTGTCTACTTGACATATCCGAGTCCTGTAACAAATAGAAAGTCCACTCCCTCGGTAACTCCTCCTCACTGAACCTTTGCACCATTTCCGTACCTTTTCCCAGAAACTCTGTATTTTAGGACAAGCCCAGAAGATGTGGGCTTGTGTTTTTACCTGTCTAAGCCTCCACTAGAAAATAACCTTGTCCTAGCAAGAGTTGTCACCAGGGCCATCTTTAATGTTGTTTGGACCCTGGGCAAATATTTTCTCCCCCCCCCCCCCCATGCAATTTTGCTCTCCACCTGCACTGAGACATACAATAAATATCAGCTAGACTTAAAGTGGTTGTAAACCCAACCACACATCTTGCAACTACAGGTAAGCCTAGATTAAGGCTTACCTGTAGGTGCAAGAAATATCTCCTAAACCTGCACAGTGTATGTGTCAGGTAGGTCAGTGTATGTGTCAGGTAGGTCAGTGTAATGGCTAGGTAGGTCAGTGTAATGGTTAGGTAGGTCAGTGTAATGGTCAGGTAGGTCAGTGTAATGGTTAGGTAGGTCAGTGTAATGGTTAGGTAGGTCAGTGTAATGGTCAGGTAGGTCAGTGTAATGGTTAGGTAGGTCAGTGTATGTTGCGCTCTGAGCACAACATATTCCTAAACCCAGCATTCTGAGCGAATCTGGCATAATCGTAGGTTTTTGGTCCCTTGGCCTCATTCAGAGGGATGATCAGTCCCATCCTCTGTACAGAGCCGCTGGTAGGTTTAATTTTGCGTTGGCACTTTGAAATAAATCAGTTGGTTATGTGTCACTGTTTGGGCACTCGGGCTCAGAAAGGTTTGCCATCACTGCCCTAGGCCAACTGTTTTTTTCTTTTCAAACCCTATTTCATTCAACTGCTTAGTCTAAGTATCACACAAGAAGATCATACATCATAGACACTTATAGGAAGGAGAGCGTGAAATGAGACAAATCTGCCCACACTTTATCTTTATACCCAGAAGAAGAGGCTGGAAGAGTAGATTTAGGGCTCTTTCACACGTCCGTTCAGTTTTTTAGATAATTTTTTTCCCCCTTCAGTTGATCCGTTTTTCGTCCGTTTTCCGTCCGTTTTTCATCAGTTTTTTTCATCCGTTTTTTCATCCGTTTTTTTTTTTTAGAACTTTTTTTTACATATATTTCGATGAAAAACTGACGTTAGCGGATCGAATGGTAAACGGATCATCCGCTAACATCCGTTTTTTGTCCGTTCTGTTTTTTTGACGGAAGAAAAATAGGGTTTCTTCCTTCCAAAAAAACGGAGCTTACCGCAGACGGATGTTAACGGACGTTAGCGGATGCTCATCCGCTAACGGACGCTAACCCATAGGAAAGCATTGAGGTCCGTTAACGGACGTCCAAAAAACGGACGACCGGAACAGACGTGTGAAAGGACCCTTACAGTCATCCTATTTTGCTAGCAGTTCCCTTTCAAGTCGCAGGAACAGATTGGGTGAAACGTAGGTACACAGAACCGTATTTCACCAACACAATGTAAAAAGTGGGTGTGCAAAGGCAGCAGGTGAAGAACTAGCTGAACTGCCTAGCAGGAAGGATGGCAGCCTGGAGCCTTTAATTATAGATGGCAAAATCCTGATAGTGACTAACATGATGGCTTGAGGGATGCCCTAAGTCTCAGCATATGTTAGCTATGTAGAAATCCCACCTGCTGCACAAGCAAAAACCAGTCACTTTCCAACTTCATTTTCCACCTTAATTGTAATGAATGTCAGGTTCATGCTTCACGCCTTGTGCTTTCCTGATGCCTGCTGATTCTTATAAACTAAAAAAGCTTAGTACTGGGAAGCCCATAAAATCAGTCCCCTGACTTACTTTAACACCTTCTGTGTAAGGATCCATGCACACTGGCTTAAAAATCACTGCTCCTAGAGGAGTTTTGTGTTTTGCTTGTAGAAGCAGCTGAATGTTATTCTATGGCAGGGGTGTGCAAACTTTTTTCAAAGAGGGCCAGATTTGATGACGTGAACACGCGTGAGAGCCGACCATTTTACCTGACATTCTTTGAACCATTACAATTTTACCCGAGCAACTAATACACTGCCTAACAAGAGTTCTCTTGCCTTTGTGGCTGTGTGTGGTGAAGAGATGATCTTGGGCGTGTTATTTGTATATATATATATATATATGCAATTTCAAGTGCACTTTACACCTGTAGTGCAAAGTGGATTTGCCTTTAGTAAATAACCCCCAATGCACACTATATTACCAAAAGTATTGGGACACCCGCCTTTACACACACATTAACTTTAATGGCATTAAATTCTTAGTCCGTAGGATTTAATATTGAGTTGCTCTTTGCAGCTATACCAGATTCAAATCTTCTGGGAAGGCTGTCCACAAGTGTTAGGAGCGTGTCTATGGGAATGTTTGACCATTTTTCTAGAAGTGCATTTGTGAGGTCAGGCACTGATGTGGACGAGAAGGCCTGGCTTGCAGTCTCTGCTCTAATTCATGCCAAAGGTGTTCTATAGTGTTGAGGTCAGGACCACCCCAAACTCACTCATCCATGTCTTTATGGACTTTGCTTTGTGCACTGGTCCAAATCACTTGGTGGAGGGTGGAATATGGTGTGGGGTTGTTTTTCAGGTGTTGGGCTTGGCCCCTTAGTGAAGGGAACTCTTAAGGCATCAGCTTACCAATACTTTAAAATTGCATAACTCAAGAAAACAGGAAAAGGGAACTTTAAGATGCCATTACCTTAGGGACCACATGTTTTATACAGTACAAAATAATAAAAATCATTCCAACAGATAGTTAAATTGCTTCCTTATTGTTCCACTGCAGTTCTACTGTGCAACTCAATATGCTACATAAAGGAGGTAGAATAGATATACAGTATGTTGTGCATAGTTGGCTTCGGTCCTTAGTGAAGGGAACTCTTAAGGCGTCAGTATACCAAGACTTTTTGGACAATTTCATGCTCCCAACTTTGTGGCAACAGTTGGGGGATGGCCCCTTCCTGTTCCAACAAAACTGCGCACCAGTGCACAAAGCAAGGTCCATAAAGACAAGGATGATCAAGTTTGCAGAGAGACCTCACGTCAACCCGATATAACACCTTTGGGATAAATTATAGCGGAGACTTACAGGCCTTCACATCCAACATCTGTGCCCGACCTCACAAATGCACTTCTGGATGAATGGTCAAACATTCCCAAAGACACACTCGTAAACCTTGTGGACAGTTAAAGATGTTATAGCTCCAAAGGTTCGGCCAACTCAATATTGAACTCTACAAACCAGGATGCCATTAAAGTTCATGTTAATGTGTGTGTAAAGCCAGGTGTCCCAAAACTTTTGGTAATACAATATATTTTTGTGCTTACATGTAGGTACTGTGAATATCTCCTAAACAAGTAACGTAATCTGAATAAAGGAAAGACGCAGTGTGGAGGGCTGACAATGCTGCTGTAGTTTCAGCAACATCCTTAATGTTGTCCCTCTACAGGAAATAAGATGGGTTGAAAAAGTACTGTCAGGATCAGGGGTCTCCAAACTTTCTAAACAAAGGGCCAGGTCACTGTCTTTCAGATTTTAGGGGGGCAGACTGTGGCCATTGGGATTAAAAAAGGTCCAGACATCAGTGACAAAAAAATAATGCCTCACGGTTTGTCTCAGTGGGAGTAATTGTGCCTCATAATTTGTGTCACTGGGAAGAATTGTGCCCTCTCATTGGGCTCCATCATTGGGAAAAACTGTGCCCCGTCCTTGGTGTCACTAGGAGGAATTGTGCCCTGTCCTTGGTGCCACTGGGAGGAATTGTGCCCCGTCCTTGGTGCCACTGGGAGGAATTGTGCCCTGTCCTTGGTGCCACTGGGAGGAATTGTGCCCTGTCCTTGGTGCCACTGGGAGGAATTGTGCCCTGTCCTTGGTGCCACTGGGAGGAATTGTGCCCTGTCCTTGGTGCCACTGGGAGGAATTGTGCCCTGTCCTTGGTGCCACTGGGAGGAATTGTGCACTGTCCTTGTTGCCACTGGGAGGAATTGTGCCCTGCCCTTGGTGCCACTGGGAGGAATTGTGCACTGTCCTTGGTGCCACTGGGAGGAATTTTGCCCCGTCCTTGGTGCCACTGGGAGGAATTGTGCCCCGTCCTTGGTGCCACTGGGAGGAATTGTGCCCTGTCCTTGATGCCGCTGGGAGGAATTGTGCTCTGTCCTTGGTGTCATTGGAACTCATTATTGCTGTCATTGGAAAAAATTATACCCCATCATTGGTTTTATTGGGAGAAATTGTGCCCATCATTGGTGTCATTGGGGGGAATTGTGTCCTATCATTGGTGTCATTGGGGGGAATAGTGCCCTATCTTTTGTGTAATTGGGAGGAATTGTGTGCCTTCATTGGTGTGAATGGGGGGGGGGGGATTATGTCCCATTGTTTGTATCAGTGGATGAAACAGTGCCCCAAGGGCCATATAAAAGCAAGCAACGGGCCGCATCTGGCCCTCGGGCACAGTTTGAGACCCCTGGTCAGGATGAACAGGAAAATCTAAGGAAAGAAAATGAAGGAAAACTAGAGGTAAAAAAAAAGGGGACTGCACAAAAGTAGAGCCCTACGTACATATAAAGGATAACTGCATATTTGCCATTTCTGCACCAAAATATTCTACCTTATATCTTTCCTGCACTGAGATCCTACAGATATCTCAGAACCAAAATCATTTGTTCCTCACATTTTCATTCTTGGGCGGTGATGGCCACCAAACCAGAAAGCTTTTCCTATTAACTGTCTCAAAACTTGTATAGGGAGTCAGAGATGGGTTACTTCCTTCTGAGGCTTCTCACTCCAGTATTACACTTTTTGTGATACCCTTTCACAGCATTTGTAGTATCCAAAAGTCCTCTGTATGCACATCCAGCACATACGCCTGTACAGAAGACATTGCATTCCATGTACACAATCAAGCTCCATCTTTACATCTCTTATCTTTTTACACTGCTAGGGGAAAAAAAAAGATTTTCTTCGAAAAGAAGATTACAGCATTAGACCCAGTGCTATATACAGCCCTTAAATTCCCTACATCTGTCTACACACGCAAGCAGCTGTTAATACCATGTGACACAAACTCAAAATACATTGGAAAATCAGATGGCCAGCACAAAATGATTCAATATTTGAAATATTGCTTTGCTTAAAAGCCTTGCAGGCACCCTACCGAAGCTGCATTCTGGGCTGTGGTTAGAGAGCTTACAATCAAATGTTGAATAAAAAAAAAAAGTGAGAAAAAGATTCATCGGTATCCATGGTGATTACAGAGCCTTTCATACACAGATAATTAGTTGTTAATATGATACACCACTTCAATTGTATTTAAAGCTCAGTTAGCTCCTTCTCTTCTCACCTGAAGCTTCTTCAGCACATACTACAGCATAGACTTGCTATGAGGATAGATCATGTCTTTAAAGTGCTCCCAACCTTTGACCCCTGTACAAGGCAGCCGTGAGTACCAACCCCATTGACTTACAAAGCATCTTTATGTTATCTGAAAACACAGGCTCTAGTGATGTTTGCTATTTCAACCTAAATCAAGGGTCAGGTTGAGATGAGAAGCTTAAGAGGTTATCATGCCAAAATCAATCTTTTTTTTTTAATACTTTGTCCATATTATTAATTTAGCTATGGAGGCTTTTAACCTTCTCATTTAAAAAATGCAAATGTTAACCAGTCCTCCTCCCTGTGCTCCATGGCACTGGGGTGCTAGCTGACAGAAGACATGGCAAAGTAGTGACGAATCCTTAGTGGCTGACTGATTCAGTGGGATAAATTTCAAACTAGCTTCCCATAGAAACAGACACACTTGCACACGAGATGCTCCACTTGCTGAGAAAAGCAGAGCGAGAGGCAGCGCAAAGCGAAACACAATGATGGGAGCATTTGCATCCTAACACCAAGCTGTTCAGCAGCCTTCCCCTCTACACAAGACAATGGATTTAGGCAGCCTTCCACAGAAGCACAGTAGGTAGTCTTTATTTCAATGACTTTCAGTGTTTCTTTTATTTTTTCCAGCCTCTGGTCCTTCAGTGATGTCTACCTGTCTTGTCTTTCTCTCTTACCTGCAGCCAAATCCAGCTGCCTCTTCTTTTATGGCACCAACCTCTTCCTTTAGTAGAAATATGATTGGAATATTTTTGACTTATTAGCTTTAAAAGTCAAAAAAGTAAGCTGATTTTGTGACTTTTTCCTTAGTTATGATGACAATACCTGGGGAACAGAAAGTCACAAAAGAAGATTTTCTTTTCTTTCAATGGACTTCATTATCATTTTTTTTTTTTTACGTTGAAATGTGTAGAGTTGGTTGTGTGGTTAGTTTTAGTCTGTTTGGCTAATTTCTTGGGTAGGTTGGGGTAGGTTAGTACTCTAGAATTCTGAATTAGAAGTAAGACCGTTGCTAAAAAAATGGACAACTTAAGAGGTCGACTTTTCCCATTCCAGTCATTGAACGGAAAGTTGACTGGCTGACTAGTTCTTATTAGGTTAACTTTGTTGACCAGCGTCTTTAAAACTTTACATGATCTATTGTTTAAATAAAATGACCGCTACATACTGTGCGTTCTCATTGAAAACAAATAGGAGAGCATTTTAGTATGTAACTACGGCAACGTGATACAGACGGGTCCAGGAAATGCCTGAGCATCCATCCCTAGCTTGATGCTCACTCTTTGTCAGTGTCAACCGTAGGACACGGTGCTAAGTCTCTAGTCCCCAGCCTGACACAGCGGGGAGGCTGATTGCTTGTGACACAGTTAAGCTCTGTGGATCTATGGGTAAATGGTGCCAGCATCCAACCGGTGGCTTATAACAAATGCATTTAATGGCTCCCCTGCACTGCAGGCATCCGCAGCAGCTAATGAGTTAAATGCCTTTTCTTGGGTATGCAGCAGTAGCAGCTCACAAAATTGTTCCCTCGTGGGTACAGCAAGCAACGGCATTCAAGCAAGTTCTCCAAGACAGAAAATGGTTGCGGACCGTGCAAAAGAGTTAATGTGTATTAGTGACAAGAGATGGGGATTTCAGCATTAGTATAGTCTTGATGGGTGTCATTTCTGATAGAAGCGTTTGCCACTCACGATTGTATGTTTTTTTCCCCCCTTTTTCTTGCTCCTGGATTTTTAATGTGATTGTTTTATGCAGCTTGAGTATTATACTGTTTTTTTTTTTAATATGTCAAAAGCCTTAACTATGGCATTTCCATACGACCTACCTAAGCAACACAAAATTAGGGAGATACTTCATCTATCAATCTGTATGCACCTGTTGCAGCCATAATTTATAAGCAGGACTTGAATGACCATTCACTTTACTACTCTGTCCTTTTTAATAGGTATTTTATGACAAGTTGACATGTAATTTTTAGCATGATGGATAGGTTAGACATGTGCATTCGTTGTTGTTAGAATGTATTTTCGTCCAAAAATCAGTTTTTTTCGTTATCATAAAAAATGCTTTATTTTCGTTGCGGTAAAAATTCGATATAGAGAGATTCGACATTATAGGGAAAAGATTTGACATTATAGAGAAAAGATTAGACACTATAGAAATAATAGATTCGACATTACAGATTTCGATTTATGAGAAAATTGATTCGACATTATTACTAGTCATACAACATTAGAATTCTTGTAGGCGGAATATTTGAACGGAAATGTACGATTCGACGTAAAGATTCGACGTTCCGTCGAATATTCTTTTGACCATTCGACAGAAACCAAGTATTATTGGATTTTCGGACGAAAGCTATTCCCCAACGAAAAACAAAATAAATCAAAACGATTTTCGGGAGTAACTAAATAAATTCATTTTCCAAACGAAAACGAAAAAAAACCCCGAAATATTCCAGTCTGCACATGTCTAGGATAGGTACCCCAGTCTTAAAGAATTTTGTTGCATCGCTGCACTTGCCATCACTCAAGAGCAGGCTACCCAAAGAGTTTTAAGAGTGATTACTACTGCCTTCCAGGAAGAAATCCCTCCAAGTTCAGAGAGTTTCATAAATGTGCAAGGGTGGGCATGGAAGGTTTATGGTATGGAGGAGGGCAGGGGAACAAACTTCACCCTGTCCAATGGATGTTGTCTGTTGGCTGGAAGGCATCTGAATGCCACCATAAACAGAGTCATCTAATCCATGCAAAAGTTGCTGCATCAAATGTCACAACTGAGAGCTAATTGCCTTGCATACTACCCAGTAACTGCCAACAATGTTCAGATCATTAAATTAATGAAGCATATGCAGCTTATTGAAATTCAAAGAGCAAAGAAGCTTTGCAAAGTTTGGTCACCAATATCAATCTATTTTCCGTCTGATGTAGAAGATTAGTAAAAAGGTAGGTTCTGGTTGGCTGCTATGTGCGTTACTGTGCTTTGCATGTTTTTGTTGCCCATGGCAATGCTCCATATAATGAGCACAATAGAACTGAACAGGTATCACTGAGAATCTTACACTCAATAGACATAAACATCTGTTTCAAAAACACGTATGGAAACAAGATCAAGGCTAACCTACAGAATACATTATATAATTTACTGCTTCAGGCACAGGCACACATTTTAAGCGCAAGGTTATTGCTCAGGGGTGGTAAGAAATTGTTTGAGAGACCAGCGTCTGAATAAAGAGGCTTTTCTATGAATTGTGTTGTACAGTTATATTTAAAAGTAATGCATTATTCAAAAGCTTACCTTATTTAGAGAGGAAATTGTTCTTATAAAGGCACAAGAAAGTATGGCTTAGGTTATGCAGTAGAAATAGAGAGTGATTGAGTAAAAATATTGTAATATTAATTCTCTTTTAAAGACAGGAAGCATTATATTTTAGTTTTGACATTTGCACAAGCTCCAGAGATTTTATAGTGGTAGATGTGTGTATTGTCAGGTTGGAAGAATTCTGCAGACATCGTTGGACTGTAGCACCTTCCTTCAGCCAGCATGTGTCACTGTAGCTCTTAAAATGTAATGACTGCGCCAACTATAATACATCTCTCCAGTAGCTACAGGGACCATTGTGGACTAAGTACCTAGCTTGCTAAACACTAGGTATAATAAGGACTTTTGCAACATTAAGTAGAAACTAGTTAGTTTTTTTGCAAATATTTTATTACTGCAACTATAAGTTAGGTCCACAGCAACTTTTTCATTTTTCGATTCAGCGCCATATATTCTGTCTGTATATTGGACAGTTGATATATACACCTTTGATGAATTGCTGTGGTAAAACTAATTAAAAGGAAAGACAGCTTTCAGGGGTAAATTGACAGTCACCTTAAGTGGCTGTTTACGGCTGGATCGGCAGGACCTCATGTCTGTGGGGGCAAATACTTGCTAGCAAAGAGTTCTTAGGGGCAAATGTCAGTTGGGAAGAATAGAAAATGTGTCTCAAGGGCTGTGACCTTCCACCACCCCTTTCCATTAATGTAAACTTGCTAGGATCAGAGAGCTGATTTTGCAAGTTTATGGATAGCAGGAAGTTTGTCATCATCATGTCTTCATATCTGACCGCTCTGTAATGACTGTGGGCATCCCAAGGTTTAGATGACCATTTCAAAAGCCTTCCAAGCCCTACTTGCATAAAGCTGCATTAAGCATCCTCCACCCCTTTTTATAGAGCTTATTTAGGGGGCCAACCCATCCCATTTGCATTGGGCTGCATCACATTGCCATCAATGCTGCATTTACCGTATATACTCGAGTATAAGCCAACCTAAATGTAAGCCGAGGCACTCAATTTTACCACAAAAAAATGGGAAAACATATTGACTCAAGTATAAGCTTAGAGTAAGGAATGCAGCAGCTACTGTAAGAGGAAAAGAGGGTCAACAATGCCTGTTTTCAGCTTCACTGTGCCCATTTGCAACCTCACTGTGCCCATTGCACGCCTCGCTGTGCCCATTTGCAGCCTCACTGCGCCCATTGCATGCCACACTGTGCCCATTGCATGCCTCACTGAGCTGATCTGCATACCCGATCTCTGTGTCATGCAGTTGGCAGCCGCCCAGTGTAACCCCACCCCGCCTTCTCCTCATCCTCGTTCGTGATAGACGGAACACTTATGCCGCGTACACACGGTCGTTTTCTTGCGATGAAAAAAAACGACGTTTTTTGTGAAGTAAAAAACGACGTTTTTGAAACGTCACTTTCAAAGACGATGTTGCATACACACCATCGTTTTTTTCACAAAAAACAAGGTTACGTTCACCACACTTTTCCATTGAAGCTCGCTTCATAACTAGCTTCTGGGCATGCGCGGGTTGAAAAACGTCGTTTTAAACGACGTTTTTGCTACACACGGTGACTTTTTGTGAAACAAAAAACGACGTTTTGAAAAACGACACAAAAAATTCAAGCATGTTGGAATTTTTTTTTGGTCGTTTTTTTTTAGACAAAAAACGACGTTTTGCCCACACACGATCAATTTAAATGACGTTTTAAAAAACGTCGTTTTTTTTCATCGCAAAAAACGACCGTGTGTACGCGGCATTAGTTTCAACGGCATTGAGTCAGTCTTCAGTGTTCCGCCTATCGCGGACGAGGAGGAGGCGGGGTGGGGTTACAAAAAAATGTGCTGAAAAACTTGGTTTATACTCGAGTATATACGGTATGTTTTTTTGGACATTATAAAGAGCATCACCACAATTTTCACCATTTGCTTTTTGCACTGGAAATGGTACATTGACATTTGGTCCTAGGAGACTGGATCCAAGGATCCGACTCACATTAACCCTCTCATTAACCTCCGTTAATTAAACCTAGGGTCACATCTGCATACTGTGCACACCTCTCATCTGCAGAGATCCTCTGCAATAGCACTGAGGTCCCAATACTAAAAATTCCTTTTTCAGTACAGGGAAGCATTAACATTAAGTGCCCAAGGGGCAATTGCCCTAAACCCAACAGACCAGGAGGCCTTAGGCCTCGTACACACGATGAGATATGTCCGCTCAAACTTGTCCGACGGACAGTTTAGAGCGGACATGTCTCATCGGATTTCGGTCCGATGGCGTGTACACACCATCGGATCAAAATCCCCGCCGGCAGACAGCACGGTGACGTGGCGGTGACGTTGACGCCGCCACGTCACCGCACCAGGAAGTAAAAAACTTCCACGCATGCGTCGCATCCATACAACGCTTGCGTGGGCAGATATGTCCGCTGGTTAGTGTACTAACCAGCGGACATATCCGACGGACAGGTTTGTAGCGGACAAATTTCAAAGCATGCTTTGAAATTTGTCCGATGGACAAACCTGTCCGCTAGCCCGTACACACGATCGGATTTGTCTGCTGAAACGGTCCACCGTAAGCGGCCTTAGAGAACATACAAGCACTGCAGCTTGGATCCCAAGCCAAGAAACCTGTGGCTGTACAGGTCTAAAATAAGGAGAAAAAATAGCCAACCCCTCCCTAAATTAAGCCGGTGCAGGAAAGTAAAATAAAATATTTCTCCTTTCCTTTGGTGTTTGGTCGAAGTGAAATATTTGATCATGAGATGGTGACATAAAGGATGAATTAAGGGTTTTCATACACTCACTGGCTTTAGAGATTAGATTTCAGGACACACTCAATAAACAGTCTAAATCGTTTATCATAGAAGGTATAGATAGGGTTCTGTAAGAAATATACACTATATTGTCAAAAGTATTGGGATGTCTACCTTTACAAGCACATGAACTTTAATGGCATCCCAGTCTTAGTCCGTAGGGTTCAACATTGAGTTGGCCCACCCTGTGCAGATATGACAGCTTCAGCTCTTCTGGGAAGGCTTCCCACAAAGTTTAGGAGTGTGTCTATGGGAGTGTTTGACCATTCTTCCATGAGTGCATTGGTGAGGTCAGACACTGATGTTGGGCGGGAAGTCCCCGCACTAATTCATCCCAAAGGTGTTCTATCGGGTAGAGGTCAGCACCCTGTGTAGGCCAGTCAAGTTCCTCCACCCCAAACTTGCTCATCCATGTCTTTATGGACATTGCTTTGTACACTGGTCTGAATCACTTGGTGGAGGGGGTTATGGTGAGGGGTTGTTTTTTAGGGGTTGGGCTTGGCCCCTTAGCTCCAGTAAAGGTAACTCCTAAGACTTTTCTGACAATTTCATGCTCCCAACTTTGTGGGAACAATTTGGAGATGGCACCTTCCTGTTGCAACATGACTATGCACTCGAGCACAAAGCAAGGTCCATAAAGACACAGATGAGCGAGTTTGTGGGTGGATGACCTTGACTGGCCTGTACAAAATCCTGACCTCAACCTGATAGAACACCTTTGGGGTGAATTAGAGTGGCTAACATCAATGTCTGACCACACAAATGCGCTTCAGAAGAATGGTCAAACATTGCCATATACACACTCCTAAACCTTGTGGACAGCCTTCCCAGAAGCATTGAAGCTGTTATAGCTGCAAAGTGTGGGCCAACTCAATATTGAACCCTACAGACTAAGACTGGGATGCCATTAAAGTTCATGTGCGTGTAAAGGCAGGCTTCCTGATACTTTTGTCAATATAGTGTATGTATGCCTATGAATATATTGCTAGTAATATATTACATTTGTAGAAGAAGCTACAGTATATTTTTTGTATGTATATGTAATATAATATAATGTTACATAAATGGTGATATATAATTGCATACTCTATATCAGTGGTTCTCAACCTGGGGTCGGGACCCCCTCAGGGGTCGAATGATGATTTGCCAGGGGTCACCAAATCCTGGGCTGTTCCTGAAGCCCACACTTCTCTTCCAGCCTTTTTGCAGCTGGGCTGTTCCTGGGCCTGTGGCAGCCCACTCAGCCTCATTGCAGCCACCCATTCAGTTCACGGCATGGCTGGGGGGCAGAGACTAGAGGTCAGCTGACTGGTGAGGAATGTGAAGTGGAAGAGGCTGAAGGAGACCCTATCTCCTGATTTTGGCATAGGTGTCACTGCTGCGAGACACCACAAAGCCAAAGAAACAGTGAAGCCGGAGACACAGATGACCTTGATCAAGAGCACCTAAGTTGGCTGAGCAGAACCCCCCCCCCCAGCACTCATCCCATTCCCCCTATCAAGGAGTAATAGAAGGAATAAAAATAGAGATTACATGGAAGGGAGAGGAAAAGAGTGGGAGGAACAAATAAAAAAGGGAGAGAAAGAATAAGAGAAAGAACAAGAAAGACGGCTAGAGAGAGGGATGGGGGGGGGCAAGAAATTAGGATAGAGAGAGATGAAAGGGAAAGAAAAGAGGAGAAAGAGTGGTACATCCAAAAATGTACCATAAGGAGTTTTAATACTGTACGAGTGGAAGGGACTCGGGGAGCACTAAATGTCCGTGGGTTAGGGGGTGCAAATTACTTGTCTTGCCTTGGGTGCTGACAACCCATGCTACGAAAATAATTTCACTGTAAGAGGTCCCCACAACTTGGGAAATTTTATTAAGGGGTCACGGCACTAGAAAGGTTGAGAACCACTGCTCTATATCCATCAAACCTAACAAGAACAGAGGCCTACCATAAAGATAACATTGCCCACATCTGATTGTTCCAGATCACAAGAGACTATCAGGTTATTTGAACAGAATCCCCAAATCCTGCAGTTTCGAAACATTTCCCACTAGCAGTGAATGGGCAACTGTTGGGCCCAGCTTCCTACCATATAAGCCAATGAGTGAAGGCTGCTAGGCTTAGTCTTTCATTTCAGAAAGAATGGACATCCTCCTGACCAAGCTGTCAAGTTGATCCCCAATAACCAGCAAAGCTAGGGCACTTTTCTTCCACTGACCACTGTCACTGAGACTTTTTTTCTTCCACTGATCAATGATGCTGGGGGCATATTTTCTCCCACTGACCGTTAACATTAAAGCGGAAGTAAACCCATCGATTTAACAGCTTCAAAAAGCAGTTAAATTTCCGGCATCCCGGGATTGCCAACTGTCACATTGGTTGTGCTCTCAACCAAACTGTCAAACCATCCAATGGCTGGTGTCATAACTGGTGTCATAACTGATCACATGTGCAGCACCACGGCAGTTGAAGATTAAACATAGGCCAAGATGGCAGCTTCCTTGGCTGAAAATGATAGAAGGGTTTACTTCCACTTTAAGGCATTTTTTTCCCACAGACCACCAATCCCAATAATCTTTCGTTCCTTATGACAACTGACCATCAACACCTTGGCATTGCTCTTTTGTTCCTTCCTTTTTCTTTTCAAGGTCTTGGGCCAATTTTATGTATGTAACCTAGAAATAATTTCTTGACAAGCCCATAAGGGTGTTATAACTAAACTTTATGTAGAAAATAGGCAGTTCATTTAATTAAGGAAATGTTTGTAAAAAATCACCATGATTCCTTGTTTAGTCATTGGTGGGGTCTTAAATAAGCTGTGGTCATGTAGACTAATTTGCCACTATGTGAGGTTCTGCTTTAGGAATCACTACTGTGTTTCCTGTAGTGATGTAGTGGCTGGCGGGACAAACCACTTGAGGCACAGGAGGTCAACACTCCCAGAATTGTCGGTTTCTAAAGGAGCTTTACCCAGGGTTTTTTATTTGCATTGGAGTGTCATTTGTGACAGTATAGGTGATAGGAGAGGTAAGTACTTGGTCTCCTCTTTACAGGAAATACTTTGAAGGATAAATCCAGCCTGAGATTTTTAGGCTAGGCTTCTCCTCTGGGTCACAGGAATGCAATTAGTTTTGCACTCCTGTGACCCAGTCTGAAGTCTGCTCTCCACTGACGTCATTGCCATCAGTCGAGGCAGCGCGTCATCCCGACTTCCAAGTCTGCATCTGCCAGCTGCCTTGATTGATGGCAGTCTCAGCAAGACGCTGAGATGGCTGCTCTTTGCTCCTCCACAGCTCAGCGCACCAATGAGCGTGGAGAAGGAGAGAGGCTGACTGACAGTCAGCAGCTCTCTTCTCGGGGATCTGTGAAAACCGAGCCATTGGCGATTTTCAGGGACTCGGTTCCCAGTGCACAGACAATGGGCATTGTCATTGAGGGACACACCAACCAGTAGCGATTTATGAATCTTAAATCTAAAAAAATAAAACATACTTCTCTTTTAATTTGGATTTTTAAAGCTGAACACCCCCCCCCTTAGATTTTTCCCCCCTCTTACCTTGACACCTGGTTGTCCTAAAAAAAAAAATACTTAGCAAATCCAGCATTGCAGGTTTAGTCTGCCACACTGCTTCTGCGCACTGAATCTCGCGGCACTATGTTTTATACTGACCTCATCTGAGTGCTGGGTTTCACCATCCGCTGATGATGTGCCAATCTGCACATGTGCAGTGTACCCAAGATTGCCCCAAAGCCTCCTGGAAAGCATGATGTAAGTATCTCAGGAGGTTTACAGAAAAGAAGGGGGATATAATTTTTGTCTAGGCAAGAAAGGCTAAAAGTGCTAGAATGGGGGACTTTTGGGGGGGAAAAAATTAGATTTCTGATAATTTTATAAGAGGGGAAGGAGGAAAACCATTTAATGTTCCTAAAGAGATTAAAGGTCTGCTTTAAGTTTGATGATAAGGTCACTTTAAATAATTAACACACACATGTGTTGGTTTACAAGATGCTGATCCAATTTCCATTAATATCTAAAAGGAATCTTTAAAAAGACAGAAAATGAGAGTTATCCGTGGCATAATTCTTCCCTCTCTCTTCTATCTCCACCTATACCGTGTATAGCAGTTCTCACCTCTATAGAAGTCTATTTCGGTAAAGTATTAGATCTACATATGGTGTGATAGCACCAGGCTATTAGCTGGCAGCACAAGATCAGCATCCCCAGCCGCTAGCTCAGACAGGTAATTAGCCAAGTGATGGCAGGTGCAGGGAGAACAGCAGAGTCAAACAAAAGCGCCAGCTTTGCCCAGGGGGCAAGACGATTCTTTGCAATAAATCGAGCCAAGAGGTTAGGGAATGAGTGGAGAGAGCAAAACTTCATAAATATCGCTTCCTCCCAGCAAGGCAAACACAGACAGAATTTTCAGGTTCAGCAGAAAGACCGCCAGCATCAGGGAAAACAAGAGGTCTGTGAGTGCGGCATTCTCTATTAGATATATTGATATTAGAACACAAATATATAAGGTAATAACAGTTCTGTCATTCTGCGAAAGTTTGGTGAACTATGCGACTGTGTCCCCTTAAATCCAAGCTCCATGCAACATAAAAAAATACACAGTATTGGGAGCTATATTACCTTCCAAAAGACGTGTTAATGTGAGCAGTCAGGCACCCCTGCCAGACAACACAGCATGCTCCTAGTGTTATATTTACAGCACTATGCAATGCCTTCTGGCTCCCAGTACTGCCCTCCCTCTCCCAGCTCTTGCCTGCTGTGCTGGAAGCTAATATAAAGACATACCGTAATTGGGTACCTAAACTGTTCAACTAAGTGTTCTTTTTTTTGTTCAAAATCAGATTTACTCTTTGAGAAAGAATTACAAAATAGGACGAATCATCCCTAGATGTACATTTATTCTCCACCTAAATGTTTTAGGCAAAGAGAATTTCGGCATTTTAGGTGACATTTAACACACAACAAACATCAAATTTACTTTCTTTCCTCCATTGATAAAATCTGCTGTTTCGAAAGCCAACCCTGTCACCTTTTTGTAAATTGTGTCAAAACTCCTTTACACTGAGACCACAAAAGTCATAACACAGAAACCTGTCTACTCACTTACTTGGTGGAGCAACTAGTAGATACTATCAGAGAACATAACAAAAGTGACCTGGAGAATGCCCAGGGAAAAACCAAGCCTACTTACCAACAGCTTGCAAAACAACCAATTAACCTGTCTAAGGCCCCATACACACGAGCAGACAGATTTGTTCAAATCAGTCGGACAGAACGATTTGAACAAATCTGTCTGCTGGGATGTATTGGTTTGATCGTGTACACACGATCAAACCAAAATCCCCGCTGGCAGACGGCGCTCTGACGTGTCGGTGACGTTGACGCCGCCACGTCACCGCACCAGGAAGTGATTTACTTCCGCACATGCGTCAAATCCATTCGACGCATGTGCGAGAAGATATGTCTGCTGGTTAGCGTACTAACCAGCAGACATATCGGGCCGACGGGTTCCCAGCCAACAGATTTGAAAGCATGCTTTCAAATCTGTCGGCTGGTAAAATCCGTCGGCTCGCCCGTACACACGATCAAATCTGTCTGCTGGGACGGTCGGGCCGACCGTTTCCAGCAGATAGATTTGATCGTGTGTACGCGGCATAACAGGTATGTGTTAAAAACAGGGGTTTTGTCCGCGCGCATTTGCAAACGCATGCGTGAGCCACAGAGCTGCGCCAAGGCACCCCTCAGAGAACATAACCCATGTTATTTCAGGTAATCAGAGACCTGGAGGTTGCATGGACACTACATCTACTTTATTTACTTCATTTGTTTTACAAGTGTATTTCATCTCCATTGTTTTAACCCTGTCTTTTTGGGTTTAGTTAGTATGATATGTGAAGCCCTTAACAAGGGGGCATTGTGAGACACACAAAACAAGTTGGCACATACAATATTTTTTTAATTAATTAAAGGACCTTACTTTACCTACATTGTTTCCAAATGTATTGTGCGCCCACATCCCTATACACAGATGAAAGCATACATGGCATGCTCAGAAGACATTCACTATATTACCAAAAGTATTGGGAATGCCTGCCTTTACACGTACATAAACTTAGTCCGTAGGGTTCAATATTGAGTTGGCCCACACTTTGCAGCTATAACAGCTTTAACTCTTTTAGGAAGGCTGTCCACAAGGTTTAGGAGTGTGTCTATGGGAATGTTTGACCATTCCTCCAGAAGAGCATTTGTGAGGTCAGGCACTGATGTTGGAGAGAAGGCCTGGCTCATCCATGTCTTTTTGACCTTGCTTTGTGCACTGGTCATGTTAAAACAGGAATGGGTTCTGTTAAAAAAAAAAAACAGGAATGGGCCATCCCACAAAGTTGGGAACATGAAATTATCCAAAATTTCTTAGTACAGTATGCTGATGCCATAAGAGTTTCCTTCACTGGAATGGAACTAAGGGGGCAAGCCCAACCCCTGAAAAACAACCCCACACCATAATCCCCCCTTCACCAAATGATCTGGACCACAAAGCAAAGTCCATGAAGACATGGATGAGTGAGTTTGGAGTGGAGGAAATTGACTGGCCTACATAGAGTCCTGACCACAACCCGATACAAAACCTTTGGGATGAATTAGAGCAGAGATTGCGAGCCAGGCCTTCTCATACAATATCAGTTCCTGACCTCACAAATGCGCTTCTGGAAGAATGATCAAACATTCCCATAGACACCCTCCTAGACCTCATGGACAGCCTGTCCAGAAGAGATGAAGCTGTTTTAGCTGTAAAGGGTGGGCTAACTCAATATTTAACCCTATGGACTAATGCCCCGTACACAGGCTCGGGATTTTCGATGGGAAAAAAGTTAGTCGGGAATCCTGACGGGAAAAAGAGAGCTGGTTCTCTTTTTTTTGGCTGCGGATTTGGCAGTTTTCCCGCCGGAAAAACTGCAAGGGAGCATACACACAGCCGGGATTGCCTGCCAAAAACTCTCCTTGCAGTTTTCCTGTCAGAAAAACCTGGTCGTGTGTACGGGGCATAAGACTGGGATGCCATTAAAGTTAATATGCGTGTAAAGGCAGGAGACCCAATACTCTTGGTGATATAGTGTATATTGCATTGAATGTTCTCAATAATGTAAGATTGCAGCAATATGCAACATGGAGAATTATCTGACATCTCATACACTGATGCATTGAAATATGCTTTAGATATTTATTACAATACATACAGTTTTTTTCAGATTCTGTAAGTGCACCTTCTGTTTGTCATAGTAGGTAGTCACATGATAACTTTATCTATATTTTGTTCAGAATTATAATTGTGCATTTAATAATCTCACAGTTGTGTTATATATAGTCTTTATATGCATAGAACCACTGTTTTATTAATGTTCTTTTATTCATTGGAGGGTGGCTGTTACCAATGTTCATGATTATTAATAGTATGGTGATCACTCTACTGCAGAGATCCATCATTGTATCATGACAGCTCTAGATCTTGTAGATATAGGGTAATGGTAAAGGACTCCATGGAAAAGCCTATTTCAAATGGTTATTTAAAAGGAACATTAAAAATACATACAGCAGTATAAATATGCATTAGTTAGAAATCAAAATAATTTAAAAACCAACTTCATCGATATGATATATTTGGTTTTGTATGACAGGTCATTTAAATCGTTAGCTGTTCAAGTAGCATATACAGTATAATATGTAATTTTTATATACGGTTGTGTCAGCTCTGGAAACAACAGCTAAGTAATCATTTTAATAGCAGTTCATAGGGCAGAATGCAGTCGCAGCATGCATGTTGTGCCTATGGAGTACAAAAGTATATACTGCGCTTCTCTAAAAAATGGGCAGCCAACACAACAAAAGGATAATTGTGATAAAGTAGGTAAAAAAAGGTGCAGCGCCTATAACAGGGACTCCTGTAACCGGAGTCCTAAAAAAAACTAAAGTGTAATAAACAAATTCAAACGTATCACCGTGAATGTGTAATTAACAACTTAATATACGTGACATATATAGAAGTGTCCATAAAAATAATACAGTCCAAATGGGGCAATCTTGTAGAATCAAGATGGAAAATGTATTTTCAAAGAAACGTGATCCCTCCAGAAACAAATAGACATGTGAGATACCCTTGCCAGATAAGGTGGACCCAAACTACACCATATGGTGGTGGGTCATACTTGCATAGAGGGCCGATTGCCCGATCTGGTCTTTGCTGTAATGATGTTCCTCGCTTCCACTGGATTGATAATCTCCTTGGCAGGATGCTGTATGAATCAACCTCCTGGTGACTCACTCCGCTCCAACTCAGGATAGGACAGTGGGTGAAACAACACCAGTTAGTGCTAGACCAAATGAGCTCCAAACATGGGGGGAAACCGGAAAAAACAAGGAGAAGGACTCCTCATAGTGTAAACAAGCTTAAAATGTAATTCCTAAAATCCAAAAAAAGGCCAGACATTAAATCCAAAAAATGTCAAACTAAAAAGTAATCATCTCACAACACCGCATTCAAAATGAGGATAAATGTCATCAATACACAATTTGCGCATTGTGGAAGTGGTGTGGACCAATGTATGTGCCCGACCTGTTTCATCTAAGAAGACTTCAACAGGGTCATGTTAAAATTACAATGTGACGAATCCATTAGTTTTCGCCATATCTTTTCAGACTTCTGATGGGCACTGTATTACGTTTTTATCTATTTCACAAATCCAATCCCCAAGGGTAGGAGGGTTGAGTGAAACCCAACTAAAGGCTTGCAAACTATAAAAAGTGATCTCATAATTGCCACTGCCTGGTCGTGACCAGATTCTTAAGAGGGTCCCTGATTTAAATATAATATTCAGCCAATGTCTGTTGATATCTTCAAAAAGAACCTACTATTGGTGAAACATGAATTCAACATGTTTAATGTAGGTTATGACGTGTTCCAATATCCCTTCATTATTTTAGGAGCCTTCTCTTTTAACAACAACAGGACTGACTCTCAACTGAAAGTTGGGCTTACAGTGTGCATTGTTAAAACATCTCTACATTATTTCTCAGATTTACATTATTCCTTTAAACTTTTGTCTCCCCCTGCCATAGACTCTAAGCTACAGCTCCTCTTTTCTATTCCTCTCCATTCCACCTGCATCTATTACCATTTAAAGCTGAACTCTAGGTTTGAATTTTATTATATAGTTAAATTTTTCCATCTTGGACTAAGGTAAGTATGCGTATCCCATACCTGTCTGACTGCTATAGAAGCAGAAAGTCACTGTAGTAATCACCACTACTACAGTGATTGCTCACCTAACTTTTGCCTACACCCTTTCCTACCCCCACTACAGTTTGGCTGTGTTCAACAAAGAGAAATACCTGCCGCTTTCATGTGCCTCATTTCCCATCCTCCCTTGTAACCAGGCAGGCAACCACAATGTGGTCATGGTTGGCTTTATATAGGCGCTGGCCCTGAAATAGGCTTGAGATTTTAAAAAAAGTATTCATAGTGTCTACTTTTATTTTGTTTGCTATACAGCCATTCCCTCTGACTTCTGTTCTAATAAACCAGAATTCCAAAGGTAATATCACAGAACCTTGCTGCGATTTAAATCCAACAATCTTGGAAATGTTCTGTGTAAGGAAAATGGCAATCATACAGGACACAGCAGGACGGAGACTGACTTTTCATGAGTGATTGATTCCCCCTTTTAGAAAAAATGATTTGTGTGATTCAGTAATTTTGGCCCTTCACTATACAGTATATGGTCTCAGTACTGAACAGTAGTCATTGTCCAAAGATACCAACACAGCAATAAATGTTCTTGCTTTTTTCAGTAGCTCTTGGAATTGTGTATTTGTACTATAGGTCTTAAAATGTGATAAAAAAAAGTCACTATCTGATATTAGGCCCACTTCCATGCATGTTTAGTGTCCAGTAGCAAAGAAATTGAAAGGACTTTTCAAAACCCCCACGACAGGGCTGCATTTGGACATTATGTTATCTTGGTTGACCTGATACATGGCAGCCATATTTACAAGCTCCTTCACTTGTGTCACGGGATTACATCTGCAAATACATTTGCCAAAATGAGATGTTGGGGTCAAAGTGGAGTCTTTTTTATGTGCAGGTCCAGGACTACCTTTTAACTGTACAGGCCGCCCAGCATGAGAACGTAAAGATGGTTTCATGACTAGTGAACTATTAAGAGCCTTCTGATACCTCTCAACATCCCCTGTACACCTTTACTCTTACATTTCTCTTGCTCAGTTTAGCCAAATATGTCTAGAAGTGGCCAGATGCTGTTGTTTGATGCCTGCTCATAGAAATCTGTGAAGACTCTTCTGAGGACTTCTCTACAGGAATTGTAGGAGAAATGGAATGGAGTAGGACCTTCAAATCTCCAAATCACTGGATGTCGATAAGGAAGGGAGGCAAGTCAGTTAATCCCACCCTGTATAAGAGTCATTATTGTAGCATTTGACTTTGTGCTAGAATTTGTATTCACGCTCTGCCAAATTAACCCTCTCTAACATCAAATCTCTTGACCCATCTTCATGGCTCAGCAAGGGAACATGTGGTGTGGATTTTCTCTCTGAAACACAGGTTTGTTATTCACTGATTGAACAAAATAACTAGAATTCCTACCAAAAATATTAAAATAAAATACCACAAAATGTAGGAATTGTTAGAGAAGGGAAGAGTGGACTAGTAACCAAAGGCACAAGAAAAGACAGTGCTTTTTGCCAATTACCTCAAATCAGAGCTAAACTACACAGCTTTATTTCCTATATTGCTCCATCAGTTGTATTGCATGGTCTGAGTGAATCTAAGGCTTCCAAGATGTTTATTATTTAGCTGTAGCATGGTGGGACCCATATGTCACTAATCTCAAGACGTCTTAGCATTTAACTGAAAAACTGAGTTTACAGAGGAATGTATAATTAAAATATCATACTACTTTCCCGTCTTCCTCTTCTTAATTTCTCCTTCTCTGACTTATTTGGAGTTATGTTTTAATTTAAATCTGTGCAAGACCAATCCAAAAGATGGGTCGGAAAGCCCAGGTATACAACTCATCTACCGATACATGTGACCCAGGAGATGAATCTCCTCATGATGAATGTATAATGAACACTGATTAAAGACAAGGTAATTAATTTCAAAGATCTATTTATCCTTTGATGTTATTATAGGAAACCTGTATTGTTAAAAGTCTCTTTTTTTTTTTTACATAATACATTCCAAATTTCCTAATTAAAATAGAAAGTGATTCATTCTTCATCAAATAAGGACATATGGCAGAGTGTAGCCTTTTGACTGACATCACATGTTTTGAACATATGGGATGTTACATGGAATTATATTACTTCCCCAACACATATGTTAGAGCAGATAGTACTTTGAGCAATGCCTAAGAGGTTTGATAAAGACACTAAGCAAGGATATTGTGTTCTTAATCCTATCCATAGTTAAAAAAGTATATGCTTAGATGTTTGGTTTTGTCCTTGTATAAATCAGGAATCATTTACTGTTCCGATGCTAGAGACGAAAACGTTATGCTTGTACTAAGATTGGGAACCTGATGAAGGCTTCTGTCAAAAAGAACCTCATCAGATCCATCAGTCACAACTCTACATGTCAACTCGAGACCCAACAGAATAAAGCTGGATATTTGCTAACCAAACTTTGGGCAATAAGTTTAGTTTAGTTTGACTTTCTATTGGTTAATGGGGTCAAATGAATATTTATTATGATGATAAAACCAGAAAAAAATCTTGAATGAAAGAAAATTTCTTACTGTGAATATGGTTCTGCATGAGAAAATCATATATATATATATTGTAATGACCATGTTCTAGGCACAGATAAAACCAGTCTAATTTGTCTGGGATTGCAATCAAATAGCAGGTCTGGATGAAATTTCAAGGGCTTTTGAATGAAATTAGTTGACTCAATGATGGCAAGATCAAATGCTTTGACAAACAATTTTTCAGAATTCCTGAATGCTTGAATGAAACTTGAATGATTACTTTCTTTGCATATTTTGTCTTCTCTCACACGTCTCCTTAGTCTGCTATGCTTACCTTAGCCTACTCCTTTTCACTTGCTGCTCTGTTCCTCTCTCTACTTTCGACCTGCTGTCCTGCCAACATCTCCTTTACCTCTGCCTTTTCTTCTCTCTATTACCCCCCAGGACTATATTTACCATTACCAAAGTGATAGGACAGAGCCTAGAGCCAGAAGGTTAGAGAGTGTAGCAGAAAGCCTCAAGATGTGAAACCTTTCCGTAATTTGTATTCTTTTTCTGTTCACCTCTAGACATTTATGGCTAAATTGAGCAAGAAAACGCTAGTAACTTGTTTTGTGGTCTGTACAGTTCAAAAGTAGTCTTGAAATGAAAACAGACAGCTTGCTGCCTCATACATTCTAGAATAGAGTCTACTAAGATAATCACATGACAGAATCGAGTGGAGCTTGTATAAATGAACCTTATTATCACTCAGATTTGCCTAAAAGTGATAAGTACCATAGAGTGCAAAATCTGGCACAGCTGTGCATGGTAGCCAATCATCTTCTAACTTGCTCAGTTAGGCTTTGACAAAAAAAAAAGGAAGCTGACTGGTTTCCATGCAGAATTGCACCAGATTTTGTGCTCTCCAGTTTTAGTAAATCAAGCCCATGATGTCTAAGTTGGCCTCACTGCCCCTCCTTCAGTCTCTTTCAAGCTTTCATGTTTTCGTTTTCACATCCCTCTCAGTTCTGTTCTTGACAATCAATTGGTTCCCTGGTTAGCAGTACCACCATTGTATTCTCCTTTCCATTTTCCATCAGCTATTATTTCCCCTGGTCTCCTCCTTCCTACCTATCGATCCTCCACACCATTATCATCTACTACATCTCCTAGGGACATCTACTCTCTGTGAGTATGTTTGCTATATAATTCCAACCAGTAATTTAGGATTTTCTGGGACATTGCTGACAGAGGATGAGGAGCATGTACTGTATATATGGATTTTGAAAATAAATCCCTTATTTTAAAATGCACTGGTACTATGCTGCTCCAATTTGGAACTGTTAGATAAAATGCCAAGCCATTTCATTAAATAAGTATGTAGAACATCTCACACATAGTGAGCACATCACATCCCACATTGCTGATTTGCAAATATGACACGTTTCTGTGTCTCAGTTACACAGTGCTTAGGTTCTTTCTGTTTCCTTAATGCTGATAGTCACAGTTATGTCACCTTACATACTGTATACAAGTTTGGGCATGAATTACATGTTACTATGACTACACTGTCATGTCTATCTAAGTAAGATAACCACTACTGATAACGTGCATTTAAACTATGAAGAACTGATGAGCAAATCTAAGGTGACTTTTTTTTCTGAGTCTCTGCTGTGACATTTTATAGCACAGAATTATCCGAGAGTGAGTGAGTGACTTGTATAGTGCTACACATGCGAAATGAATCGCCTCTAGGCGCTTTTTGCAGCCAGTGTCTTCCTGGCTGGTGCGGTCATTTACCCTATTGGATGTCGACACGCTTGGGACACACAGTCGTAGACACATTCATACATATATACTGGGCCAGTTTGGACAGGATCCAATTAACCTACCAGCATGTCTTTGGAGTGTTGAAGGAAAAACGGAGTACCTGGAGGAAACCCACGCAGACACAGGGAGAAAAAACAAACTCCAGGCAGATGGTGTCGTGGTTGGGATTTGAACCAGCGACCCTTTTGCTACTAGGTAAAAGTGCTATCCACTACACCACTGTGCTGCCCTTCCTTCATGTTTTTCTAGTGTCCCACATTATCTCCAAGATTATTACTAAGAAGGGTCATCTGGGATGTGCTTCCAAATAAGTTCCATAATGGTACAAGTCACTGTATTTCCGTCGGGATAAACTCAGGATTTTTCTGACAGAATTCCATTCAAGCTGTCTTGCATTCACACTGTCACACCAAATTCTGACCATCCAAAACGTGGTGACATACAACACTACAACGAGCCGAGAAAAATTGAGCTTAATGCTTCCGAGCATGCGTGGACTTAATTCTGAGTATGCACGTTTTTTTTATCTTCGTCGGAGTTCCATACAGGTGAATGGAATTTCCAATAGAATTTTTTTTCATCGGAAAAAAAGAGAACATGTCCTCTTTCTAAATCTGTAGGAATTTCCGATGGAATGGTCAGACTACATTTTTTCATCGGATATTTTTGGAACATTTCTTCAATTCTGCAATGGATAGTGGGTTCAAATTGGCAATCGTTTTTTGGCCATAATAACAAGCAATATCAAAAGGAGCAAAATAGAAAACCTTTCCTAAACAGCAAAAATTCTAACTGTGAATGTGTTTCTTCAAAAGTTGTGCATACTATGATGCGCGTGTTCAAGGCACAAAAGAAACTTGTTTAATATGTCTGGGATTCAATTCAAGCAGCAGGACAAGCTTTCAAACAAAATTAGTTGACTCGTTGATAGCAAAACAGAATGCTTAGGCAAAAGATTTCTCTGAATTTTTCTTAATTTTGCTGTGAAGATCATTGGCATTGACAGTGGTGGAGTTGGGTATTCCATGGCTTCTGTGCAGGAGGGTTATTTCTTTTCATTCTTTATTGTAGTAACAGAGTAGTAATAACACTCAATTGGGTTAACTAAAGGCAAATAAGCTGTTGCACTTTGCAGTGGAATATTCCCCAGAGCTTAGTGAATATGATGAAATTTTACTTTGCAGAGAATACCTAATTCTGTTCAAGGAAACCATTGAATGATGAAGGTCAGCAGCGCTTCGACTCATTCACTAAGCTTTGGGGAAAATCTCCATACAAAGTTCAACTTTCCTTGCAAAGCCTATTTGCCTTTAGTAAATCAACCTCAATGATTAGGTTATTTACATATATATTAGAAACGCTATAGTTTCCCTTTAAATCGTGCAAAATCAAACCTAAAAGCACTGCATACATTCTCGGTTGGAACAAATTGCTTTCTTTTGTGACAGCAGTTTCTATTGCATAGATAAATCCCCTTTAATCCCAGCAGATATATTACAGGTATTTATAGCAAAGAATACAGAGACAGTGACAAATCCTTACAAATTGTTTAGAACTTGGCATATAAAAGCAATATAATCACAGTAAGATATAATCATATTTTCAGAAATGATATAATGAATCAGGTACTCATTAGAATGCATCGCTTAGGTGTAAAATACCCTATTTTATTGTAAAAAAAGGCATTTTCTGTGGGGCCGAATAGAATTTAACGTTACTTGCACGAACCTTGTGAGGAACTATATTTGCAAACTAGAAATTGTGCCAGTTATCCGTTGCAGAGAGTTTCCAACATATTTAAAAATCTGTTTATGTTACCAGAATCATGAAGAGATGTTGGAGTAGGCAAAGTGGTGATCTGAGTCGATCATTTTTAGTTATATCAGGCCTTATCTAGAAACAGGAAATAAATCTCCCAGTCAACTGACTTATGTTTATGTTTATGGAATCCGCAGACAGTCCTGGCCAACCAATGCAGGGGAAAATGAAATTGAATGGACCTTGTCTGATCCAGTGATCCCTACTGATCTCTTACAACGCTGTCTGTTCAAACGTCTTCTTCTCATAGACATAACTTGCATGTTTAGCTGAGCCAAGTGTACAAGTTTATAAAATGTCTTAAAGGCTAAGTATACCTTTAGCCTTTTTGCGAGCACCACAATTTCTCAGCCTTTATAGCAGCCTTGTAATTATAAATGCTTACTCTGGATGATCAGAAACAAAGTTTAAACTGTTCAATATGCCTAAATGTAGAGAAGTTAAAATGTGAGGGTTAAAGGACAAAAACACTGTTGGGTGGTGACAAGTTTGTTCTACGATTATCAAAGGTAATTTACAAATTACAAATTTGCTGCATTAGACTAAGGTAGGGCTGAAAGACAGTGATGCCTGAGGGAAGTTAAATCATAACAACACATAATACCTTTGTCTAGTTGAGTGTCTTGTAATGACCATCCTTTGCTGAAAACCTACACCCAGCTTGTTTTGGCTTTGCCCAAGGGAAGATGTTTGCGGGACTGTCTTAAACATCCAATACTATAAATTTATAAATTATTTATTATTCACTTACAGACTTGCTATGTAAAGCATGACATTACCCAGAAGTCCTCACTGCATTTGGGGTATATTATCAAATGTATACAAAGGAGCACTGTCTTAAAGAAAATGTGTTCTTTTGTTTATGTAGGACAAAGCAGGAGGTCAACTTTAACGGTGGCCCTGCCAAAAACACATTGGCCCGGATTCACATACCTCAGCGCATATATATGCCTCCATAGCGTATCTTCTTTACGCTACGCCGGCGCAATGCAGAGAGGGAAGCATGAAATTCACAAAGCAAATGCACCCAACGTTGCGCCGGCGTAGCGTATAGTCGTAGGCGTAAGTCAGCGTAAGTTAAAGTAGATGGAAGTGACCTGGAAGTGGGCGTGATACATTTAAATGAAGCGTGACCCCATGCAAATGATGGGCTGAGCTTCAGACAAGTACTTAATGAACTGCGCATGCGTCGTACCTTAGACGCATCCCAGTGCGCATGCTCACAAGCACATCTAAACAACTGGCTAAGATACGTCGAATCACTGCCTACGTCTTGAACGTACAACGTAAACGACGTAAAATTAGATGGCGTTCGTTCCCTTGTCAATACCTTTGCATGAGTTGCGTCTCCAATATGGGGAATAACTATACGCCGGACGTAAACTGCTTAAAACATGCGCCAGGCGCAAAAGTACGTTTGTGAATCGGCGTATCTCCCTCATTTGCATTGAAAATCAATGGGAGTGCCAAATGCGTCCAGCGTAACTATGCACCCACTATACGCCGGCGTAGGCAAGTTACGTCGGTCGGATGAAGTCAGTTTTTAGACGTATCTTAGTTCTGTGGGCACTGCGCACAGATACGTCGGCGCATATTTACACTTACGCGGCGTATCTCGAGATACGTCAGCGTAAGTGCTTTGTGAATATGGGCCATACTCGCCTCTCACCTTTCTGTTCGGCCAGCTGGAAAGTCTGGGTATGGGGTAAAATGCAACTCCTTCACTTCCACCCACATGTCTGAGCTGATATTTAGTCATGAAGTTGTGACTTGGAGTTTCCATGGGGAGTCTTTTCTTCAGGGTTTAGGAAAGCAAAGGGAAGATGAGATTGTGCAGCTAAAAAGGGCAGCATTAAAGAGAACCTGTTGCTTTGCCCCACATGGGTGCAGGTTCATCTTATAGTCTATCTAATAGAACTATGTACTCTAGCGATGTATTTAATGGAAACAAAGCATTCGTATCCTAGACCATTGTTTAGTGCATTTAAAGCTGTATTCAATAAACAGCACTCAGAAACATCCATCAGTGTAAAACAGTCAAACAAAGATGCTTCAAGAGGTGAAGAATATCAAAAGACCTTTCACTGTTGCTTTGAATGAATGACAATGACACAAAAGTCATTGGTTATTGCAGAAATAGATTGTACCCACAAAGCTTTAGAATACGGCTAACCACATTCCAAGGAAACATGATTCATTCTTCGACACACTTCTGTGAGTGGGGGTGGTGGTAAGAAAGGCGATGCTGATTCGAAAAATGAAAAGGAAAAATAGATTTCTCTCTCGCTTTAGACAGCAGTGTGACAGAGTGATGAAACAATATTTGGTTCATATTGCGTTTTGTGTGTGTGCTGCAATCACTTGAATGGAATGTGTGCCTTCAGCTCGCATGGAATTGATACGGTGTATCCTGGCCAAATTAAGCATCCAAGATGTTTGAAATTGTCTTGGATGCTATCATTGTATAGTATGTATGGCTAAAAAAAAAAAAAGGACACTAAACCAAGAGTACAACCTGGCATATTGAAAGGAGGATTTGATAAGATTTATGGATGACTACATTAAAGATTTAGGTATAGCTTCCCACAGAGAGCAGTGATATGAATGAGAGGTAGGTGGGGAACAATTTCACCCTGGCCATCTATGGCAGATCCAGAAATTTCTACAAAATTATGACAGTGACAGTTAATTTGCAAACTTTCTGTTGGTTGTCTTTAATTGGGTGACATGTTGATTGTAACGGTCATGTAAAAGAAAATAAATTGTGTATTAAACTGTCAGTCGGCGCTGGGCAGCAAGAAGAAGGGCACATATCACCCTCCCACCCATTGATGCGGCAATTATCATGTGGTCTTCACCCCTTTCCTCTAAAAGGGAGACGTATTTTGGCATTAAAGTTGGTAATAATGTGAGCTGTATGTTACAGTTATTTTCATTTAATTACATATTATATAAAATATTGTTCTGTAATTTATTGTTTGTAAATTAGTTTTACAAATATAATAAAGGGCCATGGCCACTTTGAATCATTTTAAATTGGTTATCCTTATTACAGTTTTGGGTAAGGTTCTCCCTATGGTCCCATGGGTCTTTCAAGTGGAACTCCATGCTAAAAGGAAATTTACATTATTAAATCCACATAGCTTCATAATTGCAAAAATCCCATTGTTAAAAGAAAGCATGCTTTTTATTTGCCGATGCTGTCAGTTTACAGCAAATTATTTCATTTCCAGGAGAGGGTTATCAATGCTGGAAAATTTATTTTTCAAGTTCTCGCAGCACTGTCACTCTCTTTTCACAGTGGACTGTAGTCCTGCATGATTACATCCGAGTTCTCTCATATCACACAACGTTTGGGGGTATGCACAGAGCAGTAAAAAGCACAAACAACTGCATGGATGTCAAACATCTGAAATCCTTTAAATACTTTAATTGTCATGTGCACAATATTAATGTTTGGTATTCCATATTTTCGTTATTATATTTCATAGTCAGTTTTGTGCATTCATGCCCAAGCGGGACAGTCAACCATCCCACACAAGGTAGTAACCTCCAGAGGGAGCCTACTGGGACTAGCTATGACTAAGCACTGAAGCTACAGTGCAAAACGTTAGCTTTTGTTCCAGTTTTTTTGCTGTGGCATGTTTATTTTTGTGATCGATTTTAATTAAAAGAACATTTTTGGAGTGCGCCTGTCTAAGTTCTCTTCGTATTTTTGCATCACCATTGCATTGCCAGCACCCATGGTTTGTTTTCAGTGAGGAGGTTCTATGAAGACTACTGAGCGGTAATTTTTCTCTCCAGAGGGAGCCTAGTTGGGAAACCCTGGCATAGAGAGTGTTCTGTGTTCATTTAGTTTAAGAAGACTAAAAAGTTGTACTAAGACATAGATGACTTGAATTTGATCTTTTCAGCTTGTGAGAGAGTAAACGTGTGTTCCAGTGTATTCAGGGAGCTGCGTCCGCTGCCCAGTGCATCTGACAGGCTGCAGTCACTGTTTGGCTGATCATTTCCTACCAATTGGCCAATTCAGCAGGAATTTTTCCAAAATTCAAGTTGTCTCCTGGAGCCTTAAGTTAAACTCAAGAGTAAAGAATAGCCTTTGGGTCTGTGTTGACTGACTTCAATGGGAAATGCAGAATGCTTATGACATCAGCATTCATTTCAGGTACAGTTAACATGCAATTGACATGCTTGATTTTTTATTCCCATAGACTTGTATGGGAGGAGAAACAGTTCTGAAAAGAAATAGAAGCCCCCAACACTGGCCCTTTAGGCAGCATAAACCGGATAGAAACAGAGCATGCATATTCAATGTGCAAGTATGGCTGCCTCCCATTAATAATTACAAACAGATTTTAAAGAAACACAGTTTCCTAAGTGTTAATGTGTTAATAAGACTATTTCTATTCAAGAGATCACAATGACATATACATCTAAAAAATATGTGTAATCTATAGGATATCCTTAAAAAAAAAAAAGAGTTAAAAAAAAAAAGAATGTTTTTAAGCTGTAGCAAAATATGGCAAAGAAACGTTTTATTCAAATTCATCAGTATTCATCTAGTGAGATATAAAGTCTGCTATCTGTATTTCTTCCACTGATATAAAACAATTGTATTCTATACAAGTTGTGTATTATTCTCTTTGGCATGTTTTATGGCACTGAACGCTTCACTTGTTCAATATACATCAAGAATATTAGGAGCATTAGGAACATGTCCATATTAATAATTCATGCCCTGTGGTGAGATTTACACTGTACAACATCAGTGTCTCCATTTGTGAATGTCAGTATGTTCTCCTTTAACTCTCACCTACCTCACATATCTCCTAACTTAAATAAACATGTGTAACATAGTGAAATGTATAACATCCAAATATTACCCTTCACATAAATGTTTTACGACATGTCCAATGTAGGATCTATGTTTTCTATATGATGAGGGTTAAAGGGACAAAATAACAAACATGTTATACTTACCTCCACTGTGCAGTTCGGTTTGCACAGAGTGGCCCGGAAAGCTGCCTTCTGGGGTCCCTCGGCGGCTGTCTGGGCTCCTCCTCGCAAAAGCTTTCCATCTTCATGCTAGGGCGCTCGCACAGTGAAAAGCTTTTGCGAGCGCGCTCCCGTGATACAGCGGCGGCCATAGCCGCCGACTGTATCACTCGGCTCCGCCCCCAATGGCTGCACTGCTATCAATCCGCCCAGCCTAGCCAATCAACGGCCAGGCTGGGAACCGAAGAGGATAACGTGGACGCGCCCGGGAGTTTTGAACGGTAAGGTAAGTAAAACTGGGACTCGGGGGCGGGGGGGGGGCGATGCTGTGAGATGTTTTTTTACCTTAATGCATAGGATGCATTAAGGTAAAAAAACTTTTACCTTTACAACCCCTTTAAGTATTACAATAGTGTGCAGAATAGCCCCCCTGAGTCCGACCTCTCACAGGTCCAGTACTAGTTATATGCAAGACCTATTTCTCTAGTAGCCACTATTATTGTCCACTTTACCTGTGTGGCCTGGTACTCATGTGGGCAGGTGCAAGTGCAGTAACAAGAATATAGACTCACCGGACACTTTATTAAGTACACCTTGCTAGTACTGGGTTGGACCCACTTTTGCCTTCTCACCAGATTGTGCACTCTCCAGTTTTAGTAAATCACCCCCTATAGAGACTGAAAAACTGCAGAATTACAGTCTTCTATTCCACACTCAATAGCTCTGCTCAATGCGTTTCAGTTAATATGACGTCATAAGGGGGTGAACGTAGTTCAGTATTTAACTCTATTAAATTAATATAAAAAACACCCCCTTCCCTGATCCCATCCATTTCTCTGACATCATCTCAAAGTGATGGACTTAAAACACAATTTTTTTCTCTTACCACTATAAAAAGCAAGCTAGGAACATAAACAAACTTGTAAATTTCCCTTTTTTTATTCCACCCCCTCCAGTTCCACCCCAAGTTTTCAAAATCTGCACACCTCAGACCACTAAGGTCCTTGTTATAACTAAATAAGAAGTGTTTTGAGTTCTCAATTCCTTATTCGTCCGTTTTGTCACATATGCGCAGTGCGAACACTTATATCGTTAACAGTCGAGAAACATATTAACCTTTCAATTTACCTTTCTTTTGGCAGAAGTTTTCCAACCTGTTCCTTCGATTATTTGGCACTGAAAAGCCAAAAGCGATTTTCTATTATTGACCTTTAGCTGGACAAAAAAATAAACAAATGGTCCAAATGACAGATTTTCAATGGATTTTTTGCTTAGTGTATGGTGACCATTAGCCCGCATGTTTAGTACTTGCATCAAACCCTTCTTTGAGCCCACTGTAGCTTGGTCCACGCACACTGCAGCATATGAACAGGAATAGCACACTAAAGGATCATGTGATAAGAGTCTGCAGACCCACCTTGAAGCACTGTGAGAATTTGCTCAGGCTGGCTACAGTGGATTATATAAACATTAGATCAAAGGCAAACTGAATGCATTTTCTGACTTTAGAACAGATACAGTGTTCACTGGATTTCATTAGCTGTACATTGATTGATTTTACTAAATACCTGTAGATGCTCTTTAATAGTTTACCACATTGGCTCTATTATCTGTTGTGACACTGATACATAGTTCTTGGCACCAGTTCTGATGCGAGTGACTGTGCCTCAGTCTGTCATCCAGTGTACACAATCAGCTTTCGTAATGTGTCATTGGTTTTCACAAATAAAGATGCCATATGGGAGACCTTTTACAGCACTAATTAATCTACTGGTTATGCTACCTCTAAAAATGTCTTGTCAAGTCTGACAACGGTTTTTGTGAAAATCTGCCATGTTTTAGACATTTGTATATAAAGATAGATGGTGTAAGATAGATCTATGTTTTGTTACTGCTATCATAGGATTGTGCTGTGGATCTGAGGATTGGAGAAATACTTAAAGACAGTTTGTAAGGCCCAAAGTGACCAGTTGGACTCCCCCTGTGCAGTACGAGACGAGACATCCGAACGTGGTTATCATGGGCAGTATAGACTAAGTTCATTCTTTCTTCAGACACTTGGGCAAATTAGATTAGACCGATCACTGTGAGTGGGTAGACAGAGCAGAACAGGGCATGATAATATAGTCCTGGGTCAAAGTTCAACTGCAAGAAGCCTATAGGCAATACATAGCTTGACAATACTTTTGCCACCACTTGACCTTTTTTGGGCACAGCGTCCACAGTAAAAGGTCCTCTTTAAGGAGTATGAGGGTGTCTAAACCTAAAAATGAACTTCTTATAATGGGTTACTTTTAGTCTCTAAAATATACCAATGGAGGAGTTTTGATATATTCTCATACTGTATATGGTTCCTGTAATTCCCTGTACACACGGTTGGACTTTTGACCGGCCAAAATCACATTGGAATTCCGACTGAATTTCATCGGAGTAAACGAGAACATGTTCTCTATCTAAACTCCGACGGAATTTCTGATGAAAAAAGTCCGATGTTGCATACACACGGTTGGAATTTCCAATGGAAAAAGTCAGTCTGACTTTTTCCATCGGAAAGTCTGATCGCATGTACGGGGCATAAGATATGACTTAGACTGCCTCTTTATAACAGAGAGCTGGCTCACAGCCGACTGCAACACCATTCTAGGAGAATTGGTGCCAGAAAATTATCGTATTATTACGGAAAACAGAATAGGGCAAAGAGGAGGAGGACTGGCGGTGATCCATAAGATTCATCTGGCGATCACAAAACCAGTCTTTCAAAACCCCCTTCCATTCATGGAAACCCTTACTCTACAATTACAAGCAAACTCCCAGAAGACCGTCCGGATTCTACTCTGCTATAGGCCACCTGGCCCAAAATCGCAGCTTCTTCCATTATTGACAGACTTTATCTCCACCTATACCCTTAACAGCAAACACCTTTTGCTGCTCGGGGACTTCAACCTCTGGGCCAACTCCTCACAAGACCCCGTGGCCGATGCCTGCATTGACCACCTGGAAGGTCTAGGGCTACAACAACTAGTATGTGGCCCCACACATGCTTCAGGTCATACACTTGATCTAATTTTCAGACAAAATCTGGAAATAAAAATCTTGGAAAATGAACCGTTGCCATGGTCAGATCACCATGCCATCAAATTCATTCTTTCCAACTTCCCCCCTTAACAAAAACATCAAATCCAGTGACTACACACTGGACTAGATGTCAGAAGAAGCTCCACTCGGAATTCTTCAAAGCCGCGTTAGGGAAAAAAATAAAAACAATTCAGCCGCATCAATCGGCTGAAGAAACACTGGATTCCATTAACACAGCCCTATTACAGTCAGCCGACTTAATAGCGCCGAAACGAAAGACCCAGATCCGGAAAAAAAACTCCAGCTGGTTCAACAACCAACTGGCGTTACTGAAGCAAGAGCGTAGAAGGGCGGAAGCCGCCTGGAAGAGAAGCCCATTAGATGAGAACCTCTCTATCTACAAGGCAATAACTAAGAAATATCACAAAGAAACCTTTAAGGCCAAGAAAAATTATTTTTCTGAGGCCATCAACAGCGCCCTGAATCGCCCCCGCGAACTCTTCAAGCTGGTCACTGCGACCATGAATCCAGGATGTCTTGAAGCCCCCAATTCGGACTCACAAGAATTTTGCAATGAATTATCGGATTACTTCATTAATAAAATCGAGGGAATCCGGCAAAGCATTCAGCAGAACAATTCCCCCCGTAGCCCCCCCTGTAATAATTTACACAACACCTGTAGTAATTCATCCCAACCAGGTAAGTTCACGCTGGAACCTATCACTATCCAAGCCACAAAACATATCATCGGTACTCTGCGTAACAGCACTGCGCCAAATGATATCATCCCCACCAAACTGTTGAAGGAGTGCGCCGACATCCTGGCACCTCCTATCACACAGCTTATTAACCAATCTTTCATGGAAGGCATAGTGCCCTCCCAGTTGAAGGAGGGTAAAATTAGACCCATCTTAAAGAAATCTACTCTGGACCCCAAGGATCCACTCCACCGCCGCCCTATAACAAGCTTAAACACTTTTTCCAAGATTATGGAGAAAGCAGTGGTGCAACAGCTGCAACAGCATCTAGATACCCACAACCTACTCGACCCATTTCAATCAGGTTTCCGCCCTGGACACGGGACAGAAACAGCATTGCTCAAGATATGGGACGACGCTCTCGAGGCCGCAGACGAAGGAGAATCTTGTCTTCTGGTTCTGTTAGACCTGAGCGCAGCTTTCGACACAGTAGACCATAAGCTTTTATTGACCCGGCTAGCTGAAGTAGCCAGAGTCGCAGAAGGCGATTTATCTTGGTTCTCCTCCTTTTTGGAAAACAGATCGCAAATAGTGAAGTTAGGACCTTTCTTTTCGGAAAAACACACGGTATCATACGGAGTCCCTCAGGGATCCCCGCTGTCGCCGGTGTTATTCAACATTTATCTCCGTCCGCTTTTTAAAATCATCAGCAGTCAAAAACTGCTCTATCACTCATATGCAGACGACACGCAACTGTATTTCCGCATTTGCAATAAAAAGGATCACCACCTCAATCTAGAGACATGTCTCTCTTTGATAGAGGACTGGATGACAAAGAGTTATCTGAAACTCAACGGAGCGAAAACAGAACTCCTTCTGTTTCACGCCAAATGTAAGAATCTACCTGCAACAACTTGGACACCCCCGCCCATTCTGGGCAAAATCATCACCCCTAGCGCCAAAGTCAAAAGCCTTGGGGTCATTTTCGACTCCTACATGACTATGGACGCACAAATAGGGTCAGTAATCAGCGGATCTCACCATCTGCTGCGCCTACTACGCAGGCTTATCCCTTTTATCCCCAAAGAAGACATATCGGTCGTGGTGGGAGCAATTGTTAACTCCAGATTGGACTATGCAAATGCCCTTTACCTCGGACTCCCAAAGTACCAAATCGCTCGTCTACAAGTCGTTCAAAATACGGCCGCTAGACTTGTGACTGGGAAAAAACCCTGGGAATCAATCTCACCTTCACTGAGAACCCTTCACTGGTTACCAGTAAAAGACAGAATCACTTTTAAAGCACTCTGTCTAACGCATAGATGTATCCATGGGAATGCTCCCCATTATCTACGCGAAAAAATAAAAGCCCATAACCCTAATCGCGTGCTGCGATCCACTGATCAAAATCTCCTGCAGATACCGAAAGCCGGATACAGATCTAAAGGAGATAGAAGATTTGCGGTCCAAGGTCCCAGACTATGGAACGCTTTGCCAACCAGTATTCGGTTGGAGGAGAACTACTTAGCATTCAGGAGAAAGATCAAGACTCATCTCTTTTGATACCAAAGGAGACAGGAACAACAAGCGCCCAGAGGCGATTCAGTTCGCATGTGCCGCGCTATACAAGTTTTCATTCATTCATTCATTCATTCATTCATAAGTGTGTACAATATTGTTTTTTTTTCTTCATCTTTAACCTGGTGATCTTATCAGTAACACATGTTCTGTACTGGATGACAAGAGAGGAGAGATTTTTCAGTCCCCAGGGAAAGCTAAGCTAATGTCACTGATAACAGAACAGGAAGTTATCAGCTCACAAGATTCCTTTTAGGATCAATGGATATATTCTTGCACCTTTCAAATTTATATATTATAAAACCCTATAAAATATTATTTTTTTTTAATGCAGCCACCACATCTAATACCGCGTACACACGACCGATTTTCGGGTTGTAAAAAATTATGTTTTTTTTATGTCATTAAAAACTATCGTATGTGGGCTCCAGAGCATTTTTCACGATGTAAAAAATGGCCATTAAAAATTTAGAACATGCTCTAACGTTTTTAACGTTGTCATTTTTAACATTGTAAAAAATGGTCGTGTGTAGGCTTTAACGGCGTGAAAAAAACATGCATGCTCAGAAGCAAGTTATAAGACGGGATCGCTCGTTCTGGTAAAACTAGCATTCGTACGGAGTAAGCACATTCATCAGCGCTGTAACAGACTGAAAAGCGCGAATCGTCTTTTACTAACGCAAAATCAGCTAAAGCAGCCCAAAGGGTGGCGTCATCCAAATGGGACTTCCCTTTATAGTGCCGTCGTACATGTTGTGCGTCACCACCCTTTGCTAGAGCATTTTTTTTCACGATCATGTGTAGGCAAGGCCGTTTTAACGATCGGCTTGAAAAAGAAAAAGTTTTTTCTAGACCATTAAAAATATAATTTTTTACAACCCGAAAACCGGTCATGTCTACGTGGCATTAGGGTTGGTAAATGGCAAAATATAACATTTTTGTTCTTGGGTTTGGAGTTTCCTGGGTTATGATTTGACAGAGGAAATGTATTTTCTTGCTTTTAAGATATAAAACCATGGTAAACCAAATTGGGGCAGATTTATAACAAAATAAATTTAATTGCCCATAACAACCATTTAGATTTCACCTTACATGCCCCACAAGACAGCTGTTATTAACAAGACAGACATCATCTTCTCCACTTTTTATAAATTTGCTCCTGGTGCAAAGACCTTCTAACATTAGCTTGACAGCTGACATATTCAAAATAGATTTTTAAGGAAAAGTTCTCTTTTCAAGCTGTAATAAGTATGTACTTTTGATTAACTGGGTGTCTCGTGATAGAAACGAGCGAGAAAAAGACGTATGAGACAAGAATGTAGCCGAACAATGAGGACAGAGCACAAGCCAAGTCCTAGCCTTCTCATTACAGACAGGGATGACAGAAGCCATCTGGTGAATGATAAGGAACTCACAAGTTCATCTTGACTGGGCAAGTTATCTGGTAGATGATCTGAATCTCTGTTGAAATCAGGCTGTCAGGCAATGTGATCCATTTGTCAGGTCTCTCTAGAGTACGGAAAATTGCAAAGGTCACCTATGAAAGAGATAGATACATGCTGAAGAGAAAGACAAATACAGATCCTCCTTTGGTAAAGTAATACATATATTTTTCTGTTTGAATTGAATTGAGTTTACCAGTTGTAGTCGTAAGTGAAATCATGTATGGGCCCCAGGTGGTTCTTAAAGGGTCTGTCCACTCATAACTAATAGTATAGTTTGTGTTAGGTGAAGAAGCATAGTATACATACCTGTCAATTTCTTATCTCTTGGGGTTGTTGAGATATTTGTGCTTAAGTTTCTGCATCTGTATCCCTGCTATATCAATTTAAGGGGTTCCTACTTTTCCTGCTGTATTTTTTTTTTTTTACTATGGAGAATGCAACAGAATAAGCTGGAACACATAGGGCCAGATTCTGGTAGAACTGCAGCGGCGTAGTGTTTCCTATTTACACTACGCCGCCGCAACTTACAGGAGCAAGTGCCGTATTCTCCAAGCACTTGCTCCGTAATTTGCGGCGGCGTAGTGAAAATGGCCTGGCGTAAGGCCGCGTAATTCAAAGGGGGCTGCTTGTATTCAAATTAAGTGTGCCCCCACGCCGAACGAACTGCGCATGCGCCGGCCGTAAAAGTAGCCCAGTGCGCATGCTCCATAGTACGCCGCAAATACATTGATTACGACGGCAACGTAATTAACGTACAGGCCTATTCGCAAAAGGACGTAAACGAGTCCATACTTAACATGGCATACGGTGGACCGATGTAAGGTTACCCCTCATATAGCAGGGGTAACCTTACGCTTACGGAAACAACGTAAACTACGGCGAAGCGGCGCAAAAACGTTTGGGAATCGGCGTATTAGGCTCATTTGCATATTCGACGCAGAAATCTACGGGAATGCCACCTAGCGGCCAGCGTAACATTGCAACTTAGATCCGATGGTGTAAGTGACTTACACCAGTCGGATCTAAGCAAAATCTATGTGTAACTGATTCTAATGCCGCGTACACACGATCACTTTTTGTGATGAAAAAAAACGACGTTTTAAAAAACGTCATTTAAAATGATCGTGTGTGGGCAAAACGTCGTTTTATGTCTTCAAAAAAACGACCAAAAAAAAATTCCAACATGCTTGAATTTTTTGTGTCGTTTTTCAAAATGTCTTTTTTTGTGTCATAAAAAGTGACTGTGTGTGGGCAAAACGTCGTTTAAAACAACGTTTTCTAAACCCGCGCATGCTTAGAAGCAAGTTATGAGATGGGAGCTTTAATGGAACAGAGTGCCGTCGAAAGTGTCTTACGTAACCGCGCTTTGCAAGAGCATTGTGGAAAACGATGGTGTGTATGCAATGTCGTTTTTGAAAATGAAGTTTGAAAAACGTAGTTTTGTTTCGTCAGATAAAATGATGTTTTTTTCATCACAAAAAGTGATCGTGTGTACGCGGCATAAGAATCAGGTGCATAGATGCACAGCCCCACACAGAGATACGACGGCGTATCAGGAGATACGCTGTCGTATCTCCTTTCAGAATCTGGCTCATAACAGTGTGAGGAAACCACAGAATTGGGAATTTCAGTAGGGAGATCTTATTAATGTTCGAAGACACATAAGACACCAGGCTCTACCATTATTAATTAAATATCATCTTTTGTCTGGACAAACTTTGGCGTAAATGTATGTATAAGACCAAATTAGGTGGTACCATGGCTACACTATGTGCCGTGTCCCAAAAGTGGAACACTATATTTGAAAATCAAAAATTGTTAACTTTAAAGGCAAATACACGTGAAATACTTTCAAATTGTTTCAAACTGTTATTGTTATCAATTTTAAAAGCTTGTACAAAATATCGATTCAATATAAAATATACTCTAAAACGTTACTAACATCAGCATACTTTTAAATGTTATAATATATTTTTCTCGCTAAATAGATGTAATTAAGGCTTCTGAAGAAGCGACTAGGTCATAAAACACATGGAGCATAGCCTCCATGTGTGCGGTATACACCTTTAAAGGGGGTCACACTTTGTTTGTGATACATAGTACTTAGTAACATTGTAGAGTATATTTAATACTCAATTGCTGTTTTTTACAAGCTTTTAATATTGGTAACAATAAAAGTATTTAACGTGTATGTGCCTTCAAAGGCCACAATTTAAAAATGTTCAATAAAGTGGACTAACCCCTTAACTATGGGCCACCAGTCCGAATACACAGTTTTAAACAGGACTCAAAACGTTCAAAGTTTTTCGTTGTCAACACAACCGAAAAAAAAAGGTAGGGTTACTAGTGGGCCGGCACGGAGAACAAACATATACTTCCAGAAGTGGAAGGAGCTATGACATGCCAGGAAGGAGAAGCAGTGCTAGGAAATTGACTCTTTTTGGAGTAGTCTATTTCCTAGCAAGATCGAAGGCTTTTTGAAAAGGGAATTCCTTGCAAAAAAAAAAGCATGGGATCCCCCAAAATTCATACCAGACCCTTATCATAGCATAGAGTCCGGCAAACCAGGAAAGGGGAGGGCAAGCGCGGGCCTCTTTCTGAACCATACCAGGCCACATGTCCTCAATATAGGCGGGTACTTTGCCAGGTTGCACACATATCAAAACCTATAACCACGGGCATTGAAAGTTGTGTCTTTTACCTAGCTGTGCTGTTTGTCAGGGCTATGTAAATCTTAAGACTAGATGGACAAAAATACCAACTCTTTGGCAAGAGAAACAGCTACCATATGCATGTCATCTGTGTATTTAGCTGTGTGCCTGAAGTTCCACTTTGAAAAGTATGTTTTTTAAAGACAAACAATGCATCGTGATGTTATTTTTTTAAATGCAGTAGTATTTATTACTTCCTTTTTTACACATGGCATATTCATATTATGCCAGAGCTCCTATTTAGCCATCGTCAGCAAAACCAGACAGACACCCCCGACTGTGCTGCCTAATGTATCACCCATTAATACAAATCCTTTGTGTGTCAGGTACTAATCTATTCCGCTGGGTTACCCATCTCCGGAATCTCAAACCTTTCGGAATTTCTGCATTAAACCGGCATTTTTTTATAGTTTTTTTTTTTCATATGATACCATCAAAGATCTGAATTCTGCTGAGCGGCAGAAAAGGGAAAATAAAGTATGTCGATAATATGCAGGTCACAGAAGGTCTTCAATGCTTTTTTTTCACTGTGCACTTGGTCTTTGAAATTATTTAAAAAGGGGAGCTTTGAGAAAGGATTTCTGAACACCAGAAAATCATGGCTGTGTTTTATCCCATTAGAAAGATATTTCCTGTGAAATGTAAAACACAGGAGGGTAGGGAGGCCTTGCTGGTGTCTTCCTGCATTGAAGAAGGTTTCACTGTAATTTAATGAGCAGCTTCTGAATGTTGAAGCCAACTGAATGCCTACCATGATTCAATCCTGTTACTCTGCTGGAAAACTCCTGAGAAATGTGAAAACTTCAATTTTCCTACTGGTTGCTAAATATTCCTTAACTTATCTATAAACTTCCCTGTTGTCAATCCATCTTTCTTTCTTGCAGCTGAACTCTTGGCAAGGTACTACATGCACAGCAGTGGCTGCCCATCAATAGGGGGCACAGGGACACCGCCCTTTCCCCAGAGCTAGTCCTCAAAAAAAATGTTCCTATAAGTGTGTGCGGGGGGTCGGACACACAAGTGTCTATGGGAAGCATAATATTTTTGACATCACGTGACTGCGGCAGAGAAGCGCACCCCTGACACTCCCACTGTTAAATTCAGCTTAGTTTGGTGGTTTATGATTGGCAGTCCATAGGGCATAGGGCTTTGCTTTAATTGGAACTGTGTCACTTCTGGTTTCTAGAGTCAATTCGTCCCAGTCCAACAGTGGAACGCAAGGCCTGAGCCTCTCTGAGTCGGCCGGTAGGAGATGTCAATAACCTGACCCCGCCCACCCACATTGTGCGGTTGGCTCCTCCCACCGACCCTCACTCACCTCTCTTTGTCACTCTCTCTGCAGTTGAAGACAGCCTGTCATTGCACTGTACGGGTTCATCGACTGCTGCTATCTGCACACAGCTGTCAATCTCAGCTACAGGAATCAGTAGATTCTTGCCGTTGGGATTTGCAGCTTTGCTAAACAACTGTTAAGCATTGGGTTGGATCAATCATGCTTTGGGGTTGTATTGCAGCCAGTGGCACAGGGAACATTTCACGAGTAGAAGGCAAAATGGATTCAATAAAATTTCAGCAAATTTTGGATGGTAACTTAATGCCATCTGTGAAAAAGCTGAAGTGAAAGCGGATATCCGCTCAAAAAAAAATATTAAAAGCCAGCAGCTACAAATACTACAGCTGCTGACTTTTAATATTAGGACACTTACCTGTCCTGGAGTCCAGCGGTGTCCGCAGCAGAGGACGAGCGTTCGCTTGTCTCTCTGCTGCTCCCCCCTCCATCCACGGTGAGGGAACCAGGACGTGAAGCACTCCAGCTTCACTGCCCGGTTTCCTACGCTGCGCCCACCGATTGGCTCCCGCTGTGTGCTTGGAGCCGAGTGTTCCCAGCACACAACGGGGGGGCGACGGGAGGTGAGGAAATGCCTGCATTCTGCCCGAGAATGCTGGGCCGGAAGTGGGCGCAAATACATGTCTTTAGACAGGTATCTGCACCCCCCTCCCCCTGAAAGGTGTCAAATGTGACACCGGAGGGGGGAGGGATCCGATCAGCGTGAGTTCCACTTTAGGGTGGAGCTCCGCTTTAAAGAGAGGATGGTTTCTACAAGACTTTTGTAAGGAAGAATGGGCAAAGATACCTCAAACAAGAATTGAAAGACTCTTGGCTGGCTACAAAAAGCGTTTACAAGCTGTGATACTTGCCAAAGGGGGCAGTACAAGATATTAACTCTGCAGGGTGCCCAAACTTTTGCAGACGTTATTTTTTTGTTTTCTGTAATGTTGAAAGTGTAAATGATGGAAATAAAGTCTAACTTTTTTTGACATATTATAAGAATGTCTAATCTGTAATTTGATGCCTTTTGGAGATTTTTCCATCTTTTCTTGGCTTCGTTATGCACCTTATTACAAATTTGTACCTGGGGCGCCCAAACTTTCGATCCCCACTGTATAGTCAGCTAAGGATTTCTTTCAAAATACTAACACTAACAGGAGCAAGTTTCTGGAACAGATTATGGCAGGTTTCTATGCAGCATAAAGAGTTCCGATGTGTCTGGAGATTAGGTTAATCTAATTGTCACCTGAGAAAAGGGTGTCTCACTGTTCAGACTTCTCCCTCATGCTGTAAATAACATCAATAGTCACTCACTGCATAGAAAATTAAGTAAAGATACAGGCAGGCAGTGACCATTAAACCTTTTTATTTTTTTCACCGAAGTTGCTATTTTAAATATGTCAATGGCTTTTCATTGTGTAAAATAAATAACAGTTACTGCTGCCACTGCAGTGAAGGACTCTCTTGTGACTCATTTGATTGCTCTACCCATGGCTTTCGAATAAGATGATATATTTCAATTTTTTCAAGGCTATTTTACTACCGCCGATTTAAGAAAAAAAATGTTCATTTTTTTTTTCTTCAGCTAGAAATATGCTGCATGGCATGAAAAGAAACTGTTCTTCTAATTGTATAATTCCAGGTATTTAGGTAATGTGGAACAAGACAGTATTGTATATAATATCACGTATAGCAGCTTTATGCAACGTATACATTTCATTTGCTGTGATATATGTATATACAGTACATTTATATATATATATATTTATATGTGAGAGAGAGAGAGAGAGAGAGAGAGAGAGGGAGAGCATGTAAATAAAAGTGACACAGTGTTCACACGTAGGCAAAGAGCGTGGCTCCAGGATATCAATTTTGAGCAGATAAAACTGATCTTTTGTTTTCTGCCAGGTTTTTGTATTCTTGAATTGGGTTCTGGAGTTTAGAGACTTCTAAGGCCCTGTACACATGATCGAACATGTCCGCTGAAACTGGTCCGCAGACCAGTTTTAGCGGACATGTTCGATCGTGTGTACGGCCTATCGGACCTTTTTCCAGCGGACAAAAATTTACAAACATGCTTGAAAACATGTCCGCTGGAAACCTGTTCGTGGGACATGTTCGATGGTTAGTACACAAACCATCGGACCAAAATCCCCCGCATGCGCAGAATCAAGTCGACGCATGTTTGGAAGCATTGAACTTCATTTTTTCATCACGTCGTTGTGTTCTACGTCACCGCGTTCTGGTCTGAGGGGATTTTGGTCCGATGGTGTGTACGCACATCAGACAATTCAGCCTGGTCCGATGAAAATGGTCCCTCGGACAAGTTTCCTCGGACATGTTTGATCGTGTGTAAGAGTTTTGGTAAGGAAGAAGTCTAGATCCAGTGTCCAGATAATGCAGCAGACCAGCAGGCTGAGTGTACAGATGTGCAGACTCTATATAAAGACAGACTTGGGCAAAGTTAAGGGCTTCTGTTAGAAGAAATGTGTGCTCCACTCAAGATATAGCACTCCAAGCTGGGGAAGAGAGATCCCTTATGCATAGGGCTGAGAGAGTCAAGACAGCTAAGCAAGTCTGAAGGACTGAGAGAGCTGACATGACTAGGTGAATCCATGGGATTAGGGGGTCTGTAGGTCCCAGAGGAGTGAAAGAGCCAGGGGTTTCAAGAGATCACCTGTTAAGAGAGCTAGGGGAGCCCCAAGGGCTAGGAAGGCTAGGTGAGCAAAGAAAGGGACATAGGAACACTGCAGCCATACACACTTGGATTTGTCTCATTCCACCTGTGGGTTGAAGAAGAAAATTCATAAATTCTTCTACCCATGTCAAAAAGCAAGAAGCTTTCATGCATTGACACATATGCTATCACCCTGATTTCTATGGCTTATACCATAGGCGTGCGCACAGGGTGTGCCGGTTGTGCCTGTGCACACCCTAATCACCCGCATTTCTCCTGTTTCGACTCCTGATATTTCACCATATAATTAAAAAAATAATCTCCTTTTTTTTTTAAAGGAAAAAAATGTAATTGTAAAAATAATAAAAATAAAAACGACTGACACCGTCCACTGCCCTACTGACACAGTCAGTATATATACACATGCACACACACACACACGCATACAGTATGTGTTTGGGGTGCACACCCTAATGCAATAGGCTGTGCACATCTATGGTTATTACACTTTGAACACTATTCTTGTCTTACTACATAGTGGTTTCAAGTCTTAGTATTTGTCTTAATAATCACAAACATGCTTAATACTGTACGCTGAAAAGCCATAGTTGGGAAAAAGTAAAAAATAAGTTGTGGGCAAATCAAAAATCATGTACGGGAATGGAATTTTATGTATGTTGGTGCACCTTGGATGAGAATAAACTAGAAAAAAGTGTCAGTGGTTTTGGATACCTTAGAGAATTGGTGAAGCCAAGCTACTTTCACATACTATGGCCAATGTTTAAAATCTGAGCCTACATTTTTTGCGTCCTTTGAGTATATAAATTGGAAACCTTTCCTTTATAAATGTTTTTTGACACAGAAGTACAGTATTCATTTTCACTTTTCAATCATTTTTCATTTTGGTCCCATATGTAACTCTTTAGAAAACCACAGATCGATTGGCGATTTCCCAGCATCCTCTTTTTCTATCCCCTCTCACCAGTTGCATTTAATTATGCTAAATGAGCATTTATCTTTACATAAATGATTTTGGAAGTCGTTCTTTTTTTTGGGGGAATCTTCTTTCCCGAGACAGCATTAGCATTACTAAATAGAGCCCTGAGCTTATTTTCTGATCTCAAGCAAAATTCCCTTTTATCGGCTGGATGGTCTACAGAGGCTTTGTTGATGCTTTATTTACCAAGTAAAAATGAAATTAGACCTTCAAGCTGTTGACTGCAAAGTAAAAGTCTGAATATGTTTACTGCAGACCAAGGCGCAATCAGCATGTGCACTTCTTTTAATGAGGCGAGAAAATGTCGCGTACGGCTAGAAGATAAAAAAAGGGAATCAACATCTTTGTGAATCAACATTTTAGGTTTATTAGAATGCATTGTTGCACTGTTATGGGGAAAAAAAATAGCATACATAGCGCTATGGGTTTTTTGACATCTTAACCAGTGCTCATGTAAAAGAGAATTCAGGATGGGAACAAAAATACATAATGTGCAATGAGAGGAGATGAGAGGAGACAGGAGTATTCATCTGCCTTGCATCTAATTTCACGTTGCTACTTTTTACCAGAAGTGAAACCCATTGTAGGTATATATAAATCATTAATGCCTTGATCGCAGAAAGGCAGCTAATCATTTTTGACCCCCTTTACCCACAGACTGGGGGACTAAGAATGGGAGATGCCAAACCCCCAAGAGCTGCAAATAACATTTGGGATGTCACATCACGTCCTAATCATGGTATCTCAACTAAACCATTTGGCTCAGTACACACTTTTAGACCATTTAGTATTTGTTACTAGAACAGAAGGTGAGGGAAAATCTTCCAATGGGGTCGCTTGTTCTGGTGACAACTATTTTATGTTGACCTTACACTTGTAGAGGTTTGTTCAAATGAGAAATTTAAAAAAGCTCACCTGACCATTCACTGGTGCCTTCATGGGCTTGACTAAATTGAACACCTTTCTTTTTAAGTACCATGTCAATGTCTCGATTTTCATAGAATGAACATTCTACTTCCTGATTAACTTTGATATGTGCATGCACACAAGACTAGTTATGACTTTTATAAGCTAGGAGAATTTAACAATTATAAATTTGTGCTCAAAATTTGGGGGTGGGGGGGGGGGGTGTTACAAACTAACACCACCCCGCCTGTGGGAGATGAACTGCAGCGATCACCCAGGGGGAGCGACACTGTGAATGTGCCATGAGAATACTGCCTTACATTATGAAGGCAAGGGGAAAGAAGTGCCAGGGGCCACTCTGACAGATTCTCTGGCAAGCATATTATATATATATATAAGGGGTCCATATAGTGAACTTGGTGTTGAGTTATTCACTTTACGGTCAACACTGAGGACAAGGGGGCACTCTTTACATCTAGAGGAAAAGAGATTTCACCTCCAAATACAGAAAGGTTTCTTCACAGGAAGAGCTGTGAAAATGTGGAATAGACTCCCTCCAGAGGTGGTTCTGGCCAGCTCAGTAAAGTGCTTTAAGAAAGGCCTGGATACTTCCCTAAATGTACATAATATAACTGGGTACTAACATTTATATGTAAAGTTAATCCGGGGAATATCCGATTGCCTCATGGGGGATCAGGAAGGAATTTTTTCCCCTGCTGTAGCAAATTGGATCATGCTTAGCTGTTTTTTTTTGGTCTTCCTCTGGATCAACTGTGGGTATAGAATTGGGTATATGTGATTGTACGATATTATTATTATTTTATTTCTTATGGTTGAACTTGATGGACTTGTGTCTTTTTTCAACCTGACTAACTATGTAACTATTTTCTCCTCTCTGCCGCACAGGAACAGGGAGCAATTTTTCAAATGCGTTTAAAAAAAAAAAAAAAAACAGTAAAGTTAGCCCAATTTTTTTACATAGCATCAAAGATGAAGTTACGCAGAGTAAATAGATACCTAACATGTCACGCTTCAAAATTGCACACGCTCGTGGAATGGCGCCAAACTTCGGTACTTAAAAATCCCCACAGGCGACGCTTTAATTTTTTTTACTGGTTACAGTAAATTATTGCTCTCGCTCTAATGTTTTCATGTGTGAGCAGGACTTACGTATGCGTTCACTTCTGCACAGAAAGAAAAAAAAGTCATTGTTAAATGAATTCTACTTTTACATTTTTTCGTTTGACATTTAAAAAAATAAATTTTGATCACTTTTATTCCTATTACAAGGAATGTAAACATCCCTTTTAATAGGAATATGGCATGACAGGTCCTCTTTACAGTGAGATATGGGGTCAATAAGACCCCACATCTCACCTCTAGGCTGGGAAGCCTGGAAAAAAAAAACGATCTCGGCTTCCCAGCCGAGGCAGCGTCGTTTGTTTAAATGCAGATGCCGGGCCCGGCCTCCGACGATCATAGAGACTCCGATGACCATCTGGTCCGCCGGAAATCTCTATAGTAAACATCCGGGGCCGGCACATCTGTTCTCCAACTCACCGTTTGCGGTGAGTCGGTAGAAGCACCAGAGGGCGTGGGGGTGGGACATCCCCTCTCACTGCCTGTTAGAATGATCAATCGGCTGACCAGCAGCTATGATCACTATTATGGTGTAGGGCAGTGTTTTTCAACTCCAGTCCTCAAGGCACACCAACAGGTCAAGTTTTCAGGATTTCCCTCAGATGAAATGGCTGTGGTGACTACTAAGGCAGTGAAACTGATCAAATCACCTGTGCAAAATAATGGAAAGCCTGAAAACATGACCTGTTGGTGTGCCTTGAGGACTGGAGTAGAAAAACCCTGGTGTAGGGATCCGCTATTATGGTGCAGGCATCATTCAGATATACCCACTCAAAGCCCAGGATGTCATATGATGGCCAGCCGTCGGCAAGTGGTTAAACACTGTGGCACCTTTATGGTGCATGAAGAAAACATCATATATATATATAACTGATGGTCAGCAAGTCTAGCATGCCCATGCTTGAAGTCCCACCGCTGCGCTCCTAGAAGAGCCAGGGGCCCCTAGCTCAAGTATTTTAAATAAAAAAATAGTGGCGCTAATGTCACAATATTGTAGTGAATCAAATACTAAAACAACACATTTTTATCTATAGAAGAGTGCACAAAGAAGAAAGGGAACAACAGCAGAGGGGAATCCACTGTGCACTTCCCGGCGCCAAGGACAGGTATTACTTGGACTAAGGATTGGATAAATCCAAGGAGTAGACCGACTATATATAGAATTTAAAATAAAAATAATAAAAAATAACATATACAAATCTCAAGATAAATAAATCTCCACTGAGAGCAATCAAGCAATATATGTTACTATGAGCAGCTGTTTAAAATTAGATAAATAAATTCATCCATTCGAAATATAAAACAAAGTATCAAACAAACAAAGTATCAAACAACCACTAACCACTAAAAAAAGCTGATTAAAAAATGATAAAACAGCGCATAAAGAGTCCAATGTAGATTAAGGTGTTAGATAAGGTCCATAGATCAGTAAGTATAGGCGAAGTTGAAATAGTGTGAGGAATGCTTGGGAACAAATGGTGATGTACCCTCCACCGATCTCCAATTTCCACCAAAGCGTGAGGCACACGCCCCCTCAGGGGTTCAAACTCACCAAAAAACACAAAAGAACAAGCCTTGTATATCAATAGATCTTCCTGATCAGACCTCCAACATCAGTCACGGGGCAGCAGGGGTTAATTTGTAGAGCTCCAGTATATATGGATCATAAAGGAAAACAGAAGCACCATATAGTGTAATACTGTTTTAATTAATAAAAAAAGACCCGTATAGCACTACCCGTATCTACGTACATAAAAGCATTTAGTAAATGAACAAAAAAGAGTGTAAAGTTCACCGCTCTCCTCCGCACACTGGGGGTCGCGCTTATCCCGCAGTCACGCTGCTGAAGGCGCCTATCTTGATAGCGATGGTACATTTTTATAACTACAATAACACCATGTGATAAGTGAAAAACAGTAATCATAAAAATAGACAATGAGACATAAAGTGAAATCAAAGTTCATAATAATAATGACAATAATCCGGGTGGTTGACTCGTTGACAATTCTTCTATGATTAATATGTTATAGAAATTCTTCCACCACACCGTTTGTGACAGTGATTCCGCTCCCCTTAAGAAAACGCACGCACCAAATTTAAATTTCTTGCACTCTCATGCTCGGCATAAACACTTTAAACCCACCAGGGTTAACAGTACCTCTGATATCCAACCGTGCAAACAGAAGAGGATCTCTCCTCATGTAAATGAAAATAAGTGCTTTCAAGCTTTTAATAGTGTGATAACATAAAATCTATTTATTATAAAACAAAATCTTCAACCATTAAACTCACATCAATCCAATCACAATCAGCATAAGAAAGGAAACCTGTTGTTGGCAATCTGTAGCGGTGAGTTGTGGTCATATATAGTGTGTATATATATATATATATATATATATATATATTATATATATATATATATATATATATATATATATATATATATATATATATATATATATATATATATATATATATATATATATATATATAATTTTTATTGTGTGAAGAAAAGTCATTTTATTTTATTTTTTTGCACCGTCACTTTGTAATTTTGCACTTTATTGTACTTGAGGATTTATCACATCATTCATAAGCGCCACATACAATAGTATCTAATGGATAGGGGGCGGCGCCCCTGCGCCCCTTAAGGAGCGGCCGCCACTGAGTTTGTGTTACCAAGCAATTGAACAGATATACCTTATGAAGTGGCTAGTATATGCAGTATATATACTTGAAGTCTAGAAGTCCTTCTGTATTTCTCTTTCGACATCGCACCAGTAATTTGCAAACAATTACATCCCTTAATCAACATGTTGACGAGTAGGTTAATGGATATTTAACAATACATTAACATCTCAGTGAAGTATTTTTAACTGAGTGCTGACATCAGCCTCTACTCAATTAAACAGAGAAGAGGTTATCAATCCCTACCGAGCTCTGGCAGCTTCACAAATGCAGAGTAAAACCGCCATTAATATTAGCGCTCATAGATAATAGCTCTATGTAAAATGAATTCTGTCCGAGGACATCAATTTTTATTTCGCAGACGCTAATTACGAAGTTATTATTTTGATACAAAAAGTCTGTCAAACTGTTTTTATGGTTTGGCTCTTTGTTTGTTTTATGTCTGACAGGACCATTACGTTTTAGCATGTCAAAGATAGGAGAGGAATCAGTAATGTGCTATCATAAGAAGCCAGAAATATAAAAGAAAAGAATTGTAATCAGTGGCTGCTCTATGTTTAAAAGATTCTGAGAAAACATCCTCAGCGTACTGAGGAAGAGAAGTGAGCACGCATTTCCTATTATTTTATACGACTAACCTGTGAAATCTTTGGTTAACCTATCACCTTCTGATTTACAACTATGGCGGTGACAACTGGCTGCCTATATTACAACTAAGCCTTATAAAATACAGTGATAATGGAGCTACAAAATGGAAAATGTGCTATGCTGGGTAAGAGAAGGAAACACTGACAGTCAGATGCTGCTGTGTACCTCAGCCGACCTCAGCGGCATTCGGGATAAGATCGGTCCCCACTCGGCCACGCTCTGGGCTTACAATTTTTCTTTAACTTCCATTGGAAAATCTGACTTGGTTTGCGAGTGTTGTCTCGCAAAACGAGCAGAATTCAAGCTAATCGGGTGTGCAGTACTGCATTTGGCCAGAGGTGTGGGGGCGCCTGAGCCGAGTGGAGCCGATCTGATCCGATCAGAGCCGTTCGTGAATACTCAGAAATACTCTGTTCCCTGGTGTTTCTGAGGGTTTCCAAGGTCAGCCGACCTGCCCCTGATCATTTCCGAGGCTCTCCGGTGCCCCCCACCTCTGACCACATGCGGTATTGCATGCCATTGAAGTCAATGCAGAACAAATTATTTTAGTTTCCATTAACTTCCATGTGAGTGCTTTGGATTACCAGAATTCTCCTGGAACGGATTATGCTCTTAATCCAAGGTTCCACTGTATATAAAAGAAGCATAAAGTGTATCTAAACCCAAAAATAATACAATTTTATGTATTGCAGCTTACCAGTTCTTAGATATGGTGGCTGCATTAATATTTTTTTCAGGCTTTCTTTCCTTTATTTTCACCTGGTGATTTTGTCAGTAACACGCTTCCTGTGCTAGGACGACAACGCTCAATCACCCTTCTGAACAGATAACAGACTCAAGGTAGGAGCACAGAACACCACCCTTCATATTGTCAGTAAAATAAAGGGATCTGTAGTTCTCAACAGGGCCGCCGTCGGGAATTTTGGGGCCCCTTACAGCTTTGATGAAGGGCCCCCCTGGAGAGCAGCACCTGCCACAGAATTTCTTCTGCCACATTTGAGTTGTCGAGCGGGGGGGGGGGGTGACGCAGGACACGGGCGGGGGGGAATTGGATACTTACCTCTTCCACCACAACTTCATGGGTCTTCCTCGATCACCATCCCATGCTGCAGCTAGCAGTCTCTCTTCCTCTTCCTGCGCGGGCTTCTACAGAGGGTGGGTGGGCCCCATACAGGTCCTCAAAGCTAAGAACATTCAACTGACACAAGTCACCGCAGGCCGAAAGTACTGGAAGTTATCAGCTCACAAGTTTTTTAGGAGGATCAAAAGGTATTTTTTTTTTAATTATCACACAAAATAAGAAAAAAAAAAAAGATACATTTACCTAAACAAAAGGAACTGATCAAGAAAAAGTTTTCGTTAGGGTTTAGATACACTTTAGTATTTTTAGTATCTACAGTACCCTAATGCCTTCAGCTGGATGATGAGAAGTTTATTTCAGATGCTTTTGGCTAATGTTAACATAAGTAACAGATTTCAAAAAATATTTAATGGCATCACCTACGATATACTATACCATAAATTACAATGTGAATTTAGTTCAAGTAAACAAAATTACCAATTTATATAAGGATAAATAATTAAGGAATACCTTGGGTGAGTAGCTACTTTCATTAAAATTCTATCACCTAGCAATGGTGTATGTAGCACGTCGCACTCTCACTTTTACATCATTTACACCTGAAGCTGATCATGCTAGTGAAGACCTGCTTATGAGCTTTGCTTCACTTTACTGTGCAGCCGGTGATGGTATGAGGCAAATTAAAAACTTAAATCCAGCATAGATATTAAAAAAAAAAACACCATTTGGACCAGTTATACATTCATTTAAAAAAAAATTACATTTATTTTAAAAAACGGTTGTTATAACTGTCAATGTTTCCATAATTCCCTGCACAGTATGGATCAGACTGAGAGTGGGAGGTTACGCACTGTAATCCGGTGATCACTAAGATAGGAAATCTCTTCACCAGGACCACTTAGAGCAATAAAAAACATCATTTTTACATTATAGCCAGAGCCCGAGTATCGTTTGAGGTTAATACAAAGGCAACCACATTTCAAGACACCAGAGGGAAGGATCGATGGACATCAGCTCACTGATCCTCCCACTTTTCGTGAAACCAGATGTGCTCAGCGGGGTTCACTACTGTCAAATCCCGGGGATGCGACAGCCAGGAATGTAAACAAATTAAGTGCTGTCAGCAGGGCCGCCATCAGGGGGGTACAGGCATTACACCTGTAAGGGGCCCGATGGTCCTCAGGTGCCTGGTCGCCCCCTCGTTTTTTTTTATTTAAAGAAAAAAATGTGTCTGACCCCCTCACCTTTAGCAACTCGTGGCAGGGGAGCCCCCCATTTTTATTTGTCTGACTTTAGCAACTCGCGGCAGGAGAGAGAAGAGAAGAGTTGTTTTGTTCATCAGCACAAACCCCCTGTCCCACTTATCATCTCGTGGGAGATGACACTTATCATCTCGTGGCAGGAGGGAGGAGGCCCCCCCCCCCAGTTTTCTTCTCCAGGGGGGCCCTGCCTAAAGCTGTGTAAGGGGCACCAACATTTTTGATGGCTGTCAGCACTGGTTTTTGTTTGTAAGCAGTGCAGGGAAAACATCAGCAGCCTAATGGACCTCTGATGACTCCATAAAGCCACCTGTCCCCAAAAAATATACTATCATGTAGAAACTTGCCTTTCCCCTTAGTGATAGTAATACATTAAAGTAAATAAATAATAATGAAAAAAATTAAGACAATACTAAAGGACCACTAAAGTTTAAGTGTTAGGTTCTGACGAAAGTAAGTAAATCTGCATCACCCCTAAAGCATGCTCAGTTAGAATGAAAAGTGAATATTTGGATACCTGAATAAGCCCAAACTGTGACCATTGGTGACTGGTGCCCTCTAAGGCCCCGTACACACGAGTAAATCTATCTGTTCAAATCAGTCGGACAGACCGATTTGAACAGATCTGTCTGCTGGGACGTATTGGTTTGATCGTGTACACACGATCAAACCCAAAATCCCCACCGGCAGACAGCGCGCTGACATGGCGGTGACGTTGACGCCGCCACGTCACCGCACCAGGAAGTAAAACACTTCCGCGCATGCGTCGAAACCATTCGACGCGTGTGCGAGAAGATATGTCTGCTGGTTAGCATACTAACCAGCAGACATGTCATGCGGACGGGTTCCCAGCCGACAGATTTGAAAGCATGCTTTCAAATCTGTCGCCTGGCCAAATCCGTCTGTTTGCCTGTACACACGATCGAATCTGTCTGCTGAAACGGTCTGGCAGACCGTTTCCAGCAGACAGATTTGATCGTGTGTACGCGGCCTAAGAGGTTTTAATAGACCAATGAAACTCTTGTGCAATAAAATGCCCCTACCTGCCTGCTTGCTGTCTTCTCCAGTGCTATAAACTAAGCTGGACATGTGCAGCTCAGCAGAAGTGACTAGACGTGTGCATCATTTCATTTTCATTCGTTAATCTAGTTATTTAGTTTAGTTGATTCGTTCAATTCGTTTTCGGAATTCGTATTCGAAATTTACAAATTTTCAAAACTATCAAATCGATACATTTTCATGAATGAATTAAGCAAAGTGAACAAACTAAAGAAAAATCTTCATCAAATGATTACAGTGACTCTTTAAATCACCTCTGGCTTAACAAAAACAGCATTATTTTTGAAATGGTACTCTTAAGCTGTGTACACACGATCATTTTTCGGCATGAAAAAAAAACGAAGTTTTTCGGCATGTAGAAAAAAAATTGTTTTTCCAACTTCATCATTATAACGACGTTGCCCACACACCATTGTTTAAAAAAAATGATGTGAAGCCCACACACGTTCATTTTAACCCCTTATGGACCGCCGCATGTACATTTACGTCGGCAGAATGGCACCGACAGGCACATCAACGTATATATACGTTGGTGCCTTGAGGTGGGTCGGGGGTCCGATCAAGACCCCCCCCCCCAGTACATGCGGCGGTCCCCGTAGCTGGCCGAGCGATCCGGGATGAGGGCGGCTATTCGTTTTTTGTCCGCCCCCTCCGGATCGCTCCCAGCCAATCTGCGTGCTCCCCCGCTCTGCGCTTCCTCCTCCTGTGTAAACACAGGAAGGAGGAAGCGCTGTGATCTCTCCCTCGGCGGTATTTTCAACCACCGCTGAGGAGAGATCACATCGCACAGTAAGTGTACACAAACACTACACTGACACACACTACACATAGGCACATTAACCCCTTGCGATCGCCCCCCCTCCCCCCTGTCACAGTGTCACTGAATGCAGTAATCATACATGTATGATTACTGTATTTAGTGTCAGTGTGACAGTCAGTTAGTGTTAGGTTCAGGGTAGCCCCCGTACCCCCCCTAATAAAGTTTTAACCCCTTGATCACCGCCCTAGTTAACCCTTTCACTCCCTATTGCCAGCATCACTAAGCGATCATTTTTCTGATCGCTGTATTAGTGTTGCTGTTCCCGCTAGGTAGCTAGTTTTTTTTTTTTATTGCGACTTTTTTTTTTACTAAAGACATGTGGCTAAATACATTTTGGCCTAAATGTTTGACTAAAATTTTGTTTATTTGATTTTTCTTATAACAAAAAGTAAAAAATATTGATTTTTTTTCAAAAATGTCGCTCTATTTTTGTATATAGCGCAAAAAATAAAAATCGCAGAGGCGATCAAATACCACCAAAAGAAAGCTCTATTTGTGGGAAGAAAAGGACGCAAATTTTGTTTGGGAGCCACGTCGCACGACTGCGCAATTGTCAGTTAAAGCTACGCAGTGCCGAATCGCAAAAAGGGGCCTGGTCATTTACCTGCATTTTGGTCCGGGTCTTAAGTGGTTAAATTAAAAAAAAAATTTAAATGTACGCGGCATAATAACACACACAGTCTTTGATTTCAGCAATATGTGTAGTGAGAATTTGTCTCAATTTGAATTTCAGTCCCAATCTCCAAAATTCAAATGAATTTTGTTACGTCATTCGGAGCATTCGTTAAAATTTGTTTATATTGTAATTTGGGTATTCGGATATACCTGAATCTCTGAATAACGAAAAATGTGTCCAAATATTAATTCAGAACGAAATGAACCCCACCTGTCTAGAAGTGACGTCATCCTACGCCAGCCAATGAAGATGGCCAAAGACCGGCACTGGAGAAAATGCCGTTCCAGGTGAAGGACGGTTGGAAAGATGACTATTAACCCCTTCAACACCACATTAACTGTGGAAGGGATGAACAAGGTGTTTACTAGTAAAGACATATATAACTGTAATAAATAGTGATTTCAATATTTTCTTGGAGTGCAGCTTAAAATTATAAATATTGTACATATAGTAAAATAACATGAGATTCTGCACCAAAGGAAGGTTATGATTTTGGTCCTAAGAATACCCTACATTGTAAAGCATGTGCAATTTTGATTTCATATAACACATGCATTTGTTAGCCTACAGTAACACAGCATGGAATGCTTGAACAAAGCAAAGGTTATATTATAATCTATCATTCATTGCATAGCACCAAGGAGAGCTCAGTGTACTGTCCCTGAATTATTGTGACTCCATGCTGCTCTAGGATTCTCAGATCTTGAATATAAAACATAACGTACACCACCAAATAAATTCAGTTATATCTTCATTATCATGCAATAATACATAACAGGTTGTTTTTCATAAACAAGAAAATGTATGTATACCACCTTGTTCTATAATTAGAAAGGTTGTACATAAACTAGAATAAATTTCATGTTTCGGTAGCAATTCATTAATTTATTTCAGGTACTTACATAGTGCCATTAATTTACACATCGCTTTACATATGTATTGTACGTTTACATCAGTCCCTGCCCTCAAGGAGCTTACATACTATTGTCCATAAATCACTCATACATACACATACTAGGGCCATTTTAGACAGGAGCCAATTAACCTACCAGCATGCCTTTGGAGTGTTGGAGAAAACTGGAGTACATGGGGGAAACCCACCCAGGCACAGGGAGAACATGCAAATTTCAGGCAGGTAGTGTCATGGTTGGGATTCAAGCTAACAACCTCAGTGCTGCTAGGCAGAAGTGCTAACCACTTGGCCACCGTGCTGCCCACAATGCAAATATGTACAACATTTCTATAGATGGGAATCCAGGGTACCAACATGGTTTAAGCAGTCCATACTGAACAAATTAGATACTTCAAAAGCATGTACAAGTTTAATTTCTGTTTTATCTTGCTGCCCTGCAATATCAAATATGTTATACATTTGGAGAAAGATGGAGTTGCTTTGTAAAGGGTCAGTTATACTGTATACAGTATATACAGTATAAATACAATGTTATTGTTTTGTTGTAAAGATATTAGCAGTGCTGACCATGTATGAAACAGGCGAACAAACATATTTGTCAGCACACCGTGGATTGTAAAATTACGTCCAAAAAAGTTTTATTGCAGAAAAATCACATCACAAAGGTGCAACGTTTCGGAGTCACACAGGACCCCTTCGTCAGGCAGACATATAAAAAAGGGACACCTGGAAACAGTACGTGCAAGTTTTTTCCCGCACTTTAGTTGAGCATTGCAGCATACAAGTATAGTATTAATGCAGGAGGACTTTGTACAGCAAGTACATAGCATAAAACAAACAAAAGAAACCAAGCCACAAACTAAACTAAGGTCCTCTCCTGACTAGCGGGTGACCCCCACAGTGGATTCCTCCAAAACAAACAGGAATCACTTGTACCTTTTTTAGTGTCCTGACAGCTTTTTTCAGAGAGCAGTAGACTCCCATATCAGAGAGAGAAAGAGCCCTGAGCATCAGTCAGCTCACATATATAAAGGTATAAGCACAACTGAGACTAATAATGAGGTCTGGCTACCAGGAAAGATGTGGACCTAGGACTGGAGACTTTATCCCATCTAAAGCTCTACAAAGCCTCTGGGCTCCAGGACCCAGTTTACTCACCATTCTCAGAAAACAGAAACTCAGGAGCCCTTTTACCATGTATATGTAAGAAACTCGGATGACACATCCACGCCATTCACAGTCCTGCCAGCCAGCATTATAGGCATTGCAGCAAATGGTTTACTAGATTGCAGCACAAAATATATCAAAGTTAATAACAGACACCTACATCTCTCCCAAGAGTAGGCCCAATTTGTTAGGTGCAATTCTCAGCCCTAACTAGTTACCGGTAGATACAACATGTGGAAAGAATTTGACATAAAACAATAAAGAATTATTAATACACATACGTTGTATGGTCCTTTTTAAACTCCATTTTCTGAAGAGTTGTTTTCGTCATATCATTATGTTGGGTGGTCACTTTAGCGCTTATGAAAGTTATGAAAGAAAGAGACATTATAAGATGGTTATTTAAAAATCGTACCTTCTCTTGCCATACTATAATCCTGACAGTGACTTATTTGATGTCTGAAACACACCAGGGTGCTTTTACCAGGATGACAGATTCATAGCAAAAAAATGGTTATCATAGTTGAGCTTGTCACACCAGGAAAAAAAAAGAGAATAGATTCACTCATTTTGTATGTAGAGAAAAAGCCCAATAAGACGGCTAAGACAAAACATGTCATTCCTCAATGTCTCATAATGTCAGCACATGTGCTCTGACTTTGGCATACACAGATATCTCCATCCTTCTAGATGAAATAAATTATTGACTTGGAGTGGTATGTCATATAAAAAAGTAGAGCACACCATCTTCCAATGACAGTTTGACAGAAGTCAACGGGTGTTACTCCCTAATTTGGTTTTTAAATAGGATGGGAAATTCTAACCAAATACTTTTGCTTTGGATGGAGCTCTGTACAGGTTTGTTCTTTGGGTGGAACATGGTATGGCATCTAACTCCATGTTTATAGTGCCAACTGGTATAGCACTGTCACCCTAAAGTGTATGGTAACCTTAGGGTCTGTGTCACATGGGCGTCCTTCATTCTGTCTCAGCAATTGATCCTTGTCAGACCAGGATAAAAACAGATGCCACCCATTTGATATGTCTGTCTATTTGTAATTTTTAATAGTTAAAATAGACCTATGTAATCCCTATAGGGGGGGGGGGGCAGTCAGGTCCACAAAAGCAACCTAGCTGCAAATTTTTCATGTTTAGCACTACGAAACCTGGATATAAGCCAGTTCATAACTGTTTACATATGGCCTTCCACAGGGATAAATTGCAGTCCATTTTTGATCTGTCTAATCATGGGTCAAAAACTGACTGAAGGGTCTGAGAAGTAAAAGCTGACGCGCATTGTCAAATACTGTTTTCTTTTATTTATAAAATGCATTGAATCTACACTAAATACATGGTGACCTGCCACATGCTAATCACAGACGCAGATTCAGGTAAAGCCTCGTACTCACGGCCTGTTTTTCTGATTGGAAAACTGCCCAAAAACCGGGAAAACCGGCAGACTTTTGCCCAGCGGTTTTGGCAGTTTTCATATGAAAAAAACTGCGATGGAGCATACACACGGCCGGGATTCCCGACCAAGGCTCCATCGCAGTTTTCCTGTCGGGAAAACCATCCTGTGTAGGGGGAAAGACTGGCCGAGCAGGTTCTTGTCGGAAATCCCGCACGTGTGTGTACGGGGCATTAGAATAGTAAGTTTTTGTCATTTTAACTTCTAATTTGACTTACAGGACTCTGTGCTCATGCATGGCTTGTCTGTGACCCTGTAGTTAGCTGGTTTAACAAGAATTGGCTGGGTGACTTCTAACCACCCATACCACCATGCAAAAGATATCCATAATCTGAATAGAGCTCTTGGCCAGCCCTCCTTAGCTTGATTGACAGCAGGGACTGTCAGCAGGCCTCCTTTCTATCCATGCTTACCCTCAACCACCCCCCTTCCCCTCAGAACCATAATGCAAACCATTGAATAAAATTCATTATTAAGGTCGCTGGTAGTTAAAATAACAGAAATGGACCATGGGACTTTAAATGAGGCATGGAACTTAAAGGAAACTGATACTGAGAGCAATACATGGACTGCCATTGCTAACCACCTTCTAAATATGCAAAATACTACCAGCGACCTTATAAAAAAGAAGAAAGCAAGTGACCTGTTGGAAACCATACATACCTTGTATTATATATTATGATACATATTACATTATGAATTCTACATTTGACTCTTTGATTTTCTTTTCTCGGATTGATCACTTAGCAATTCTTTTTGGCCACAGAGATTTCCCTGACGGGACTGTGACAGTTAACCTACCCTTGATATCCTAAACAATTCAATACGCCCGTCCATGCCTCATTTAAAGTCCCATGGTCCATTTCTTTTATTTTATCTTATTATAATAGGGATGGAGGCACGGTCAAGGTATGTATGGTTTCCAACAGGTCACTTGCTTTCTTCTTTTTTAGAAGGTCGCTGGTAGTATTTTGCATATTTAGAAGGTGGTAAGCAATGGCAGTCCATGTATTGCTCTCAGTATCAGTTTCCTTTAAGTTCCACTGCATCCTTCACCGCCATTCAACCTACAAATCCCTGACTGGCTCCCTTACAGTGACACGGTTACACACATTATAAAAACATTGGCTTGCAAAAGAAGACTACCTCTGACAGGTGGCATACTCTCACTTTGCATTCCAGGTGGCATACTCTCTCTTTACATCAAAATATTCTGGGGGTGTCGTGGGCCTGGGCCCCACTGTGTGCGGTGGTTCCCCTAGCCGTCCCCTACTTCCTTACTGTGCCATGCTGTGACCAAGGAGCTAACAGAAAGAACCACAGCATGTGGCAGGAGAGGCAGACATTGAGCCTATGGGGAAGTTTCCAATGCTAAAGATTTTCCTGGAGGCTGTAACTCTTAAAGTAAGTAAAGAGAACCCACCGAAGAGGTAACTATTACAAAAGCTTCTTATCAAAACAAATAAAGTTTGAAGGTAGAATTGTTGATATATTTTCATGCCTTAGTTCAATTTGATGACAAGTGCATTTAGAGAAAACTAGACATCTATCAGCACATCTCCAGCTCTGTGTGGAATGCATCTCCCCTCGTCTTTTATCTACATTTCCGCAGAGCACGGAGTATAATTTATTCTCACTTCTCTGCTGGAGAGGAGTAGAACTCATTACAAAGGGATGAATATTTGTCTCCTTCGATATTAAAGAAATCATGGCGTGAGCTTCTTGGTGTATCTCATTTAAATCGACAGATGACACAAACCGAAGAGAACAGGTCAGATCAATAACAAGTGAAAATGACAAAGGGTCAGGGAGTATTTGGGGTCAGTTTGGAGAGTCATCCTACAGTATGCCCTTATTTGATCTCTAGATAGGTGATATCATACGGAGAAGCTCTCTGCTTTCATAATTAATATCAGCTTTTCACTTCAACCCAGTACTTTTCATGCTGCCTGATAGAGGTAAGATAGCAAGGAATCTTAAAGTGTACCTACCAGTTCTCATTACTGTCACAAATGAATGTTATTGTAGATGTCAGTTTTGGAGTGCTATCTTTATTTGTGTGAAAAAAGCCATTAAGTACAACAAGAACTTCAATCAAGACAAATATCTGTAAATCGTTATAACGGTAGCTGCCTATCATTGTTGAAGCATTTACCTTTGTCTGTGCTCAGAGTGTTTACTTTATTGTAATTGTTTTTACCTAATGCTTAGGGCAGCCATTCTCAACCATGGTTCTGTGGAACTGTACTGTGCTACTGTAGTCAGGTTAATGGGGGTGCTATCAAAATGTACTAATTTTTTGTTTATGCTCATATACTAAACGTAGAACACAGCCTTTTCTGTCTATGAGAGGCTGCATGCTGCTTTTGGGCTGCCCAAAAGGAGTAAAGATGTTGACATTTACGTTGGACAGGCTCAGCTGCCTGTGTACAAGGATCCTTATGCCCCATACACACGATCGGATTTTCTGTCGGAAAAACCTTGGATGTTTTTTCCAACAGAATTCTGCTCAAGCTTGGCTTGCATACACGCGGTAACGCAAAAGTTCTCTGAACTTTCGACCGTCAAGAACGCGGTGATATACAACACTCCGATGAGCCAAGAAAATTAAGTTGAATGCTTCCGAGCATGCATCAAATTATTTTGCGCGTCGAAATTGCTACGGACAATCGGATTTTCCGATAGGAATTTTTTTTTTACGTCGGAAAATTTGAGCACCAGCTCTCAATTTTTTGTTGACAGACATTTCGAAAGCAAAAGTCAGATGGAGCATACACACGGTCAGAATTTCCATTTAAAAGCTCACAAGCTCACATCGGACTTTTGCTGTCGGAATTTCCGATCGTGTGTACAGGGAATTAATCTTTTGTTGGTGGAAATTCCAACAGCAAAAGTCATGTGGAGCATACACATGATCAGAATTTCCGTTCAAAAGCTCTTATCAGACTTTTGCTGTCGGAATTTCCGATCATGTGTACGGGGCATTATCCTGTACAATGAAAAAACATAAGTATACCACCATTAAAACATATATTTATTATATTCATATAAATATACACTTCATGCTTACCTTTTAATGGTAACTGTTCTTTTGCAACAATTACCTTATTTCAATTCCCCTCACCCTCCTTATTTTAATAGCCCATAAGCTATCACACTCTAGGTTCCCCCATTCTTCTAGCTGTTGCAGCTCTTATACGGTGCCCTCATACTGTGTCTGTCCATACCTGATAATGGGTACCAGTCATTTGAACTTAGAAAACTTTACAGCTACAGGTACTGCTGAATAATAATAGTTGAGAATAAAAACACACACTTACCAGCAATGAAGCCCAGCAGTGACTTCCTCACACCCAAAGTCTTTGAAGTGTTTCTTTTCTTCCACACCATCATCTTGGATTCGGGCGCTAGCCTTCCACTCCTGATCTCTCACAGCGGGCCGCTTGCTGAAGAGCTGCTGCTCATACATGAGATTGGCATTCTGTGGGTCCTGAAGCCTCCTAGGATTGGGGATTGCATGTATGGAAACCTAGGGTTTGTTGCAAACCCTGGATGCTTGCCCACCAAACTAAACCTCTGAGGTCTTTCAGTTAATGGTGGTATTACTGCCACCATACATGTGACATCATCTCACACATGGCTCCTTTGTTGTTAGGACAATGGTGGCTGCCAGCATCCTAGCAACCAATGAAGTATCCCCAACCCTATTAAGCTGCAGGCCAGGAGATGCCCCGGCCAAAGGCTGAATGTACACAAAGGGGTCAGGGAAGTTGGTTGTTGTCATTTAGTGGCTTACTAATTAGTGTAAGAACAAATAAGGATGACAGCTTTGGACCATGCTGTTTGGAGACAAGTCAACAATGTCACTGCCTGTGTTTGTTCTCTGACAGACTTTCTTTAAATAAATGGTTAAACCAACTAGCAGAGTCCATAAAAAAAAAATTCTGTGGCAGCAATATATTCCATTTACCTAACTTGTAATAAAACGCTTGGAGAAATATTTTATAAATAGTAATAATTTCCCTTGTGCACCAAGTGGAGAAACACAAGACATGTGACTGGTACAACAATCATTTCTATCTGTCTCATTCGCCTTCCCGCTGTCTGTAGATTAATGAGGCAGGATTTCTATTCAGGCGCTATTCTTTTCTCTGCACCCCAGTAACATTCCAGTTTAACTTCCTGTAGACTCACTTCTTTAATCTGCAATGAACCATGCCGCTCCTGGCTTGTCTGCACCAGAAACATTGTCAACGCTAATTGAGACTTCCTTACTGAAAAATACATGCCTTCAAGAGTCAAAGAGCAGCAGCCCTGTAAAATGATATGTTTGATGTTAAGAAAAGGATTGCCTGCTGTCCCTAGTTAATTTGCAGTACAGAATATTAGCTATATGCAATAGTGGATTTTATTAATGGTCAGCTCATTAAACCTAACTTCGAGGGCTCACAGCTTATTCCAACAGCTTATGTAATGCAGGAAGCCACAAATGTTGTAGAAGATCGCATATGTCAACTTCACATTCAGTCTACGGCTTGCTAATGTTTCACCTATGTGAAGGGAAGATGTCTTGTGTTCTCAGTGATTGCTAAACCCAATATTGTTTATTAATGTAATAAACTGTATGAAAATGTATTTTCATTTGGCTTTGCACATTTTACTTGTTTCTTGTGATATATCTCCCTGATCGTATTTAATTATTTCCTATGTGACTGGTTCACATTAGGGGTGAGCTAAGGTTCTGAGTTTGGTCTGAACCCACAAGAAACTATCACATGATAGCAGGCCATAGCCCCATTCAACTGCAGCCATGGAATGTGTTATATTTACCTAAAAAAGGGGCAGAAATGCTGGCGACATCGTTGACCTAATATGACTACATGGCTATACGTGGACATTGTCATTGGCCTATTATGCTCATGCAGCCCTATTAGATCAGTGATGTCATCAGCATCCCTGCAGTTACATGTGGCTGCGGGACGGGGAATCCCGAGGCTGCAGCCAGTATGTGGCAGTTTTACATGGGTTCGGGATAAACTCAGAACTTTAGCTCATTCTTTGCTTTCTACATACCAAAGTTTAGTACCAAAGACAAATGGAAATAGGCCACTTCACACCTACATGTGTGCATCAACATGCGTGCTGCCATGTGTAGGAGCAGAATCATAGGAAGAAGGGACTAATTTTACTTCAGGCACGGGCACTGCAGTGGGCATATTCACTGAACATATAGTAAGGAAGATTATGCCATATAAAGAACATACAAAAATAAGTGTCTCTAGACCAACAATGAGGCAAGAGGAGCTGTAAAGCACCAATGTGCTATGATAGGTGGTAAAAATAATAGCATGTATACATTTTCTGCCACACATACATTACACAGACATAGGTTTTATGCAAATTGGTTGATTTTCAGCACTAGGGTTGCCACAGGTAGATTTTGGTGCTGCAGTGGAGAAGAAATCTTAAGATTTAATATTAAGTCATGGGTCAACGTTAAAGTCAGTTATTAAAGGGGTCTTAAAGGTTTTTTTTTTTTTTCTAAATAGGTTTCTTTAATCTAGCGCATTGTTGGTTCACTTACCTTTTCCTTCAATTTCCCTTCTATTTTTTTTTCTTTGTCTGAATTTCTCACTTCCTGTTTCTCCTCAGTAAGCTTGCCCCCATCATCCGAGCTGTTCTGGCTGGGGGTTAGTCAGCGTGCTCGCCCCCTCCCTTGGGACTACATCCCTGCAGGAAGACGCTATGTTCACAACTTAATGCTTGCTTCAGCATTAAGGCTCTTGAGAGGAGAACTAGGGCAGGGTGCTATGATGTCTTAAGAAGCTATATACAGAACTCTGCTGTCCCCTCCTATCAACCATCTGCCTGCATAGTATAGCGAAGCACAAAACCCAGTGATGACATCTATGAGTCTAAAATAGGCAATGCAATGGAAATTAAATAGTTTTGTTAGCAAAAATGTATTTAGCTGTTAATAATGTGGCAAGGGGAAACCAGGGTAGGCAAAATATGAGTAGATTAAATTTAAGTTTTAAATCTGGTTGTAGACAGATAAAGAGTAGACAATTCACAGTGCTATAGCCATGCTTAGGACTTATGCCTCGTACAAACACCTGGGTTTTTCCCTTTGGAGAAACTGAGATGAGAGCTTTTGGCCGGGAATTCCAACCGTGTGTATGCTCCGTCGCAGTTTTTCCGACGAGAAAACTCTCGGGAAAAAAAAAGAGATCTCCTTTTTCCCGACAGGAAAAAATCCTAGAGGGAAAACCGTTCGTCTGTATGCTTTTCCAACGGGGGAAAATAACAATTTGACGCATGCTCGGAAGCATAGAACTTCATTTTGTCGGCTTGTCGTAGCCTTTTACATCACTGCGTTCTTGACAGTCAAAAGTTCACTGGACTTTTGTGTGACCGTGTGTATGCAAGGCAGGCTTGAGAGGAATTCCGTCATGAAAACCCTTTGTTTTTTTATCGTACGGGAAAACTGTTGGATAAAAAGTCCAACCATCTCCATGAATATGTTGAATTTTGCTTTGTTGACTATATAGCACTGCCAACAACGGCTAGAGATGGACTTACTTTTGGGTCAGTGAATTAATTGGCCCTTTAGTTAAAAATCTGTTAGTTTACTGTATGCGGCTAAACATTTCTAGCTGTGGGCACTGCTGAATGCCTTTTTAGTGAGCTCATGTGGCCGAGAGGTCATGGGGGGGGGGGGGAGCCATATGAATGCTACAGTAAACAGGGCAGACAAGACAGTGCTGTGAGTTATGCACTCTAATGCATCTGCCAAACTTGAAACATATTATGAAAATGATTTAACTGGCTTGCAGCTATGTAGATGTAACTGCACCTTTCTATAAGCATCATTACAGTATATGCATTTAACAGAAGAACATTAGCAAATTAGCCAGTGCTTCGCCCGAGTGTAAAAAACATCAGAAACGTAAGATATGCAGAAAAAAAAGGTTATTATTATTTCTGAGCATTAATACCAGCTCATATATTGGTTGCCTTTATTAAGTAGGAGTGACAGGTACACTTTAAAGGGACACTCCATTCAAAAATAAAGAAATGCACACAATGGAACAAACTTAACAAGAGTTTTCTCCAAAAGCCAAAACATCTTCTTTTTTTTTATTTAGATAGTATGGGAAAGTGTTTGAACCATTGTCTGGATTTTATTGCTACATGAAAACTTGTTGTTTTTTTTTCTTGGTGAAAGCAGGATGAGAAACAAGGGCATCATTGGTCACTAAGGTGGTAAAGAATAGATAATAATGATAACCTGACAAAGCCATGAAGTCTTCTACATTTTACTTTAAAAAAAAAAGTTTAAAGTGGTTGCATATACCCACTGAAATAACTAGCCTCAGATGATAAACAGAAATGAACCAAAACTTTCTGTTGTACCTGTTGATCTGCAGCTCTGTCTTCTCCACAGCCATTCAAAGTACTAAATTTACACATAATTTCTCAGCTCCAGAAGGCAGGGAGCGGGGCTGTAATGAAACATACTGCACAGTATAGCGCAAGGAGCTGAGTGTAATCTGTTACCTGAGTGGGGGAAATGGATACACCCCCCTCTACATCTCCTTTGATTGTTTGATGTCAACATAGACTGTCAAAAGTGACTAATGGAAATAGCAGAGGAATGAGAAAGTAGACATTACGCTAGGTGCTTTGGAATGAGGCAAGTACACGCTAAATAAAAAAATACTTTGACGTATTTTTTTATTTCAGGAGGTTTACAACCACTTAGATTTTAGATTTTTTCCCAATTAAGTAAATTCACATTACTTCCTGTCCTAGGAAGCTAGAGGAAAACTTATTGGGCACTCAGACCATAAATAAAATCTGACACATGATTTTACCCTTCCCCATAGGTGTGCGACGCCTTTGGCATTAGTGATGAAGAAAAGAGGGAAGGACGGCCGCACTCCAAGGATTTTCCAACGAAAAAAGTTGTCTTTATTGTAAATCCAAAAACATGTACAGTCACAGCAATCACAGAAAACAGGACAGCCGACGCGTTTCGCACTCGATCAGTGCTTAGTCATGGCTTCCTTTTCTTTTGCCTTTGGCATTAGGGTGTGCCTGGGCAAACTTAAAGCTCAAACACACTCTACCGATCACTCACGATGTTCATTCAGAAAGGAAAGGGGCAGGTAAATGGCATATTTACTGGCCTCTTCACCCACTCATCCCAAAACATCCACAGCAACAATCAGTGGGAGAGAAGGGAAGCTGGTAGTGTTGTGGGGGAAGGAGGGGGAGCCAGGTCAGTATGGGGGATCTGTTCTGCACAGGGTGATTAGGGTGTGCCTGGGCACAACTGGCACACCCTGTGCGCACGCCTATGCCCTTCCCCATGCAGTCCAAAAAAAAAAAAAAGACAGCCAGAGAAACCCCAACTACATATGACAAAGGGCTGCAGTCCCACAAGAGTGGGGCTTGCAGAATCTGAGTCTGAAGACGTTTATATAAACCTTAGATATGACTATGCTGCTTCTGAAATAGAAGATGATGCATTGAGATGCACAGGCTACCTCCTCAGTTCTTCATCGAGGTGTTGTACCAGTCCATACTAATTCCCCATTTTTGGTAATTTAGTGATATTAGTTTCTTGCTGAAACACCTGCTTTTTTGGAAAGTCTGATAAAAAAATCAGCCTGAAGATTACTCCATCCATGTTATACAGCACAAATGGACGAATCCCTTGCTGCAGCTACTATATGTTGACAGCTGGATGCCGGCTGTATCCAATCAGGTAGGCCCTTGTACTCCTTTCCCAACTTAGAGTAGATCTAACAGAGATTGTAGAGTATGGGGTCAGCTTTAGAGACTTAAAGGGTCACTAAAGGAATTTTTTTTTTAGCTAAATAGCTTCCTTTACCTTACTGCAGTGCTGTTTTCATGTCCTCATTGTTCGTTTTTTTTGCTTTGATGTTGCTGTAATTCTTCTCTGATCTCCACACTTCCTGGTTGTCTGTTTCCTTATAACCACAGTGCTGGGAGCTTTCTCACTGTGGTCACTAATCAAGGAGGTGTGATTACTGTGTGTAAACTGAAACTGGGTTGGTGCTGAGGGGTTTTAGACAAACCATCACTGCCCTCTATTGGCTCTCTGGCTCTGTACATCAGAGAGACAGGAAATAACAGCAAAAACTAAACTAGAACTGTAGGTTGATTATATGATTGATTTTATCTATTTTGAATCATTTTTAAAAGGAATCAGTTAACTTTTATGTCTCTATACCCTGTAAACAGTAATTTCAGCCCAATTTCTTTTTCCTTTAGTGACCCTTTAAATGAATTGCTGAGGCAATAGGTAGAGAGACAGGATAATACATAGCACAGCTTGTCTAAAGCCTAGTACACGCGGGCTGAATGTCGGACGGCATCGGCCGGTTCAATAGACATTCGGACCATGTGTACTGCAGTCAGTCTGACAGAAGCCAGCCTTCTGGACAACTTCTGTGGAAGGGGCATGACTGCAAAAGGTCTACCGATTGGCTTCCGATCAGCGCTCTTAGCCAATGGCTAGGAACGCTGGCCGGAGTGTTCTGGCAGGTAGGGCCACCCCCCTGTCAGAACACAGTAGATTAGCAAGGCAGATCACTGTACTAACATCACATATTTAGTACAGCAGCTCCTCCTGAGCTGTCAGTTTATTTTTCATTCTGCTTTTTTGGGTTGAAGGAAAAAACAAACAAATGTGTACTAGGCTTAAAAATCCACACTTCAGACCCCGTTATGTGGACTGCGTGTGCTGTAGATTCCAATAAACTCAGACTACAGTACATTTTGTGAACTTTCTGACATAAGTAGAGCTGCAATGTTTGCTAAATAATATAATGAGTCCACTAATTGATCTCTCTCGTTGTCTAGATTTTCTCCTTAATACCCTTATAAACCTGTAGATTAATTTTTTTGGGCCTCCTCATATATTGTGAATTATGATTTATTAACAAGTTCTATAAAGCTCAATTAACAAACGTGTTGAGAATGCTAAAATATAAGACTGTACCTTTTTTTTATTATTTCCAGAAATACGCACTTAGTCTCAGTGCTGGAAGTTGTTAACATTTTTCAATGGTTGAAAGAAAATTCATCTCTATGAACAATAAATACATATAAATTCTAGGCTCATTCCAGCATGCCTGTGAGCTTTTTGAGATGGGAACGGGAGATACTTTCCATCAGCAACATTTTTAGATAAAAGAACTATCCTTTGTGTACATTAATCATATTAGAAGACAAAGCAGAGAACTTCAATACTTCACAATGTAATAACATAAGATTTGTTACCCTAGCTATTGGATGTAGAAGAAAATGTTAGAGGGGTTGCACATTTCATGACTAAGGTATGAGAAGATAGAGGGCCAGATTCTCGTAGATGGGCGCGGGGCGTAGCGTATCCTATTTACGATATGCCGTCGAAACTTAGAGACGCACGTGCCGTATTCTCAAAGCACTTGCGTCCAGAGTTGCGGCGGCGTAGCGTAAATGGCGTGGCGTAAGCCCGGGTAATGTAGATGAGGTTGGCGTGTTTCATGTAAATCAATCATGACCCCACGTTTTTGACGTTTTTTTTTAACTGTGCATGCGCCGTCCGTGGACGTATCCCAGTGCGCATGCTCCAAATTTCGCTGCAAATACATTGCTTTCGACGTAAACGTAACTTACGCAAAGCTGTCCCGACGTCCATACTTAACATTGCATACGCCGGACCTACGCAACGTTACCCCTCATATAGCAGGGGTACGTTTACGCTTACACGAACAACGTAAACTACGATGAGCGGCGCAAATACGTTCGGGAATAGGTGTATGTAGCTCATTTGCATATTCGACGCGGCAAATCGACGGAATCGCCCCTAGCGGGCAACGTATAAATTACGCCAATTTACGTCGGTGGAAGAAGCCTATTTTTTTTACACGTATCTGCATTTGAGAATCGGCGTAAAGCAACGCCGGCGCATGTAGCACACTTAAACAAGAGTCTAGTAGACATCCCGGGAATGATAAAGTTTGAAACCCTAAGTCATAAATTATAATATAATGATTATAAAAAAATAATAACATGATAATATTAAAATGAATTTCCCCACTATCGCTCAATTCTGCAAGTGTTCTAATTTACTATGGCTGCCGCCGTTTTCTAGCTGGTCTCAAACCACTTTTGATACCTTTTGGTTACCAGGGACAATCTTAGGTTTCCAGGCAGAAAGAACAGTATATACTGTATTGCAGGGCACCTCAATAAGTACAATATTGCATACCATACAGCATACATAGCAGAAACAAAGATATACAATACAAGATGAGATAGTAAAAACATGCTTTTTAAGTTCTCTAAGGGATGATGGCGATAGATTGAGCAAGACATGTCCTGTTCCCTGCCGTGTCTTCTCAAAGCATGGTGGCTGTTTTCACTTTCCCTGAAGATTCTAGAAGAATTCCCTGCTTACTAACAACTTCCTTAACTACACACAGTGAATCAAACAACAGAACTGAAACAATACCAAAAAAGAACACTAGATGGAGCCTGCACTCCACATGTGATTGTCTTATGTAAATTACAAACCTTAAATGTTATTTCAACAACTCAGATACAGGTAATCACAATATAAGTCTGGTGGACAGAACAATGATATAAAACTGCTTGCAGGGCACTGGACAAAGCACTAGGGACAAAAGGGATGTAAGATGAATTCATACAGTAATGTAATCTGTAAAATGTTATGAATTTAGTACTTTTTGAATTTGCTACCGGGCTCCGCCCCATGCGTCACTCACAGGAAACGGAGCATTGGGTGGAGGACACAGCCCGCAGACACAGCGGGAAGACATTGCAGGATCCTGGGGACAAGGTAAGTACACTGCACAAGGATCCTGAGATGCAATCTGTGACTCAGGGTTACCACTAATGGTACTGAAATCTAACCCTGAGCATCATTCGGGAATACCGCCAGGGAGATCAATTACTTTTTATTATTCAAACCAACCCCCCCCCCCCGCACAATCCACCCATGTATCCATGCATTATTTTGTTGAGAAATCACTGTGAAAAACACCCCCCTAGCATTTCTGCCCATGGCCACCCTGAGTAAGGGCAAATGATTCATGTAGTATCTACTTCCTGGCATCCATTAGCGCTTAGCTCAAGCATGCATACAGGAGGGTGTGCTTAGCTGAGAAAACCCCTCCTCCTCTCCTCCCCTCTTGAAGACTTCTGGGATATATGACATCATTTGCCTAGGCAAGAAACTGGGAAATAACTGAGTAAGTATACTTTCCTATCTATTTACTAAAGCTAGCAGCATGAGGATTAAAAATAACCAGTGTTGATTGGGAGAGTGAAGTTCCACTTTAAGGCCAGAATCGCACTACTTTGCTGGTTTGTGGTGCATTCTTTTATGTAAAAACTTGTGTTACATCAGTGGTCATCAACCCTGTCCTTAGACCTCCGCGGGGCCCTAAGCAAAATTACATGTCACAAGTTGAGAAGCGGGGGGGGGTTCTGCTGTCAGAAATGACATCTTAAACTAAAGTGAGAAGTGAGTGGTGCTGACTTCTTACCTCTTCTCCCATGCGGCCAGCGAGTTCTTCTGCCGACAGTGACATGTCACATTAAAGATTAAAGTTGAGAAGTGGGGGAGGGGGTTTTCTGCTGTTAGAAATGAGTGAGAAGTGTGTGGTGCTGACTTCTTACCTCTTCTCCCATGCAGCCAGCGAGTTGAGAAGCGGGGTCGAAAATGACTTCTCACCAGGCGGGGCCTCTAGTAATTTGGGGGGCCCTCCACAGCTTTGTGGGGCCCTAAGCGGCTTGCATAGTGAGCCTATAGGTTGGATCGGCCTTGCCTTAGAGCCCACTAACAGGCCAGATTTTATGTATTACCTTGGGGGGGGGGTGCAGACTAGAATACTGCAATCACTGAGCAGCAAAGGAAATCACCTGTGATGTATTTCAGTTATCTTGCAAACCTGGCCTGTTAGTGGGCCCTGAGGACAGGGTTGGTGACCACTGCTTTACATGAAAGCAATGTATAATTTTAAATGATGTCAGGCATGCACAACAATGCAGTTTATAATGCACCTGCAGCATTATATACATTGCAGTGCACCACACTACACATATGGGGGCAGATTCACGTAGATCGGCGCATTATCATTCCGGCGTAGCGCACCACTTTTCCGTTAGACTTGCGCAATCTAGCCGCGTAATCCGGCGATTCACGTAGCTTTTACGCAAGAGCTTGCGCAAACGTAAGGTTTTTTCCTGAGGCGTAAGGAGGAGTAATACAAATTGGGAAGGACGTGGGCGTGTTACATTGAAATGAGCCGTGACCCCATGCAAATGAAGGGCCGGCCGACTCGCGCATGCGCGCGTGAAGGAAACCATGTCAGCTCCGTTGTGCGCATGCTCACAACTCGGGAGCGGCGCAATCAGTGAAATTGGAAATGGACTAGGGCAACTTTATGAACTACGCAGACAGCATAAATAGACAGACACAAATGCACTTCCTTTGCAAAAGTACATCCCTTTGTATCCCTCCCTATACAGCAAGGTGCTTTTGTTTGTTTGTGACGTGTCTTTGAGATATTTGGGGACTGTTTTGCAGAGTGATTTTTGTCTTTTATGTCTTTGTTGTTATTTTGTTTAAATTATATTTTTGCTGGGCATTTTTTATTTTTGCTCGTCATTTATTTAATTTTTTTGGTTCTGTTTGTGTATGATTTTGGAATGTGGGGGTGATATTCCTGCGGGAAAAGGGGTGTCACCCTCATTTGTGGTGGAGAAGTGATCGCCAGGTCTGTGTGAATGGTGTATGAATGTACAGTGACATAATTGGAGCCGTGGCATGGCGTTGCAGCTCACAAGTCCTGCATGGTGGACTGGTGCCAATCCAATGTGATGAGGATGTGGGGTGTGTGTGCTAGGGACCACAGTGGTGTGCATGCATGCATTCTCATTGTGCCATGATTAATGTGTGTGTTTAACGTGCAAAGATGCATAATGTGAGCTGGCATGAGATGGGGTCATGAGATGGGGTACCAGTGCATATGCAGAGTCACCTTGAAGGGAAAAGACAGGAGGATGTTAGTCATGCATGTGCCACTTGTGAGGTGTGCATCACGGGAGGGGATAGTCATGCCTGCCACCCATGTCACTCACCAACCAGCCAGCTGTCCCCATACATGTTCTGTTGGAAATCTGTGGGGATGGGGCTCTGATTGTATATGTAGCTGTCATGGGTGTCATGGGTGGTGCCATGTGTTGGGCTGGTGATGTCCTCCTGCAGGGTTGTGGTAATTCCATGATGGCATGAGGGGTGAATCTGAAGATGCGAGACACCTCAGAATCACTCATGCCATAGATGTCTATGCGTGTGTGATATATCAAGTGAAGAGTGAGGGGCTTGTATCAGATAAGAATATTGTATTAGATTAATTTAAATTGTAAATTTTATATAAGCAAATAAAAAAATTAAAAAAAAACATCTCCCGTGCCCTCCTTAGTGCCATCCTCCGTGCCCTCCTCCTTCTTTGTTCATCTAAAGTCAGTAGTATAGCTATGCGCGACGATGCCCCTGGCATGTTGGCATACAGATTGTTGGGCAACACGTGTGACTGCTGAACTCCTCACTAACAGTGTTGCTTTATCTGACAATTAGACTTTTTTTCAAAATTTAGACCAGCTTTTAGGTCCTCTAACTTTAGACAGAACATTTTGCTGTTGCGCACATCGCGTAGCCTGCGCAGCAACTGCGTTTTTTTGTGGATCCCCGTAACTCCCTCATTAGCATATTTTTTTTTTTTTTTTTTTTAAAGTGTATTTTTGTGCGTGAACTCGAGAGAGAGGAGCCGGACTGCAGGAGTTGGGAGTAGGCAGACCCTCCCCCCGGAGGCAATCGCCATCCTTCTCCATGCCCCTGGTGGCAATGGCGGGTGTGAAGGGGGGCCTCCCACTCACCCCGCCCTACCTGCTCCTCTTGGGAGCCCAACTGGGGCCCAACGGGGCCCCAATGGGGCAGAGGGACTCCCCCTATGAGGGAGTGAGGGGGCCTAGCCCACCCAGCCAGCCCCGTAGGTCCTTCGCCTCTCTTTATTTTAGGAGACCGCATGGCCAAAGTGCATGTGTTTTAAACCAATTTCGTGTGCGTGCAAGTGTGGTGGTTTTTGTGGGGGGGGGGGGGGGTGGGCGTACTAAGCACAGGCGTACCTTGCATAGCACACCCACCGGGAGCCGGGCTGAGACCACCAAACTCAATTCACATGTAGCCGAGACCGGGATCCGAACCCTTGGCTGCAGAGGTGAATGGCTTGTCAGCGCAGTGCCAATCACGTTGAGCCACCACAGCTCCTCATTAGCATATTTGACTAGCAAATCAATGGTGTGTCTAGCGCAGTTTTGCACGAAGGGAAGCGAATGTCTAATTCAATTACGCCGGACCAAAAAACGTAGATTTCTGGCGTATATTGTTTTGTGAATCGCGTCCAACTATACGCACGCGCACATTTAGACTTACGCACGCGCAACAGCAGTTGCGCAGGCGTAATCGCTCTGTGAATCTGGGCCATGGTCCACATCTGTGTGCTGTGGCACACTATAAAGTATGTGAGTTGCAGTGCTCTGCCACCATTTATTCAAAATGAATGGCACCACAAAGCGGCAGTTCATTCAGTAATTTATTTATTTACACAGTGGCGTTGTATTGTTGTAGATTGCATCACAACTTGTTGCACTGAAAAAAAAACATACTGCTTGCTGTACTTTTTTTCAGTGCATCCCACTGCAGCTGTGTTCAGTTTGAAAAAAGACGCAAGCTCATCCAGTTCAACCAATAGATAAAAAAATAAATATATAGAACATTTCCATATCCACTATCCTATGCCTACAGGTGATCCAGAGAAAAACATTAAAGCAATAATGCAGGTTGGACTGGATGGACTAGTGTCTTTAGTCAACCCACCAACTATGAAAGAATATCCAATGGAGGAAAAAATGTCTTCCTCATCTTCCAGTAGGCAGTCAGATAATCCTTGGGTCAACAATTCCTGGTGAACTGGTGGTGAGAACAACTCTCATAGGGAACATAGCTAATTGCCTTGTCTTGCAGTGGGTCTACGATGGGCAAGATCATCCAGTGTAGTCCCAACACAGCGGGTATGAATGACCTGAAATCTGAAGTCTGCCTTACCAGGATTGTGATTTCTAATTCCCCTTTAAATCTAAAGTCTGTTCTGAAAACAATGTGATATGCAATTCCCCTTCCTGCTGTTTTAACAAGGAACCAGTTAAATAAATGATATACAGCAATAAGTTTAGACCTAATGTGGAAATAAATCCACTGTGAGGAATACACTCGGTTTTGACATGCCAATTAACGTACAGATAGTTGTCTGTGTGTCTCAAAGCTGGTGAAGCCAATATTTGATTAACATGTTGTGTGCCAACCCAGCTGGAAAACACAAAAATTTGACTATTTTCTGACTTAAAATGTGCTTCTCGTCTGATCCAGATGAAAGAATGGCTGGGGTTAGAAGTACAGAAGCTTGGTTTATCTTTCAGCATCAGGTCACCTAATCAGCAATCAGAGGCACATTTGGGTGTCAGTACAGGCATACCCCACTTTTAAGTACACAATTGGGTCTATTTTCTAAAGCTGGAAAGCCCAAAATCAGGCTCACTTCTGCATAGAAACCAATGAGCTTCCCGGTTTTATTACCAAAGCTTAACCACTTAAGCCCCGGACCAATATGCTGCTAAATGCCCAGAGGCGTTTTTACAATTCGTCACTGCGTCGCTTTAACAGACAATTGCGCGGTCGTGCAACGTGGCTCCCAAACAAAATTTGTGTCCTTTTATTCCCACAAATAGAGCTTTCTTTTGGTGGTATTTGATCACCTCTGCGATTTTTATTTTTTGCTCTATAAACAAAAATAGAGCGACATTTTAAAAAAAACAACAATATTTTTTACTTTTTGTTATAAGAAAAATTGAATAAACTAAATTTTAGTCAAACATTTAGGCCAAAATGTATTCAGCCACATGTCTAGTAAAAAAAAAAATCGCAATAAAAAAAATGTATCTACCTAGCAGCAACAGTGACACTAATACAGCGATCAGAAAAATGATCGCTTAGTGACGCTGGCAATAGGGAGTGAAAGGGTTAACTTGGGCAGTGATCAAGGGGTTAAAACTTTATTAGGGGGAGGTACGGGGCTACCCTGAACCTAACACTAACTGTCTGTCACACTAACTGTCACACTGACACTAAATGCAGTGATCAGTACATATATGATCACTGCATTCAGTGACAGTGTGACAGGGGGGTGGGGGGGGTGATCGTAAGGGGTTAAATGTGCCTATGTGTGTGGTGTCAGTGTAGTGTTGGTGCAGACTTACTGTGACTCTTCTCTCATCTCAGCGGTTTGAAAATACCGCCGAGATGAGAGCTGCATCACTTCCTCTGCCTATGTTTACATTTTACAGGCAGAGGAAGTGACACGGCGGTGGCGCATGGGATTGGCTGGGAGCGATCACGAGGGGGCGGACAGAATTGAACCGCCGCCCCCTCAAGACGGATTGTTCCCGCAGGTAAGCCGACCGCCGCACGCAGCGGAGGGGGTCCCGATCGGACCCCCGACCCGCTAGAAGGCAGGGACGTATATATACGCCCATCTGCCTGTACGTGACCTTTTGTGGACGTAAATAGGCGTGCGGCGGTCGTTAAGTGGTTAATCAAACAAGCTGGGGTTAGAAGCTCATTGGTTTCTATGCAGAAGTGAGCCTGATTTTGGGCTTTTCAGCTTTAGTAAATAAACCCTTTTGTATACTTAAAAATGGGGTATGCCTGGTACTATGTACACAGGGATGACCCAAATTATCAAAAGACCAGGGGCAGTTCTGGGCACCTTGAATGGAAAGTTTTGTGCTTTTATACCATAAAAATAAAAAAGTAAGCAATGCTGTTCCTTCTGTGTCATCTCTTCTCTCTCCTATCTGTTTTCTCTTTGCCATCTTCTCTGTCTCTTCATTGTTTGTTTCCAGTTTCCTGCTGAAGGCTCAGTTCACATATGAGCCTCATACGGCTCACAGCAGGGGTCCAGTGCGTCCTGGTTCACTGTTTCAGGTCTGATTTCAGCCCGAATTTCGGGCTGAATTCGAACCTGTAACGGACCAAAAGACGCACAGTGTTTTTGTGCAAAACGCACCCTGTACCTGCTTAGTTTGGTGTGTATTGCTAGAGAGGCATTTTTTTTCTTCAAAGGGTGTATGTGATCGGCACAAGGCCAATTAGCACTGTCCAGACAGAGGGTCAGGTGTCATGCAGCCTCATAGGACAGTCAGAGTAGAATTAAAATGTCTCCTACAAGCTTTAACCAGACACTCATAAAAATCACAAGACTGCTATATACTGCTGATGAGAAAAGGTATTCAGCAGTTTATATTTACTAAAATAATTGCATTTCCATCTTCTGTGTACTGTGGGAGACCAGATATAGTAAATGCAGGCTCCTGGGTTTAGTAACACTTTTAAGTTTTTGAGTGTACCTTTAAATCTGATTTTGCAAAAGGTGAATACACTACTTTGATCCATTTGTATCTGATCCTATACATCATCAACTCTGCCCAACATGTAAATAAATAAAAAGGTCTGTGTTCAGTTTACAGGTCTGCTATCAGGATGTTTGTACAGTTTATGAGCAGATACATTATTGATTACAGTCTTCAGCCCTGTCCACCTGCTGCTACTGCTCATCTTACATAATGGGGTCAATTCACAAAGAGAAACGTTATTGGTTTTCTTCAGGTGTTAAATTAGCACTCCTTATTTAACGCTAGCAAACATGGTATTCACGAAAGCTATAATCGTTATTTAACACAGTCGTTATGGTTTTCAACTGACTCTTTATCCAAACGTTATTCTAACTACTCAGACGTTATTATTAAGATTCGGGACGTTAAAATAACTCTTAAGATCGTTAAATAATGCTGGAGAGATGCATTCTAGGAGCAGAAGGGGAGGAGAACAGCTGCATGTGGAAAAGAGCAGATACAGAGAGAGAGAGAGAGAGACACAAGCAATACACATGAGATTGAGCATGTGATGTGCAAAACTTCTAGTGTGTGCTTTTCTAAAGCCATGTGTATTTCCTCATACAGAGAATAAATCATGGGAAATGATAATCGGAATTTAGTTATCACCTGGGTTTCAGAAAAGTCATCCAAAATAGTATGTGAACGGAATACACATTTATAAATCTGAACAACATTCTAACGTGTTCTTCTTCGCCTCTGGATAATTTTAAGTTCAAATAGAGCACGGTTCTAGCTTGCCCAACACTACACTACACTACAAAAATCGCCAAAAGCTTCCTCTAACAACAAAATATCGCCTGGGAAATGTCATAACGCCACCCTGAGGGAGGTGTTAATTTAACGATTGCTTAACGATTGATAACTGTCCAAAAAATCTTTGTGAATTGCACTTCTGTACATATTTAACGATTTGAATCTTTAAAATAACGATTTGAATCTTTAAAATAACGATTTGACTCTTTAAAATAACGTTTTGAATCTTTAAAATAACGATTTGACTCTTTAATACGGATCCACACCTTAAAATATAGTTTCTGTGTAGGGAAACGTTATTTGATGATTTTTCAAAGCGTTAAATCGTTTAGTGAATTGAACTAGCTTCAATAACGTGCAAAATCGTTAAAATAACACTCGCAATCTGAAAATAATGGTTTGTGAATTGACCCCAATGAATAATACATAAATACACAGGAGGGATCAGAGGAAATGCAGGGAGAATAAAACGCAAGTGAGGCCTTATCATGAAGAAGAAAGGGACAGTGTACATTAAAGCAATGAGATAAAGGAAAGCAGTAACTATTTTAGGTAATACCCTTATTTTATCTATTCTGGTGCATTAATGTGTAGCATGAGATTAGCACAGGCTACAGATGAGAGAATGGATTTGCAGTAAATCAGTCTCATTTCAAAGCAGTTTGATATTTTATGATCCTCAATAAACTGTTTGCCTCCAATGTGCCTCTACCAGTGTGCCCTAGTCTGAGTCCTCTGTTGCCCACTAGTAAAGTCCATATAATGACATTTTGCTGATAATGTCACAACATTATAGTATGCAATGGCATACTCGCTTACCATAAATCAGAGAGGATTTAGGTATCCTGTGCACCATATGAAAGAGTTAACTGGCATGGGATGTGAAAGACCACTATTTTAGCTCACTTCAAGCTATGGATGAGCACAGTTATATATATATATATATATATATATATATATATATATATATATATATACACTGCTGTATACTGTATACAGTATAGATATGGCTGTACTATTTTTTTTAATATTGTAAATGTATAAGTAAATTACAATATTAAACAGAGACACACTGCCATTGACAGGCTGCAGTGGACTCAAGCAAAACATGTGGATTTGTGCCTGGATCAACTGAAAAACCTCACATGAAGGTAATTTTAATACATTTTCAAATACTTCAGAGTACCTATTCAAACATCCACATATGACTATGAAAGATACAGTTCCGATGGCCAAGGACCTATAACAAAAAAGTGAGAGAATAAAGTTCTCTCAAAGAAGACCAAAACAGAACACTGTGGATGGTACAATGAACTTTAATTGTAGAAAAAACACACCGTAATAATTGGAAAAGGGGGAGTGGCAGATAGATGGGGTGGTTACACAATTAAAAAAGAAGACAATGTTGTCTAATTAATTAAAAACAAGGGGGTTCGCAGCTGCGCAAGTCAAATTCATAACCCAATCAATCAACATATTCAGACAGTAGTAGTAAGGGCTCTTTCACACGGAGCGGATCCGTATTGATCCGCCCCGTGTATGTCTGTCTGCTCAGCGGGGATCATTCGTAAATCCCCGCTGAGCTGTCGGCTGACAGGGCGGTCCTTGCACAGTGTGCGGGGACCGCCCTGTCTTTTCTCCGCTCTCCCCTATGGGGAATCGGATGAATAGATTTTCTTCCATCCGAAAAACTGGATCTTGACGGAGGCGGATGTTTACAGACGTTAGCGGATACATCTTCCGCTAACGTCCGCGATCCCATAGGGATGCATTGTGAGTCCATAAACGGACTTATGAAAAGCGGACCGTTCGTCCGCTCATGTGAAAGGGCCCTTAAGCACAGGGTAGAAAAATTGCCCAGTGAAGCCAAAAAAATGGAAATATGATGACAAATTGAACACAATGAATGATCCGTATAGTCCTCTTAACAGGGATTCCAATAGGCTATATGTGCTATTATTCAAGGAGTACTATATTTATGAACATGGATATTAGCTGGGTGAGAGTGTGAGGCTATGGTGGTCCTAACATCAAGAAGAAACACTTCAGATGGAAAAGATCTGTGAGGTGTCACGTGTATGGTTAGAACAGATCTGTGTGATGTACATCAACAAGTTAGCTAAATGTGGTTTGGCTATACACGTATCAGCTTGTTGGATTGTGGCACCTATGTATGGAAGACGCACATGTGGGGGATATTACAAGAGGAGCAGACTGTATGCATCCATAAGCACAAACAGTGGGTAGGTATTTATACTCTCACCGGGTCCTCGGTTGCAGTCCTCCTTAGAAATTTTCTCAACCCCGCAGGGTATACGGATGGAGGTAACACTCACTATGAGCTGTGTGTTCTGTACACAGAAAGGGGAATACTCAGGCTAAAACCATCTTTTAAGCCTTCAGTGTGAGTGTGATCATTATGTTGTAGCTGACATAGCGATCACACAATCTTGTCAGTTGATCTATGATTGGTTCCTGGTCATTATTAGAGACCAAAGCTGTTGCTGCTAGCTGGACTTAAGAGCCAGCAGCTGCACAAAATGTTGGCTGGTAAATATTGAGATAATAATGGGTGGGATTTTAATGGCGCCAAAAGAATATTACAAGTAAAATGCAAAAGTTTATTATACATCATGTTTAAAAACAATTACAATTACAAAAAGTAAAACCATAAAGGTCCCTAGTGTAAATATTCCCCTGAAAACCACATCAATAAACGTGTGGAATTACTGTATTTGCTGGCGTATAAGACTACCTTTTACACTTTAAAAAAAATGGTCAAGAAGCAGGGGTCGTCTTATACCCCGGGTCAGCTGCTCGGATGCCTGCTGGATGTGCAGTAATACAGTATATACCGCTTAGCCAATCCCGGTGAGTGATGTATTCAAATGAATACAGAGCCTGCTCGGATTGGAGTAACAACCTCTGCCAATCCGAGCTGGCTACATACAGTAGCCTGCTTGGATTGGCTTTGAGAGTCAGAGAGGTGTGGGATGATGATGTTACAGCCTCTGCCAAACCAAGCAGGGTTTGTATTCATTAATAGAATACATTGCTCGCCGTGATTGGCTCCAGCAAGAATGAAGAAGAATATGGCTCCAGAAGGAAGAAATATGAAGCGTCGGAAGCCTCGGAAGGGGGGTCGTCTTATACGGTGAGTACAAGCAAAAAAACGTAAAAACCTGTAAAATTTTGGGGGTCGTCTTATACAGTGCCTGCCGCCGAGAATGTGTTTTCAGCACGCCAGCATCGCGCTGAATCTCGGCGACAGGCTGCCGACATCTCGCACTCGCTGGAATAGTAAAAGTACATTCCAGCGAGCGCGTCATAGAAGCGACGGGGATCCGACGCGGATTCCCGCCAATTCTACACGTGGGCGGAGTTTGTTATGAATCCTGAAGGAGAAATCCCCGCCGGATTTCTAAAGAAAAATCCGGCATGGGTTCCCCCCTCAGGAGCATAACGGGCCCTTAGGTCGGTTATGGGTTGTAAGGAGACCCCCTACGCCGAAAAAACGGCGTGGGGGTCCCCCCACAATCCATAACAGACCCGTATCCAAAGCACGCCGGCCGGCCGGTCAGGAAGGGAGTGGGGGCGAGCGAGCGCCCCCCCCTCCTGAGCCGTACCGGGCAGCATGCCCTCAACATGGGGGGGTCAGGTGCTCTGGGGTAGGGGGCGCACTGCGGCCCCCCACCCCAGAGCACCCTGTCCCCATGTTGATGAGGACAGGGCCCCTTCCCGACAACCCTGGCCGTTGGTTGTCGGGGTATGCGGGCGGGAGGCTTATCGGAATCTGGAAGCCCCCTTTAATAAGGGGGCCCCCAGATACCGGCCCCCCACCCTAAGTGAATGAGTATGGGGTACATTGTACCCCTACCCATTCACCTGCAAAACAAAAGTTTAAACACAAATAAACCACACAGTGTATTGAAATATTTTATTAGTTGGCCGCCAGGGGGGGGGTGTGTATGATCGCTTTTAGAAAAGCGCCCCCCTCCGGCGGGCTTCTGTGGGGGGGTGGGTGCCGCCGTCTGGTTCTTTTCCGCCGCCGGGGGGGGCGCTTTGATAAAAGCGCCCACCACCCGGCGGGCTTCTTTCGACGTCTTCGGCGGCTGGGGGGTCTTCTCCCACTCTCCGGGGTCTTCTCCCGCTCTCCGGGGGTCTTCTCCGCTCTCCGGGGGTCTTCTCCGCTCTCCGGGGGTCTTCTCCGCTGTCCGGGGGTCTTCTTCTTCTTCAGGACTCGCCGCCGCTATCTTCGTGTGTTAGCTCAATTACTAGCGGCGGCGGTCCCCTCTTCTGCGACGTCGGCGTCTTCTTCTTCTTCTTCTTCTTCTTCTGCTGTCCAGATGTTGACGCGACGCTTCCTCCCGCTGTTATGCCGGGCGCGCGGCTCGCAGCGAAATATATAGGCCTGTCTTGTGACGTCGCAGTCCCATCATGCTCCGGTAGGTATCACGTGGTACCTACCGGAGCATGATGGGACTGCGACGTCACAAGACAGGCCTATATAATTCGCTGCGAGCCGCGCGCCGGGCATAACAGCGGGAGGAAGCGTCGCGTCAACATCTGGACAGCAGAAGAAGAAGAAGAAGAAGAAGAAGAAGACGCCGACGTCGCAGAAGAGGGGGGACTGCCGCCGCTAGTAATTGAGCTAACACACGAAGATAGCGGTGGCGAGTCCTGAAGAAGAAGAAGACCCCCGGACAGCGGAGAAGACCCCCGGAGAGCGGAGAAGACCCCGGGAGAGCGGAGAAGACCCCCGGAGAGCGGGAGAAGACCCCGGAGAGTGGGAGAAGACCCCCCAGCCGCCGAAGACGTCGAAAGAAGCCCGCCGGGTGGTGGGCGCTTTTATCAAAGCGCCCCCCCCGGCGGCGGAAAAGAACCAGACGGCGGCACCCACCCCCCCACAGAAGCCCGCCGGAGGGGGGCGCTTTTCTAAAAGCGATCATACACACCCCCCCCCGGCGGCCAACTAATAAAATATTTCAATACACTGTGTGGTTTATTTGTGTTTAAACTTTTGTTTTGCAGGTGAATGGGTAGGGGTACAATGTACCCCATACTCATTCACTTAGGGTGGGGGGCCGGTATCTGGGGGCCCCCTTATTAAAGGGGGCTTCCAGATTCCGATAAGCCTCCCGCCCGCATACCCCGACAACCAACGGCCAGGGTTGTCGGGAAGGGGCCCTGTCCTCATCAACATGGGGACAGGGTGCTCTGGGGTGGGGGGCCGCAGTGCGCCCCCTACCCCAGAGCACCTGACCCCCCCATGTTGAGGGCATGCTGCCCGGTACGGCTCAGGAGGGGGGGGGCGCTCGCTCGCCCCCACCCCCTTCCTGACCGGCCGGCCGGCGTGCTTTGGATACGGGTCTGTTATGGATTGTGGGGGGACCCCCACGCCGTTTTTTCGGCGTAGGGGGTCTCCTTACAACCCGTAACCGACCTAAGGGCCCGTTATGCTCCTGAGGGGGGAACCCATGCCGGATTTTTCTTTAAAAATCCGGCGGGGATTTCTCCTTCAGGATTCATAACAAACTCCGCCCACGTGTAGAATTGGCGGGAATCCGCGTCGGATTCCCGTCGCTTCTATGACGGCTTTGTCTCCATCGCGGCAAGCCAGCTCGGCGCTGGCTCCCGCGATGGGGCTCGTAGGTGGTCAATCTCGCCGAGAAAGGGAGCGAGATTGACACAATATCCCAGTCACCTACTGTACGCTCGGTCGCCTTATACACCGGCAAATACGGTACACCCCAAAATTTTTCAACATTTAATGTTTTCTTGAGGGAGTGTTGCAAAAAGGTAAATTCTACAAAAAAAATAAGTATTAACAAACTAGTTTATGATACAGAAAAGGTATTGAGAACAAAAATGTGGAAAGAAAATCATTAACTGGTACAGGATAATTCTGCCAACTTACAATGTTAATGACTGACAAATGCTGATCCACAAATGGAGCACCTTCCAGACCCACACTGCCAGTTGAGATGGTGGGAACAGGGAGAAGATAGGTAGCAATTTTTACAGCTATGCTTTGCCTAACATGGGAAAAGCAACAGAATTCATTTTTAATAATCAAACATCCAGTAGATAAGTTTGGCTGTGCTCTATTTCTCCATCTTGTCCTCATTTCTATTTAATGCACATTGATGTAATTTTTTAAATCAAAGTCTAGTTCACATCATGCAAAATGTACATGAAGAGCACCATATGCCTACTTTCATTACCTTCTTCGTCAACAGCCTCCTGTGTGGCATGGAAAACCATTTCTTTATGATTGAATATTATCTGCATAATGCAGTCTTGCTCTGTTTCACTTTAAACTTCATTACAGGCTTTTACCATTCAGATGAACACAATTTAACTCATAAGGAGTAGAGGAGGAATGGATTATGGCAGTGTAAATTGAGCAAACGATTGTCTCGTGCACCTATGATGGGAGATGAATGCTTCTGCTTTCTATATTATTCTGTCAGCCTCCTTAGATTGTCTAAGTAACATGTCTGATTGATAATATGTATCTGCTCAATTCACTCCTTTCACCCAGCATTCCAGGAAACTCAGTTGTATCTAATGTGCCTATAATGGATAACACAAAAGAGATGTATGGTATTCAGCCTTGCTTTAGTCCTCTTTACTTGTGGAATAATCAAGATGCTGGCACACCTATTACCAGTGTAAGGCGGTGAAACTAAGCTGAAAAGTCTTACAACATTCGCAAGTTTTTCCAAAGTTCTAGACTTCTGCAAGTCAGGGCTTTTCATGGCCATCCAGAGTAGATGGTATTATGTAAAAGAGTATGTGGCTTATGGTGCCAGGTAAACTATATGGCCAAATAATGTGGATATCCCTTCAAATGATTGAATTCATGTTTTGAACCCATTGCCAACAGTTGCATAAAGTCAAGCAATAGCAATGCAAGGGTACTATTAATACTACAGCATACAAAGATGTTTTAGGCATCTGTGACTTTCTAACGATGTACCAACAGTTTAAGAGAGACCCTTTTATTTTCCAGTATGGCTATGTCCCTAAAGCACAATGCCAGATCCAAAGATATGGAGTAAGGAGTTTAGGGTGGAGGAACTCAAGTGTCCTGCACAAAGCCCATACTTCCACTTAATCTCATAGGTATTCAATACAGTTGAACACTGATTGTAAGCCATTCCCAACATCAGTGGTACATTCCCTTTACACACTCAAAAATCTCAGGGAATGCCTATTCAAAAGAGAGGGGGTGGGGAGTTGGTAAAGTTTTCCATGACAATATCCATAATTTAGGATGGGATGTCCAAAAAGCTTATATGGTTGTCATGGTCAAGTGTCCACAATATTTTGCCTATGTAGTATAGTTACTGTATTTGAGGAAGGATGGTTTTGGATGAGACCAATAAATGGAAAGTACTGACATCACTGACCCCCAGAGTGCATTTTGAAAGTTAGAACATTGTGATTTGTTAGCTTCCTGGGGCAGATTTTAAAGAAACATAGAGGTTTTTTTTTTAAATGTATGTAATTTCTCCTGTTCACAACTAAAAACTACCATTTTGAAAAACATTTTAGGCAGGTAAATATGTATAGCTCCTTTACTAAAAAACACTGGTTGCTTACGGAGGTGAACTCGATTTACCCATACAAGGTTCTTCAAAAAGTTTCTGCGCTTTCTTTTAAACTCTATTATACTCCGTTCACTTCTCAGTGTTCCGAATTGCGGGCAGAATCCCTGCGATTCCACCCACGATTTGCTGCTACTTCGAATTGCAGGCAGAATCGTGGAGATTCCACCTGCAATTCGGAACGCGGAGATGTGAACAGAGCCTAACAGAGTTTAAAAAATGTGTGCTTTTTGAAGAACTCTTCTATGGGTAAATCGAGTTCACCTCCGTAATCAACCAGTGTTTTCCCCTTGCGTTCCCAATACGTTGCCCGTTGATTTTAATAGCACCCAAAATGCAGCGCGATTTTTCCCACGATTTGTTGGTGAAAACATGCAAAAAGAATCACGGGGCACCCGTCACCCAAAAGAGAGACAGGAGCTTCTCTTGGGCGACAAGCGTCCCACAATTCTATTTGCACATTTTTACCACGAATGTTGCACCCCCTAAGCGGAGATGTGAACGAAGCCTTAACTACTTGCTTACTGGGCACATAAACCCCCTTCGTGCCCAGGCGAAATTTCAGCTTCCGGCACTGCGTCGCTTTAACTGACAATTGCGCGGTCGTGCGACGTGGCTCCCAAACAAAATTGGCGTTCTTTTTTTCCCCACAAATAGAGCTTTCTTTTGGTGGTATTTGATCGCCCGTGCGGTTTTTATTTTTTGCGTTATAAACAAAAAAAGAGCGACAAATTAAAAAAATATATATATTTTTTACTTGTTGCTATAATAAATATCCCAATTAAAAAAAAAAAAAAAAAAATCTCAGTTAAGGCCGATACATATTCTTCTACGTATTTTTGTATAAAAACATTTAAAAAAAATCACAATAAGTGACTGCTTTGCGCAAAAGTTATAGCGCCTACAAAATAGGGGACAGAATTATGATTTTTTTTTTATATTTTTTTTTTACTAGTAATGGCGGAGATCTGCAATTTTTATTTGGACTGCGATATTGCGGAGGACACATCGGACACTTTTGACACATTTTTGGCGCCATTCACATTCATACAGCGACCAGTGCTATAAATATGCACTAATTACTGTATAAATGTGACTGGCTTTGAAGGGGTTAACACTAGGGGGTGAGGAAGGGGTTAAATGTATTGCCTGGGTGTGTTCTAACTGTGTGGGGGGAGGGGGTGACTGAGGGAGGTGACTAATGCTGTGTCTCTATGTACAAGAGACACAGATCGGTCTTCTCTTTCCCTGACAGGACGTGGAGCTCTGTGTTTACACACAGAGCTCCACGTCTTTGCCATGTCACCGCCGATCGCGTGTACCTGACGGACATCGCGGCCACCGGGTACACGCATCAAATCCTCGGTGATGCGTTGGGACTGTTTTTCCCCGCCGCGCGTCCAAAGACGTGACCCCGGCGCCTTAGGTCCGCGCTGTTGACGTATTCTGTCAATAGCGCGGACCCGAAGTGGTTAAAAGGGTTGTAAAGGTTCGTCTTTTATTTTCTAAATAGGTTCCTTTAAGCTAGTGCATTGTTGGTTCACTTACCTTTTCTTTCGATTTCCATTCTAAATGTTTTTTGTCTTTGTTTGAATTTCTCACTTCCTGTTTCTCCTCAGTAAGCTTTCCACCATCATCCGAGCGGTGGAAAGTCATTTAGAACAGCTGACTGAACACCTTACTGAGGAGGAACAGTAAGTGAGAAATTCAGACAAAGAAAACAAATATTTAGAAGGGAAATTGAAGGAAAAGGTAAGTGAACCAACAATGCACTCGCTTAAAGTAACCTATTTAGAAAATAAAAAACTAACCTTTACAACCCCTTTAAGTATAAAAAAGTGCAAATGTGTCAAATTTAAACAGGACCAGCAGAGATAATAACAAAAAAGAAAACAAGACTGCTACAAAGGTAAAAGCTGGTGCTGTGTTATCAATTTAGAAAATCCAGAATACTTTTCAAAACAAGTAGCATGGGTGCACCTTGTATTACATGTTTATTGGGGAAATAAACATTTTATTCATTAAAACATTAAATAAAATGGCAATTTAAACGCTTGCAAAAATGTGTAAGGCCGCGTACACACGATCAAATCTGTCTGCTGGAAACGGTCTGCCAGACTGTCCCAGCAGACAGATTCGATTGTGTGTACGGGAGAGCCGACGGATTTGGCCAGCCGACAGATTTGAAAGCATGCTTTCAAATCTGTTGGCTGGGAACCTGTCCGCCCGACATATCTGCTGGTTAGTACGCTAACCAGCAGACATGTCTTCTCGCACACGCGTCGAATGGTTTCGACGCATGCGCGGAAGTGTTTTACCTCCTGGTGCGGTGACGTGGCGGCTTCGACGTCACCGCCACGTCAGCGTGCCGTTTGCCGGCGGGGATTTTGGTTTGATCGTGTGTACACGATCAAACCAGTACATCCCAGCAGACAGATCTGTTCAAATCGGTCTGTCCGACCGATTTGAACAAATCTGTCTGCTCGTGTGTATGGGGCCTTACATTTAGCATGAGTAATCTGGTATGAATAAGTAAGGGCCTAACGATCTTTACGGTACAATGTTTTTGACTCTTGGGAGTTTATCTGACAGCATCTACACTGAAGCTATATTATATGGCAATGGATTTAAAGTGGAAGTAAACCCTCCTATCCTTTTCAGCCAGGGAAGCTTCCATCTTTGCCTCAGTTTAATCTACAACTGCCATGATGCTGCACACGTGATCAGTTATGACACCAACCATTGGATGGTTTGACAGTTTAATTGAGAGCACAAAAAATGGGAGTGGTACGGAAATAAAATTGTTTTACGGATGGGTTTACTTCCACTTTAAGGTCCATACTTCAAGCCTATTTCATGAGATGAGGTTGGGACTCTATGGGCCACTAAGTCTGGAGCTGGGATAGACAGGGGTCAGATCTGTGAAAGCCTGGAAAGAACACAAAGCTACCACATGGGAAGCATTACCCACTTTTCTCTAATCTAATCCAAGAGAACAAGGGGGACTCTTAAATAGGTGACGTTTCTGTTAAGATTTAGGTCTGTTTAATAAACTAAAAGGCTAGAAAACTTTTTCTGTAAAAAAAAGGCTAGAAAACAGTGGCATAAGAAAGTATGATTGTAGAGTACAGGGAACATTTTGAGCTCAGCAGTGGCCACTACATAGGCCAGAATATCGTTTTTTTCTTTTTTGATTTATTTTAATTATCAGCTGATGACTGATTGTGGAATTAGAGAGAATCAGTGGTTTAGGGGTTATCTGGCATCTCATAAGACCCTGTGAATAGGCAATGAATGCAGAATTATTATTACATTAGCAGTTTTTTCCCCTATCAGTGTTTGTAAGCTTTCCCTAACGCAGCCTCTAATTGCAATGCGGTAATCTTCCTGCAAATTCTCAAGTATCTCTGATGAAATGCTTAATATAGTACAGCATCTGACTTCATCCGACCAGCATTCCGCTTTTTTACTGGAAACAACTAATTGAAATGTAAGTTTTGCTGACAGGTTTATTAACATAAGACCAATCAATTCCTAATTGACACGCACAGTGTTGAGCTAAGGTAAACCATTACATACATGACAACATCTGCCGTAAGCTTCAAATACCAAGTACATTGTGCTGAGTGAGAGGATTTTCTGGTGGGGTGCTGCTAATTCAGACCTGCACAAGGCTCGTTCATCCACAGAGTGATTTCACTCAACACATGTCTGTGTGAGTAATACATGATTTTTTTCACACTGACAGCATTTCTTTTCAGTCTTTTTTGATTTTTTTTTCCCCCAGCCTGCAGGTCCTTAGAATTGTTTCAATTATTTATGAGCTTGACATAGTTAGTGTAGAAACAACATGGATACTTGGAACAATCAACAGTCATGCCTTTAATCTAACCCAAGAACAACACTTTTTTATCTTGCAGCTCAACCGTCATTGGATGGTGGCTACATTATTTTTGTAATACTTTTTTTGCCCTTTATTTTCCCCTGGTGATTCTGCCAGTATTACGCTTTCTGTCTCAGGGTGACAACACTTTCTCACCGCACTGTATCAATAGGGGAGCAGTGTTGTCACTATCCATATGTGCACTATAGAATGCTTCTCTCTTTCTTCTTATCGACAGTATGGGAGGACATATTATCTACTATGCAGAGAGAACTAGGAACATTGTTATACACTTTAACTGCTTCCCACCTGGGCCATTGTAGAAATGACGCCAGAGTGGGAGCCCTATTGTTCTGGGTGGTCATCAAATGATGTCCCTCCCAGAACGCACCTTGCATGGGCCTAGTGGGCCTGCTCCAACCCGATCAGTGTACCCGACCACTGCCGCTACCATGTGATCGCTCAGACCAATCACAGCAGATCACATGACAATTGTAAACAACAAATGGCTTTGATTCATGCCAATGTAAAATTGTGTTGCTAGCTGTGATTGGTCAGCGTGATCACATGGTACATACAGGGCCAATCACAGCCCATCTGTACCATGTGATTAGCTATGGCCAACCACAGATCATTACAACAACACACACTGAATGAATCTATTTCATTCAGTAAAAATGCTTGCGTATAGCAGTGAAAATCACTGCAACAAACAATCATAGTATGTATATATATATATATATATATAAAATTCTGATCACCTCTTCAGACTAGTACAGTGTCACTATGGCATGGCTCTGGTCACAGTATGTAAGATATAAATAATATATAAGGAAAATAAAATAAAAAAATATTTTGTACATACTATCACCAGTCAGTGTCCCTGCTGACTGCCACAACAGTCATATGACGACGCTGTACTAAAAAAATGCTAAAAAATAATTCTACATTTCTTAATGTTCCCAAAAATTGTGCCCGAAAATTACACCTTCAAAAAATATGCCTCTTACTAAATACATTGGACTGTCTGCTTTCCAAAAAGGGGTAACTTGAGGAATAAGTACTGTCCTGGCATTTTAAAGCCTTAGGAAATTATATAGGCCATCGGGACATCAGGATTGATCAATCGAGATAGTTTGTGAATACATTTTGGCCTAAATTTATGAAGAGAGATTATTTGCAAAATAAACAAAGAAGATTGTGCTTTTTTTTCAAAATGTTCAATTTTCTTTTCAAAATTGTAGGCCTTTTTTCGTTTAATTAGCAAAAAAAAGGCAAGTGGTGATTACCGTATTTATCGGGGTATTGCGCGCTCCTTCGTATAGCGCGCACCTTTTAGTACTTTTAGTACTTACAGTTTTGGTGTCTTGTGCGGCATCCATCGTCCGGTCCAGCGTCCGTCTTCGGCTCCAGTGGTGTCCTCACGGCTTCTCCAGCGATGTCTCGAGTTTGAACACCTCCGCCGACATATACCGAGTGCAGTACACTCGGGTACATTCGGCCAGGCTCGGCTTCGCTCGTGCTCACGCTCTGTGACGTTTATGCGTGAGCACGAGCGAAGTCGAGCCTAGCCGAATGTACCCGAGTGTACTGCACTCGGTATATGTCGGCGGCTCACTTCAAACTGAGCGCAGGAAGCGGGTATCAGCGTATATCGCGCAGCCACGATTTTCCCCTTATTTTAAGGGGAAACAAGTGCGCGGTATACGCCGATAAATACGGTAAATACCATCAAAAGAAAGCTATATTTGTGTGAAAAAAAATGATATAAATTTAATATCAGTGTTGCATGACATTCAAAGTGCGACAGCACTGAAAGCTGAAATTTGGCCTGGGCAGGAAGGGGGTCAGGTATTGAGGTGGTTAAACTAAAAAATATTAGACTATTTTTTTTTAGGCACTTTGCCATTCCTCCCACATTCCATTATTATTCTTAAAATAAATACCAATACCAATTTATTTGATTATGTTAAAAATCTCTGAGAAAATTAATTGACTTCCCAAGTCCATAATTAGAGTAAGTGCAGACGGGCACCTGTTTCTGGTCCCTATTATGCTCCCTGGCTGCTTCCATTTAAAGAGTGTGCTCACCCTGTTTAGGTCATTTCATTTTTTTACCTCTCTTTTTCCTTTTTTTATCTGCCTTTTTTTGTGCTTCTTGTAGATTTGTAAGTTCTGAAAATGTGAAATTTTACCCTGTTTCATTAAGCAGCAGTACTTCAAAGGCTGAGCAGGACAGTCAAAGGGATTTTTGTTAATGCTTTTATTTTGTACCAGGATCCTGTGGCTTCAGTTCCACCTCGATGTTCACGGATTGACTTTACGTGTTACCTAACGCTGCTTTTTAAATGTTTCATTTCCATTAAAATGTACTTCAATGAAGTACAAAGTACAGGTTAAGAGATGTTAAGCAAAACTCCCTACGAAATGCAAATGAAGGAAAAAAGGACTTCTGAGTAAATGTCATTATTGCAAGGCAGCAGGGTTGGAAGTTTGTACGATGGGGCCCTATAGCAAAATCATTAAGGGAACTCTCCCCTCTAATCTCCATCTCAAAGTTACTTCTCTCAGAAATACAGATAATTAATGGCTTTCAGTGCAATTCTATAAAGGTCTTCAGAGGAATAACTCATTTATTTTATCCCAAATCCTAACCTACCCTGCATAAATTACTGTGTAGTCCAGCAAAGCAGGTCTCAGGCCCCGTACACACGACCGAGAAACTCGACGAGCAAAACTTGCAGTTTTCCCATTGCCGTTGAGGAAATAGAGAACATGCTCTCTTTTTGGCTCGACGAGTTTCTCTACGGTTTTCTCGGCGAAAATTCTACACACGACCGGTTTTCTTGGCAGAATACGTCTCCCATCAAGTTTCTTGATGGATTCTGCCGAGAAAACCAGTCGTGTGTACGGGGCCTTACTGTATTTGTGGGAACCATAGCAATAGTCTGCTATGGCTTAGTTACACTCTTGCCTGGAACCCCTTTGTATTCCCCTGATATGTGGAGACTTCTATTACTGACTTTTCCTGAAACCGCTTGTTGCCTGATTGGACTTGACTGAACCTGTCCTGTAATGTTAAAGTCATTTGCCACTCATCCAAGCCACTTCTTTAGATCTAATGAATGTCAGGAAAATACCAAAGAATTTATATCCAGACAGGTAGTGCAGACACCTTTACCAGCAACCATGGAAAGGCAGATGTTATTGTCCAAGAACAGGTTAGATATACCACAACCTAAATGAGGACCACTACAAGCATGGTTTCTTGACTGTCCTGCTGATCGATTGCCTAAATCTTTTCTTAGTCCCTAAACCATAATGCCGCGTACACACGACCATTTTTAATGTCATGGAAAAAAAAAGTTTTTCTCGACGTGATTCCTCTCAAGCCTGCCTTGCATACACACGATCGTAAAAAAAAAAATGCTCGAGCAAAGCGTGGTGACATACAACACGTATGACGGCACTATAAAGGGGAGGTTCCATTCGAATGGCGCCACCCTTTGGACCGATTATGAAAATTTCCCTTTTTATAACTTGCTTCTGACCATGCACGGTTTTTTCCTCGTCGTTAAAGCCTACACACGACCATTTTTCACAACGTGAAAAACAACGATATGAAAATCATTGAGAAAAAAAAGAGCATGTTCTAAATTTTTAATGCCCAATTTTCACATCGAGAAAAATACTCTGGAGCCTACACACGATCGTTTTTAATGACCAATTTAAAAAATTGCATTTTTCTCGTCATGAAAAACGGTCTTGTGTAAGCGGCATAATATGTATCTAGAACAGGGATCTTGCTTTACTCAATGTTTGTTCCAGGGGAGGACTGGGATAGGGATTGTAACGGTCACCACCGCTTACGACCTTCCATCCAACCACGACAAGCTTATCCGACACTCCACAATCATGCATACACGATCCATATGCTTTCCCAGAATAAGAGGAGACAGAGCTCTGTACTTGCTTCCAAAGATATGACCCATTTATTGATATTTTCTCAGCTTCTTATACAGTTTCAAGCATAATGCAGTTAATCACAGGACAATGTAATCCCCACCCCCCTATTCACTCACTGAGGATAATTCTTTAATTGGTAGCTAGACATGATGGCATCGCATCATCAATAGAGTTCAATTAACCTTGAATAGTAACACAGACATCTAGTTGAATAAGTTATCTAGACAGCTTTATTCCACAATGGCAGAGTCTTGTGAGAGTGGGTGCAATCAACACCTTTTCAACGGAATGTCTTTACAGTGAATAGCCAACACCTTAAGATATTTCAATAGCCTATTATACAAAGGTATGAGTCACTGTCTGGTTGACCTGAATTAACACCTTTCAAAAGCATGTGTGCCCATATTAAATAGGCAACAGCTTGTGATATCTCAAGACATCCACTTTGTAATATTCCAGTCCTGCAATATGAATTATTATTAATGTCCCATCTCATGTAATATATGACTTATGATTCTTTGTCACCCTATGTTCCTAGTGGACATAAGGTGACCCTAGACATAGGAATATCTCAGTCTGTCACGGTTCATTCCGTTACAGGGATCAGGGATCATTTGCCAAGGGGGTCAATCTTAATAAGATATATTGGGATGTGTCTCTGAATGGAGATATTTCGCCATTCAGATATTGATCAAAACGTAACTTGCAGTCAGTGATACATGCTAGGCTATTTAAAGCTTTCTATTCCCTATTTAGACCTGTGATCACAGTGTGTGTGAGATGTCATGTGTCCGAATGTGAAGAACTGTAAAGAAAGCTGATGCTGGAAGATGTGAAGACGTGTGACTATACTTCATATCCTTTTAGTACTACCCAGCTTCTCCCAATCACTGACACATTATAGCACCCTTTGCATGGTATACTTCCTTTAGCCAACATAAATCTAAGGTAGATATTAAGGTAAAAAAACATATTTTTGTTATTTTCTATATAATAAGGGCAAATTATTTAGTCCCATCACCCCCTGCCTCCATACTCCTCTGCCACCAACACCCCCTGCCTTCACCCCCCTCTGCTGTGCCACAATCTCACCCCAGGTCCCCTGCCTCCAATCACCCCCTGCCTCCACCCCCCTCTGCGGTGCCACCAACAACCCCTGTATCCATCCCCCACCCTCTGCGGTGCCACCATCCCCCTCTGCGGTGCCACCATCACCCTCTGCCTCCAATCACCCCCTGCCTCCATTGGTCCCTACCTCCATTCCCCTCTGCCTCCAATCACCCCCTGCCTTCAATCTTAATGCACAGTTCCAAGCCGAACCGATCTCGGCTATTTTTACTGGCACACTCCCGCAACCACTGACATTTACGAACGGGGGGAAAGAGTGCCAGTTTTTACAGACGGTTGGCAACACTGGGCCCACACACGATCGGTTTGTCTGATGAAAACAGTTCATCGGACAAACAGATCGTGTGTACACGGCTTAACCTGTAATGACAAATATAATGTGCTACTTTTCATGCATTATTCTACACAGAAGAAATGAACAGAACACTGTATCCATTAGGATTCCTACATATATATTTATTTTACTTGTCACGTTGTAAAGTAGAGAATAGTTCCTCCTGAGCAGAGTGAGACTGATCTGCTTATTCCAGGGAATAAACACTGAAAGGGGAATCTCATTTGTCAGCGTTTAGAAATGTCAGGGGCTTTGCAAATATCCGACAAATCCACCAGAAACGTGCTTGATTTATTTTAATTTTGCCAAGAAAGGAAACCGTCAGAGAGAAGACTGTCAAGTTTAGCCTTGTTTAGTGAGCGGTGGAAATGACCCATGATACCTCTGCCAGTGTCTTGAACAACAGGGACACTGCTTGCTGCAACTAATGTCCATCATAGACCCAGTTTTTGGCAGCTTTTCTCTGGCAGAGAAGAAAACAAATAAGTCTTTGGTTGGATATGTCACTTCTGAGCTGCCCAAGGAAAGAAGTGTTGTGTAAAGCCATCCATCAGCCCCGAGGTCACCAAAGTATGTTAGAAAGCAGTACTCAGTAGAAGCGTCAGAACCTGTCCAGTGTGTGACAGCTAAAGGGACAAACAAATGGGGCCACACCGAATGCCTTTGCTTTTAACACCTGGTCTTATAGGCATATTGTAACGTTATTCAAGTGCACCTGTCATCAGAGATACAGAATAACCCCTTCACTACTTACATAGCTTCCTATTTAGTAGTCCTGCCTGGTGTCCTGACCTGTGCTGCAGTCACCACAATGGTTGTATGCAAATGCAGACTTTTGTGAAAGTCAATATTTGTGTATTAATAAACTCTGTCCTCATCTCCTATGTTGTAGTACTCGGTCTTGTAGGTAGCATATGTTATTCTTTATTATTTAGAAGGAACTTAGGGGTTAACTTACTAAAACTGGAGAGAGAGAGCTGTGGTGGCTCAACGTGATTGGCACTGCGCTGACAAGCCATTCACCTCTGCAGCCAAGGGTTCGGATCCCGGGCTCGGCTACATGTGAATTGAGTTTGGTGGTCTCAGCCCGGCTCCCGGTGGGTGTGCTATGCAAGGTACGCCTGTGCTTAGTACGCCCACCCCCCCCCCCCACAAAAAACCACCACACTTGCACGCACACAAAATTGGTTTAAAACACATGCACTTTGGCCATGCGGTCTCTTAAAATAAAGAGAGGCGAAGGACCTACGGGGCTGGCTGGGTGGGCTAGGCCCCCTCACTCCCTCATAGGGGGAGTCCCTCTGCCCCATTGGGGTCCCGTTGGGCCCCAGTTGGGCTCCCAAGAGGAGCAGGTAGGGCGGGGTGAGTGGGAGGCCCCCCTTCACACCCGCCATTGCCACCAGGGGCATGGAGAAGGATGGCGATTGCCTCCGGGGGGAGGGTCTGCCTACTCCCAACTCCTGCAGTCCGGCTCCTCTCTCTCGAGTTCACGCACAAAAATACACTTTAAAAAAAAAACTAAAAAAAAAAAAAAAAAAAAAAAAAAAAAAAAAACTGGAGAGAGCAAAATTTGGCGCAGCTGTGCATGATAGCCAATCAATTTCTAGCTTGTTCAATGAATTAAGCTTTGACAAAAACAAAAAAAAAACTGATTGGTTTCAATGCAGAGCAGAGATTTTGCACTATACAGTTTTACTAAATTAGTCACCATATATGCAGAACTGATCGGTAAAGATTTGTCCAAACACAAGAACAAGTAGGGCAAATTGAGTTAGTATCTGCTCACCTGATTCCATTAAAGCCCAGTCAAAATTCCTAAGCTCTGATGAAGGGGGTGTTTGTTTGGCCACCAAAACTTTTTTTCTGAAGCAGCTCTACATTAAAAATGTTGGGCTCTTGGGTGTTTGTTTGGTGCTCTGATTAGTATGTAAGTAAGTTAATTATTTGTGTTAGTTCCTTGAGATGGATGTCTCCCACTAGGCAGAGGCGCCATTTAAAAAATGTTTTGCATTTTCTCAATAAATGCAATGCATTCTTTGATTGGATGTGGTGGAGGCATCACCACCCTGCCTCTCCTCCTTTCCCAAGATAACAGTCAAAGTCAAAGTATGTGCTCTAGTCCATCCTTATTTTCATTTTTGCACAGTTCACTGAAAATACAATATTTATTGGTGTATAACACGCACAGGCATATAACACGCACCTTAATTTTAAGAGGGAAGTTTCAGGAAAAACATACAATTTAAATAAATAACTTTAAAGCAAAATAAGGCCCAGTGCCTATTAATGCAGCCTGATCAGTGCCCATCTGCAGCCTTGCCATTGCCCAGCATTGCAGCCTGATCAGTGCCCATCTGAAGCCTAAACATTGCCCATCAATGCAGCCTGATTAGTGCCCATCTGCAGCCTTGACAATGCCCATCAATGTAGCCTAATCAGTGCCCATCTGCAGCCTCAACATTGCCCTTCAATGCGGTCTGATCAGTGCCCATCTGCAGCCTTGACATTGCCCATCATTGCAGCCTGATTAGTACCCGTCTGCATCCTCCCTATTGCCCATCAATGCAGCCTGATTAGTGCTCATCAGCACAGCCTCTTTATTGCCCATCATTGCAGTCTGATCAGTGCCCATCTGCAGCCTCTGTATTGCCCATAATTGCAGCCTGATTAGTGCCCGTCTGCAGCCTCTCTATAGCCCATCAATGCAGCCTGATTAGTGCCCATATGCAGTCAAACACAGTCTCACCTCCTGGGCGGCTGATAGGATAGACAGAACACCGGTCCAATTACCGGAACATGTGACGTCTATCCTATAAGCCATCCAGGAGGCAGGACTGTGTGTGACTGAGCGTTGGGTAAACAGGAGATCCATCTGTGTATATCTGTGCTCCCCACTCCATCCCCCCTCCCCCCAAGGCAGCAAAAAAAGTTTGTGTTATACGCTGATAAATACGGAACTTACTCTGATTTCACTGAACACTGTGCGATGCAGCAAGTCACATAGGGGGTTATTTACGAAAGGCAAATCCACTTTGCACTTAAAGTGCAAACTACAAGTACAAAGTGCACTTGAAATTGTACAGGAAGTGCAGTCGCTGTAAATCTGAGGGGTAGATCTGAAATGAGGGGAAGCTCTGCTAATTTTATCATCCAATCATGTGCAAACTAAAATGCTATTTTTTATTTTCCTTGCATGTCCCCCTCGGATCTACAGAGACTGCAATTCCAAGTGCACTTTCAGTGCAATTTCAAGTGCACTTTGCACTTGTAGTGCAAAGTGGATTTGCCTTTCGTAAATAACCCCCATAGAGCCTGTCTCATATCCTGGCTGAAGGTTGTCCAGAATTTTCAAACCATTTCATTCTCAGCTTTACTGTTTCTGACCCACACCTTTTTATTCTTCGGATTTCTGTTCTTGCAATATGAAGGCTTAGCATCAAATGTGGATATGATGTGTGCATATGCTTTCGAAAAAAACTCTAGACTGACATTTTGATATATCATTTTGATAGACTGACATATCAATTCATTTTGATATTTGCATAACATCTCCTGTGAGCCAGCCCCATGTTTGCATCCGGGCTGATGGCCCTACAGAGGAGTACTGAGACAGGGTACTGTGATGTTTTCCTGAGGAACCCTGTTAGACTCTCCTACAGCTACATTCTGCCTGTATTGAATATAGAGCACAGAGACCCAGTAAGGACGTCACTGGACCTAAAATTAGGTATGTAATGAAAACAAAAATGTTTTATATATCAATTGTATTGTATAACTTTCTAACTAACTAAGAATACTGTTGCCCCCACCCCTCTGCACCGCCAACTTTGGACATCCTGGGAATGGGTAGTTGTGCCACAGTTCTCTGCCCGGTCTTAGGGACTTGAAAAAGACCTGTGGCACATTTGTGGGTTTTCCACACATGTGTACACATGCCACTTGTTTCTAAAGCTGAACCCTGTACAGACCATGTGCCACTTGCTCTCCTCCAAAAAACACTGCCAACTTATGTTTACGTTTTAGGAGGCAGAGGGGTGATTCTTTCTGAGGGGAGCAAGGTGGAGGTGCTATGGTACTGCACTAAAAAAAAGTAATACACATTTCAAATAATGAGGGGGAGTGTGCATTATCCAATTGTGGTACCAGCAAAGAAGAAAATGAGTTACTAGGTAAATGTCCACTTTGTGTTTTGAATACCTTTTCTTCCTGTGAACAAATACCATTTCATGATTATCTTTGTCCTGCGTTGTAGACTTTACTTCAGACCCAAGTTTACACATCCTCTTGAGTATTCCTATAGATCCACTATGTTTGCTTTCTGAAAATAGAGGCCACTGGCAGTAAGGTTGCACAACTAGGACAAAACTAAAATAAGTATAAATGTAAATGATTTTCCATTCTAATATTCCTTTTCATCTCTGGAACAAAGATTGTCTCTGGACAGCCGCACTCTGAACAATTTGTAGCCTTTTATTAAAAGAAGGACAGCACTACAAGTCACATCAAAATAAAATAAAACCTGAACCTGACTCGTTTCGCACTGAAACTAGTGCTTAGTCATAGTCAGCTATGACTACGCACTAGTTTCAGTGCGAAATGCGTCAGTGGTTAGGTTTTATTTTATTTTGCTGTGACTAAGGCCTCGTACACACGATCAAATCTGTCTGCTGGAAACGGTCGGCCCGACCGTCCCAGCAAACAGATTCGACCGTGTGTACGGGCGAGCCGACGGATTTGGCCACCCGACAGATTTCAAAGCATGCTTTGAAATCTGGCGGCTGGGAACCCGTCCGCCCGACATGTCTGCTGGTTAGTACGCTAACCAGCAGACATGTCTTCTCGCACACGCGCCGAATGATTTCGACGCATGCGCGGAAGTGTTTTACTTCCTGGTGCGGTGACGTGGCGGCGTCAACGTCACCGACACGTCAGCGCGCTGTCTGCTGGCGGGGATTTTGGTTTGCTCGTGTGTACACGCGAGCAAACCAAAATCCAAGCAGACAGATCTGTTCACATCGGTCGGTCCGACCGATTTGAACAGATAGATTGCCTCGTGTGTACGAGGCCTTATAGTGCTGTCCTTCTTTTAATAAAAGGCTACAATTTGTTCAGAGTGCGGCTGTCCAGAGACAATCTTTTTTCCTGCTTTGCTAAGTGCATTGCCTGCACCTGAGTTGTCTGCAACGGAGGATATTCATCTGGGTTCCCCCCTTGGAAGGCTACTCCCTTTTCCCCTCCTTTTCATCTCTGCTGGAAACAATGCATTTGATCTCACCATGAGCAATTTGTAAGAAAATTTACAATATTCTCATAATATTTTATCGCCCCCCCCCTGCAGCCTTCCCTATCAAGAATTTTCTGTCACCGTCTTAGAGCTTTATTCCAAAAGTGAGACTGTATTGATCTGTCTGCCACTGGAGATTGACCTACATAAGTACACCTCGTCACATCAATGTCGCCTCGTAAGACAGTGATAGATAATTAAAAAAGATTTCCAGAATGAGCGTGATTATCTACCAAATAAAAACTTAGAAATAAAATGCCAGAAGGCAAACCACTTTCTTAGAGCTGTGCAAAATCAATCTTTACTCCGTGACCAGATCTTTTATAATGTGTTTATGAGTTTGGACGCCATTGAAAATATCAAGATAATATGGACATATCAGACTCCAGATATACGGCTGAGTAGGGCTCAATAAGAGATAATAGTTTTTTATTACAGGACAAGACTGTAGTATTGATTTTAATCAGTAAAATAACTGGACTGCGCTTGACCTAACGCAAGGCAATCGTTGTCAACAGGACAAGATAGCAGATTATAGCTGTTAAATAACTGTGTCCCGAGTTAAAGTGAACCAGCACTCAGCTAAAATCCATCAACTTAAGGGCCATGTCAGATGGGTAATTTGTTTTCAGCGATCCTCTTTTTTTTTGTAAAGCATTTTTCCACTTCGAAAAATCATGTGTGCGGCATTTCATATCGGCGACAATCTCCCCGGTGACAAAAGTTTATTGTGATTGTTATAGACTAATAATTATATAATAATTTCTTTAAAGCCCAACTCAAATAAATCTGGAAATTCTCCCTTATAGTGAGGCTGCTCTTGCACTGCAAGTTTTAACTGCCCATTTAGGTTTTGGGGAGAATAAAGCACTTTTAGCCCCAGGCAGACGGCGCTCCCCATGCTTCGGTGGTGGGATGCCGCTCTCATGTCTAATGGTGTCCTCATGTCTAATGGTGTTTGATTACATAAGGACCTTAGACTGCTAGGGAGTGGGGAAGAAGAGGCTGTGGAGACCAGTCAAGGCAGTATGGAGGAGCAGAGGACCGGGAAAGGATATCTAATTTTTCATGCCCCCTAGATCTATATGATCAGTTAACCCTTGCAGTGCAGGGGTAGTTAAATGTCAGTGCTCAGATAGAAGATAGAGTGTGAGTGTTCAGAAATGGAACAGTTTTGTGTTAGGGAATACTGTAGTGCAGGCACTGGCTAGCTACACTAATTACACTTAGCAGGGCAGTGTTTGGGCACCATGCTGCCCTAGCAATACCTACGGATGACCCCTTTGTATAATAGCACTGCTCTTTCTGCAGTGCTAATGTTAGTTAAAATAAATGATGAAATGCACACTTGGAGACAACATGGGATCTGATTTATATGTAGCATACTGGAAAAAATCTTCAGTGACGAAACGCGTTAGAGGGAGCTTGGTAAAACACATACACACACAAACACACAGGTAATATCCTTGTCACTCCAAAGTATCAGGCTGGTCCTTATTGTGAAACAGAGATTAGGAGACTTCTGAAGGCAATTGGTTGCACTTGATTTTAGTTAGGGGTATCAGAGTAAAGGGGTATGGATACTAATGCACACTTTTCAGTTATTTTTTTATTTATTTTTTAAATTGAAAACCATTTATCATTTTCCTTTTACTTCAATTATGTGCCACTTTGTGATGGTCTATTGTATAAAATCCCAATAAAATATATATGTTTTTGGTTATAACCTGACAAAATTTGGAAAATTTCAAGGGGTATACATTTTTTTCAAGGCACTGTATATACAGTATATATATCATTTAAAAAAATCTGCTTTTCTAGTTAATATTTTAATGAGACCCTGCTATTTACATGTTTATTTTTTATTTATTTTTTGCTTTAAGTCTTTTTCTTAAGCACTAATAGCAAGCATTATATTATGGTACATGTTTCTCATGCTGCATCTTACAGGTACTTTGAGTAAACATTGTACATCATTTTTTTTTTTTATTGGTTTATACAATATGTATATCCATTTTGGTGCCAGCTTTATAGTTTGCTACTGACATATCCATCCCTATCTTAAAGTGGAATTAAAATTGAAATTTTGAAAAAGTGTTGACAGGCAGGGTTTTTATAACGGAAGAGTACATTTACCATGATGAAGTGACTCTTGTGCACATGCGCTTTAGTGACGTCATTGCGGCATTGCCATTCAAGAGGCCAAACAGAGCAAACCTAGAAGGAAGACCAGGCAAAGATGAAAGCTCCCAGGACCAGCTGGTTTGTTAACACCTTAGCGCTGGAGGGTTTCATTGATAAGTCTGCCATGATGTAATAACATGCAGTGCATAGTACGGTAAGTGCATTAGGGCTTAAACCTCCTGGTGGCCCATTAAATAAAAAAATAAATAAAAAATTGCGCCTAGTTCAGTTTTAACAATAACATTTTTGGAAATACAGTGACGTCTCCAGGCTTTATTTTTTATTATATCAAATTTATCTAACTGTATCTTTCCCTACTGCTACTATACCTACTCTCCCAGCATTCCCAGCCAGACAGCAGCTAGATAAGCAAGATTGAGGTTCTAATTTCACAAAAACAGTTTAACTGCAGATAGGCTGCCTGTGTAGGATATATTCCTTAAATAAAGTATTTCTTCTATATCTTGGAAGCATTTACTTCCCTCCAAAGTGACAGTAAAATGTATGAGCATTGTTCCAGGGCTTACCATTTTAGACATCACAGTGCTGTCATGTTGTGCGATATGACTTATGTAACAATTTTCTACCTAAAGAGAAAGCAACACAAGCTCTATGGAAACCAGAAAAAATGGTATCTAAAATGTATTTTTACCGTAATAACATTTCTTACCTCAATAATATGTTATGGAAAGAGATGTGCAGTCATGAGAAAAAGTTTGTGAACCTTCTGGATTTCAGGAAAAAGCAACAGGGTTAGCTTTACCGGCAACAACAACATATAGATCGTTTTAACATATAACAGCACCATTGCATGGGGAATGGCCAACCAAGCACCCCCCGCTGTCACCAAGGTTAAGGAGTCCTTAACCCTGGGTACAGAGGGCTTCCAATTCTTGTTACCAGCAACTGAACATAGCAAATGGAGAGTGAAAGGAAGCTTTTAGCATCTGGGAGGGTCAGCATTAAAGGATAAGTTCACCTTTGGGAACATGTTACATGCTCCAGCTGTTTTCAGGGTGAAACATGTAACACATTTCCACTGCTGCAGCCTCTCCCCCACCCACCCCCTCTAGTGGCAGCGAGCCAGGGATCTTCTTCTCAAACGTGCTATCACAATTTTTAACAAAAGGTGGCCATGCGGGGCTCCATCAACTGGACCGCATAATTCATTTAGAGAGTTCTGTGAAAGGAAGGACTACAAATACTGACATCCTTTACAACTGTCGACTTGTTTATCTCAATGAACTACCAGAGAACTCTTGAGCGCTCGAGGTAGTTTATTGTCTCTTTCTTTCAGAGTATAACTGCCTGCCCGTATGAGGTACGAGTAGACAGATATACCCACAATCAAAGGTGAAGATATCCTTTAAAGTCACACTAACGTCTAAACTTTTAAAACAAAAACAGATTTGTATAGACTATTTTTACACAGTGCCATAAACAATTATTTTCCATACAGCTCAGAAATAATTCATATTCATTTCTGAGTGAGGAAATGTGCACAGAAACCTGGAGAATGCTTGCCTCTGCATTAAAAAAATGTCCTTGACATGATGACTCGCAGCCTGGACTACACACACAGGACAGGTCTTTTGCGCCTTCAAGGAAGTGATTGACAGTGTCTCCCAAGGCAGAGGCTTGTCTGGAGGAGTAGAAAGCGTGTCTCCTGTGTGTGTCCTCTCGGGCTGCCTGTGCATGTAGACGCAGGCAGCATCATCAAGTCAGATCCTGGGAGTGCGTACTGAAGCGTGGCTTTATAGAACCCTGTGATGGGAAAGTGTGGCCAACACAACAGGCAGGGGTGGTAATATCACCTTTAATATATCAAGAAGCATCAATTCATGTAAGTCTTCATCTCTGCATTAGGAATTGAAAAAAATAAGGCTTTAATATTACATTAAAGTCAACCTGTTGCTTTGCAAAGACAAGACAAAGGTTGACTTTTTTTTTTTTTAACAACAAAGTTGGTCTTTATTAAAAAGGTTGACTTTAAAGCCTCATACACATGACCGGTTTTCCTGCCAGGAGAGCATTGGCCGGGAAAACTGGCTATGTGTATGCTTCCTCGCAATTTTCCTGACAGGTATCCGGGTATCCCAGTAGGAAAATAAAGAACCTGCTCTCTATTTTCCCACCGGGATTCCCGGCAGTTTTAAACCCAGCAGTTTTCCTATGGGGAACATACACACGGCCGGGATTTAGACGGGAAACCTGGACGTGTGTACATGGGGAAACTTACCAAGCAGGTTTATGGTTTTCCCACCGGGAATCCTGGTCGTGTATACAGGGCATAAGAATGAATGGTTCCTAAGAGGTGATATGATCTTCTACATCATTACAGTACACTAATGCAATCTTACATAATCGACAGCAGAGACAGCATTTTTCACTGTCTTCTCCTTTAGAGTATGTACTATTATAGGTAACGAACACTTTAATAATAATAGATTATATAGAAGAACTATAGACAAGCTTTTACAATATTTGCATATTTGCATGAATTACTTCAAGGGTTTTGTCTGGGGGACAGTAAAAGCATTTTGACTTAGTTGATCCTCCTCTCCCCAAGCAGACAGGACTCCCCCATGCTCCGGAAATGGACTGTCCCTTGGTATCCTCACCTCAAATGCAGAGCTATGGAGGTGAGGATGCCAAGACTATAGACTGCTGGTGTATATGGGGGAGGAGGCTGCGTATACCAGCATAGCGGCACTGAGACGCCTGCAGGAGATCAGGTGAGTAAATGTACTTTTTGATGCCCCCAAGGCCTAAATGAGCAGTTAATACTTGTAGTGTGAGTGGAGATTATAGCAACATTATTATGCATGAATGATGGCCTTCCTTTAGCATCAGTGGTAAGTTCTACCTTTCATATACTATATACTATCTTGCCAGGCAAGTTTTGTGTATGCTTATATAAAATACTCATATGCAATAAAAAAAGATGTAACTTTGGAGCTTGTCAGCTTCATTTTACAACACTGCTGCAGAAAAATAAATGTATTTAATAAACTCCCATGTCAAAGACTGTATTTAATGAAAGGCTGGATAAACCTGGGTCTAAGATTCCAACACTTAAGGTGAGGGATACACTGGCAGTTTTATATTTGCTTCACTAACCACACTTTTTTCTTCTGTAAGTATTCAGTGAGATTGGAGAATGTCAAAAAGGTTACAAGCTTGCTTTGCATGTGAATAGATATATTTTTTACATTATATTACAATAACTGAAGCTTTGAGGACCTTAGGTAAAGTAAAAGGTGCCTTGGAGTTAGAAACACAGTCCTAGTGTTGCTTGCTTGGTCTTACTTCGCAGTGTTTGCTTTTTTGTTGTATTTATAAAGCTTCCTGGTTCCTGGTACCTACTATTGTCTGTACTTACACGAGTGGTAAGACCACTTTTAGGTTGATATACTTGTGCTTTGTGTCAGCTAGCTGTTCTTCTAGTCTTTGTGTTATTGTGTGGTATTGTTTTGTCATATTTGAGATTTGATTTGTTAACATGTTTAATGTTTTATTAAACATACACAAAGAGTTTTTCCACATTACTATTTCCACGCTTAATGCTTTATGGTAAATATCCGAACATGTAGCTGGAAATGGTAAACTCGAAACTAGTGGATATTGAGAGAAGGAGACATCGGAGACTGGCAGAACAGCTAGAAGGCACAAAACACAATTAGACGAACATATTAGTACATGTTGTAAAGCACTACACTCTGTTTATCTAGGGCAGTGTTTTTAAACCAGGGTGTCCAGGCACCCTGGGGTGCTTTCATGTCTCTTCAGGGGTGCCTTGGCAAAACACCTAAAAATGGGCCAACAATTGTATACAATGGAGCGGGTGGATGAAGCCTGCCGTTTAGTTACTTAAAGCCACAGGTTTTTATTGTGCGCCATTACAACCTTCTAGCTGCCGGTGTCCTAACAACCAATGACCTCATCAGTTCATAAAGAGGAAGTTAGGCATGTGCACAGAATCCTTGTTTGCCCCTACCCTGCCCCCTCTGTCAGCACTGGGGTCAGGCTAGCGGAGTGAGAGAGCGAAACTGAAGGAGAAGAGAAACATTGGAATACTAGGCCATACCAGTCTGCAAAGGTGTATTTGCTTTGGAAGAAAAAAAATCACCTCTAAAGTTGGCTGTTCTATGTGGTGATGTTGCTGCATTATGTAAAAGTATTAGTATAGTTTTTTACATTTTAGAATGTGGTGCCTGGAGACATATGCATCATTTTAAAGGGTGCCGTGACTGATAAAAGGTTGAGAAACACTGATCTAGGGGACCAGTGGAGGATTGGCCCCCAATCCTTTTTAATCCTTTTAAAGATATCCTGGGCTGGTGGACCTGACTGAAGTTGCATCACTATTACTGTAACAGAAAAAGGGAGGGGGAGAGAGGTGCCAGGCAACCAGTACAGGCATACCCCGCTTTTAACCACTTAAGATCCGGACACATATGCTGCTAAATGACCCAAGGTGTTTTCACAATTCGGCGCTGCATCGATTTAACAGACAATTGCGCGGTCGTGCGACGTGGCTCCCAAACAAAATTTGCGTCCTTTTCTTCCCACAAATAGAGCTTTCTTTTGGTGGTATGTGATCGCCTCTGCGATTTTTATTTTTTGCGCTATAAAGTAAAATAGAGCGACAATTTTGAAAAAAATCACTATTTTTTACTTTTTGTTATAAAAAAAATCAAATAAACTAAATTTTAGTAAAACATTTAGGCCAAAATTAATTCAGCCACATGTCTTTAGTAAAAAAAAAAATCACAATAAAAAAAAATAGCTACCTAGCGGCAACAGCGACACTAATACAGCGATCAGAAAAATGATCGCTTAGTGACGCTGGCAATAGGGAGTGAAAGGGTTAAATAGGGCAGTGATTAGGGGGTTAAAACTTTATTAGGGGGGGTACGGGGCTACCCTGAACCTAACACTAACTGCCTGTCACACTAACTGTCACACTGACACTAAATGCAGTGATTAGATCACTGCATTCAGTGACACTGTGACAGGGGGGTGGGGGGGGGGTGATCACAAGGGGTTAATGTGCCTATGTGTGTGTGTGTCAGTGTTGTGTTGGTGCACACTTACTGTGGATGTCTTCTCTCATCAGCAGCGATGGAAAACACCGCTGCGATGAGAGATGACATCATTTCCTCCTCCTGTGTAAACACAGGAGGAGGAAGTGACACGAAGGGGGAGCGCTCCCATTGGCTGGGAGCGATCGCGGGGGGGGGCGAAAAAGACGGACATCTGCCCGCTCGTCGGCGATCGCTCCCAGAGCCAGGGGGAACGCCGCACGCCGCGGAGGGGGTCCCAATCGGACCCCCGAACCGCACAAAGGCGAGGACGTATATATACGCCCTTAAGCCTGTATGAGCCATGTTGTGGACGTACATAGACGTGTGGCGTTCCTTAAGTGGTTAAGTACACAATGGGACCAGAGCATGTATGTAAAACGAAAATGTACTTAAAGTGAAGCAATACTTTTTTTAACTTCTAAATGTGTGCACTGCTAGTCATTTACAAGCATAACTAATATGAATAATGCATTGATAACTAAAATAAACACAATATTAAAAGAAAAATTGTAAGCTTACCCCATCTCATTGTTGTTGCAAGGCCAGAGCAGCTGGGAGAATTTATTGTAGTAGCGGGGGGGCTATACAGTACTTACGTTTATGCAGACTGTGGCTGGTGAACAGCTCTGGGCCTCTGGGCTGGCAGCACCTCTGAGCAGCGCTGGGATTGCTGACACGCAATGCTGGGCTGGCAGGTGGCCACCTCTGGGCTCACAGGCAATGCTAGGCTGGCTGGCGGGTGGGCCGACAAGCAATGCTGGGCTGGCTGGCGGGTACCTTGGTGCCAACTGGCAATGCTGGGCTGGCTTGCTGGCAACTCGCAGGAACTTTGCCTTTCCCCTCACAAATCTGGGCGGCAGCTCTGCCCCTCCAGGTCATACTGTGGCTGCGCAGCGTGGGAATGTCCGGAATGTCCGTAATTGCGAGTCACTTTGCGTACACTCGCGGGCATATCCGTACTCACGAGTGTCCATAAAGTGAGTATCTGCAAAGCGGGGTATGCCTGTAGTGAAGCACAGCTTTAAAAGCAAAGACATATAAAACTAGTAACACTCACAGGATAACAGTGGTGGCAGTTAGAGCTCAAGTGGGCTGTGGTGAGGATCCCGCACAGGATCATTGAGTAATCCTTTCAACATCGCCGGCTCTGTGAAACAAGAGTGAGGACGCTGTGAACACGAGCAGTCGTGGGCCGGATGGCACCTGTCAAGCCACAAGAAGAACCGACCAATCAGAACGCATTTCAGAAGCTAGTTGAGCCTTCTTCCTCAGCCGCTATGGCAAGAATTACTCCCCGATCCCGTGCAGGATCCTCACCCCAGCCCACTTGGGCACTAACTGCCACCACTGTTATCCTGTGAGTTGAACCTGTTACTAGTTTTACATGTTTTTTACTTATTAAGCTGTGCTACACTACTGGTTGCCTGGCACCTCTCTCTCCCCCTTTCTTCTTATGTTTCAGTGTGGGTTCCCAGTCCCCTGCGCAAGCTGCCTAGCTTCCATTGGAAACCACAGTTAATTTTGATCGATGTTAACATTTGATCTAGACTGAGCACTGAGAGACACATATTTCTTGCTTTTATTGAACTTATGTTTGTTTATTTCTGGTCTATCACTATTACTGTATTACTGTATACTTTGCATCTTATATTTTCTTTAACCCGCAAGGGCTAATTAGTTGTTTATTCCCTTTCTGGTCAAAGGTTTCCAGTCTTTCCCTGTAGCTGTTACATTTTTTTTCCACTTATATATCCAGGGCGTAGGAATGGATGTACACTGAACTATATTTACTGTAACACTTCATAGTGTATTCCCATTTCGCCAGGAAAAACTGCTATCCAATGAAATGCCTATTTACTATTCGAACTGCTTATATGGAACAGTAAGATGACCTTTAGGAGACTTGGCAGACTATATTACATTTAAGACATTTCAGAGCTATTCCCATCCATTCACAGGTCAAATGCCAATTTAAGAAGCCACCAAATTCTAATACTAAAGAGACAGTAATTGGCAAATGCAGAATTCTTCCCTCTCGTGTTGTCAGTCACAGTTTAGCTCCCTTGGGAATAAAAATCATTGTCGTAGCAGTTTCTCTGGGAGGTGGAAAGTCTGTCTCCCTCGATTTAAATTCTTCGCTAGGTAAAAGAAGGCATTGACATATTCAATAATTGCTAGCCGGCCTGAAACCAACTTCATTATTAGTCACAAGAAGAAGAAGCCATGTTTGTAAACGTCCAATTTATTAACTTGTTTTAAAACAAAAAAAAATAATTGTGACTATATGTACGCTGACTTGTATTATAATCATGTATTCAGGAGGAATGACCAAAGGTCTTGTTCACATATCTGCATTTTGTCATGCTGATTTCATGCAGTTAGACTGCATGAAATCTTGGTATAAAATAGCATGGAAATATATACATACTAATGGCTCCTGAATTCCAGGGGGTAGAGCTGTATAATAGCTAAAACCAACATTCGTATTCTGCATATGTTTACCCAAATTACAGAAGAACTTTAGTCTAAATGCAAGAAGAAGACACTGTTTATTGAATGGTCCACTCTGGGATGAACACCTATAAATCCTACCATCGGGAGCTTTTCTTGGTACCCAATGACATTTAGATTTTAGCTTGTACAGAAAACTAGGGGGCCAAAGGCACTCTTTTATTCAAATACAAATTTTATCTAAGGAGTCAAAACTTTCTCTCACCACCCATACCCCCACTATTATAGGTTATTACATTTTAGAAGCCTATAATCTTTCAATACTAGGCAGAGCAACGGGTTCACTTTGAAGCCAGAATCAAGCAATGTTTTTAAGAAAAAAATAGACCAGGCCTTCTTTAAATAAAATAAAAAATGCAGCTTTAGCAATGCTTTCCTTCACTCTGGTGCTGCCCCTTGCAGAATGACCACTGCAGTCACCCAGTTCCATTTTTCTTCCAGGTTGAATGGTGGCCATCCTCATTCAGCCTACTTCTTGTGAGCCCAGGGCATTAAAGACCCACCACCTTAGGAGGGGTCATCAAGCCACCTAGGATTCATAGAAAAATGCTGCAGAGAATGGCATTGTGTCTTTACGTAGTACTGCTCTTTGCAACATTTATGACCTGCCCAATGCCAGAGGAAGAAGAAGGTGACAGATTAATGTACAACAAAGCTAGAGCTAGACTTTAAAAAGAGTGACCATAATTGGTCAGTACTTACCCTTCACCACCTTCCTAATCCATCGGCAGAGCCTTGAGAAATACCTGATGCTTTCAGCTAAGGAATGCAGCACTTGGTGATTGAAAAAAACTGTTGCCAAGCTTGAGAACTGTCATGTCAGGGCAGGGGAGAACATACATAGCAACAAGAAAGTTCTGACCTTATGAGCAAGTTGAATCTCAAAACAGCACAAGGAAGGCAAATTTGGCATGCTACATCTCCAAAATTTACATTTTAGCTAGTTTACTATGGGAACAGTAAAGATTTAATTTAAAAGATAACTGTTTTTAGTAACATTGTCCTTTAAAAGTTACTTCTCCCCACCCATAGACCTCCCTATGTGTTTCATTTACCTTTCTACACACCATAGTTGTCCCAACCATAGACCACCTGTCCATAGGACTAAGGGGAGATTGCAGCCTGCATGTACAGAAGAAGAAGAACGAATCATGAGATCTTTGAAGTTTTGGCTCTGCAGCTTCCAGTAGGCACACAGAGTAACTATCTAAGGATAGGTAAGCTTAACATTTAAAGGGGGTGATGAAAAGGAGGGGCTTTCAAAGGTTATGTATGGTTGTCTTTTATAGGTGACATGAAATTAACCTTTAGGAATGTAATTTTTTATAAAACTGTAACATGCAGATACAATAGATTTTAATTAGTGGGGTTTGATATTTGGAACTGGAAAGAGGCATGCTGATAACCGTTAATCACATGAGAAAGGTTACCATAAGATTATGAAAACAGAACACATTTTATTGTAATTTTTTGAAAAACAAGAAGATGCTCGCATTATTGCCAATGCAAGTTTTTTTATGTGAATCATTAAAAAAAAAAAGAAAAAAAGAATTATATATATATACCGTATTTATTGGCGTATAACACGCACAGGCATATAACACGCACCCTAACTTTAGGAGGCACAGTTTAGCCTCTATTTTCAGGGTAAAAAAGTGAGCGCCAATAAATACAGTATATATATATATATATATATATATATATATATATATATATATATTTTTTTTTTTTTTTTTTCTTGGTTTTGAATTGCCATGCCTAACATATACAGCTCTGCCCTTGGGTCAGCGTTATTAAAAATACAGTGTGTTGTCTGTGGAAATGTCTGAGTAACTTTTCAACACTCCTGACTTTTGGCATCTCATGGATGGGGCTTCACCAAAAACTGAGCGGGACTTCTGGGAGGAGTTCAATTTAATCCAAAATGGATATAACAAATCAAGGACATGATTCCTCTTACAGATTTGATCTGGAGATGTTTGAAAATATGTTATACAGGCATTACTGTATTTATTGGCTTATAACACTCACTTTTTTACCCTGAAAATAGAGGGTAAACTGTGCATGCGTGTTATACGCAGGGGGCTGTGGAATGTTTTTTTCCCCTGAAGCTTCCCTCTTAAAGTTAGGGTTCGTGTTATACGCCTGCGCGTGTTATACGCCGATAAATACGGTATATAAAACATACAATCTGCATGAATACCGCTGTACAGTTCAATTTAATCAAAGGCCAGTTCTGTCTACATGTATTATTTAGACACAGTACCCTGATGAAAACTTAAATGTAATCTCAGTACTATTGTACTGCAAATTTGATGGAAATTGGATAATTACTTTTTTACACCAATGTTTTTTTCCTAACAAGGAATGGCAAAGAAGTAATGAGTACATAACAAGAAAATTATATCTGTACTGCCTCTCATCACTAGGTATTCAACCAGGAGTAAGAAAGGATCAAAGATTTGTTAGGTTTTTTAATTAATTCTGATAGGCAGAACTGGCTTTATGTAGAAATGCAATTAGATCTAAGTTGTGGATTTAAGCAGCTATTATGCATCGAGGGTAGGGGTGTAAAGCACCAAATTGGTTCCTAATTGCTCAAGTCCTAGCAATCATGTAAGGTCACAGGATTTGTGGAAGGTCTCCATTGTGGTTGCTGATGTCCTTAGATATTCTGCTGTTGACATTGACATCAGGCCACATGGCCCAAATTGGAGTTCTGTGGGTCCACAGATAAAAGCTTAGCGTTTATTACCTTTTGCACCCCTACCCTTCCTGTCTTCCTGTCTACCCTTCCTGTCTAATGCCTATTTTATTAAAACTTTACAGTTTAGGTTGACTGTGAAAGGGAACTTGTGTTGTCCTTTCGCTCCCTTAATCCTCTGTTTGACCACCAAGTAATGCCGCATACACACGATTGGAAATTCCGACCGTGGATTTTTTCTGACGGAATTTTGGCTCAAACTTGTGTTGCATACACACGGTCACACAAATGTTGTTGGAAATTTGACCGTCAAGAACGCAGTGACGTACAACACGTACGACGAGCTGAGATCAATAAAGTTTAATAGGCAATTTGGCTTGATTCTGAGCATGCGTGGTTTATTGCATGTCGAAATTGCATATAGACGAGCGGATTTTCCGTCGGAAAATAGAGAACCTGCTCTCAATCTTTTTTTGCCGAAAATTGCACCAGCAAAAGTCAGATGGAGCATACACACAGGCTTTTCTAAGAAAAACTTGTGTAAGCACCAAGTTGCTTCTTGGACCCCACACTCGGCAGATGAACCCCTCCTGACCACCATGGGACAATGCTGCTTGCCTGAAAAGCCATTTACCAAGCACCAGAATTGTCACCTAGGAAGAATGTAACTGCATGTTGGAAGTTCTTGATTTGCTGGATTAAGATTAGAAGCTTGTAGTGTTGAGCAAGCTTTGCATGTTGCAAAAAAAACTTCTAAACAGGGGAGTAAGCAGTGACTTTTGACTGGTAACCTGGTAAAAAAAAAAGACTGGTAACCTACTACTAGTAACCACTGCTAAATAAATGTATGGGCTGGTGGAGTGGCTTTTACAAAAAGCTCAAAAAGTTGGATGTGGGTACCCCGATTATGGGGCTTATCAGGTGCACATAACACCTTCTTTGCAGAGTGTGGTCATTCCAGCTTTTGGAACTCTCCATATACGATACTCAACAGGTTGCACATAGCTAAAATCAGCTATGCAGATGGAATGGAACGTCAGTTCTCTTACTAATGGTTAGGATATAGTTTGATTACAATTGCCCTTTGGTGGTAATCAATACTATTAATAACAATTGTGCCACGTCCTAATTATGAGTAGATTGAGAACAAATATGGAAAAAATTTACTTTGTAGGCACGTATATAAAATATAATTTTTTTTTTAATGTTTCACAACTGTGATATATAAAAATAGACAACTGTATCTAAAAATAGAATACAAAAGGTGGAAAATAAACAGTACAATAAACTGGTCACGTGGTATATCCCAGGGAGAGACCATTGTTTGCAGAGCTGGGAGGTGGTATTTGTAAACACCTATAATTTGCATACATTTTTTGGTGAGCGTTTCACACATATTTGTTTGTTGATTATGTTTTTAACAAATCTATACTGTTGGATTTTATTATCTAATTCAAATAAATCTTTTATACAATCTAGAAGCTCTTGAGGAAGCGATTCTACGTATCGCGAAACATGTAGAGCTTGATTTTATTCCCTCTGTGGATCCTGTGGAATGTACACCAAGGAGATTTTTCTCCTTTTTTTATTATAGACACCATCACAGCAAGTTGATCACAAATATTCAATTTGTCTCCCAGGGATATACCACGTGACCAGTTTATTGTACTGTATATTTTTTCACCTTTTATATTCTATTTTTAGATACAGTTGTCTATTTTTATATATCACAATTGTGAAATTGTTATATTTTATATACGTGCCTACAAAGTAAATTTTTTCAATATTTGTTCTCAATCTACTCTTACAAATGGTAACTGACATCACAAGGCTGGAATTTGAAATCCCTGCAAAGAATTTATGGAATCACCCAATCCTGATTTAGATACAAGTATTAATATTTGCATGAGAAGTTGATGATTGATCTTGCTATTTTGATAAAAAATAGACAACTGGGCATCAAAAATGCATGTGTGAACAATTCTATAAAGGGTGAATATTCTCTACAGCAGTCTCATGAAATATAAAGAATGTATGAAGAATGCATTACCAGCAAAAAAAGAACAAATTCTGCCATAATTTCCATTCATAGCTTTTCACTAAACGAGAATTCCCCTACAAGTAGACCCTTGAGAATCTTTCGATGGATGTTCTTATAGACACTTACAGTCTAGTAGATGTCAAACATTACTGATTGTTAAAACTGAACTACAGGCAGACAGCTAAATACACAGATTAAATACATATAAAGGAGGTGTTTATGTGCCAATGAATTGGTATATCTGTATTTTTCACCCTGTCCTGAAATTCTACACAGCCATGCCATACAGTACGGTCCCATATGACAGGGGAGAGGATATGATTTTTAATTTCTGTGGTTCAGTAACACAGATCTCCTCCCCAACACTGCCCTGTAATTGGACAGTGAAAAGAGGAGCAGCAGACTGATGAGCTAACCTCTCTGTCACTCTGCTCTGTCCATCTATCAGCTCTGTAGCACAACTGATTGGCCCCTTGTAATCCCAGCCTGAGCTCTGCTGTACAGGGACTGGAGAGATAAATGCTTTAATTTAAAAAAAATACAATTCTGGATATATTACTGAATACAAAGCTGCATTCATGTTAGTATATAATAGGGAGTATACTGAATTTTAGAAAATACATCTTTTTGTTATTATTGTAACTTTGGCCTTCATTTGTTATAAACACTTCCCATTTTACAAGCTTTTAATGCAAGTTTCATTTATTAAATTCCTTTTTTCATATTCACATTAAAAGTTTTGCCTGGACTTGGGCTTTAAAACTTTCTACAGGGTCAGGTTGGCTAGACAGATAGAAACACAAACCGTTTAGTCATCAGCCCGAGGAATCATATTATTTTTTTCCTGATGTCGGAAAAGCATCATTATTTCATTATACTATAAATTTGCTGCAGAGGAATCATTTAGTTAATAGCACATATCTTTATTTCCCTTGCTGAACATAAGCAAGCCTAAAAAGGTGTTACAATGTTTTCCGTAGTACATAAGTGCTAAGTGTATTTTTTTATGAAATGAAGAGAAAAGTCAGGTAGAGGACAAGATACACCATTAATTGCTCTAGGTGCTCTTAAAGCGTATCTAAACCACCAAACACCCAAGAGCCCACATTTGTTTTTAATGTAAAGCTGCTTCAGAGAAAAAAATATGCATTTTGGGGGCCAAACACACACCCCCTTCATCAGGGCTTAGGAATTTTGACTGTGCTTTAATGGAATCAGGTAAGCAGATACTAAATCAACTTGCCCTGCTTGTTATTGTGTTTGGACAATTAGTGAACCATCAGTGCTGCATTACCATGAGCAGACCCTACCAATGGATCCCTGCCCCTTGTCTGCAGAGAGTATCTGCATTTACCTGGCAGCTTTCCTTGTAAGCAGAAAGACCTAAAAACTAGGGTTGTCCAGATACCGATACTAGTATCGGTATCGGGACCGATACCAAGTATTTGCAGGAGTACTTGTACTCGCACAAATGCTGCCGATGCCTGAATAGAATACTTTTTTTGTATTTATTAACAGGTTTTGAGAAAATTCTTTGAGTTTTTTTAACAATTCCGTGACAAGCAAATAAAACATTTTTATTCATTTTTACTAATTTTTATTCTTTTACAATGTCTTGAGTTAGAGTTATTCATAATTCTAAAGAAAATATCCTTAGTCTGTATTGTGGTTTGAAAACTGTCACATGACATTTAAAAAAAAGTATCGGTATTCGGTATAGGCGAGTACATGAAAAAAAGTATCGGTACTTGTACTCGGTCCTAAAAAAGTGGTATCGGGACAACCCTACTAAAAACTATACTCACTTCTAGAGCCTACCTGGGAAGGTAATAGTACAAAAAGCACACTTTCCATCCCTGAGTGGCTACATTCACTGCTCCACTGTATCTATGGAAGAAGCCATGGTTGTCACCCAGGGGCTGGACTTCAAAAATGCCTGCTTTTGTTCATTTCCCTTACATTGGGGGAGGGGTGGGAGGATTAGTAGTTTACACAAGAGCGATCACATTGTTTTGCTTCATGTTCATCTCAAAAGAAAAAAACAAGTACACTGCATTTCTAGCAAGATCAGCGGTTATTTTCCATACTTGAACATAGGCGTGTGCATGGGATGTGCCAGGGGGGCCTGGGCAAACCATAATAAACCTGTGAGATGCAGATTCCCTCTGCTGAAACCCCCCTCCCCCATGGCAGCATGAGGCTACAGAGAAAGGGAATGGGAGAATCTATGTTCTCAGTCCCTTTCTCTGCTAGTTCAATAAAGCACCCTATGGGGCTCCTAAAAAATTGTAAAAAATATATTTTGTAAAAAAATAAAAATAAATTAATTGTAAAAAAGTGTAAAAAAAACACAAATCTTTGCCCTACAGACACCATCAACTGTTCTACTGACAATTTTTTTTGCCCTAATGTCACCAATCTGTGCCCTACTGACAAAGTCCACTGCCCTATTGACTGACAACACTCTCTGTTTTACTGACACCAGCTTCTGCTCTACTGACACATCCACTGCTCTACTGACACCATCCACTGCTTTACTGACAATGTCCACTGTACTACTATGAGCTTTAGGGTGCACACCCTAAAGCAAGAGGCTGCACACACCTATAGCCTGACAAAAAAGAGAACTAATGCAGCCACCTTATCTAAGGATTGGTAAGCTGCAATGTATTACATTTCTGGTGTTAGTGATCCTTTAAGCCCCCCCCTCCCCCAACTTAGGTTAGTACCAGTATGTCAGTTCTAACTACAAATCATAGAGTCTTTTATTTTTTGTTAAAGTAAGGAATGCAGCCATTGGTGTTACTACAGCTTCGGAAGGGGTGGGGGTGGTACATCAAGTCGATTTGTTACTTTGGCTTGAGTAATGTACAGGTTTACTTTAAAGTCAAATTAGTTGACACCAAACTCTCAGAAGTCCTAAAGGATTCAATCAAGGTAGGAAATCACATCACTAGAAGACACAATGTAATTGAGGTTTCAAAGAAGAGTGTGACTGCAGTCTTGATTGCTCTTTCTGTGAATGTAGCGGTGTCCATTGTCCTGTATCTATAGCATAGAAGTGCAGAAGAATGATGAAGGCCACCCAAGGGTCTCAATGAAGAAATGTCAATCATAGCTCAGGGTGAATTGGCCATGTTAGCCCAGCTAAAGCTAGACCAATGCTTCCCGGCCGCTATCATATCACTAGTGTTGACACAATGGCACTGTATTAACAGATTCTAAATTACCTATCACTAAAATTGGTAAAGCAAACACATCTTTAATAAAGAAAACTTTGCTAAGGAAATATTTAATCTAGAAAACTGTGCTAAAGAAATATATATTGCACTGTGTAAAAGTGTCAAATTGCCATTTTTTCACAGCACGTAATAAGCCTTTTTTAAGCAAAGACATTTCAACAATTCCCGTCTTTGGCTGGAGGTTCTATTAAAGATTGCTTTGCACCAATCTAATTGGAATTGCACTGTACAAAGTGATTTCAGGCAGCAATAGAATCCCACATGGTTTCCTTTAGAGAAAAGTGTGCAAACATATGTCTTAAAAAAGAAAAGGATGCATTGTTATCATAGAAACGGAATCCTTGCCATTATCTGATTAAGAATGTTTAAAAAAAAAGAAAACTGTATATATAAAGACAAAAGTTGAAACTCTTTTCAGTTTTTTTTTTACATTTATTTCCCAGTCGAGGGATTCTCCATCACTTCCTGTCCTGTAGACACAACAGGAAGTGATCTTTATATCTCTACAAAATGACATAAATCCCCTCTTGGCTGTTTTTCCATTTAACATGCTTCTTCTTTGAAATATTTCCCCTCCAATTCTGTTCTAGTAATTAAAATGTTCATTTATCATCACTTTCAGCTCCTATTTATAATTATCATCAAGACTAAAAGAGAACAGAAATCTCACCAGCAGGGACACAGACAGCCATAGAAATCTAAGCATATGCATTTAAATAAAAGCACAAAAAAAATGTTGCCTGCCAAATGCTGCCATGTATAGCTCTGTGCACATCCTAATGTGGCAGTGCCCTTGTTGGGTCACTACATGTTCTAACATCCACACATCCCGGCATGGATCCCTCCTGAATGACTTTCCTGGCAGTGCACCCAACTGTCCTCTTCCTGCTCCTGTTCCAGGACACCTCTCAATGACTGTGTAGAGAGAGGCTCCCTCCCAGCTCCCCAGCTCCAGGCCTCAGTAACCCCCCCCCCCCAAGAAAGGGGGTTTCTTTAGAACACGACAGTCTAACACTCCATCATCCAGTTCTTCAACCCGACAACTTCTCCCACAGCAGGCTGACCATTGATATATATAGGAGGCCTGCCCCCTGCCAATCCTAGTTGGGGATTGATCAGTGCTTCTACATACATCCCATGTCACTCCAGCTCTCTGCCCTGCCTTTTTTCCAGAACCTTCTACAAAACCAGAGGAGGCGCCCAAGAGCTGAAACACATGTCAGTCACCTGCTGCTATACTAAACCACTCCCTGCCCCCAGATCAAAAACAAACAGGCCTAGCTCACAGCATAGGCCTGACTAAATTTACCTGCGCTGACACTACAAAACAAATCCTCTACTGTACTCTAGCACCTACTAATCTATGGTAGATGGTGCTACACTAAATTTCAAAGATAAGTCTCTGAGAACTCTAGCAGAAGATCAAGATACGATAGAAAGGTGAGTGCCTAATATTCCTCCTAAAAAGTTGTTATAGGCAAAATACAGGTTCACATTAAATACCTTTAGGGCCCGTTCACAATTGTGTATTGTGACAACGTGTGTGTTAATGCACATTGATGCAATGCACCTTCTCTGCGTGTGGTGCTATTATGTGATATTCCTTGCTAGTGGCACCACGACACATTCTACGGTGAAGCCCAACACACCTCAGCAAACCACAACAAATATACTGTGTGTTGTGATGCACTGCCCTTTTTTTTAAAAGGGTCGTGTATGTTATTTTATTTGTTGTGGTGGGTTGGCAGCCCGTTCATAATGAGTGGGATGCCTTAATGCAATGCACATTAACGTTTTAAATGGCAACCGGTGAAAAATGATAATGATTGGTCCTTGTGAGTATTTTTTCAGCATCATAATAAACAAGCCTCATTAATAAGGGTTGTGCTTTGATAAATTATCAATTGGTTAATAAAATAAAAAATCACAGGAGCCCTCTTATGATTACTTAAAAAAAAATGTTTTGGCAATATTCAGAGATCTTTCTATAACATATTTAAAAAGAGTTTGTAGATAATAACATTCTTCATAATAATAAAGTTTGTGTATGTGTAACACATTTTTTATTGTATGAATATTCAAATGAAACTACAATAAAAGCGACATCTGCTTTAAGTTAATAAAAACTTGCTGTTACCTGATGTGAGCTCCGGAGTCATAGAACACATTCTACAGACACCAATAAAATGGACGTGCAAGAAAGAAAATTGCTGCTGTATTCTCTGTAGAATGCTTCAGTTGTAAATACGTGCAATGGCAGCCATATGTGAATGTCTTATAAAGGTTATAGAACAAAATATTACCTTTCTGTTAACTATATTCAGATATTCCAATGGAATTAGATAAACACGCCTTCCAGGAAAGAAATGATAGGAGGATAGGGGAAAAGAAAAAAGAAAGAGGAGAATTAGGGCAAAAAAAAAAGAGAGAAAGCAGAATGAAAAATGGAAGAGAGAATGAAAGGAGGAAAGGTAAAGAAAGAGAAATAAAGGATAGACGGGAGGTAGGAAAAAATAAAAAAGAAAGAGGGAGAAAGAGAAAAGTAGAAAGGACAGAAGAGAGAGAAGGGGGCAAGGAAATGGAAAAGAAGAATGAATGATGGAAGGAAGAGAGGAAGGAAAGGGTAAATGGACAATAAAAAGATGGAAAGATGGGGAAGGAAGGAGGGAAAACAGGAAATAAGGGAAAGAGGAAAGGAAAGATAAAAATGAAAATGGAATAGGAAGGAGATAGAAAGAGAAATGAGGGAAGAAAAAAATTGAAAAGGAAAGAACGATGGGGTGGGGAGTGGAAGGATGTAAGGGAGGGTATAAAGAGAAAGAAAGGAAAGGAGAGAAGGAAATGAGAGGAGAGAAATAGAAAAAAAAGAGGAATGATTGAAAGGAAAGGAGATAGGAAAAAAGAAAATGGCATGGAAAGAAGAGATACAGATGAAGGTCGAAGAAAGGAAGGAGAAAAAGAAGGAAGGAAGGAATGATGGATGGAAGGATGGAAGGAAGGGAGGGAGGGAAACAAGGAAGGAAGACAGGGAAAAGAGTAAAGGACAGACTTTTACATGGCTCACAGATACCATAGAATATTCCGATATATCACATACTGGGATTCTCATAAACCACTTAATACTCCCAGCATGACACCATTTTTTACTACTGCTTCTTACTGATCACACATAAAATCAATTTCACTAATCCACTTGGCACATTATACCCCTTCCTGCTGTTTCTTACTATGAGCCAGGAAGGGATAAACATAATTTCTTCCTTAAGCCCTATAAATGAATTTACTGTCTCTGGGGAACAGCTCAATCAACACATTCTAAAGTGCTAGAATTATCATTATTTCTATTGCTCTGACATAAAATGCTCTAATAATCTACGAATGCCATGATAAATATCAGGAAATATGGTGCATAGCAATAACATTTTAAGCGGTAGTAAACTCAGCTTTTAAACTTACCTGTTGGCTTACCTGTTGGTACAGTAAATATCTCCTAAGCTTGCAGTGTTTAGCAGATATTCACACTGGATGCAGCCGCTGACGTCACCGGGGCATTGCACTATGAAGGGACGGCATGAGCGTGTCATCCTTTCAGAGTTCTGTGTGGTAAACCGTGACTCCTGTGTGCATGCCCATGAGTTACGTCATCATGGCTCAGCCATTCACAGGACCGAAAACAGCCTGGAAGGAAGACCAGGGGAAGATGGAAGCCTTGTAAGCATTTCATAATTATGCCATTGCCTTGCAGGGGATTTTTGTTGTTTTTGTGAAAGGCCACGGTTTACTGCCGCTGCAATCAATATTGGAGACCTGTTGATCTTACTACAGCCTTGTACGTATGCTTGGTACTTCCTCAAGGGTCACTGGTGTCTGGTAATGTTAGTAAAGGGACTGACTGACAAAGCTTGAGGAATGGTAGCTAAAAAAGCTCAATGTGGCAAGGAAATGAGGCAGAGTCTATCTATGACTTGCTGTGGTTTCTAGTGCAAGTGAGAAGCTTGCAGTGTGCAGTTAAAGGGGTTGTAAAGGCAGAGGCGTATGTAGTGAAAATAGCGCCTATGGCAAGCACTAAAACTGCGCCCATGTCGAAACATTTGAAACCCATCTTTCAGATAACCTTAACAAAAAAAACATCTACCGTATTTATCGGCGTATAAAACGCACAGGTGTATAACACGCACCCTAATTTTAAGAGGGGAGATTCAGGAAAAATACATTCACAGCCCCCTGCGTATAACACGCAGGCACAGTTTACCCTCTATTTTCAGGGTAAAAAAGTGAGTGTTATACGCCAATAAATAGAGTAACAAAACGAGTGATATTTATCATCCCTTGTGATACCTTGGGTAGTGATGTATCCTTTTTTGGAGAAATCTGGGGTTTATTAGACCCCTGATCCCTCCTCTGCCCTCCAAGGCCAGGTAAATGCAGAACCAATACTGGAAGTGATGAAATCTTCATCACTTAAGGGCTCAGTTTTCACAGAGGAGAGGGAGAAACTGATGTTCCTCCTTCTTCTTTGTGCACTGCCAATCTGACCAGATGGAATGGGAGAGCCTGGGAGAACAGAGGAGGGCTGTGGCTGAACGGAGCAGGGATAGCGCTGCCATTGTCCATTAGCAAAGCTGCTGAAAAGGAGATCCTGCCTATGCTCGGGAGGAGGGAAGAAGAGACCCTCAGACCTTGGTAAGTGCCTTGCTGCCCAGCCACTCAACAGTGCCCCCTTCATATGGTGCCCATGGCACGGCTGCCATACCCTAGATACGCCACTGTCTAAAGGTAAAATATTTTCCCCATAAATAGCTTCCTTTACCTTAGTACAGTCCTCCTTCACTTACCTCATCTTTCGATTTTACTTTTAAATGTCCTTATTTCTTCTGAGAAATCCTCACTTCCTGTTCTTCTGTCTGTAACTACACACAGTAATGTGAGTCTTTCTCCCTGGTGTAGAGAAAGCCTCTTGAGGGGGCAAGCAGGAGTGTCAGGATGCCCACTAACACACAGCTCCTTTCTCTATCTGCAAAGTAGAGAGCGTCCTGATCCTCCTGCTCGCCCCCTCCCCCCTCAAGAGGCTTTCTCCACACAAGGGACTATTAGGTTTTCATTATTTTTGTTTGGTTATTATCACTAGTAGTCCATTATAGCGCGAAGGATCATTTCACCATTCACCATAATTTTTTTTTAATTCATACCCGGGATGCCTACTAGACTCTTGTTTGGTCAGATTTAAGTGAGTTATTCCTAAGAATTACAGGCCTATAGTATAAAACGCCAAATTTCCTTGCAAATAATGGTACCGCTTTCTGCACCTAAAACCAGAAAGAATCATACCGCCAGGGAGGTTAAATCAGAGCAAACAGTTTTTGGATAGGAGAGGAGCCTGTACAGATGTGCAAGACTGAAGGTAAGCCTGGAGTTTAGATTTGACAAATTAAAGCTTCTAGACTTATATAAGTCTCATAAGTCTCAGTCTTATATGTTTCAATGATGTGTGATCAGCCACCATTAGGTAAGGATTACTGGAATGTTACTTAGTAATCTACTTTATACTTTCCCATTATATGTATTCAAATGCATAAACAATGTAAGTGATTCAGGTGTGCTGATGAAAAGCTACAAGGCACAAGCACACTGCATTTGGAATGTATAATACAATGATGTAGGCCACCATTGTATACTCTTGTTCTTTGATATTTCTGGAATGCTATCCCAGGAGATGCTATCATACGTAAACTCAAGGCCCTCTTCTAAGAATTCTATAATAATGTTACCCTAGAGAATGCTTAATGATATAGCAATGTGGCTTAGTAGTTTCCTCCGATAATACGAAAAGCTGAGAGAATAATTGGCCTCAAAGTGCAGAATACAATACACAATTCACTGGCACTCAGCCCTGTTAGTAAAGAGTACCAGTCTAAAGCCCTGTACACGCGATCGGTCTATCCGATGAGAACGGTCTGATGGACTGTTTTCATCGATTAACCGATGAAGCTGACTGATGGCCAGTCGTGCCTACACACCATCGGTTAAAAAAGCGATCGTGTCAGAACGCGGTGACGTAAAACACAACGACGTGCATAAAAAAATGAAGTTCAATGCTTCCAAGCATGCGTCGACTTGATTCTGAGAATGCGCGGATTTTTAACCATGGTTTTGCCTACAAACGATTGTTTTTTTGCTATCGGTTAGGTTCTATCGGTTAAATTTAAAACAAGTTTGCTTTTCTTATAACCGATGGATAAATAACCGATGGCGCCCACACACGATCGGTCCATCAGACCGCTCTCATCAGTTTAACCGGTCGTGTGTACGCGGCCTAAGGCACTTTTAGTTGAAAATAGTGTTTACTGCAGATCTATATAGAGGCTGCAAGGTGTCTTTGTATTGTAAAATACGGGCCAGATTCACGATGAGATACGACGGCGTATCAGTAGATACGCCGTCGTAACTCGGAATCTGCGCCGGCGTATATTTATGCATATTCTCAAAGTGAGATACGCTTAAATATTGTTAAAATACGACCGGCGTAAGTCTTCTACGCCGGCGTATCTTAACTGCATTTTTACGCTGGCTGCTAGGGGCGTTCCCGCTGATTTACGCCTAGAATATGTAAATCGGCGAGATATGCCTATTCACAAATGTACGCCCGGCCGACGCAGTGAATTTATGCCGTTTACGTAAGGCGTTTTCCTGCGTAAAGATAAACCACCAAAAAGATGGCGCATCCTATGTTAAGTATGGACGTCGGGACCGTGTCAAATTTTTCAGATTTTACGTTGTTTGCATAACTCGTCCGTGAATGGGGATTTACGTCAATGCGTCGTAGCATCATAATTTGGAGCATGCGCACTGGGATACGTCCACGGTCGGCGCATGCGCAGTTAAAAAAAAAACCATAAAAAACGTGGGGTCACAACACATTGCCATAAAACACGCCCACCTCATTCACATTTGAATTACCCAGGCTTACACCGACCCATTTACACTACGCCGCTGTAACTTAGCTTGGTGAATACAGCATTTGCCTCGCTAATTTACGATGGCGTAGCGTAAACAAGATAGGCTACGCCCACACAAACTTACGGCGGGCTACGCCCACACAAACTTACGGTGGGACTTCAAAAGACCAAGATCGGGCTTATTCAAAAGCTACTTTATTCTTCCCCTACAGGAGAAACCCAGAAAGTCTGTTAAAGCCACTAAATATTTCCATGTACCAAATACATCAAATAGAGGAAGTGCCCAGTGCTCTAGTTAACTTCTGCCCAATTGGGCTTAAAAGGTAGGCCTCTCTTCCCCCAGCCCCCAGTCTTCTTACCAATCTTACTTTCTGTACCACCTGAAGACATAACAGAAAACAAAAGGAAAATTCTCCAAAGTGATGGGAATCTCATAGATTTTCATCGGAAAAAGTTTTTTCGTGATTTTTACTCGCCTCTTGCTCTGGATACAAAACTATTTGAATTTCCCACCCACCACTTTCTGTCTTGGTGACAATGATCACTAGGACAATTAGCGGGTGAGTCTTCCAATGAGGAAACAGACAGTAATACACGCCCGACAAAGGGTCTAAACCTTCCCTACTCTAAAGTCTAATGCCGCGTACACACAATCATTTTTCGGCATGAAAAAAACATATTTTTTTAAAAAAAATCCATTTAAAATGATCGTGTGTGGGCTTCACATCATTTTTTGGGTTCTGAAAAACGACAAAAAAAAAAATTCGAACATGCTGCATTTTTTTAACAACGTTTTTCGGGTTGTAAAAAATTATCGTGTGTGGGCTAAAACAACGTTAAAAAACCCACGCATGCTCAGAAGCAAGTTATGAGACGGGAGCGCTTGTTCTGGTAAAACTACCATTTGTAATGGAGATAGCACATTAATCACACTGTAACAGACAGAAAAGCGCAAATCGTCTTTTACTAACACGGAATCAGCTAAAGCAGCCCCAAGGGTGGCGTCATCTGCATGGAACTTCCCCTTTATAGTGCCGTTGTACGTGCTGCACATCACCGTGCTTTGCTAGAGCATTTTTTTTAAATGATGGTGTGTGGGCAACATCGTTTTAATGATGAAGTTGGAAAAACGTTGTTTTTTTTTACATGCCGAAAAAAGATCGTGTGTACGCGGCATAAAACTAAAGAAATGCCTTTACATACACTTTAAATATGTGAAAATCGAGTGAATCTTCTGAATTTAGCACACTTGCAGTGTTTGCAGAATATTATTGGCATCTAGAAGAACTCTTTGATTTGACATCGAGATGCTAATAGAAGCAGTGCTAAAAAAAATAGAAGGCATTGTATAAAACATAAATTCGATATCCATCTGGTACGGCATACATGGCCAAACCCAGTTGTCTTGTAACAGAGAACTGATTATTATCGCCTTATGTGTGTATCATAAAACAGTTAGTATTTATTGTTTAGAGTAACTCCTTTTTCTTTGGGGAATTTTTTTGCAAAACTTGGTATTGAAATCATGCTGTTACTATAGGAATTGAATTTTAGCACCTTTTTTGTTGCTGTTTTAATAAAGCGTACACAGATTGCAAACAGCCAGTATTGTCTCAGCCAGCATATGGTTTCACCAGAAGGTGTCCGTTGGGGAAATTTGTCCCCATGTGTGACATCCTGTACAGACTGAATTTGATGAGAGACGAGAACTAACTGGTCCATCTTGTTGTGCTTCTATTTATGTTCTTATTTTGTGTTGTATATATTACAAAGAAAAAAAGAGACCATAATGCCTGTTGTTGTTGACTTCCTTATTAAAAATACTCATTGACTGGCTGCCATTGTCTACCAGTTTCAATATTAGCTTGAAAGTCACAAAGGTTACAGTAAAGTAGGAGCTCCTGAACTGTATATTTGTTCTGGTCCACTTACTCAAAAGATATAAACACCAGAGAATAAGCATGACAGCCAGGCAGCTAGCATTTTCAGAATGAGAAGACAGCAGTGGTTGCCTGAGTACAGTATTCTTAAGGCCGTGTACACACGATCGGTGAAAACGGACTGAAGGAACATTTCATCGGTCCAAACTGATCGTGTGTGGGCCCCATCGGTCAGTTATCCTTCGGTCAAAAACTTGCTTTAAAATTTGACCGATGGACGCCTGACCGATCGTCAGTATGCAAAAGCATCGGTTAAAAAGGCAGCGCATGCTCAGAATCAAGTTGACGCATGCTTGGAAGCATTGAACTTTTTTTCAGCACGTTGTTATGTTAAAACACATAAACGTCACCGCGTTCTAACACAATCTTTTTTTTAACCGATGGTGTGTAGGCACATCAGATCATCAGTCAGCTTCATCGGTTAACCTATGACAATAGTCCTTCAGACCGTTCTCATCGGATGGGCTGATCGTGTGTACAAGGCCTGAAAGTTTGTCTGGTTTTGCCCCTTTTCTAGTTCAGCAATTTTGTTAATCTTTTATTGTATTCTGTCACCTTTACCACCACTCAGCTGTTTCCCATGCCCGCAGAGTAGTATTGATTGACACGACTGATGTTTGCTGTCAGGTCTGTACATATCTTGCAGTCTTCACACTTGTATGAATCTCAATTTACTCAAGCCAACTCTCAAGTTTATATCTGAAAATAAAAACTTTCAGCCAGGAGAAAATAAAATTGTTGATGCATTCCATTACAGGGCTGCGAACACAAAGGATTTGTTTTTTTATTATTTTCTAAATCAAGTTTCAGATGACAAGCCTATTTATTCGATGTGCTAAGGTGAGCAATTCTTACACTTAAGCTCAGCTGACCTTTTATTATTATCTCATGACCCGTGCCAATGGGCAAAATGAATTTTGGACTTTTCTGACAGCATAATAATTTATTACCTAAGAGAGTAGGCACAGGGGTCAAAAAACACACACAAAAAAACGATTGCATGTACTTTGCTGAACGACAGCCAGTGGTTTGCCATTAAAGTGATGTTAATTCTGTAATCATAGGCCTATTGCATTAGGGTGTACACCCTAAAGCTCAAGCACACATGCATGTATGTCTATTTATATATAATATATATATATATATATATATATATATATCAATATATATATATATATATATATATATATATATATATATATATACATATAGATCTATCTATCTATCTATCTATCTATCTATCTATCTATCTATCTATCTATCTATCTATAGCAGTAGGGTAGAGAACAAGTCAGTAGGACAGAGGTGCCGAGGACAGTGTCAGTAGAGCAGTGGACAGCGTCAGTAGTTTTTTATTTTATTTTATTTATTTCTTTACAATTTAATTATATTTTTATTTTTTTAAATATTGATATTATTTTTTGGTGAAATATCAGGGGTCCGTTTTGTCTCACTTTTGAGACAGAGAAAGGGAGTTAATGACAGAGATTCCACAGTCCCTTTCTCTGCAGCCAGGCAACAGGGGGAATCTGCACAATGCAATGTGATTAGGATGTCCCCCTTGTTAGCATGCCTATGTCTGTACTGTAGCATTTCCTATAGAGTATTTACAGACACTAGTACAGCAATAGACAACCTAAGGCATGGGTGCCAGGACATTCACTCAATGACACTTTCAATGTATTGAGGTTTAGACTGGCCACTGGATGATTTTGCGATGGGGCCATGCTCCCTATAAATACAGTGCAGCTGCCATAGACATTTAATTGCAGATCACCAGAATGTCAATTTTTAGCGCCTGCCCTTCCTCTTTGTACCTGCTGCCAACCCACTTCCATAACGTTTCTAAGGCATGCTTGACATCTCTAGCGTTCAGGTGTCAGCCCACTTTCCAGTACTAGGTGCAGAATTTGTTACCCTCCCCTCTTCCTCCTCTTAGTGGAACCACCAACTGCAGCAGGTTTGGATGAGAACCCCCCTGATGGAGCTGGAATGGGGGCTAATCTGAAGAATATGGCATATGATCATTTACTGACATGCCAGTTGTCTAATGCTTGTAAACATTTAATTTGAAAAAGGTTGATGACCCCCGAACGACAGTCTGGCACTATATTCTTTAGAGGGCATTGTGTGATTCAAGAGATATACTGAACATAAAAGAAACAACTTCATTCCAAATAAGCCAAAACTGGCAATTCATTACATGGGAAGAATTCTCCCCTACAGTAATGACCAGAAGGCTACCCTTACAGAGAGATAGAAAAACCATTGGCAATATGTTGCTGGCTTTGCCAAGTGGTGTTGGCCCTGGAACTAGACATGTACCGTTAGAGCAGTGGTTCTCAACCTGGGGGTTGAATGATGATTTGCCAGGGGTCACCAAATCCTGGGCTGTTCCTGAAGCCCGCATTACTCTCCCAGCCTGTATGCGGCTGCCCAGCAGGGCTGTCCCTGGAGCCCGCAGCCGCCCATTAGCCTCTTCGCAGCTTCCCATTCAGTTCACTGAATTTCTGGGGGGCAATGACTAGAGGTCAGCTGGCTGGTGAGAAATGTGATGTGGGAGGGACTGCAGGAGACCCCATCGCCTGATTTTGGCATAGGTGTCACTGCTACGAAACATCACAAAGTTGAGGACACAGTGAGTAACACTACCTGTGATTATAGTTGCCATTAACAGTCCCCACTACTTCTCCAAGATCAGCAGAGGACCTTGATCAAGAGCACCTAAGTTGACTGATCAGAACTCCCCCGCCAGCACTGCCGCTGATCCCAATTCCCCCGCCAGCACTGCCGCTGATCCCAACTCCCCACCAGCACTGCCGCTGATCCCAACTCCCCACCAGCACTGCCGCTGATCCCAACTCCCCACCAGCACTGACACTGATCCCACCCCCCCTACCAAGGAATAAGAGAAGGAATAAATATAGAGAATACAAAGAAGGGAGAGGAAAAGTGGGGGAGGAATAAAGGAAAAGGGAGAGAAAGAATAGGAAAGATGGCTAGAGAGAAGGATGGGGGAAAAAAAACAAGAATTGGGGATAGAGAGAGATACAGGGGAAATAAAGGAGAACAAAGAGAAAGAGTGGTCCATCCTAAAATGTATCATAAGGGGTTTTTTAATACTGTAGGGGCGCAAATTACTTGTCTTGCCCCAGGTGCTGACAACCCACGCTACGAAAATAATTTTACTGTTGGGGGTCCCCACAATGGGAAATTTTATCATGGCACTACCAAGGTTGAGAACCACTGCATTAGAGGAAAGATCAGTCAACCAGAGCTACAGGAGCCCTTAGCAGGGGAGGAGCTAAAGAGACTGGTTAGTGGGGGGATACAGGGCGAGTTACTATAAGTGTTCAGGTTTCTGCAAGGGTTATTGTGAGGGTTACAAAGAGGATTAATTTTAGGGTTAGAGAAAAGGTTAGTATGAGGGTTACAGGGAGGGTTAATGTTTTAGGGAGGATTAGTATTAGGATTACAGAGTTAGTATTAGGGTTATACGAAGGTTAATTTTGAGGTTACATGGAAGGCTAGAGTGAGGTTAAGCCTGGCCATAGACGGTTCTAATCGATTTGTACCGTGTATCGGCCGGCTGAATGTACCAAGTTGATCATTCAAACAACTTGGGTACAACTAACCAGCCAAATTTACCTGCGATTATCTCTAGCAGCTGCTGTAGCCACTTGCAATAATCACTGTCTTCTCCCAACGGGGACGGCTTCCCATCATGCAAATCTTGAATTCGCACTGCCTATGGACTGCCTTAGAGGTAGGGTCAGAGATACAGGGATAGCAAATATGAGGGTTATTTTTGTTTAGGCTAACAGGGAAGATTAATGTTAGGCTTACAAAAAATGATAATGTGAAGATGGCCTTAGAAAAGGGCACCATTCTTTAAGAACTAGTCTATGTCCGAGGAACTAATAGCTAATGTATCACTTTAATTAAATACCTTACTTTAGTTATAATACCTGAGTACTAACACCCATATCAGTATGAGCTACGTTTTCATTTTCTTTATTGCTCTGAATAAAATGCAGAAATATGATTGGTTGATGTGCCATTTCTTGGTTGATTTTCATAAACTGGACCTACTGTCTTCAAATAACTACAATCTTGCTGCAATTAATTAATGTGTATAGATCCTTTAAAAATCTTCTGCAATCAGGATAAAATGTAATCAGGATTGTTCCCTGATGCTGAAGATATAATTACTCTCTACCGGATTTGTTGTTTATACCTAAAAATAGCTTTGGGTCAAAACTACCAACGACCCTTTTAAGAATATAACAATAGGAGATTTTTACGGTAATTGGACACACGTTTTATAATTTGTCAACTTCTCCTTGATATTATTGCTTTCTCAGAAACAAATGGCGAAACAACCCATTCCTCTATGCTCCCAGGATCAGCTTGACCTACATTTGTGACCTGCATTCAGCTGCGTCTTCCCATCATACCGCCTTTTGTGTAGCTCAGTCCGCCTGCACACCTTGACAAAGCTCCGTTGTATGATGCTGGGATGTGATTTCGATTATTACTTCTAAGGATCATGAATTCATTACCACCGTGCCTAGTCCTATTAAACTTTGCATCCTTGGGTTAGTGAGAACATAACGTTTGTTTGTGTTACTAACTTCTATTTTCCTCCAGCTATTTTTATGCAGCGTATTGGGATTTTGAGCTTGCTGCATCATTTTGTTTGCCCACTGACAGGGAATGTAGAAGGGCAGACCTCTGGAGATATTAGGCAATACATAATAATGTCTTTGTTCAAGACTGGATGATAAATACCCAGTGAGCATTTGTGCATAGCTGGTAAATGCATGATGTAACATTAACCTACATTTGTGGGAATACATGCTTGGATCCAGCATGTTTACAATAAGATGTACAGGAATACTCCATTGTAATGTTAGATAACCTTTCCCTCCAAAATAAAAAAAACAAAGCTTCATTGGGTAGAGGGCAAGGCCACAGCTCTATGATAGTTATAGAATGTGACCTTATTAACCAGCATTGCCAGTCACAAGTAAACTGGGAGCATTTCAAAGACGTGAACCTAGCTTAAATGCCTATCCTTAATGTGAGTTCTAGATAGGCATTTGACCACACCGGGAAGCCAACTAAGAGCATGCCGTTACCTACAAACCTGGCCTTGGCAAGGTAACTACTACCAGAATAACTGAGACGAATCCAGACAATGCAGAGAGGCAAAATGGAAACCAGCTAATACACAGTTCCAGCCAAACTTTCACTAAACCCAAAAACGTGTTAAAATGCATATCCCGATGTATGAAAATGAACGACTTTCACTTGCCATGGATCCAGATTTCAAGGTTCCATTAGGCAAGTGTTTCTCAACTCCAGTCCTTACGCCCCCCCAACAGGTCATGTTTTCAGGATTTTCTTCAGATGAAAAGGCTGTGGAAATTACTAAGGCAGTGAAACTGATCAAATCACCTGTGCAAAATAATGGAAATCCTGAAAACCTGACCTGTTGGGGGGCCTTGAGGACTGGAGTTGAGAAACACTGCATTAGGCTATGGCTTAATGGACCATTGTTATTCTTTTCACCACAGTGAACATGTTTCTCTGTCCTGATGAAGTATTAAATTATAGACATGTGCATTCGTTTTCGTTAGAATGCATTTTCGTCCGAAAATCTGTTTTTTCCGTTATCGTTTTAACAAACGATAACGAAAGCGCAAGAAACTAAAACCGAAAGATCCGACATAAAAAATGCTTTATTTTCGTTTTCGTTGCGGTAAAAATTCGATATAGAGAGATTCGACATTATAGGGAAAAGATTCGACATTATAGGGAAAAGATTCGACATTATAGAGAAAAGATTCGACACTATAGAAATAATAGAATCGATACTATAGAGATTAGATTTTGATTTATGAGAAAATTGATTCGACATTATTACTAGTCATACAACATTAGAATTCTTGTAGGCGGAATATTCGAACGGAAATGTACGATTCGACATAAAGATTCGACGTTCCGTCGAATATTCTTTTGACCATTTGACAGAAACCAAGTATTATTGGATTTTCGGATGAAAGCTATTCCCCAACGAAAAACGAAATAAACCAAAATGATTTTCGGGAGTAACTAAATAAATTTATTTTCCAAACGAAAACGAAAAAACGAAACAAAATATTCCAGTCTGCACATGTCTATTAAATTATGGTCCCAGTCAAAGAGTCCAGACTCTTTACATCACAGCCCAGGTGTGCAGGCGCAGCAGCCCTTTCATTTGAATGGGCTGCTGTGCCTGCGTTTTCTGCTGGGAAAGTCCTGACACCTTTTTAAAAATGCAGCCGCATGGAAACCCATGGTTTGCACCATGCAATTGCCATGTGTGGCAAACCGCAACATGCATTTCAGTGCGTTTAAGAGTTAATGGTACCCCTGTAAGTTTTCTGTGCAGCACCTCATTTTGTGTGCGGCTGCATGTCCCCTTTCATATTTCCCCACCACAGCACTGTTCCCCTTTACATATCACCCCCATAGCACTGCACCCTTTACATATCCCCCCACAGCACTGTTCCCCTTTACATGATACAAATGCACACACAAACAGCACTGCCTGCCCCCCTTTACTGTACATGACCACCCCCCCACACACACACACAGCACTGGCCTCCTTTACATGACTCACACACATCATTGGCCTCCTTTACATGACCCCACTCAAAGTACTGCTCCCCTTTACATGACCCCACACACACAGCACTGTTCCCTTTTACATGACCCCCCACACACAACAGCCCCCTTTACATCACTTTACATGACCCCCCCCCCCATACACACAGCACTGTTCTCCTTTACATGACCTCACACACGCAGTACTGCCCCCTTTACATCACTTTACATATGAAGGCCGCCGGCCTCCGCTATTTACATATGAATGCAGACACTATTTACATATAAATGATCCCGTTATTTACATATGAATGACGGTTATTTACATGTAAACACAGGGTCTGCAGGTGAGTCATCTGTTCACAACAATAGGGCAGCATTAGTAGCAGCACTTCACACTGAGATATCAGGACACTAATGACAGGGCCCAGGACAGCTTCCCCTTTTGCCCTGCCTTAAAGCGGAGCTCCGCTGTACAAAAAATATTAAAAGCCAGCAGCTACAAATACTGCAGCTGCTGACTTTTAATATTAGGACACTTACCTGTCCTGGAGTCCAGCGACATCCGCAGCAGAAGACAAGCAATCGCTCGTCACTCTGCTGCCGCCACCGCCATCCTTGATTAGGAAACCATTGCGACTTCACTGCCCGTTCCCTACGGAGCATGCGCAAGTCGCGCAAGTCGCGCTGTGCCGCGCTGACTGGTCCCCGCAGTGTTCTGAGAGCCGTGTGTTTCCCAGAACACAACAGGGGGGGGGGGGAAGTGACGCACTACCCGCAGGTCCCCGCAGAGTAGACTCCCGGAAGTGGGTACAAATACCTGTCTCATACAGGTATCTGCACCCCCCTGAAAGGTGCCAAATGTGACACCGGAAGGGGGAAGGGTTCCGATGAGCGGAAGTTCCACTTTAGGGTGGAGCACCGCTTTAAAGGCGGCCCTGGCCCTTCCCAATTTTTGACTGGACAGTGAAAAGGGGAACAGCAAACGAATGAGTTCATCGTTCAGCCAATCTATTCTCTCCTGCTTTTAGCATTCTATTTGTTAGAACTGGTAAACACAGCTGAGCTTGTGTTGCTTCTCTTTCTCCAAGGATGAGCTCTGCTGTAAAGAGGTTAGCAATAGGCTGATATCAAGTCATATTCAAGCACTATCATTTCTTGCATAGAAAAAACTTAATAATGTGTTAGTGAATACAGATCTTAATTAATTTATGTTTTTTTTATATCTGCCTGGAGTTCAGATTTAACATTCGCAGAACTCATGAGTATTCACTATGACAACTGGCAGACTACTCTCATTTCTGTAAACACCTGTGATTTATAGAAAAGCTCCTGGTCACCCTGACATACTCTAAAGAACTTTCTAGCGTAGGCTGCAAATAGATATGACGCAACAGGGATGCGTATTATATGATCTACAATAGGCTCGTCTGCACCGTAATGTCATGTCTGGAACAATTCTTTCAGTATGCAGACAGCAGGGGTTGTAATATAGAAAATTCTTTAGCATATTGAACTTTATTTTATACATCCTAAGGTTTGAGCCCCTGAGAAAATCAATTTGGAATTGAAATCTCCAGCTTTTTACATGTCTATCAGGTGCATGTCTGCTTTTTATAGTACAGGCAGTAATATATTTCTGATGATTCAAAGAAAAGTCTCCTGCTTGAAGTGGCGATTTTCAGAGAGAGGTTTTTCATCTATGTTATGAAGAAAAGTAATCAATATTTTTGTTCGAGTTACTCTAGTGTTGCAGGGACTGTAAATCAATAGCAACTCTGTGACTCTTAATTTGTATTTGATTCCTAACTCTTATGCCAAAATGACCATCAAACTATTGGCACTTGCTCTATAACACGAGTCAAAGAGCAATCATGGCTGCAGGCCATGTAGTAACCAATCAAGTTCCAATTTTTAGCGGTCTAGTGTTTCCAGATAATGAAGGGTGGTAGCCTGATACTTGCTCTGGGTCACATCACACCATTCTTCTTGACTTGAGAACTTTAGTTAAAGGGTCTCTAAAGAAAAAAAAAAAAATTCTAGCTAAATAGCTTCCTTTACCTTACTGCAGTCCTGGTTTCATGTCCTCGTTGTTCATTTTTGCTTTGAAGTTGCTGTAATTCCTCTCTGTTCTGGACACTTCCTGCTTGTCTGTTTCCTTACGAAAAAACTCATGGGAGCTTTTCACTGTGGTCCATGATCAAATAGGTGTGATTACTGTGTGTCTAAAACTCCTCAGAACCAATCCGATTCATTTTAAAAACAAACACTGCCCTGTGTTTGTTTGGTCTTGTTCTGTGTGTTTCTGTACTTCACAGAAACATGAAACTAGTTTAAAAATGAAACTAAACTGCAGGCACATTATATGATTGATTTTTATCTATTTTTAATCATTTTTAAAAGTAATCAGTTAACTATTATGGCCCAGATTCACAAAGACTTACACCGACGTATCTACTGATACGCCGTCGTAAGTCCAAATGTGCGCCATCGTATCTATGCGCTGATTCTTTAAATCAGATACGCCTGAATTTTGCCAAGAAACACAAATATGCAAATGAGCAAGATACGCGATTCACGAACGTACGTACGCCCGACGCAGTAATCTACAACGTTTGCGTAAGACGTTTTTCCGGCGTAAAGATAAACCACCAAAAAGGTGGCACATCCCATGCAAGGTTTGGACGTCGGAACAGCCGTCGTTTTTATGTAGTTTACGTAAGTCGTATGTGAATGGGGCTGTGACATTCACGTCGTAGGCAGTGTTCAACGTGTATTTTAGGCATTCTATTCGATGTGATTCTGAGCATAAGCGCGCATGCGCCGTTCGCTCGGCCGCTCATTTACATGGGATCACGCTTAATTTAAATGAAGCACGCCCACTACCTGCCTACTTTGAATTGAGCGGGCTTACGCCGGCCTATTTACACTATGTTCGTATTTTCATTTGTATGTTCGTAAATTCATTTCTTTGTCTGTTCGTAATTTTGTGTTCTGGAATCGTTCTTTCGAATGGGCAGTGTAGTGAGTGATGTATCTTACTTAGGCCCCTTTCACACTTATAGGACTTCAAAGTCGTGCGACTGTCCTGTGATTTCACGGCAGCGATTTTACCATGATTTTGGATCAGTACTACTTTGCCACAACTTTGGCATTAACCAATGAAAACATACATGGTGTGAGGTAATTCCTTTTCCTGCCATAGTTGTTTCCAGTTCCTATTTGCTTCCTGGTTGTTGTGGTGTGGTGTGTTGTGACAGAAAATGTTTACTACTCAATATATTGTCACAGCAGTTGTCATTGCTGCTGCAGCAGTAGCAGTGCATGAGGAAGAAGATGAGGAGATGCGGAGGACAAGGACAAGGACATCTCTTTTTTTGAGCACATTGTTCCTGAGGTAATAACCAGGAAGTGAATGTGTGCTAGAAAAATGAGCTTGGGAGGGGCTACTATGTTGAAAGGATTGGGTGGGACAAGGGTCAAAAAGCTGCTTGTGCTTACAGCTTGTGCTTACAAAGTCGTACTGAAATCGTACTGAAATCATGTCTATATTATTCAGGTACGATCTGCATGCTACTTGAGGGTTTAACATTGAGGTCTATGGACATCAACTCGCATGAAAGTTGGACCATACTAGCTCATTATGTCTTTGTCTTGCAGGGATTTTTTTTTGTTTCGCTTCAGAGGGTTTACTCTCTCTTTAAGTGCTCATAACTCCACCTTCTATGAATGAATGAATGAATGAAAACTTGTATAGCGCGGCACATGCGAACTGAATCGCCTCTGGGCGCTTGTTGTTCCTGTCTCCTTTGATATCAAAAGAGAAAAGTCTTGACCTTTTTCCTAAATGCTAGGTGGTTCTCCTCCAACCGAATGCTGGTTGGTAACGCGTTCCATAGTCTGGGACCTTGGATCGCGAATCTTCTTTCTCCTTTGGACTTGAAGTTGGCTTTCGGAACCTGGAGCAGGTTCTGATTCGTGGATCGCAAAACGCGATTGGGATTATGCGCTTTTATTATTTCGCATAAATAAGGGGGGGCATTCCCATGGACACATCTATGCGTAAGACAGAGAGCTTTAAAAGCAATTCCGTCTTTGACTGGCAGCCAATGAAGGGCTCTCAGTGAAGGTGAGATGGATTCCCAGGGTTTTTTCCCAGTCACAAGTCTGGCGGCCGTATTCTGAACGACTTGCAGACGAGCGATTTGGTACTTGGGGAGGCCGAGGTAAAGGGCATTTGCATAATCCAGCCTGGAGTTTACAATTGCTCCCACCACGACCGCTAAATCTTCTTTAGGGATGAACGGAGTGAGTCTGCATAGTAGGCGCAGTAGATGGTGAGATCCGCTGACTACTGACCCTATTTGTGCGTCCATTGTCATAAAGGAGTCAAAAATGACCCCTAGGCTTTTGACTTTGGCGCTAGGGGTGATGAGCTTGCCCAAAATAGGTGGGGGGGGGTCCACGCTGTTGAAAGTTGATTCCTGCGCTTGGCGTGAAACAGGAGAAGTTCTGTTTTCGCTCCATTGAGTTTAAGATGTCAGTACAACATATGTAGAACATAATGATGGTCTGTATGGCCAGAAACATTATACTGATACCACTGCAACTGCAGTTAGGACTTTTCTGGCATATTACAGGATCAGAATTTTCAACTAAATATCCAACCAGTAAAATAGTTCAGTGGTCTTCCAAAACTGTTTAGGAGATACAGTATTACCACTGTGATAAAGCCAGAAAATCCATTCAGATAACTTTGCAAAGTTTTTTCTATTAATCTTCTGCATGTAGAGTAAGCAGGTCTGTAAATGTTCTTCCAGATGGGACTGCACCCCATTGCTAGTCACTACAGTGGGGGATACTTTTTTTTTTTTTTCCTGAATGATCAATGCATGCATAATTAGAAAACAGTGATCATGGGGCATGTAAAATTATAACTGGTATGCATATTAAGATTACATTACAGTCAAACATAAACAATATTTCATTTAAAATAACTTAAGGGACTACCTGCTGTGTGAATGTAATTGCTTTAATCCAGTAGGGGTTTCTTTATTCAGCTCTTTGTAAGATTTGCTGTCTCTTAGCATATTATATTGGATGGGTAAGACATAGACGATAAGAGCAAGACCACATATTAACTGTTTTCCCATTATAGAAAAACTAGGCCAAAAGGCTATTTGTATATAGTAATTTAAAGTAACCCTATAGACCCTCTGCAGTGAACTCAGGTCCATAGGACAGGCAGCTTCAGGCACCTGCTTACATCCTGGTCAACATCAATATTATGCCATTTTTGACCATGCTCTACCCTTGGCCCCCTCATTCTTGTGCCTTCATGTTGGCCAACAAATATGATAATTGCTTACAGTGGCCAATAAGAAGGTGTGGGGGCAGTAGTAGGTGGTCCAGGGGTCAGCTTTGGGAGCCTGGGTGTAATGAATCTGAAGGAGCTTGCTCAGAAGACCTAGAGACTTTAAAAGCAAGGCGATCCCACGGGTCCAATTTAAGCAGGTCTTTGTTTTAAAACAGTGATTGCTTTATCTTGAACAAAGTGATTTTGTTTGACTACAGTTTGACTGTTGGGCACTGAAAGATGGCACTGATAGGTGGCACTGGCAGATGGCTGGCACTGATGGGTGGCACTGACAGATGACACTGATGGCACTGATAGGTGGCGATGATAGTTGGCACTTATGGACACTGATGGCACTGACAGATGGCTGGCACTGATAGGCAGCACTTATGGGCACTGATGGCACTGACGGTTGGCTGGCACTGATGGGGGGCGACACTGATAGGTGGCACTGATGGATGGCACTGATAATCGGCACTTATTGGCACTGATGGCACTGACATGGGGCTGGCACTGATGGGGGACGGCACTGACTGATGGCACTTATGGGCACTGATAGGTGGCACTGGTGGATGGCACTGATTGTCGGCACTTATGGGCACTGATGGCACTTCCATGTGGCTGGCACGGATGGCTGGCACTTATGGGCAGGCACTGAAATGCCGCATTAAATGACACAAGGAAAGGATTTTGAAATGCTATGCTGCGACGCCCATCTTGGTACACCCTGCACACGGCATCAGTAAGTATCAGCAGACATCTTGTTACACCCAGCCCGAACTATATGGACTGGGTGTAACAAGATGTCCGCTGCTGGCTTACTGTGGCCAAGTGCAGGGTGTACCAAGATGAGCGTCGAAATGTCCAAGCTGACAATCACCAATCGTAATGCGGCTGCACCCTGCAAACTTACAGCTTACCTAGCTGGGGACTCGCTCTCTGCCCCACTGACTCCGCCTATGGACACGTCCCGACCATTCTGCCCACCCTCTCCGCTCAAAGACTCCACCAGCCCTCTGCTCCCAAACTCTGCCCGCCCAATCTGCTCACAAACTCTGCCCACCCTCACCGCTCACAAACTCCACCCACCCTCTCCGCTCACAAACTCTGCCCGTCCTCTCTGCTCACAAACTTCGCCCGCCGACCAGGTATCAGGTGAAGCATCGGGAGAATTTGTGTGAGTACAAGTACTTGCGCAAATGCTCTGTATCGGTCCCAATACCGATACTAGTATCGGTATCAGGACAACCCTATTGAAAAAGTCAACACAACCAAAATTATAGTTATCATTTATAGGTTGTCTTTGTCTATTCCCACACTTCAAGCCCCATTCTGGAGAATGTAAAATAAATTTAAAAATACAAAGAAATAGAAGGGCTCCCCTCTACTTTCAGATATAATTCTTGCTGATGTGCAGAGCCCCAAAAGGTAAATAACATCTTACGTATCTGTCTCTGCCTATGTTGAACTGGCTACAGGGACCCACATTAAGAAGACACTTTTGACTGAATTGCCCTTTCTATCACACTTTTATCCAGTTTGTTATACTTGTCAGGCAGAGCAATGCAATATAAATCATTCACAGTAGAATTGTGGTTACTGGAGCAGAGTAAACAGCCAGATTTCCTTGGGCTAAGAAACACTAACCCAGACAAATTTGCAATTTTCCTTTGAACGAGGAGAAGCAAACAGAGAAAAAAAAAAGTTCTGCTTTTTAATGTCAGGTTATAGAAAGAGTTTGATCTGTGCAGAGGGTCAAAGTTGCCCCTACATGGGAAAAATAACTGTTCATTATATGCCGAAGAAACATTCAAAAGGCCTTTGAAGCAACTTTGTACTCTGCTGGAAACATGAACAGGTTTGCTTCATAGTGGGCACCACTATGAGTTAAATAGAGACTGAACTCTAGAAGCCATGCCCAGAAAAGGCAGCCAGAGGGCAAAGAACTAGACACCAGTAAGGCCCCTTTCACATGTGCGGACCATTCGTCCGTTTTTTTTCAAGTCCGTTTACTTGTGCAGCTGTGCATAGAAATCAGCTACCAGGTTTTTCTGGCAAAGCCTAATCAAACTAGCTAAAGTTGATTGGCTACCATGCACAGCTGCACCAGACTTTGCACTCTTTAGTTTTAGTAAATGAACCCCTGTGTGGAGTTGGACATTAGGGGTGAGCCAATGGGCACTTTTTATTTGACAGATTCAGTTTTTATTGATTGCACTGGGGTTTGGGTTCAGCATCCAAACTTATTTGATGTTGGGCAAAGCCCACTCAACCGAATCCAGGACCAATGGGCTCATCCCTAACGTGATAGAGGCAGGGGTTTGCTTCTTTGTGTCACATCCTCCAAGCAAGGAGGACTGCACGATGCACTAAATCTCCATTCAAATCTCCTGAAACTATAAGTCAGAGGCAGAAGTGCCTTAGATCTCGCTCTGCAGATATAGTTACATAGTTATAGGTTGAAAAAAGACACAAGTCCATTCAGTTCAACCATAAAAAAAAAATATCGTACAATCCCATATACCCAATTCTATACCCACAGTTGATCCAGAGGAAGGCAAAAAAAAAACAGCAGGGCATGATCCAATTTGCTACAGCAGAGGAAAAAATTCCTTCCTGATCCCCCGAAAGGCAATCAGATTTACCCCGGATCAACTTTACTTATAAATGTTAGTACTCAGTTATATTATGTATATTTAAGGAAAGTATCCAGGCCTTTCTTAAAGCGATCTACTGAGCTGGCCAGAACCACCTCTGGAGGGAGTCTGTTCCACATTTTCACAGCTCTTACTGTGAATAAAGCTTTCCGTATTTGGAGATGAAATCTTTTTTCTAGATGTAAAGAGTGCCCCCTTGTCTTTTGTGTTGACCGTAAAGTGAATAACTCAACACCAAGTTCACTATATGGACCCTATATATATATATATATATATATATATATATATATATATATATATATATGTTTGTTGATTATATCCCTCTTACTCTCCTCTTCTGAAGAGTGAATACATTCAGTTCCTCTAATCTTTTCTCATAGCTGAGCTCCTCCATGCCTCTTATCAGTTTGGTTGCCCTTCTCTGCACTTTCTCCAGTTCCCCGATATCCTTTTTGAGAACTGGTGCCCAAAACTGGACTGCATATTCCAGATGAGGTCTTACTAATGATTTGTACAGGGGCAAAATGATATCTCTCTCTCTCTGGAGTCCATACCTCTCTTAATACAAGAAAGGACTTTGCTCGATTTGGAATCCACAGCTTGGCATTGCATGCCATTATTGAGCTTATGATCTACCAAAAACCCCAGATCCTTCTCCACTACGGATCCCCCAGTTTTACTCCCCCTAGTATGTATGATGCATGCATATTCTTAGCCCTCAAGCATATTTGTGCGCAGCCTATTGCATTAGGGTGTGCACCCAAAGCTCAAACACACACTACCGATCGCTCAATATGTTTATTCAGAAAGGGAAGGGGTCAGTAAATTACATATTTTATATCCCCTTCCCCTATTCATCCTAAAACATCCTGCAGCATCAGCCTCTGGGAGAGGAGAGGAGAGGAGGGATGCCCGCAGTGGCGCAGCTAGGACAGTAGGGGGAATTTATGCTGCACAGAGTGATTAGGGTGTGCCTGGGCACACCTGACACACCCTGTGCGCACACCTATGGCTATAAGACTGCAGACATAGGAATACCTGGGCATCCTCACATACCAAGAATTGCACTCCTAGTTTTCAGGAAGAATTCCAGACAAAGGTATACTTTCCTGACTACTCTTTAGTGACAATTAACATTGCTAAATGTTCCCTAGAAAAAGGTCAGTTCCACTTCCCCTACTGGTTAACCCCTTCACTTGCCAGTGTAATTTTTACAGTAATCAGGGCATTTTTATAGACCTGATCGCTGTATAAATGCCAATGGTCCCAAAATGGCATCAAAAGTGTCCAATGTGTCCACCATATTGTCGCAGTCACAATAAAAATCACTGAAAGAAGGATATAGATGTCCCCTAAGCAATAAGCAAAGCAAACCATAGTCTCACCACATCCCTAAATTGAAACTGATTTGTATACCCCAAAGGTGGGGTGTATTTCCTCGGTGGGACTTTTGAGTTGGGAGACTGGTTCATGAGTAAAGATCCCTCTTTTGGTCATTTGGATGCTTTTATTAAACGTTGTAGCATTGGCCTTAATGTGTTGTCCACGAACAACATTTAATAAAATGTGATACTTTTTTGATAACATAATTGACGACCACTCAGTTTTTTATCTTTACTCATGAACCAGTCTCCCAACTCAAAAGTCCCACCGGTGAAATACACCCCACCTTTGGGGTATACAAATCAATAAAAATCGCTGATCGACTCCATTACTAGTTAAAAAAAAATATTATCCCCTATTTTGTGGACGCTATAACTTTTGCGCAAACCAGTCAATAAACACTTATCGCGATTTTTTTTACTAAAAATATGTAGAGGAATACGTATCGACCTAAACTGAGGAAAAATATATATATTTATAGAAAAAAGTAAAAAACATTGCTTTTTTTTCAAAACTGCCGCTCTATTTTTGTTTATAGCGTTTATAGCGCAAAAAAAACCCTGCAGAGGTGATAAAATACCACTAAAAGAAAGCTCTATTTGTCGGAAAAAAGGACGTCAATTTTGTTTGGGAGCCACGTCGCACGACCGCGCAATTGTCAGTTAAAGCGACACAGTGCCGAATTGCAAAAAGTGCTCTTTGGCCAGCCAAATGGTCCGGGGGCTTAAGTGGTTAATGGTAATATGAATTTTGCTAGGAAATACTTTTTTATGGTTGGCATTGTGCAAGTACAGTAACAATTCAATACACCTGTTACAAAACAGCCGTTTCTTTCTCATGTTATGAAACATGGTCTCTAATGTTGTGTTTCTGTGCCAAGCATACTAAAATGTCTTTGTGAATCTTTAAATTTGAAGGCTTTTTTAAAGATGCTTTTTCACTATAAAAAAAAAAGAAAAAAAAAAGAATGCAATAATAAAATAAGGTCATCGAGTCTCTTCTGGCTCCGTTATACGGAGAACGCAAAAAGCAGAACATAGCCGTTTCAGCTGGTTGCTTGCTGGACAGCACCCACTAACATCACATCAGAAAATAAGTCACTGCAAAGAATGCAGCCCTCATCCGGCCTGCCAGGAGCACATTTCATAAAAGCCCAGACTGGAAAGAGAGAGGACAATAATAAGAGAGCAAGAGTCATAAAAATACTTATATATAACGAACTGTTATGTTATCTGGTTGTTTCTTAAAGGGGTTATAAAGGTTTTTTTTTTTTTTTCTAAATAGGTTCCTCTAACCACTTAAGACCCGGACCTTTAGGGAGCTAAAGGTCCCGGACAGTTTTTGCAATTCGGCACTGCGTCGCTTTCACTGACAATTGCGCGGCCGTGCAACGTGGCTCCCAAACAAAATTGGCGTCCTTTTTTTCCCCACAAATAGAGCTTTCTTTTGGTGGTATTTGATCACCCCTGCGGTTTTTATTTAAATATCCCCCAGAATTATATTAAAAAAGAAAAAATGTTTCCTCAGTTTAGGCCAATACGTATCCTTCTACCTATTTTTGTTTAAAAAAAAATCGTAATAAGCGTTTATCGTTTGGTTTGCGCAAAATTTATAGCGTTTACAAAATAGGGGATAGTTTTATTGCATTTTTATAGAATTATTTTTTTACTACTAATGGCGGCGAGCAGCAATTTTTTTCATGACTATGACATTATGGCGGACACTTCGGACAATTTTGACACATTTTTGGGACCATTGTAATTTTCACGGCAAAAAATGCATTAAAAATGCATTGTTTACTGTGAAAATGACAATTGCAGTTTGGGAGTTGACCACTAGGGGGCGCTGAAGGGGTTATGTGTGACCTCATATGTTTTTCTAACTATAGGGGGGTGTGGCTGTAGGTGTGACGTCATTGATTGTGATTCCTTATATAAGGGAACACACGATCAATGCTGGCGCCACAGTGAAGAACGGGGAAACTGTGTTTACACACAGCTCTCCCCGTTCTTTAGCTCCGGGGACCAATCGCGGGACTTTTCCTTTGATTTCCCTTCTAAATGTTTTTTTTTCTTTGTCTGGATTTCTCACTTCCTGTTCCTCCTCAGTAAACTTGCCCCCATCAACCGAGTCGTTCTGGCTGGGGGTTAGTCAGCGTACTCGCCCCCTCCCTTGGGACTACATCCCTGCAGGGAGATGCACAGCGTCTCCCTGCAGAGATGTAGTCCCAAGGGAGGGGGCGAGCACTCTGACTAACCCCCAGCCAGAACGACTCGGATGATGGGGGCAAGTTACTGAGGAGGAACAGGAAGTGATAAATTAAGTCAAAAAAATTTTTTAGAAGGGAAATCAAAGGAAAAGGTAAGTGAACCAACAATGCACTAAATTAAAGGAACCAATTTAGAAAAGAAAAAACAAACCTTTACAACCCCTTTAAGTGTTCTAGATGAATATATGTGAAAAAAGGTAAACTGCCAGAGTTATTATTCTAACCTTTAATCATGTATACTGTATAATATATTAACATTGCTTTATTAAGCAAGGTACACAAGGTTTTATCTAAAGTGTACTTGTCTATCATATTGACTTCTAGTTCTCTAGACGCTAATGATGCATACAGAACACTACATTAAGCCTGACCCTCTGTAAATTAAATATGCTCCAGTCCACAAGAAGGAATAACTCTACAGCCTTATAACAGGTGCACTTATCGTGATGTGTAGAATAGCACGTCAACCAAGAAGATGTCACAGTAGGTATGACACTTAAACACACACTGGGAGGATTTAACTGGAGAATGCAAAATCTGGTGCATCTCTGCATAGAAACCATTTGGCTTTCAGGTTTTATTGTTAAAGCTCAATTGAATGAGCTAAAGTTAGTGGCTGATTTGCTACCATGCATAGCTATACTGAATTTTGCATACTTCAGTTTTAGTACATCTCCCCCATTGCCACCTTATCTCTGCAGGGCAAAGTGACAGTATCTTTGCAAAGGGCACCAGGACCCAGTGGCGGTGCGTCCATAGTGGGCACAGGAGTGCCGTCCCCTTTCTCCTCTGCACCCAATAATCAACAATACATAGATTCATTCATTGCATGAAGCTATGTATTGTTGCCGCTACCGCCCACTATTCAAGTGTCCAGCCCCCTGTTGAGCGCTGGCCATCTGAATAACAGCGGTGGGTGTGTTTTGGAAGTTCCTGATTAGAGGAAGATGCTCTAATAGGCTTCCCGATTAGAGCCTGCAGGCTTTAATCGGCTTCCAAATGGTTACCCAGAGGGTACACAGGATGTGCGTTCCCTGGTTAAATAGTGCTTTGTTAGGGAATCGCTTCCCTAACGCTGCCCCGCCTCTCAGCCAATCGGGTGCACCAGTTCTGGTTACCGGTCACCTGATTGGCTGAAGTGACATTGAGGGCGGAGAAGACATCGAGGGAGCATGGAGAGGACGGCGCTGACCCAAGGAAGGTAAGTGCTAGGCTGGTGGGAAACTGGCTGCATTTGGGGGCACGAACTGGTGGAAATTGGGGGCAGAAACTGGTGGAAATTAGGGGCAGAAACTGGCGGAAATTGGGGGCACAAACTGGCGGAAATTAGGGGCACAATCTGGTGACAATTGGGGGCACAATCTGTTGGAAATTGGAGGCATAATCTCGCTGAAATTGGGGGCACGATCTGGCGGAAATTGGGGGCACAATCTGGCGGTAATTAGGGGCACAATCTGGTGGAAATCGGGGGCACAATCTGGTGGCAATTGGTGGCACAATCTGGCGGCAATTAGGGGCACAATCTGGTGGAAATCGTGGGCAAAATCTGGTGGCAACTGGGGGCACAATCTGTTGGAAATTGGGGGCACGATCTAGCGGAAATTGGGGGCACAATCTGGCGGCAATTAGGGGCACAATCTGGTGGAAATTGGTGGGACAAACTGCAATTAGGGGCAAAAACTGGCTGCATTTGAGGGGGCCTTTTTATGTATTTCATCTGATTAATTACCAGTTTGCTTTACCCCCTGAGATCCTAGACCCAGATTCTACATTCTGCATATCAATAGCAAAAAAACCTGACCAGTACATATAGAAAACCACTCAATGTCCTCTAAATATTTAAATACTGGAAAAGTGAATGCGGTCGAACTCCTTCTGGCATAATAGGGAAGCAATTGGGTTACGGCATAAAACTGTACTTGATTATTAATTCAAAGTGAACATGTTTTCATAATTCCAGGCACAAAGCTTGCTCCTAAGAAGGTCATCACAGTAAAATGTGAATGTTTTCCAATTGAAGGCATCCTAGACAGCCAGTTAGATTTAAATGCCTCTGGAAGGGTGATCAAGGTTGCCTCAGGGTTACCGTGAAATTCTATTATTATTTATGTTCCCAGCAAGCCGGGATGATAAAAATGCCGGGGCAAATCCGATAGACACAAGTGGTCCTCTGTGGCTTCTTAGCTAATGGACAGAGCTCATCTGTTGATAAAAGGCACCGTTTTGGGCTTTCTCCATCGGAAACGATGACTTATAAAAGGATTTGCCGAGGTTTCCAGTGCCTTTAGCAGGTGCAGCTGTAACGAGCAGGAACAACGGCTTCATAAAAATGATGTCTCATTTTCTCTCATTTGCTGCAATATTATCTCCCTCATTGCCTTCCCATTGCAATGAAATCAGACTAATTGGATTATTCTGTAAAACTTTAGATGAAAATTCCCAAATCTGATAATACAGAATTTACAAAGATCTCAGTTATTCCTAAAGCTGACCTAAAGTCTAATTTACATGAGTGCTCCCTCCTTCCTACTAGCTGCTGATAATAATAAACCTGATAAAAGTACCAGAATACATGTCTATACCAAGGATTGTGTCTCTGCGGTGAAAAGCAACCCATTTTTTCCTGGCCACTTAGGCGGCCATACTAGCAGAACCTTCTAATGAACATTTGTACAAAAATTTGAATAAAGCCTCGTACAAACAATCGTATTTTCTGCAGACAAAGTGTAGGACTTTTGTCCGAAGGGCGTTGACCGTGAACTTGTATACAAACGGCAAAGAATTGTTCAACAAACACAAAAATACATGTTTTTTCAGCTCTTTAGCACCACCCTTTGGGCAACTTCTGCTAATTTGGTGTTATGGTGAGCATTGCTTATGCTTATTTAACACACCTGCTCCCCATTCACACCTGAGACCTTGTAAAACTGACCAGTCGCATGACACCGGGGAGAGAAAATGGCTAATTGTTGCCCGATTTGGACATTTTCACGTAGGGGTGTACTCACGTTTGTTGCTTGCAGTTTAGACATTAATGGTTCAGGGCCGATCCTAAGCGCCACAGGCGCCTGGGTGCAGAAATATTTCTGGCGCCCCCACATGGGTGTCATCATTTTACTAACTCCTCCCCTTTACAAATGTTTTTATGGCAATGACTCAACCACAGAGATGTTCCCCCACAAAGTCTTCATTAACCACTTAAGACCCGGACCAAAATGCAGGTAAAGGACCTTGCCCCTTTTTGCGATTCGGCATTGCGTCGTTTTAACTGACAATTGCGCGGTCGTGCGACGTGGCTCCCAAACAAAATTGGCGTCCTTTTTTCCCCACAAATAGAGCTTTCTTTTGGTGTATTTGATCACCTCTGCGGTTTTTATTTTTTGCGCTATAAACAAAAATAGAGCGACAATTTTGAAAAAAATTCAATATTTTTTACTTTTTGCTATAATAAATATCCCCCCAAAATATATATAATTTTTTTTCCCTCAGTTTAGGCCGATACTTATTCTTCTACCTATTTTTGGTAAAAAAAATCGCAAAGGGCGTTTATCGGTTGGTTTTCGCAAAATTTATAGCGTTTACAAAATAAGGGATAGTTGTATTGCATTTTTATTTTATTTTTTTATTACTACTCATAGCGGCGATCAGCGATTTTTCTCATGACTGCGACATTATGGCGGACACTTCGAACAATTTTGACACATTTTTGGGACAATTGTCATTTTCACAGCAAAAAATGCATTTAAATTGCATTGTTTACTGTGAAAATGACAGTTACAGTTTGGGAGTTAACCACAAGGGGGCGCTGTAGGATTTGTGTGTTCCCTGTGTGTGTTTACAACTGTAGGGGGTGTGGCTGTAGGTGTGACATCATCGATCACGTCCCCCTATAACAGGGATGACGTGATCGATGCTGCGGCCACAGTGAAGCACGGGGAAGCCGTGTTTACACACAGCTCTCCCCGTTCTTCAGCTCCGGGGACCGATCGCCGCACTCCAGCAGCGATCGGGTCCACGAATCGCGCGGTCCCGGTCCCGGAGCTTCGGACCGGGTCACGGGAGCGCGCCGCAGGCGCGCACCTGTGACCCACGGCTGGGTACTAGAACCAACGTATGTATACGTTGATGTGCCCAGCCGTGCCATTCTGCCAACGTAAATGTACAGTAGGCGGTCCTTAAGAGGTTAAAGGGTCAATTTTTTTTTAGCTAAATAGCTTCCTTTACCTTACTGCAGTCCTGTTTTCATGTCCTCATTGTTCGTTTTTGCTAAGATGTTGCTGTAATCCTTCTCTGTTCTGGACACTTCCTGGTTGTCTGTTTCCTGATGAAAAAAGTCCTGGGAGCTTTCTCTCTGTGTTCACTAATCAAGGAGGTGTGATTACTGTGTGTCTAAAACCCCTCAGAACCAATCACTTTCGTTTTACAAACCATCACTGCCCTCTATTGGCTCTGTGTCTCTGTACATCACAGAAGCATGAAAAGGCATGCAAAAATGAAACTGAAACTGCAGGTACATTATATGATTGATTTTTATCTATTTTTAATTATTTTTAAAAGGAATCGGTTAACTATTATGTTTCTATACCCTGTAAACAGTCATTTTTAGCAAAAATAATAATTTCCTTTAACCTGGGATCCTTACATGAACAAAATACAGGAAGAGAAGCAGAGTACTTTATTGGGACCTGGAGAAGGGCCTCTATGATGGACACAGAGAGGGCTTCTGTTAGATGTTTGGCACCCCCACCTCTGCAGGCGCCTGGGTGCAATGCACCTTGTGCACCCTGCCTAGGATCGGCCCTGACTGTGTGTTGAGTTATTTTGAGGGGACAGAACATTTTACACTGTTATACAAGCAGTACACTCACTACTTTACATTGTAGCAAAGTGTCATTTCTTCCTGAATGTTGCCACATGAAAAGATATAATAAAATATTTACAAAAATGTGAGGGGTGTACTCACTTTTGTGAGATACTGTATGTATAAAAGAAAAGGTTTTGTCCTGAAGTGGATCATTTAGTTCTTGTCTTGTTACAGTGATTTCAGTGATTTCAGTCCCAAAGCACTTTTTTGTTCAGTTTTGAACAGCAAAGACAGATGGTGTAAAATGACAGTGTTTATCTCATGCAATTATTAAAAAAAATATAAACCCCTCTTGAATTGTAGCCAAAGGAAAATGTTATGTTTGAACTACTGATTCATATCTTTAATATCTCCTGAGGTGTTGGTTCTGTCTGCAGATCATACTAAAAAGCGAACATATTTCTGAGGCCACCTGAAATTTTTTTTTTTACTGAAAAATGTGTCTTATAAAATAAGTGAGAATAAAAGCTGAAAGATGCAAATCCATGCAGCTCTGTACACGAGAATTCACCATTACATTTATTTGTTTTGAAGATTGGAGAATGACTCTTCTCCATCTATTATTTCTATAGAATAGGAAAGGATTGCAGCCCCTGTTGGGTTTTTATTAGGGATGAGCTTCGTATTCCAGTCGAACTCATGATCGACTCGAACATCATATGTTCGATCATTCGTCGAAATACGAACAAAACGGGTCGTTCGCGCCAAATTCGAGTTACGTTTCACAGACCATAATTCACTGCGGCATCGCTGGCTGATGATTGGCCAAGCATGCACTGTGACCCGCATGCTTGGCCAATCACAGCTTACAAAAGACGGAGAGCCAAAGCCAGGGTGGTGATTGTGCTATTTAAAGACGTTTTCAGCAGGTACAATATTTAAGGGAATTTTTCATATATTTTTTTTTAATTTAAGCATCATTAAATCACTGCTCCAGAAATAACGACTGTTTTTAAAACTTTTCTCAGACTTTTTATGACAATAACTTGCATATTAGGCTTTAAAATGAGCACTTTTGAATTTGAACGTTCGAGTCCCATAGACGTCAATGGGGTTCTAAATGTTCGCGCGAACGTTCGGTCCGATCGAAGGTTCTGGGCCAACCGAACGGGGAGGGGGGGGGGGTGGATGTTCGGCTCATCCCTAGTTTTTATCACTGCTTATATTTCCATTGGTAAATTTCTTCTCACTTCCTACCCCAGTGGGTATCTCTGTAACAGGAAAGGAAGCTTAATGTTCTCAACAATATTTACCCTGCATGTTGTTGGGAGGGCAGCTCCATAGGGCCATAGGAGAGGTATGAAGTTCTTGTTATGCTATACAATTATCCTGTACAATTTAGCTGCAGAAACACTTTCCTGATTATGTTGTCTCTCACACACCAGCATGTAATCAGTGATGCTCAGGATGCTAAGTAGGTGAATTCAGGATAATTGCAGATTGCAGATAATAACAATTGCATCGCCTGGTGTATAATTAATCTTACGCCACCTCAGTTTCATTCGCTTGAAGTGGACCTGTCATTAAATGTCACACTTTACATGAATTAATAGCCCACTTGTCAGAATTACTAAATAATATTCTAGTTGTAAGTAAAATACCTTGCCATGAAGAAGAAGTAGTATTAGACCCCTTTCACACCGAGGCAGTTTTTTAGCGCTACAAATAGCGCCTGTAAAGCACCTGAAAACTGCCTCCCATTCTCTGCAATAGGTGGTTTCACACCCGGGCGGTGCGCTTGCGAGATGTTAGAAGAAGGAGCATCTTTGGGGTGGTTTGGGAGCGGTGTATACACCGCTCCCAAAATGCCCCTGTCCATTGCAATGAATGGGCTGCGCCTAAAAAGCATCACAGCACTGGAGTTTTTCACCCCTTCTTTAGGCTGCATTCACACCTGAGCGTTTTGTCGCCTGAAGCGCGACGCTCAAAGACGCTAGAGGGGAAAAATAACATTATTCTCTATGGAGATGGTTCACATCTCCACCGCAAGCCAAACAAACGCCGAACGCCTGAATCTCAAACAAGTCCCGGACCCTTTTTTGTTGCGCGAATCGGGCAGCTTGGGCGTTTTCCATTGGTGCCAATGACCTGTACAAAACCGTGCTAAAAACACCACATTTTGTCGCGGCAAATCACAGGGAAAAACGCCGCAATTTGTCACGGCAAATCGTGGTAAAAACGCCGCAAATCGCCTACGCTTAGGTGTGAATGCAGCCTTAGGGTTAAAAGTGCTCCACTAGGGGCCGAAAAGCAATGCAAAAGCGCCACTTAAACAGCGGTAAAGCGCCGCTAAACTGAGCTGCGCTTTACCGCCAATAGCCTTCACTTTTAGTGTGAAAGCAGCCTTAGATGCTTTAAAGGGTTTGTAAAGGAATTTTTTTTTTATCTTGATAGCTTCCTTTACCTTACTGCAGTGCTGTTTTCATGTCTTCATTGTTCGTTTTTGCTCTCAAGTTGCTGTAATTCTTCTCTGATCTCCACACTCCCTGGTTGTCTGTTTCCTGATGACCACAGTCCTTGGAGCTTTCTCTCTGTGGTCACTAATTAAGGAGGTGTGATTACTGTGTGTCTAAAACCCCACAGCACCAATCAGTTTTGTTTTCCAAACCATCACTGCCCTATATTGGCTCTGTACAGCACAGGCAGGAAACATGCAAAAACTAAACTAGAAACTACAGGTACATTATATGATTCATTTTTATCTATTTTTAATCGTTTTAAAAGGAATCAGGTAACTATTATGTCTCTATACCCTGTAAACAGTCATTAAATGAAAAAAAAAAAAAAAAAAAAAACATTTTTATTTACAACTCCTTTAACTCAGAAGTCTAGATTGCTTAAACTGGCCATAGATGGGTAGAATGAAACCTTTTCCTAAGAAAGTTCATTCATTTGTCTAATCCTTAGTGCAGGGGTAGGGAACCTTTTGTGCAGGGATCCTCAAACTACGGCCCTCCAGCTGTTACAGAACTACAAATCCCATGAGGCATTGCAACACTCTGACATTCACAGACATGACTAGGCATGATGGGAATTGTAGTTCCTGAACACCTGGAGGGCCATAGTTTGAAGACCCCTGCTTTTGTGTGTCAAAAAATGTTTTCAAATAAATTGAGAGTGACGATTTTTTAACAAAAAAATGTCAACTTCAAACTCAATCACGAAAAGGATTTTTTAAAAGGTAAATGCCGTAAACGACTTGAGTAGCAGTGAGAAATTAACATCCTGCACTCTCACGCCTCTGATCAGCCCCAATTCCTGCAACTCCACACCTCAGATGAGCCTCAATTCATGCACTTTCACACCTCTGTTTCCCCTGCAAATCTGTTTCACCACTGTAACCCTCTACACATCTGACGCACCACTGTAACCCCCTGCACATGTGCTCCACCACTCGAACCCCTTGCACATCTGCTCCACCACTGTAACCCCCTGCACATCTGCTCCACCACTGTAACCCCCTGCACATCTACCCCACCACCGTAACCCCCTGTGCATTTACCCCACCACTGTAATCCCCACCACTGTAATACTCTACTCATCTGCCCCACCACTTTAACCCCCTGTACATCTGCCTCAACACTGTAACCCTCTGTACATCTGCCCCACCACTGTAACCCCCAGTACATCTGCCCCACCACTGTAACACCCTGCTCATCTGCCCCACTACTGTACCACCCTGCTGCTCATCTGCCCCATCACTGTACCACCGTGCTCATCTGCCCCACCACTATACCCCCTGCACATCTGCTCCACCGCCGTTTACCCATGCTCTTCTGTCTCACTACTGAATAGTGTTGAGCGGAATACGCCATATTCGATTTTGCGATATTGCGCGAATATATAGAAGAATATTCGCGAATATTCGCTAATATCGAATATTCGTGATATTTTATCCAAAAAAAATGTTGCGAAATTTCGCTAGTGCGAATGCTTGCGATGTTAATGATTGCGAAATTCTCATAAACAGAGATCATTTCCTGTATTACTAAACTAATATGCACTAAACACTAACTCTACACTAACTCTACTTAAAAGAAAGGAGAACAAGGGGGCAAAAGAAGGGCGGAGAAGATAATCGCGCAATATTCCTATTGCGTGATTATCTTCTCCGCCCTTCTTTTGCATCAGAGCCAATCAGAATAACTCAAATATTCGGCAAAAGGGATATCGCGCAATATTCCTTTTGCCGAATATTTGAGTTATTCTGATTTGCTCTGATGCAAAAAAGGGCGGAGAAGATAATCACGCAATATTCCGTTTGCCGAATATTCGAGTTATTCTGATTGGCTCTGATGCAAAAGAAGGGCGCATCAGAGCCAATCAGAATAACTCGAATATTCGGCAAAAGGAATATTGCGCGATTATCTTCTCCGCCCTTCTTTTGCATCAGAGCCAATCAGAATAACTCGAATATTCGGCAAAAGGAATATCGTGCAATATTCCTTTTGCCGAATATTCGAGTTATTCTGATTGGCTCTGATGCAAAAGAAGGGCCGAGTAGCTGATGCGATTCTTTTATGTTGCCGAAAATTCGCAATGCGAATTTTCGGCAACATAAAAGAATCTCATCAGCTACTCGGCCCAGGGTCTCTCTCTAATCATACCAGCAATGCTTTTAGACGTCGATGGAGATCACTAGGATGTGATCTGTTTTAAAAATAAATTTGAAAAAATATGAATATTCGCCATAGCGAATATTCGCCGCAATATTCGAGTTATTCACGAATACTCGAATATGCAATATTCGTAGCTAATATTCGCAATGCGAATATTCGTGAGCAACACTACTACTGAATCACCTTTTCATCTGTCCTACCACTGAACCCATCTGATCATCTGCCCCACCACTGTAAGCCACTTTCTCATCTGCCCCACCAATGTCCTTCTGCAAATGTGTCTCATAGCAGTTCCCACTGCTCATCTGCCCACAAATGTGACCCCTGCTCATCTGCCCCACTGCTCTACCCCCCTGCTTTTCTGCACCAACACTGAACCCCCCTGCTCTTCTGTCCCACTGATGAACCCCCTCCTTATCTCTTCCATCACGGTACCTCCCTGCCCGTCTTCTCCACCACTGTACCCTCTTCTCACCTATGATGATATGTGTAATATGCAGAGTGGTGAAAGGAAGCAGGGATGAGCTACATCTACCTGTCCTGGCACACTCATCCTGCTGATCCACCTCTCGCATTCCAGCCCATGTGCTTGTATGTGATGTATGTGATGTCACAAGCGTCTGGAATGGATGTGCAATGATGAGCTCAGGTCAGGGAAATTTATGAAAGCAGTAAGTTGGACCCCCACAGCTGAGAAAAAGTGATTGAGTGTGATTTTCATCGTGCTGAATATTGGCTGTGGCTTACAGGGACACAGAGTGCAGGGGTCAGTAGTAAGTGACACAGAGTGCAGGGTTTAGTAGTAAGTGACACAGAGTGCAGGGGTCAGTAGTAAGTGACACAGAGTGCAGGGGTCAGTAGTAAGTGACACAGAGTGCAGGGGTCAGTAGTAAGTGACACAGAGTGCAGGGGTTTAGTAGTAAGTGACACAGAGTCCAGGGGTTTAATAGTAAGTGACACAGAGTGCAGGGGTCAGTAGTAAGTGACACAGAGTGCAGGGGTTTAGTAGTAAGTGACACAGAGTGCAATGGTCAGTAGTAAGTGACACAGAGTGCAGGGGTAAGTGGTAAGTGACACAGAGTGCAGGGGTCAGTAGTAGGTGACACAGAGTGCAAGGGTCAGTAGTAAGTGACACAGAGTGCAGGGGTAAGTAGTAAGTGACACAGAGTGCAGGGGTCAGTAGTAAGTGACACAGAGTGCAAGGGTCAGTAGTAAGTTCAAAAAAGTTCCCAGAAGCTCAACAGTAATGCCACAAACTGTCACCTGACAGTGAATTCCCTTCTTTCTGAGATTGGTAGTGGCCACCAGATGGTGAACAGGGCTAGCAGGACTGTGATTGGCTTTAGCAGTGGCCAATAACAGACAGTCCTCCTGAAAACAGTACCCCCCCCCCCCCAGCAGAACTGCACCCAATCTCTTCCCCTTCACAAAAGCTGATGATCGCAGTTACAATAAAGTTAGAGAAACAAACAATGTTTCCAATCTTTTACAATGTGTGGGGGCACAGTGACCCCCCCCCCCCCCCCAGTGCAGGTGCGGTGAGATTGGAATGCATTAGGGTCTCACTGACCCTGCGCTGCTCTGTTGATGGGGAGGAAGTTGAGTGACGGAAAAAGGCTTTGTGTTCCGCTTGCGGCACCAGTGCCGGGGGTTGCCTACCCCTGCCCTATAGCAACAAATACATTACAAAGTGGTAATGTTGTCTCTTTGGTATTCTTTGGAAACAACATAATATATTTTCTCTTTTGTTTTTTTATCTATTTGAACTTTGCAAGATGTATAGCGGCCATTTTTGTTTGTAGCTGTACAGCATGCTGTTATTGTAGTTATTGTTCTTGTGACCTTTAATATTTTAGGAAGATGTATTATTATGATTTCCAATGGTGGTAAACAAACAGAACCCCAGGGCACCATATCCATTTGAAGAAAACAAAATATGTGTTTCTGTGGGATTTAAAAAGAAAAAAAACAATGATTGAGTGTTATGGACTTTTTTCTTTAAAACTTTTGTAAAAAGCTGACAAAGAGATTGTTTCCCTGTATGGAAGACAAGCTCATGAGCGCGTACAGAGACATTCACGGGATTTGAATATTGATATAATAAGGGACAGGGAGGATAGTCTTACTATCTTTTCAAGGAGAATATACAAATGTAATCATTAAATCACTTTGGTATACACTCAACTCTCAAGAAGAGATTTCTTACAATAAATACAAAAGTTGAAGTTGCTAAACATTATAATGTGTCCAAATCTCAATAATATGTTACCGCAACATTTTATATTCCTAATATGTGTCTGCTGTACCATGTACCAAAGTATCCTGTTCTTTGTACCTGGCGATCCTACTATTCTCCCTGATTTCCTATTTCAAACTGACCACACTAGGCAAAGAAGCAAATCTATTACAGCATAGTCAGTTTTCTGGCTGTTCTGGGAGAACAGCCTGCCTGTCCTCCAATGGTCAGACTTGTTCTGACACATTTCCCTGCATAGCCATTCATTGCAAAGATCCGAGCACTGCTGTTTCTTTACCCTCCCCTCTCTAAGTCCCTTATGTGTACCCAGAAAACCCAGATTTGCTCCTCCCTCTCCCAGTCTGAGGGCTGTGGTACAGGACAACACAACATGTTGAAAACAGCTTAAATTTAGATATTTCATCTAGTTGAATTAAAAAAACGTAAAACCTGCTTGGAAGTAAAACATACTGAAACACCTAAGGCCCGTTTCACATTGGCTGAGTCCTACAGTTGATCTGCCCACTCAGCAGGATCTCTGCTGATCCTTGGTAGGCAGGCAGATGACATGTCTGTGTGCGCTCCACTGATGCAGAGTGGACACGGGCACAGTCTGCTAATTCAATCCGATCTGGCAGATCAATGGGGAACAAATCCCAATCCAGTTGCGGCTGTTTTTTGGGGGGGGACAAACAACCCCCCCTCTGCTTATACTCTATCGGGTCACCCACACCCCCTCCCCCGTTCTTACCCCATCTAGGTTGCGGGCGGGAGTTCTCCTACAGGCGGTGGGCAGGTTTCTTCTACTCCTCCTCTGCATCACAGAGGCATCTGCCATGCGTCTCCTCCCTACTTCTCCTAGGCTTCCAATAGGATCGCCTGTCCTATTAGCCAATCGGGTGACAGGTCTCATGACCCACTTCCTGATTGGCTGGGAGGAGGATCAGTGTAAGAATAGAGAATATTAATTCACAATTTTCACACAACTGGGCAGGCTTCAAGCATAGTGCTCTGCTCCCCGAGCCCACCATTTTTTGAAGCGCATTGATAGGGGGTGGTGCCCATGCGCCCCTAATGGACGGCCCACCACGATCCCCATCCATCTGTTTTTAGGGCACAGAATCGGATGGGATGTCAGCGTTTGTCAATGGACACATGTCCATTGACATCCGCCGCTCAATAGAGAGCAATGGATGGTCTGATCGGGTCCGTCTGAAAAACTGACAGGCGGACCCTATCAGTCCATCAGTGTGAAAGGAGCCTTATTCCTTTCTTCCTAATTGATGGCATATATTACCATTGACTCTACTCCATTTGGGGTTAATGTTTGCTTTGGTTGTCATTTTTAACACGTACTTAGATTATAGTAGGAGGCTGTACTGTGTTGATGTTACCCAAGGAAATCAATGGCCTTGCAATACAGGTACAAGTGAAAAAAGGTGTTTGCATTGACTACATTAGAAGAGGTGTTTACTTCTTCTTACTTAACACATAAGCTAAACAAAAATATGTCTAATTGTACTATGGAGTGGTCTAATATTGTACAGGATTAGGTGTAATAAGGCAATATGAAGAGGGCACTAACCCAGGGCAACTTCAGAAATTAGCTCTCCGGAGGTTACATAAAAGTTGATCTGTGAGTAAATGCTATGATCCACCGATCTATGATTAAATGTGGTGTGTCGGTGCATATTAGTCCTTGCCATTTAAATGAATTTATAAAAAAAAAATCTTTAATATAGGAATCATTTATATTAATATCACAATACATGCAATACAACTGGAAATGTAAAGCACAAGCACAGCAGTGGTTGTTTGCCTGCAGATTCACACTCACTAATAAAAACTTGGGACAGAGGGGCTGATTTACTAAAACTGGAGAGTGCAAAATCTGCTGCAGCTCTGCATAGAAACCAATCAGCTTCCAGGTTGTTTGTCAAAGTTTAATTCAAGAAGCTAAAATTAGAAGCTGATTGGCTACCATGCACAGCTGCAGCAGATTTTGTACTCTCCAGTTTTAGTAAATCTTTAGTTATCTTTACACAACATAACGGAGAGAGAGGGGCATAACTAACTCAGTTTTGTGGGTAAATTTCAGTTTGAGCTTTTGAGCTCTGTAAACAATAGGGTTTTATTTCAGCAAAACATGACTGGAAAACATGTACTGTACAAAAGAGCTCAGGGTACCACCTGCTGGCTGAAAATGAAAGTACAATTCTATACTAATATTGGTTTATATATTTAAAGCGCATTATATATATTATATATATTATATATTTAAAACATTCCCCTCTGGGTGATCTATGTACATTACAAGGATTTTTAACAAACTTTGTTGAAGATTCCTACCTTTTATTATTCTGAAGAAATCCCTATGTGCTTGTCTGTATCCTTGTGGGAAAGTAAGTCAAATGGGAGTGGTTTTATAATTATCAAACAGCTGCGCACCTGCAGGGCTCTAATCAGGAAAGCTGCTGAACCTGCATCCCTTTAGCTGTGATTTCCTATTGGAAGTATCTCACCAAAAATTACAATTTTGTTCCAGGGGTTGCCCAAGTTCTGACTTGTATCTTAGGGCAGACTTCTAGGAAAATCTGTGAGCCAATCACACAAACAGGAAATTATGTTTCTGGGGGGCGGTCTATTCACATTCTGCGCCCTTAGAAATCCTGAAGGCAGTGATTGGGTTTTCGGGGTCCCGTACACGGCTAGGCCCCCAAAAAGTCCCACACATGTGGTATCCCAGTACTCAGGAGAAGCAGCAAAATGCATGTTGGGGTGCAATTCCACATATAACCATGGCGTGTGTGAGCAATATATCATATAGTGACAACTTTTTATAATTTTTTTTTTTTATTTTGTCATTATTCAATCACTTGGGACAAAAAAATGTAATATTTAATGGGCTCAACATGCCTCACAGCAATTTCTTCTTTCCAAAATGGGGTCATAACATAGCATAACCTTTTTTTTTTACCAAAGACATGTGGCTGAATATATTTTGGCCTAAATGTATGACTGAAAGTGAGTTTATTAAATTTTTCTTCTAACAAAAAGTAGAAAATATCACTTTTTTTCTAAATTTTCGTTCTTTTTCCGTTTATATTGCAAAAAATAAAAATCGCAGAGGCAATCAAATACCATCAAAAGAAAGCTTTATTTGTGGGAAAAAAAGGACGCAAATTTAGATTGGGTACAACATTGCATGACTGCGCAGTTATCAGTTAAAGCAGCGCAGTGCCAAATTGTAAAAACACCTTCGGTCTTTAAGCTGACAAATGGTCCGGGGCTGAAGTGGTTAACTGATCAAAAAAAGTAAAACATTTTGAAATATTAATTTTTAGCCCTGACCAGGGGTGAGAATAGTGATTTAATTGCAAAATTATCAATTCCAACAAAACAAAGCTTTGAGGCCTCGTACACACGACCGTTTTCCTCGACAGAATCCATCAAGAAACTTGGTGGCAGAGCTTTTTTGCCGAGGAAAACGGTCATGTGTATGCTTTTCATCGAGAAAACTGACGTGGAACTTGACGAGGAAAAAAGAGAACAAGTTCTCTTGTTCCTCGTCGGGAGTCTTAATTTCCTCATCGTGTTCCTCGTCGGGCTGGTTTTCGACGAGAAACACGTTCGTGTGTATGCTTAGAAACCCGCACATGCTCAGAATAAAGTATGAGACGGGAGCGCACCTCGGGAAAAGTAGAGTTTGTAATGGAGATAGCACATTTGTCACGCTGTAACAGACTGAAAAGTGCAAATCGAAGTAACATGAGATTAGCAAAAGCAGCCCCAAGGGTTGTGCCAGTGGAATCGAACTTCCCCTGCCGTCTATGTGTTGTACGTCACCGCGTTTGAGAACGAGAAGATTTGGTCTTGACTGTGTGTATGCAAGACAGCTTGTCAAGTTTCTCGACAAGCTTAACAAGGAACTCGTCGAGGAAAATGATGTGTCTTTTCCGACGAGTTGCTCGGTCGTGTGTACGAGGCCTCAGACTATTAAGGGGCTGTTTTAGCACCAGAATAGTCCAGGATAGTCGAAAGGAGCTTCTGAAACCTTCATTCAAAGACTCTTTTCCTTTTAAAAAAACACAACCACCATAATTTTACCTTTCTCATTGCCTATTTGCCCAAATCTCTTAATTTCTTATGAACTTTCAGAGAAATCAAAACTCTCAATTTCCCTAATCGCTAGTCTGACCATAATAACGAAATTACATTTTATACAAAAACACAATACCACCTTTTCAATTGTTGCCAAAAACCTTTGTATATCGTTTTGGATTACAAAGTTATGAGAAGACAAATAGCGATTTAATATTTTATTGTTGGCCCTGCATAAAACAATTATTTTAATTCAATTCTTGTTAATTTAGGGGCAAAGTAGAATGTTTTAAGCACACAGAAGGTGCATTCATGAAACTCAACAATCTCATATGCTGTATATATAGCCTTTGTATAGCTTGTTAGATAGGAGACATGAAGATGGCGGCCAGGCTCCTGTCTCCATCTCTAACAGATAAACATATTTAAGTTATTGCCTCACAAGTAGGGTAAGTCTAATCTTTTTTTGATCATTCAGCTTCTTTGTTTCCTTTGTGTCTCGAAAAGCATAACAATATTGCAAAAGTAGTTTTCAATGTGATCACTTTTTATTAGACAGAAAATTGAAAAACAATTGAATTTAGCTTCCCTGCTGTGGTTATTATAATGTTTAAGGTTACTGGGAAGACAATGTATTCAGTTCTGAAACTGTTGCCTAAATGTATGCTGCTGTGGAATGTTTGTTTCTCTGCAAGTGTTATTTGAGTATGTTTAGTGCGTGAAAGGATCTTCTACCTGGTTTAACATTATTCTAGATTTTACTTGACAATATACGTGCCCTGAAAAAAGATTTTTCCATTTTCGGTATTCTGTTTACAGATTTTTTGGACATTAGGGAAACCCTTTTCTGTTAAAATTTGTACAGAATTGTACTGCTGCCAAAAGATACCTATTTAGCTTGTAAACAACTCATAGGGGCATAATTAGTAAAGAGAAACCCCTCTTGAGTCTGCCCTCAGGAACCCATCCCTTTGGATGTGGCCATGTTGTCTCTCCATCAAAGTAGAGAAGTAGAAGCCAATTAGCCAATCACAACCTGCATTTCTACCCTTCGTGTGTCTCTGCAGGACAGGAGGCATACGTCGGTGGCCCAGGGAGTGCATAGAGTTGGTGGTGTTAAGCTTTGACATTAGGAAAAAGTTAGCAGATTTTTGGAAATACAAATAAATGACACTGCTACCACAAGCGACCGGGGTACTGTCCACATGGAATGTTCACTAGTGACCACAGCCTTGTCTAGCCTCTTCAAGTCCGCGCTATTGACAGAATACGTGAACAGCGCGGACCTGAGGCGCCGGGGTCACGTCTTTGGACGTGATTTGCTTGTAATTCCCCGCGCGCGCCACAGGGTGGCGCTCGGCGGGGAAAAACAGTCCCGACACATCACCGAGGATCCGATGCGTGTACCCGGCGGCCGCGATGTCCGTCAGGTACACGCGATCGTCGGTGAGAGAGCAGGGACGTGGAGCTCTGAGTGTAAACACAGAGCTTCACGTCCTGTCAGTGAGGTGACAGATGCTGTTTCTCTTGTACATAGGGAGACCACATCGGTCACCTCCCCCAGTCACCCCCTCCCCCCACACAGTTAGAACACACCCAGGCAATACATTTAACCCCTTCCTCACCCCCTAGTGTTAACCCCTTCAATGCCAGTCACATTTATACAGTAATTAGTGCATTTTTATAGCACTGCTCGCTGTATAAATGTGAATGGCGCCAAAAATGTGTCAAAAGTGTCCGATGTGTCCGTCGCAATATCGCAGTCCCAATAAAAATCGCAGATCGCCGCCATTACTAGTAAAAAAAAAATATAAAAAAAAAATCATAATTATGTCCCCTATTTTGTAGGTGCTATAACTTTTGCGCAAAGCAGTCACTTATTGTGATTTTTTTTTTTTTTTACAAAAATACGTAGAAGAATACGTATCGGCCTTAACTGAGAAAAAAAAAATATAAAAAAAATAAAAAATGGGATATTTATTATAGCAACAAGTAAAAAATATATATATATTTTTAAATTGTCGCTCTTTTTTTCATTATAACGCAAAAAATAAAAACCGCACGGGCGATCAAATACCACCAAAAGAAAGCTCTATTTGTGGGGAAAAAAAGGACGCCAATTTTGTTTGGGTGCCACGTCGCACGACCGCGCAATTGTCAGTTAAAGCGACGCAGTGCCGGAAGCTGAAATTTCGCCTGGGCACGAAGGGGGTTTATGTGCCCAGTAAGCAAGTGGCTAGGCACACATAGAATACACATTATAAACAATACCCCTGGTTCAGCAGATGTAATAATTGGAGGATAATATTTGAAATCAAAGCACAGTGAAAACAGTTACACAGACACACACCTTGGCACATTTTGTACTGGTGCATCATCATAAGGCTAGGTAGTGAAGGAAAGCCATTTTATATTTTAAATAAAAAGTCAAATTTATGTTATCCCTAAACTGACGTGAACCATTTATACATATGCTCCAAGTAGAACAGGATAGAATTGTTGCCCTCCAGCAGGTGCGAAACTACAAGCCAAATGAGGCATTGTAAGGCTGACAGTTACAAGCCCACAGGCAGAGGCATGATTGGACTTGTAGTTTTGCAACAGCTGGAGGGCTGCCAGTTTGAGACCACTGCTTTACATGCACATGAACTTTAATGACATCCCAGTCGGAGGCCTCGTACACACGACCGAGAAACTCGACAGAATCCATCAAGAAACTTGGTGGGGGAGCTTTTTTGCAGAGGATAACGGTCCTGTGTATGCTTTTCATCGAGAAAACTGTCGAGGAACTCAACGAGGAAAAAAGAGAGCAAGTTCTCTTTTTCCTTGACGGGAGTCTCAATTTCCTCGTCGTGTTCCTCGTCGGCTGGTTTTCGACGAGAAACATGTTGGTGTGTATGCTTACAAATGGAATCGAACTTCCCCTGCCGTCGTACGTGTTGAACGTCACCGCGTTTGAGAACGAGGAGATTTGGTCTTGACAGTGTGTACACAAAGACAGCTTGTCAAGTTTCTTGTCAATCCTAACAAGGAACTTGTCGAGGAAAATGATGTGTCTTTTCCGACGAGTTCCTCGGTCGTGTGTATGAGGCCTTAGTCCGTAGGGTTCAATATTGAGTTGGCACACCCTTTTCAACTATAACAGCTTTAACTCTTCTGAGAAGGTTGTCCACAAGATTTAGGAGTGTGTCTATAGGAATGTTTGACCATTCTTCCAGAAACTTATTTATGAGGTCAGGCACTGATGTTGGCCTAGAAGGCCTGGCTTGCAGTCTCCGTTATAATTCATCCCAAAAGGTGTGCAATCGGATTAAAGGGGTTGTAAAGGTGTAAAGAAAATCCTAAATAGCTTCCTTTACCTTAGCGCAGTCCTCCTTCACTTACCTCATCCTTAGATTTTGCTTTTAAATGTCCTTATTTCTTTTGAGAAATCCTTACTTCCTGTTCTTCTGTCTGTAACTCCACACAGTAATGTGAGGCTTTCTCCCTGGTGTGGAGTGTCGTGCTCGCCCCCTCCCTTGGACAACAGAAGAGTCAGGACACTCTCTACATTGCAGATAGACAAATGAGATAAATATGTGTTAGTGGGTGTCCTGACTTTCCTGTTGTCCAAGAAAGGGGGAAGGCAAGACACTCCAAACCAGGGAAAAAGCCTCACATTACTGTGTTATGGAGTTACAGACAGAAGAACGGGAAGTGAGTATTTCTCAGAAGAAATAAAGACATTTAAAAGCAAAATCGAAGGATGAGGTAAGTGAAGGAGGACTGCACTAAGGTAAAGGAAGCTATTTATTTTTTTTACCTTTACCAGCCCTTTAAGTTTAGGACTCTATGCTGGCCAGTCAAATTCCTCCACCCCGAACTTGCTCATCAATGTCTTGCTTTGTGCACTGGAGCACAGTCATGTTGGAACAGGAAGGGGCCATCCCCAAACTGTTCCCACAAATTTGGGAGCATGAAATTGCCCAAAATGTCTTGGTATGCTGATACCTTAAGAGTTCCAATCACTGGAACTAGGGAGCCAAGCCCAACCCCTGAAAAAAAAAAGCAAGCCAGGCCTTCCCGTTTACATCAATGCCTGACCTCAAAAATGCGCTTTTGGAAGAATGGTCAAACATTCCCATAGACACACTTCTAAACCTTGTGGACAGCCTTCCCAGAAGAGTTGAAGCTGTTATAACTGCAAATGGTGGGCCAAATCAATATTGAACTCTACAGATTTAGACTGGGATGCCATTAAAGTTCATGTGTGCGTAAAGGCAGGTGTCCAAAATAGTGTACTGGAGGCCCACACTGGTGAAATTACTATTTTCCTGGGAATTCCTAGTTCCTAATAAACAAGGAGCCAGCTACTGATTAGTCAGCAGTGAGTTGATTTACTAAAGACAATTAGGCTGTGCACTTTGCAAGTGAATGTGGTAAAGATCTGCTGATTTCCATCCTCCAATCATGTTGAAGTAAGACTTCACCACATTCACTAATCCCTTGAGAAAAGAAGTGCAACTGCACTTGCAGAGTGCACAGTCTAATTGTGTTTATTAAATCAAACTCAGTGTATTTCAAGTCCTCTCTGTTAAAATGTTTTGGCTGACATAGTTTAGTACAGTCTCAGCAAGATCGTGCTGTCATTAGGTATGTAGAAAGAAGCCCCCGATGATGTAAACTCTGACGAAACGTGTAGGACGAAGCTGAATGTCTTCATGTCACCACGTACCCTGAAGGGTCCCCATGTTGTTCCGCATGGAAATTTTGTGTACAGCACTGTAATTCCTTGATATATGTGAGTGATTTTGCACTTTTTTTAAAATAAAGTATGAATTGAGTTTCACACTATGGGCCAGATTCAGCAACACTTGCGCTGGAGTATTTCGATATGCGCCGCATAACTGTGAAGATGCGCCGTCGTTTCTATGTGCCCGTACCCACCAAACTAGATGCGCCCAATAACGGGCCATTTGCGACCGGCGGAACGTTCCGACGCCAGAGTATCGTCATCGCTTAATTTCGCTTGGCGCATCAGTCGCGCCTATTGATTTCCCCTGCAAATATGCAAATGAGGGATTTTTCCCAATTCACGAACGGATTAGCACCATACGCTGGCTACATGCGCCGCGCGTATCTCGTCCGTCCGGTGCAAAGTTATTTCTACAAAAGGCTGCTTTATCTTTACTCCAGATGGCCACAGGTCAGCAGGAGAGCAGCTACAGCAGCGTTACCGACGATAAGAGCTAGCGGAGCACCCCCACTTGCAGGACAACACCTCTGTCCATGCTTGTCTGTCAAATTTTACAGCCATGGAGGAAGACATCATAGGTCTCCATAGCCGAGATGACGGCTGACAGCTCCTGGCCTTTAAAGTTCAGCTTTCTCCTGTGTGTTTGCGGGGAACGGAGCAGCCATCTCAGAACAAAAGTAACATCACTGCGGGGAGGGGGAGCAGGATATACTTTAGTGCCGGAATGGCGCTTCTACGGGCGCATTTAAACGCCCAATGGAAGGCATTGCGCTGACGTTTCCCGTGAAGTGGTGCCGACGGAAGTTGTGAGCATGCGCACAAAGGGGGCGAGTGGAGCCTCACTCACTGCGCATGCTCCGTGGTTGATGCGCTGAACGTAAGCCTCTGTGCTGGACTCCGCCCATCATTTACATATGATCACACCCACTTCCCCTTGCGTCGGGTTACGCCAGCGCATTATCGTTACTCTGGCGCAAGTTTACGCGCAACTGCTATGTGAATAACAGTACTTGCGCTGAAAGGGTCAGAGTAACGTAAATGAGAAGCGTTACTCTGGAGCAAAGATGCTCTCATCTACCTGAATCTGGCCCTATGAGGAGCGCTTGGCTCTTTCTTTCTAACATGGGTGCAATGCACTTAGTATTTCCATCCTGTTGGCCACTTGTTCGATAACCAGAGATGATATTTATCAGTAAAGGGCAGTGATTAACCCATGCGCTATATGACTTCTCCATAACTAGTGGGTCAAATGTTTCAGGTAAGCCTTCTGAAAACACGGTGGTGGCATTTCATTTGGAGTGGGATGCACATGGGGATTTTTTGTTCATTTGGACTCTAACATAGTTTTATGTATTTATTCCCTTTTCATGAGTGATTTTTTTGGTGTTTTTTTTGGCACATATTTTGTTATTTTATTATGATTCGATCATTTCACTACTGGTTGAAGTACAAAATTCACATTTTCAATGTGTACTTTGTATATCGGCTTGGGTCACATTTGTGTTATTTAATGAATAGCGCAGCACTTTTTATATAACATGTAGAAAGAAGGCATATTTACTACCAAACACGATGTGGAATATAAAAAAGAATCACTAAATTAAAATAAGAAAACCTGATATCTTCTGAAAATGCTGTTGGCTAACATGCCAAATTAAATTATAGAAAATCTGGGAATATCGAAGTGGCATAACATAACTTCCACGCATGCGCAGGAATGTATTCATCCTGGAAGCAAAACACTATGCTGAGAATGTACACGCTTTATGGTAAAAGAGATATAGCATGTTTCTACTGCAATAAAGAGCCTGCCCGTTGAAATTTTTTTTTTACACTTTAATATGACTTCAAGTAAAGCTGGCCTCTAATTTTCCATACTGATGTTGTTTTGATGTATGGGTATGTGTGTTGTGTGTGAGTTAGGAAGAAAACATAATTTAGCTGCCAAGAACAGTCACAACAAGAAAGGAATTCAAGGATAAAACACTGGTCCCTTTAATTAGATTTGAACATCAATTATGTTTGCTTATAGCACATACAATGTTTGCGTTCAATTTAGGAAACATTTGCTCAATCAAAATAATGGGTTCTGAATGTCAGTAGGGAGATGGTCTAATAGGAAAGCCAGCAGCAGCAATGATGCAAATGAAGGCACCTCTAATATACATTCCTGGCCTGGCTTCATGTGTAATGATATCATATCATGTCACAGCAGGGGCGGACTGACAACTCATGGGGCCCCCGGGCAATAGAAGATTATGGGGCCCCCGGGCTTACAGATGGCCACCAAGCCAGGTGGCAGTACAGAGGCGGGGCAGCTAAAATCTTGGGATTTTCATATCAAAAGCATGTAGGTTTTGGACATATCAGGGACAGATGTAAAAAAACACAGATTTTTACATACTGTCCCTGGTTTTAATGAGCCTGGCAACTCTGATGGGGCCCCCTAGTGGCATGGGGCCCTCGGGCAGTGCCCGAGTTCCTCAATGGTCAGTCCGCCCCTGTGTCACAGTCATATTCAGGACAAAACTCACATTTGTCACACGTATGAGATAAACTGTAGTGATGTAATCTTTATATTTTTATTTTTATTACAGCATGTGCCTAGCACTAGATTTTCATTATAGTCTGAACTATTTATTATTGGGCATATTTAAATCGTGTTATGCACTGTAATAAGCACATAGAATTGACTTAGATTGTAAAGATTCAAATATAATACACATTTTGAAGTTGATTTGGTAAAACTGGAGTGTGCAAAATCTGATGCAGCTCTGCATGGTAGCCAATCAGCTTCCAACATCAACTTGTCCAATTAAAGTGATTGTAAAGGTTTGAATTTTTTTAAATAACAGATGTTTTTTTACCTTAATGCATAGGATGCATTAAGGTAAAAAAAACAGAAAGGTTAACAACCCCTTTGAGCTTTGACAAAAAAAACGACAAGCTGATGGGTTGGTATGAAGAGCTGCGCCAGACTTTGCACTCTCCAGTTTTAGTAAGTAGTGGCGACCGATCATGCAGGGTGCAGGGGCGCCGCCCCCTTAATCCAAGTGCCTGGACCCAAATCTATATGTAGGGCAACAGGCGCCTGGATTTCAATGTGTTTTTTTTTTAAAGCACATGATAAGAGCCTGAGGCCGCATACACACGACCGGTTTCCTCGACAGAAACCATCAAGAAACTTGGTGGGAGAGTTTTTTTGCCGAGGAAAATGGTCATGTGTATGCTTTTCATCAAGTAAACTGTTGAGGAAATCTACGAGGAAAAAAAAGAGCAAGTTCTCCTTTATCTCTACGGAAGTTGTCATGGTCCTCGTCGGGCTGGTTTTCCACGAGAAACACGCTGGTGTGTATGCTTAGAAACCCGCACACCTTTGGTAAAAGTTGTATTTGTAATGGAAATAGTACATTTGTCACTCTGTAACAGACTTAAAAGTGCAAATGTCTTTTACCAAACTTTTTCCTAACACGCAGTAACATGAGATTAGCAAAAGCAGCCCCTGCCGTTGTATGTGTTGAAGTCACCGAGTTTGAGAATGAGGAGATTTGGTCTTAACAGTGTGTACGCAAAGACAGCTTGTCAAGTTTCTCGACAAGCCTAACAAGAAACTCGTCGAGGAAAACGATGTGTCTTTTCCAACGAGTTCCTCGGTCGTGTGTACGAGGCCTGAGGCTCTAATTGGCTTAAAGGGGTGGGCTTGGGGTGCAGAGCACTGCACCCCGAGCCCATCCACTTGTGTGACATTAGCAAATACATTTTCTCTAATGTCTTCCTGCTTCTCCTCCTGGCCAATCAGGAAGTGGGTCCTGAGACCCGATTGGCCAGGGAGTCTTAGGATTCCCAGCCAATCGGGTCTTGGGATCTTCTTCCTGTTTGTTTGGGAGGAGAAGCAACGACCCTGGCTATTCCCTCTGCAAGCTGCAGGTGGGGGGCAGCAACAGCCTCTTCCAGGAGCCCTAACCCGGATCCAGCAGTGCGCCAACACTACCACCTCATCATTATATTCCTTCTCACACCTCTACTACAGCAAAAGCGAGAGCAGGCCGCCCAGGTTTACAGCTAAGAATAAGTTAAGGCCATGGATCGCCACCATTCCATTCATTCGATCACCGGGGGGGTTAATGTGAGTGAGGGGGCAAGACTTGTTTGCAGCCCCCCAAAAAAAGAATTGAGCACCAGCCACCACTGAAATCAACCCCGGTATCTGTGAAAGAAAGAGGGAAGCATCTATCCAGCCAGGGTGTAGACAGAAATAAAAATCTGCCTGAGGTTATAAGTGTTTGATAACATTTTTTTAATGTATTCCTAGTGAAAAGATTTCTATTGACTTAGGCTTAGTTCACATCTGTGCATGTAGGGAACACGCGATTTCCCGACACACACAGAAGTGTGTTGCTCTTTAGCAGATGCACTGGGGGTGTCATTGATTTTTAATCATACACCTACGCATTGTGTACCATTGAAATGAATGGACTGTCCTAAGCGCAAGACTGCTTGCAAACCGTATAGATGCGGACCAAGGATTAATGATAAAAACCTGACAAAGTTTCTAAACCTTTCCAACTCTCTCCAGAACATGTTGCTTTATTTACATTTCTATTCATTTCAACACGCATGTCCACATCGTGGAAGAACATCAGTTAGCAGGATTAGAGTCCACCACCTCTCAATACAAAGCTTGCTGCTAAGCCTCACCCCATGCACTGGTATGGGCAGCTTCACTGGCCAACAAGAATGTGCAGGGGGCAAAGAAGGGGGAAGCAAGCTTTGGCACTATTGTAACTGCCAAAAGTTGGCCTATCAAAACAGCCTGCGATCCTTTAGTTGCCTGGTCATTTTACGTTATGTAGTTTTGAATTATTTTCCCCCATACAGGGTCTCTTTAAGGCATTAATGGTTGTGAACCCACTTAGTATACAGTAAAAATGAACTGCGTTAATATCCCCTATCAGAAAAATGTATTTGTTATATAAAAAAATAGCAAATATGATGTCTTCTTTACAATATGGCCCGTTTTTTTTTTTTTCATGCTATCAAATAACAGCTAAAGCCCCGTACACACGACCGGTTTTCCTGCCAGAAAACTGCCAACAGAGCTTTTAGCTGGGAAAACCGGATAAGTGCATGCTTCCTAGCAGTTTTCCCGTCAGGAAAACAGACGGGAATACTGATGGGAAAATAGAAAACCTGCTCTTTATTTTCCCGTCTGGATTTTTTTTGCCGCCAGATTTACTAATATTCTATGGGGAAACACTGCAAGGCAGTGCCCATGGAGCATACACACGGCCGGGACTCCCAGCCAAAGCTCCATGGCAGTTTTCCTGCCGGGTTCTCGGCTTTCCCCTCGGTTTTCCTGCCGAGAAAACCGAGCGTGTGTACAGGGCTTAAGTGTTAAGATTTCTGTAATTAGTCTACTGTAGAAAAAAATACACCATTAAAATATAATGCTTCTTTTTTTGTCCAAGAGGATACTTTTCCTAACCATCCTGTTTCCGTTTGTTAAATATTTTATTTATTTCTAGTTCCCTGACTGCTTCATGAATTGGCTGTTTTTGGTTCTCCCTTCCCTCCAGGGATTTCTGTGGGGATCCAAAGTAATTAGGCAATAGTAACAATGAATTTATCTGTAAGAAACAACTCTTTAATTTATTTCGCAAGAGCTTTTTTTGTTTTTTTTTGTGCTGAAATTCAGAGCTTATTTTAATTAGAATGTCTTTGTTTACTAACTGATTTTATTCTCTGTAACTAGGAATGCTAGGACCTTTGTATATCTTTACATATACTAGTATTAGCATAGATGAACCTGGATGTGCCCTATGGAGTATGATTTTTGTGGATGATTAATTAACAGATAAAAATACGTGATTTATTATTATTATTTGTAATAATTTTACGCAACCATTAACATCTGATTCTAGCATGGCGAATTTTCTCTTCTAAACAGGACAAGTGATAAAAAAAATGGACCCTAAATTATTTAACAAAGAAGCATCTGATTATTTGGCAGGATAGGTCATATCATGTACAGGAGGCAGAAAATGGATGTCCCAGAGAACATATATTGTGGCTACAAATGGCTGGTCGAAAAACCACTTCAGCCCTGGAGGATTTGGCTGCTGGGCCACTTTTTGCGATTCGGCACTGCATCGCTTTAACTGACAATTGTGCGGTCATGTGACGTGGCTCCCAAACAAAATTGCCATCCTTTTTTCCAACAAATAGAGCTTTCTTTTGGTGGTATTTGATCACCTCTGTGGTTTTTATTTTTTGTGCTATAAACAAAAAAACAACAATTTTGAAAAATAAACATTATTTTTTACTTTTTGCTATAATAAATATGCTCAAAAATTATATAAAAAAAGGTTTTCCTCATATGTATTCCTTTACATATTTTTGGTAAAAAAAAATCACAATAAGCGTTTATTGATTGGTTTGCGCAAAAGTTATCACATCAAAAAACAGGGGGTAGTTTTAGTGCATTTTTATTGTTCATTTTTTTATTAGTAATTGCAGCTATCAGCGATTTTTATCATGACTGCGACATTATAGCGGACACATCGGACACGTTTGATGCTATTTTGGGACCATTGTCATTTATACAGTAATCAGTGCTATAAAAATGCACTGATTACTGTGTAAATTACACTAGCAGGGAAGGGGTTAACCACTGGGGGCGAGGAAGGAGTTAAGTGTGTCCTAGGGAGTGATTCCAACTGTGTGGGGGCTGGGTTACCATAATAATACGACATGATGAACCACCAAGTATCAAAGGAAGCCTTATAGAAAATATATATATAAAAAAAAAAAGATATAAAAAATATTACTTGCAGATTGAGCACTGTAGTGTGACCCTGAGTAGCTAACCCTTTGTGAGTGTACCTAAAACACTGATCAGAATCAATGCAGCCCCTTTTTCATTAGAAAGGTGGATATGTTTCTTTCTTCAGCACTTATCTCATTAGTTAGGAAATTAGGTTAAATTGCTCCCCTGCATTTAAGTATCTTTTTTAAAGCTTTATTGTTACAATTGTTTGGTAAATGAGCTTACCTGCAAGTTCGATAATTGAGAACGCATTCAATGAAGGACTAATAAGCTGCCTGCAAAAATAACATTTCAATAAAAGAGTAGGTAAGATATCAGGTTTTAATAGCACTCTGCACTCAGTTTGGTTATTAGAGGCAAATAACACCTGGCTTGATCTTTTAATTCTATTGCTAAAAAGTCCTAATTAGGATCGTTCTTGCCATGTCTGCTCAGCCTCTAGTTGAATGTAGCCCTTCATTAGTTATGTGTATCCAGTATTTCCTGGCTGCAGTCTGCTCTGCATTAGTATGACAGAACAGTAATAAATGTAAAATATAACTCATTATGACCAACCATGAGATGCAATGTCTGCTCTCTGTCTATAGCAGTAGACCAATTTCTAAAACAATTGCTAGTTTGCATCTGTTATTTTACAAAAAGGAATCTTTATTAATGTAGCAAATAGCAACATCCAAAGTACTTACAATTAAATTATTTTCCAACAATCTTGTTATTTTAAGATGAATCTCACCCAGCACAGATTCATTTTAATTTTGGTAAAGATAGGGAGAGGGTTTAATTGCCTTTTGGGTCTGTACAGCTTTTCACAAACCCTATGGGTCGATAGCACTGGAGGTCAGCCTACTCAGTATAGGGGGTCTGGACTGTAGCCCCCCAAATCACCATAGTGCCACTCATTATATTCAGAGTATGTAATGCTATAAAGAACTGTCAGGGACCTTGGACATACTACAGTAGCTTGTCAGAGACTAGAGACATGCTACAGGAGACGATCAGAGACTGGAGAGATGTTACATGAGACTTCTGGAGATAACACTGGTCCCTTAACAAACCAATTCTACCACAATAATGTGGCCAATAGCCACCTTAAAAAATGACTAATGCCACTCTATATATTATTTTCAGCAAGATCCATAAAAAATTCAGAGAAACCTGGGCGGCTGATGCTCAAAATTTTTGTGGGGGGTGCAAACAAACTGATAAAAAAAAAACACATCAATTGCAGCCACTATGCCCATCAAACGCAGCCACTGTGCCCTTCAAATGCAGCCACTGTGCCCATCAAACGCAGCCACTGTGCCCATCAAACACAGACACTGTGCCATAAAGCACAGCCACTGTGCCCATCAAATACAGCCACTGTTCCAATCAAACACAGCAACTGTGCCCATCAAATGCAGCCACTGTGTCATCAAATGCAGCCACTGTGCCCATCAAACGCAGCCACTGTGCCATCAAATGCAGCCACTGTGCCCATCAAACGCAGCCACTGTGCCATCAAATGCAGCAACTGTGCCCATCAAACGCAGCCACTGTGCCCATCAATTGCCGCTAATGTGCCCATTAATTGCTGATACTGTGCCCATCAATTGCCGCTACTGTGCCCATCAAATGCTGACACTGTGCATTCCCCGCCTCCCCGACACTTACCTGTCTTGGTGGGGCAGCAGGTCACAGCGGCGGTGTCCTTCACGCTCCTCAATGTCTTCTCCCATACTCTCTTCCCATCCTCTGCTAGGATTGGATGCCTGATAGGCGTCCAATCAGAGCGCCTGTCGTTTCAGCCAATCAGGTGACAGGTAACAGACCCGAGCACCTGATCTGGCTGAGAGGCGGTTCAGCGTTAGGAAAGCGGATGTTCATTTGCGCCAAAAGAAATTTGCACCGTCTATGGCCTCCCTAACAGCCAATGTTATTCTTCTTTGAGCGGTGCCCCAAATTGAGATTGTATTTCTTGTACCAGGATTTATAACTATTATATGTTATCTTTTTGTATCTTGGTATAAAATAATGTAATTTTTAAATGAAAACAAATCTGAGAAAAAATATATATTAATAGGTAAACCATTCAACTAACAGAAGCCAGTCTATTCAATACTTTACCTTTACTAACCCTAGGTAAGCACATAGGTGGAGAAAACATTGCCTATTGTGGCCTTGGTCAACAGGTTGCGCAACAGGATCTATACCAATCCTACTGATCGTGATGGTTTGCTGGGAAAAATATTGGTCTAATAACATTGACTGTTTTCCTTGTATACTGTACCTGGGTGGATCTGTGCTCCCATTCTTTCAACACATATTAACAAGAAGGAAATCTACTGGAATGACAGTAAAAGTGACGGTTTATTTGCTGTTCTGCATTTAGAGCGTGCCGATTAACCTTTTTATTCTGCAGGAAACAGTGTGAAATAACCAGTTGTCAATGGATCTATGAGCCTTTGCAGCCCGTGTACCATTCTGCAGCACTGACAAACCTTTTAGAGTAGTGCAGCTTACATTCTTCTCAGACAACCATCAAGTAAGTAGAGCATAGCCCAGCAGGAGATTTCTTCCAAGGATTGTGCTGTCACCGTTGGTTGCCTCTGTGCTCGAGAATGTTTACTATAACCAGAGGCCACCGAGATAAATAAAAACACTCTAATTAGAATTGTTTTCTAAAGCATAACGTCGAAATTATTGTGAAATTAGTGGGTGGTGGCTTCCATAAATGAGAAGGAACGTGAGGTCGTCTGGAGCAATGGCAGGGACCTCTGTTGTTGCTGAAATGGAGTGGCAAATGCAGGCATCATTGAATGAAGTAATTGCTGAGCAGTTTTTATTACCCAGTTGTAAATGTTTTACGACTAGCTGGTGTGTTGTTGTCTTAATTCATACTTGAAAAGTCATAAAATCATGACAAATAAACTGCTCCCCCTCCCCCACTATATATTGTGGGTCTATAATTATACATGTGATAATTACATGTGAACCTTTTTACAACAGAAAAGCTAAATGTGAACTCAGTCTTGAATGGGGTTGTGATATACAAAATACAGCTTTAATTTGAGATTTCATCTGAAAGTCAGTATAGTGATGGAACTGAATAGAGAACATATGGTCCTGTCAGGGACAGACAAGTGTTTTTAAAGCATTCTATGTGGCATGTGCTAGATTTTTGTTAAAGTGCACTGGATGAGAAATAAACTGAGAATAAACATGCTGCATGTAATCTAATGCTAGAGCACATAGCTCATTCTCAACCCCCTTTGTCAGTAATCAGTTGATCTGTGATTCTTTTTTTTATTTTTTTGCTAACTTGCTCATAATGCAAAAGGAGTATTCTAAGACCCAATGTTGTCTTATTCATATAGAAAGCCCCATTCAACTGACTGTTATTTGTAAACTGGACAGGGGCTTATGTGCGGAAAGAGTACTAACAAAAACATCTTATTGACTATTGCAGTCAACAAGTCAGCTGTCATTTCCAAAGTGCAGAGTAAAAATAAAATAAGATTCAAACTGGTTGGAATCGGTATAAACTATTTTCTAAAATGTTTCATATCTACCACATGCAGCCTAAAGGTAGAACCCTAAGCAAGTCTAGACAGCAGCAGAAGTCTCAATGATTGTTGTTGTAAACAGAGGCCCAGATTCAGAGAGAATTAGATTATCGTAGCATATCAGAAATAAACTACGCCGCCGTTTTTTACCTGGCTCTACGTGGAATCCAGGTAGATTTTGTCCAGTAAACGACGGCGGCGTAGTGTATTTCTCCCGTCGCAATCCATCTACGCGAGTAGGGGGCGTGAAGCATTTAAAATCACGTTGTTACGTCATTCGTTGTTTGAGTAGTGTCGTTTACGGACATTTCTATTCCCGAACGACTTACGTAAAAAAAAAAAAAAAAAAAAAATTTGACGCGGGAACGACGGCCATACTTAACATGGGCTACGCACCGTTAGACCAGCAAAAAGCTGGTCTAACAGTACCGCTCGTATCTTCGTGGATCGCCGTAAAAACTCATTTGCATATCCCGACGCATCAAAACGACGCAAACTCCTCCCAGCGGCCGCAAAAATATCGCAGCTCGTTTTGCACAGAGTGTCCCCGAACGCTGTCTTCTGGGGTCCCTCGGCGGCTGTCTCGGCACCTCCTCGCAAAAGCTTTCTACCTTAATGCAAGCGAGCGTGCACGGTGGAAAGCTTTTGCGAGCGCGCTGCCGTGATACAGCCATAGCCGCCGACTGTATCACTCGGCCCCGCCCCCTGGTCCCCCGCGTCATCCGCTGTGATTGACAGCAGCACCAGCCAATGGCTGCGCTGCTATCAATCCGTCGAGCCTAGCCAATCGACGGCCAGGCTGGGAACCGAACAGGATGACAAGCACGCGCCTGGGAATTTCGAACGGTCAGGTAAGTAAAACGGGGGCTCGGTGGGGGGGGGGGCGGAGCTGTCAGATGTTTTTTTACCTTAATGCATTAAGGTAAAAAAAACTTTTACCTTTACAACCCCTTTAAGGTTATGCTGGATAATGATATTAGAAAGCTTAGCATGCTTTGCAAGCAAACACACATATATATATATATATATACATACATGCAGTATCTCACAAAAGCAAATACACCCTTCACATTCTTGTATTATATAATATAAATATTTTACTATATATTTTCATATGACAACACTGAATAAATTACACTTTGCTACAATGTAAAGTAGTGAGTGTACAGCTTGTATAACTGTGCAAATTTGCTGTCCCCTTAAAATAACTCAACACACAGTCATTAATATCTAAACCGCTGGCAACAAAAGTGAGTACACCTCTAAGTGAAAATATCCAAACTAAGCCTAAAGTGTCAATATCTTGTGTGGCCTCCATTTTTTACCAGCACTGCGCTAACCCTCTTGGGCATGGAGATCACCAGAGCTTCACAAGTTGCCCCTGGAGTCCTCTTCCACTCCTCCATGACTGCATCATGGAGCTGGTGGATGTTAGAGACCATGCGCTCCTCCACCATCCGTTTGAGGCATGCTTGGTCAGTCTCAAGAGATTTGGAACTGTCACTCTTGTACTACTTGTTCACCTTAATTATAATAGTAAATACTTACTACAGCCCCATCCAGCTGTAATACTAGAATTTAGGTGGGTTGTCAAGGGGCGGTAAAACTACACTCAACTGCCTGTTTGTGAAAGAACCCTGGCCATCACTGGATCACTAGAAACTACTGAACTTGGAAACTGGGGTGGAGGGCATCCACAGTTTCGTCCACGTTTGGCCATATACAGTGCCGGGACAAGGTCATCCAGCGCCCAGGGCAAAGATGCCAAACTGCGCCCCCCTTTCCATTAGGGATAGGGTCAGGGTGCCCCCATCCCTGCAGTAAACCATTGCGCCCAGGGCAGCCCCCCCTCCTGCACACCCCTTGTCCCAGCCCTAGCCATATACTGTAGTGTATCTCTTGTAGCTTTTTTTTTTTCAGTAATTAAGTCTTGGTTGCTTAAAAAAGGGTTGCTTAAACGTTGCATAGTTTACAACCCATGTATTTATTTTTTATTTTATTTTTAATATGGTTCCTTACCTTATTTATCATAGTTGCAAAAACAAAAAAAAAGATATTTTTTTTACTTTCTCTTCCTTTTTTTATAATTAATATTAATAATATTTTATTTAAATAAGAAAATATGAGTATAAGTATTAAAAAGTAAGTTATAAATGTAAAAAAAATACCCCAAATCATCATAGTTTCCCTTTAAATATGTGGATTAGTATTAAAAACATAAATGTGTGTACTGTATATAATGTATTTATCAGCTCAGCTGAACTTAAGCTGAGAATTCTATTTCAGAAATGAAAATAGGAATATTTTTTTTTTCCTTTTCATATAAAGAAGATAATGTTCACTCTAATAACTATCCTGCAACATCTGCAAGTGCAAATGACTGAATGAAAGAACTTAGCCATTAATAATAATGATCTCCTGGACTTTATTCTGTGTGGTAACAGATCAGAATAAATGATTTCATGCCTTCTTTCATTCACAGACCAAATTCTCCAGATCAAAGTCAAGCAGAACAAAGGTGTCCGTGTTCCTTAACCAAATAGGTCACGGTTTCTTTTAAAAGTAAGATGTTAGGGCTTCTATAATCAACTTGTGTGATGGACTCATAAAAAGAATAAAACATGTGGAGCTCAAGTAATCATGAGTAGCTTATAGAAAGATATATAGAGGGATTGATAAAAACAGAAGAAATAAAGACAAATCGATTAGAAAACAGCAGGGGGTTCTGCTTAGAGACACTGATATATAAACTCAAAGTCTCAAAAATGATTATCAGCAGAAACACTCTCTGTACAGAATACGTATGCTCTCCCATGTTGGCACAAGTTTTCTATAAGTAATCAAGTTCCATCTCAAAGTCCAAAAAAATTGTGAAGTAATTGGCTTCTACAATAGCATTGGGGAATTGTAGTAAAGACCTTCAAATGTTCAATCCACTGAACACAGTGAGTAGGTAGTAGTACCATTTGATATATATATATATATATCTATATATATATATCTATATATCTATATAGATATATATATATAGATATATAGATATATATATATATGGCAGTCAGGTAATTGAGGAAGGTGCAAGTGATGCCGCGACTGAGAATGCATTTTGAAGGGGTAAAACTATAGACAGTGCTTTTTGCAGGGATGGAATTAGTGACAATCCATTATGCAGGGGTGGAACCTAACGACAGCGCATTATGCAAGGGTAGAATATGGAGGCAATGCTTTCTATAGCGGTAGAACTACTGACAATGCAATATGCAGGGGCGGAACTACTGACTGTGCTTTGTGTAGGGGTGGAACTACCAACTGTGGTTTATGTAGGGGTTGAACTACCTACAGTTTATTCTGCAGAGATGGAATTACCAACAGTGGTTTGTGCAGGGGTGGAACTACCGAATGTACTTTTTGAAGGGGTGAGGCTACTGTTAATTCATTATGCAGGCTTGTAACTACTGGTAGTTCATTATACAAGAGTGAAAATACCAACGGTATATTATGTAGGCTTGCAATCACTGGAAGTGCCTTCTGCAGAGGTGGAACTACTGACATTGAATTATGCAGTGGTAGAACTATGGATAGTGTATTATGAATTTTTGGAATTACTGACATTGCATTATGCAGGTTTGGAACTGTGGACAGTTTATTATTATGCAGGGCTAAAACTTTTGACATTAGGCTATACAAGCTTGTAATTACAGACAATACTTTATGTAGGAGTGGAACTGCTGCCAGTTTATTATGTAGGGGTAGAACTATTGATGATGTATTATTCAGGGGTGGAACTACCGATGGTGTATTATTCAGGGGTGGAACTACTGATGGTGTATTATTCAGGGGTGGAACTACTGATGGTGTATTATTCAGGGGTGGAACTACTGATGGTGTATTATACAGAGGTGTAACTACTGACATTGTACTATGTGGGTGTTAAACTACTAAGAGCCATTTATGCAGGGGTGGAACTACTCAAAGTACAAAAGTCATAGGTGAAATGGTTTACAGTGCTCTATGCAGAGGACGAGACACATACAGTGCTATATGTTCAGGTGGAACCACAAACAATGTTCTATCCAGGAGCCAAAACAACTGACACTGCAGACAGAACACATTTGGACCCAGAGAGTAAAGAAACATTCCCAGTCTAAAAATGTTCTAAAAACATGGAGAAAGGAGTCCATCTGTTTTGTTTGCTCTGCAGATTTTTGTGTCCTTGCCCTATATTTAGTATTTTTATAAATACCTGAAAACATCACTTCATAATCTTTTAATAGGGATTAAGCAATCCCCTTAATATATTGATATTTTCATTTTAAAAGGTTCTCCTACACAGCAGTTTCTTTGTTGTTCACGTTGTGCATAAAAGCAACTCAGACATCCGCAATACACAACCAACATGCAATTAAGGCCCTGACAATGTCTCTATAGACTGGCCCTATCAGACCAACAGAAAATTCCAAGTGTCTTTCAACTTGATTTCTTTAATTAGTGTTTAAACCAGCAATAAACAGCCTGCTGTCACGGGACGGTGAGCATTATATTGCACAGGACATTGATTAATGAAGACCTGCTGTATGTGATGAATCCACATTACAGCCATACTCACCTAATTGTACAGCTATAGGTCCAGAATTTGCGCATTTGATTTTCCTCTGTGTTGCTTAGCATCCATTCCAGTCCAAAAAAAATTAAAAATTATGTTGAAATTAAACATAAAAAATTGTTTCTTAAGGTACTGCAAAGTATAAGTAGAAAAAGGATAATGACAATATAGAAACACCCAGTCAGGTGATGACAATCCTTTAATGTCCTTTATAGTTGTATCTTTATATCAAGGAGTAAATTATTCCTAATAACTGAAGTGTAAAGCCGAAATCCTGGATTGTAAAGAAAATACCCTTTCAGTGGGGTGTCCTAGAGCTGCAAGGGTTAAAAGCTTGATATTTCTGGTGGCACTGGAAATGACTGTCTCTCCACTCCAGCCAGCTTTATCACTATCCTCTTCTCTGCATTAAGGTAAAAAAAAAACTCTATCTGTTCTAGCCACACCCCCAACCCCTTCCTAAACACTCACCTGAGACCTGTCACCGATCCAGCACTGTCCCAGCTCCTCTAACTTCCTAGTCTCGCAGGAGACACTGAGAGCAGCGGTATCCATAGAGTAGGCTCCTACTGCTGTCAGTCAATCTCTTGTGCCAAGGGAGCAGGGATGTGGCTTACCGGTGCTGTATGTGTCTATGGATGCACACAGTCTGGCTCTGAAGTGCAAAAGCAAGGGTACCCCATAGCACAAAGCTTGCTTAGGGGGCATCTGAAGAAAGAAGGAGCGGACAGAGGCGGTGAGGTACCCCCAAAGATAAGGTAAAGCACTGCAGATAGGAATTAGGTAAGGGAAGTAGATAAGTATAGCCTTTCTTATTTTAGCAATAATATCACTTTAAGGTTTCCATTTATTTAGGCTTTGGTTTCAATGTTAATTCTTATTTTCTTGAAGTGAAATAAAAGTACTATGATTTAGCTGTCAAATCTGTCCCGTACTTCAACTCTCGCAGTTTCCATTAAGGCCATGGAATATTTCAAACAAAACATTTCAAAGGAAAGCATTTTATGACAGTAGAGCCTTATTATTGTAATACAGTAAATGGTGAAAATGACATTTAAGTCCATTAAAATTGATGGCCCTGTAAATAACAGTAACCTGTCCCATTTGGTTGAATACAATTGTTCAGTTCCCTTGAGGGATAAATTCTACCCCATAGGGTAAAAATCCTGCCTGTACTGCATATAATAAACGTTTACACTTCCTATCATAATCTTTCATTTTCCTCTTTGATCTGGCATTCTATAAGCTTAAGGGGAAGTGAAATGCATAAGAAGATTTCAAAAACTTAAAATGTAAGTCTAGACTCAGCAGTTTGTTTTAAAATCTGGCCTTGGGGCACCACTGGAAGAAGGTTGCTTTCTGACACCATTAATAGCAAAACCTCCCATATAGATAGGCTACTATAAAGGAACCTCAACATAACCTCAAACATAAGGTCTGTTTATATGGTTTTTAAAGTGGAACTATGGGCAAAAAAGTATATATTCTGCAGCTTTAACAGAGCAATTTTTTGTTTTTCTGAGCATGTCCGATAACATAGATTTATTACCTGTTGATCCTGATAGTAGATCACTTATTTTCCACTTTCTTCAACAGGGTGGCAACTGTGTTTGTTCGCCCAGTGAAATCATGCAGCAGCATTGCCACCCTGTGAATGGGGGAGTCTTAGATGGACATGTTAACACCTTGACCTCCGGAAGATTTATACCCCTCCATGACCAGGCAATTTTTGCAATATGGCACTGTGTTACTTTAAAGCAGTTGTAAACTTTGCATGTTGAAAAAAAAAAATCCTGCGAGGCAATGGCATCTCCCTGTCTTTGTTCTGGCTTGGCACGGTCCGGCTATGTGATTGTCCAGAGCTGGGTTCACAAGCAGGGTTCACTACCGCTTTAAGTGACAATTGCACGGTCCAACATTTTTTTACTTTCTGTTGTACATCATATATAATATTTTATTTTTATTTTTTAAACCTGATTTATTCAAAAATTTAGGCCAATATGTATTCTGCTAGGTGTTTTTGGTAAACACATCCCAATAAGTGTACATAGACTGGTTTACGCGAACGTTATAGCATCTACAAACTATGGTATATATTTTGAGATTTTTTTTATACTAGTAATGGCAGTGATTAGTGACTTATAGTGGGATTGTGATATTGTGGTGGATGATCAGACACTAACTGACACTTTGCGGTGTCAAAAATGATCAGTGCTAAAAAAATATATACTGTCACTGTTCTAATGACACTGGCTGAGATAAGGTTAAACATCAGGAGCGATCAAATAGTTAATGTATTTGTGCTGCTTTTACTAGGGGAAGAGATGGATTGTATTCCCTGAACGAAGACCTGCCATGTTTACATAGACAGGTTTCAATTTTGCGTGTTTTACCGATGGTTGGTGGGTGCAGATCAGCTCCTGCTGTAAATAAATTCAGCAGAAGCGGCCCACTGGGAGCACTTGTGCACCCCCTGCAGGGTGGAAGAGCAGAACCACACACAAATACATACATATATATATCTATATCTATATATATCTATATATATAGATATATATATATATATATATATAATCTATATATATATATATATATAGATTATATATATATATATATATATATGTGTGTATATATATACATATGTATATTTATATATATAGATCTCTCTCTCTATCTATGTATATATATATATATATATATATATATATATATATATATATATATATATATATATATATATATATATATATATATATATATGGTCCTGCACAGGAGCATGAAATCTGCTATGGGCCTATGGAAAGTGGTTAAACACAGCATAGTGGATACATGTCAAAGAAAGTGTGTGGAATTCTTAACAAAATAAATTTACAAACTTTAACATCATTCAGATTAAGGAGTAAGCTACAAATAATTGAAACATAATGTAGATATTAACCACTTCAGTTCATATTCAAAAAAATGCACTGATGAATGCTATCCTTCTTTTACCCAGTGATGTATAGGTATAAAAGTTTGTGCAGGAGTTCCATTCTCCTGACGCATATAGGCGTGAGCATGGTTAATATATGATTATACATTTGACTATAGATACGTTTTAAAGATTTTGCCAGGGAAAAGTAAAAGAAAAAAAACAACATGTTAGGGTTGATTTTCTAAAGGCAGATGAGCTATGCAAGTGGATATTCACTTTGTAAGGGAATATTTTGTTAGCTTATTAATTGTGGGGAAAATTCACTTTCCAAAGAATACCCATTCAGGTGCAAGGACAATAAAAACAGTGGGCCAGATTCAGAGAGCGATTACGCCGGCGTAACAGAAGATGCGCGGCGTAAGTCTAATTGTGCGAGTGCGTTTCGATGCACGGCATCCCCAAAACGAGATACGCAAGAAATCTACTTTTTTTTGTCCAGCGTAATTTCGTTAGACAGGCACATCCGTCAGTGCAAAACTGCGCTAGACACACCATTGATTTGCTATTCAAATATGCTAATGAGGGAGTTACGGGGATCCACAAAAGAACGTTGGTGCAGCGCACGCTACGCGCTGTGCGCAACAGCAAATTGCCCTGTCTAAAATTAGACCATATAAAAGCTGGTCTAAAATTACAAAATTCGTCTACATGTCAGATAAAGCAACACTGTTAGTGAGGAGCTGAGCAGTCACACATGTTGCCCAACAAACTGTATGCCAACATGCCAGTGGCATCCATGCTCCTAGCTATACTACTGACTTTAGATGAGCAAAGAAGGAGGAGGGCACTGAGGAGGGCACAGGATTTTTTTTTTTTTCTAAATTATTTTTTTTGCTTATATAAACTTTTCAATTTAATCTAATCTAATACAATATTCTTAGCTGATACAAGCCCCTCAATCTTCACTCTTCACTCTTCACGGGAGAGGATATATCACACACGCATAGACATCTATGGCATGGGTGATTCTGAGGTGTCTCGCATCTTCAGATTCACCCCTCAGACTCATGCCATCATGGAATTAACCACAACCCTGCAGGAGGACATCACCAGCCCAACACATGACACTACCCATGACACCCATGACAGCTACATATACAATCAGAGCCCCATCCCCACAGATTGCGAACAGAACTTGTATGGGGACAGCTGGCTGGTTGGTGAGTGACATGGGTGGCAGGCATGACTGCCCCCCCCCATGATGCACACATCACAAGGGGCACATGCACTACTAACATCCTCCTGTCTTTTCCCTTCAAGGTGACTCTGCATATGCACTGGGACCCCATCTCATGACCCCATCTCATGCCAGCTCACATTATGCATCTTTACACGTTAAACACACACATTAATCAAGGCACAATGAGAATGCATGCATGCACACCACTGTGGTCCCTAGCACACACACCCCACATCCTCATCACATTGGATTGGCACCAGTCCACCATGCAGGACTTGTGAGCAGCAACGCCACGCCAAGGCTCCAATTATGTCACTGTACATTCATACACCATTCACACGGACCTGGGGATCACTTCTCCCTGGTCCTGGGGAACCCTTCTCCACCAAAATTGAGGGTCACACCCCTTTTCCCGCAGGAATGTCACCCCCACATTCCCAAATCATACACAAACAGAACCAAAAAAAAAAAATGACCAGCAAAAATAAAAAATGGCCATCAAAAATATAATTTAAACAAAATAACAACAAAGAAAACACATAAAAGACAAAAATCACTCTCAAAGACACGTCACAAACAAACAAACAAACGCTAATAAACAACAGAACAAAAGCACCTTGCTGTATAGGGAGGGATACAAAGGAATGTACTTTTGCAAAAGAAGTGCGTTTCTGTCTGTCTATTTATGCTGTTTGCGTAGTTCACTAATTTGCCCTAGTCCACTTCCAATTTCACTGATTGCGCCGTTCCCGAGTTGTGAGCATGCGCACAGAGGTGCTGACCATGGTCTGCTTCAAGAGTGCATGCGCGAGCCGGCCGGCCCTTCATTTGCATGGGGTCACGGCTCATTTCAATGTAACACGCCCACGTCCTTCCCAATTTGTATTACTCCGCCTTACGCCTCTGAAATAACGTTGCGCAGGCGCAAATTTCTGAGTAAAAAAGCGACGAGAATAGGGTGATTGCGCCGCTACATTGTGCCAGTCTAACGTAAAGGCGGTGCGCTACGCCGGGCCAATAATGCGCAGATGTACCTGAATCTGGCCCAGTATTTTTTTCTTGCACATGATAGGATGATGGAAGTCAGCAGAGCTTCCTCTTATCAACTAAGCTAATAGAAAATCCCTTGCAATGTGAAATTCCCCTGGCTTAGTGAACAACTTATTCCCCCTTAGTAAACCAACCCGATTAATTTCATCTCTGCAATACATATACCCATATTGTAAAGGGGTTGTAAAGGTGAACTCCACACAGTAATGCAAGGCTTTCTCCCTGGTGTGGAGAAAGCCTCTTGAGGGGGAGGGGCGAGCAGGAGTGTCAGGACGCCCACTAACAACAGGTCCTTTCTCTATCTGCAAAGTAGGGAGTGTCCTGACTTGCCTGCTCGCCCCCTCAAGAGGCTTTCTCCACACCAGGGAGAAAGCCTTGCATTACTACTGTTTGTGTAGTTACAGACAGAAGAACAGGAAGTGAGGACTTCTCAGAAGAAATAAGGACATTTAAAAGCAAAATTGTAAGGATGAGGTAAGTGAAGGAGGACTGCACTAAGGTAAAGGAAGCTATTTAGGGAATTTTTTTTTACCTTTACAACCCCTTTAAGCCTAAAACCAGTTGAATCAGGCAGAGATGCACTTAGCTCCCAATTTCTTGGTTTAAATTGCCAGCACAGTACTTTCCTGGGCTGAAATCCCAGGTAGTGGTGCCAGTCTTGCCCAGTTGTCTTTTGCTAAGGTGCAGAGGAAAGGGAAAAGCGAATGATCTACCAATACAGGTTGTGAATCCAAAACTATAAATTGGTATGATTACGGCTTGTAACTTGGGTTTCCCCCAGCAGCGGTATCATTGTTCTGCCTCTGTTATTTATTCTAGTTCATTGTTGAACTCCACCCAAAAAGACATTTTCTGCTTCATGTAATCCATGCTCACCGAACAGATGTTGTACAGCAATATCTAACCATGTTGCATTTAGAATTCGAACTCTAAACATTAAAGGAAAAAACTGTGCTTTACTGGAAATTGCTGGAGGCTGGAGCTGAACATTGAGTGGGATGCATAACAAAACATTTATAATACACAGAGATTAGTGTCACGGGTCCAGGAAGCTGTAATCAATCTAGAACTATTAGAAACAGCCAAAAGTATATTGGACACTTTGCTGCCGTAAAAGCAAACATTTACATCCCAAGACACAGGGCTCTATTTATCAGACAAGATACGCTGTTTTATTATTAATGCAATCAATGTGTATCTTTCTGCCTGTTCTTTATGTATATGTATAGATTTATGTTCCGTGTAGGCGGCCTAGACTCTCCCTTGGTAGCCTGATGTACTTAGTTTCCCAAAAGTTCCCAAGTCCAAGCCTGTATACAGTGGTGACGTTTGAGGCCCTGTACACACGATCAGACATGTTCGACGGGCCGTTTTCATCGGACAAGACTGAATTGTCTGTTGGTCTGATGTGCGTACACACCATCGGACCAAAATCCCCTCGGGCCAGAACGCGGTGATGTAGAACACAACGACGTGATGAAAAAACGAAGTTCAATGCTTCCAAGCATGCGTCGACTTGATTCTGCGCATGCGGGGGATTTTGGTCCGATGGTTTGTATACTAACCATCGAACCTGTCCGACGGACAGGTTTCCAGCGGACAGATTTCAAAGCAAGCTGGAAAACGGTCCGTTAGGCCGTACACACTATCGAACAGGTCTGCGGACCAGTTTCAGCGGACATGTTCGATTGTGTGTACAGTAGACATGAAAGTTACAAGAATATAGTATTTCTTTCTAGATCATCAGGTATTTTTCTGTACTTATAGAAAATGTACTTAAATCGGAGTTCCACCCGAAAACTGCACAACTAGCACATTTGGCACCTTTCAGGGGAGAGGGGGGAGCAGATACCTGTCTGTCTAATACAGGTATTTGCACCCACTTCCCGGCATAGATAGCCGCATTATCTGTGGCTATCTACGCCACATCTGGCGCCTCCTCCATCCCCCCAGATACCCTTCTTTGGTCACACTGCCTCCCTCCTGTCAAAATACATGTCATACTGTCCCGTCACTCTGCCCCCATCCTTTCACAATACCCCCCATCATACTACGGGTCACTTCATGGTTTCTTGCACTGGGGCCCTGAAGGTTATAGTTACACCTCTGAGCCAAGCTGACTGTTTATTACTACTTTACTCTGAACTCTCTGTTAATTACTACTGATGCTTGAACTATCAATTTACTTACTACTAACCTTGGAACTTTGCCTCACTGACAACTGACCTCTGAGTCACTTCTGAGCACTGTGTCACTACTACCGAGTTCAGGGATCAGTAGTAACACAAAGTGCAGTAGTAAGTGACCGTCTGTCTCACCTCTGCACTGCTGACCTGTATATTCCATCTCCGTGGACTCTTCATAATACTCAGGGGTTAATGCAGTTCTGGCTCTTCTCCCCCTACTCCTATTTCCTTGTGCATTTGGCAGAGCTAAATTGCAACTACTCATAGCCCCTCCTACTGAAGCAGAAAATAGGAGAATAGTGAGAAGAGCCAGAACTGCAGTACCCCTGAGTACTGTGGGAGAAGAACAAAAGTACAGTAAAAATTTGGTTTGAGAGTAACTTGGTTTGAGAGCGTTTTGCAAGACAAGCAACATTTTTTCATAAATTTTGACTTAATATCTTGATATACAAGTAGTGTCATGTCACATACATGAGTATAAAAGAGAAGAGAGGCGCCTCTAAGTGTAGGAATATGGTTATATTTAATGAAGGTACACCATTTAGCTACATTTATTCTTCTCTTTTACACTCTGTAGCTCCTGCTGGATTTTGCTTCTAATCCCCTTTTGGAGGCTTCCATTTGTGGATGGACATTTTATGGTTATACAACCTATCACATTGCTATAATCGTTTCATATGGACTATAAACTGAACGACCTATGAATAAATGGTTGCGGAATTAATCATTTGCGTTTCCATTATTTCTTATGGGGAAATTTGCTTTGATATACAAGTGCTTTGGATTACAAGCATGTTTCTGGAACGAATTATGCTCAAAATCCAAAGTTTTACTGTATGTCCATCTTCTTTCTGTGTCTCCCCTGCAGCTGCGCTTGTCAGAGGCAGCTACAGAGGAAATGCTATTTGTTTATGCTGGGGTCGTGGGAAGGTTCTAAAGAACCGCATTGGGAGGTGGAGCTATAGTTGACTGTGATTGGCTTTTAGTCTCTTCCCCACTGCCATGGCACACTTTAGTCCCTGTTCCCTCACCGGTAAAAAGCCAAAAAAAAAAGCCAATTGCAGTTAATCATAGCCCTGCCTACCTACTCCCTCATTTTCCTACCTACTTACTCCCTGTGTTGGCCTTTTGTACCTGCCCCTCTCCAGAGTAAACAATGTTTCTTTTGTAGCTGCCTGTAAAAAGTGCAGCTGCAGGGGAGAAACGGAGATGGGGAACAGAGCAGAATTTCTCCCCCTTCAGGATAATTAGTGAAACATATTGTGGCTCTGGGATTCCGCCTGGATTGACCCAAACCTTCAATCCTTTGATTTTATGCAGGATTACACATCAACCACAATACATTTTGGTCTTGCAGACAATATATTGTATATACTTGGTGTTGAAGATAATGCATTTCTCATTAAATAATAAACACACTTTTACCGATACGGGTAGTATTGTAAAACATGGAGCGTTTTATATGAGCCTGTGTATCTGTACAGATTAAATGCAATTTATAGAAACTAAATCCACTGTGCAACCAGGATAAATGAGTGGAGAGGAACACAAAGCAGAACAGTTTATAAAATATCAAGGCCCATTTGCTGGAAAATTGTATATGCATTTCAAGATATAATTTGATTTATGCTCCCATATACAAGTGTTCCAGCTCCGCCAGTGGAGTGATTACTCAAAGCTTTATTCCCACAATACGTACATCTGTGCATTAAATACCAGTGTATATGGAGCAATTTATTGTGGTGATAAATATTCCACTTACTTTTATTGCTGTGTTTTTGAAACAGGCAATATGAAAGTGAATACGGGACCGCTGCTGTACTAATAATAACATAGAAAACATTACTTTGATGAATGTGTCGCAGTATATGTTCTGTTGTGCAGAAGTGGGAGCTGAAATATTATTCTATTTATTGAATTTTTGTTTGTGATCGTATTTTGAGAAAGCTTAGCTGATAGCAGAAGCCAACTTAAAAAAAAAAGTGTAATTCATGAATTAAACATTGTATACTGCGGAAGAGAACGATGTGCTTAAATTGGTCCCATATTCAGGGACTTGTGACTTATTCACCCACTTGAGCCCAACACCTGTATACCCAAATGGATAGAAAACTCTTTTACATTTCAGCTCTGGACTCTGCAATAACTTTATCATTACTTATAGTACCCAAATGTTACAATACAATGTAATGCTGTGTACATACGATCAATCCATCCGATGAGAGCGGTCTGATGGACCGTTTTCATTGGTTAACCAATAAAGCTGACTAATGGTCCGTCACGCCCCCACACACCATCGGTTAAAAAAACGATCGTGTTAGAACGCGGTGACGTAAAACACAACGACTTGCTGAAATGAAGTTCAATGCTTCCAAGCATGCGTCAACTTGATTCTGAGCATGTGTGGATTTTTAACCGATGGTGGTGCCTACTAACGATTGGTTTTGTCCTTTTGGTTAGGAATCCATCTGTTACATTTTAAGCAAATTGGCATTTTTTTAACCGATGGTTAAATAACCGATGGCGCCCACACACGATCGGTTTTGACCCATGAAAACGGTCCATCAGACCATTCTCATCGGTTTAACTGATCGTGTGTATGCGGCATAAGATAATGTCCTCCAATAGACCCATCTATATTATAATACTGTTACCTTTTGGTGACATTGGTCTATAGGAGGGTGGGTGTATAAATCTCAGTATAGGAAAGTCCCTTTCTAATGTACTAATTGGTCTACCTGTCTGATTGCAACAGTCTGAAGGACAATTTCACTTTTAGAGAAGTTGTCCTTTCAATTGGACATGTGCACTGACAAAAAAATAGTTTTAATTGTTAATAGTTAATTGTTTCATTCGTTATAATAGATATTCATAAATTTGAAAATTCGTAAATTTGTAATTTCGAATCCGAAATCCGTAAATTCTAAAATCCGTAAATTCGAAAATTTGGAAATTCGTAAATCCGAAAATTTTTAAATTTTGAAAAATTTAAATTTGAAAATCCAAATTCCGGAAATCTAAACAAATGGAATGGAACAAATTAATAATTAATAATAATATTAATAAAAAGGTTTTACTATTATTGTTATTTTGGAAAATGTGTAACTTCGGATAAATTCGTATTTGTTATGGTCACTTACAGCCAAATTTGAAAGGAAATTCTGATATCTATAATTTAATAGTTAGTAATAGTTATTATTAGCTAGTTATTTTAGATTTTTGGATTTCCGAATGATCACATTTTTGGAATTTAAAATTTACGAATTTTCGAATTTACGACTTTTCTGATTTTCAGATCTTCGAATTTATGAATTTTCAGATTTTTGAATTTCTAAATCCCCAATTTCTGGGTTATCGTATTTTCAAACTTTTAGATTTTAGAATTCTGAATTTCCGAATTGTCAGATTTTTGAATTTCGAAATTCAGAATTTTTGGAGATTTTTGAATTTCGAAATTCAGAATTTTTGGGGATTTTTGAATTTCAAAATTCGGAATTTTGGGGGATTTTTTAATTTCGAAATTCTGAATTTTTGGGGATTTTTGAATTTCGAAATTCGGAATTTTTGGGGATTTTTGAATTTCGAAATTCGGAATTTTTGGGGATTTTTGAATTTCGAAATTCGGAATTTTGGGGGATTTTTTCATTTCGAAATTCGGAATTTTTGGGGATTTTTGAATTTCGAAATTCGGAATTTTTGGGGATTTTTGAATTTCGAAATTCGGAATTTTTGGGGATTTTTGAATTTCCCGATTTCTGAATTTTCTAATTTTGTTTATATACATTCCGAATTTTCTAATATTAGAATTTAATAATATTACATTTGTTAATTTGTTTGTTAAAAAATTAATTTGTAATGAAACAAATTGCACATGTCTGCTTTCCATGTCACCACACCCCCCTGAGTGGCATCCATGCATCGAATCATTTTCCATCATCCCTGCTCCCATATGTTGCACAGTTGCAGAAGTAATTCCCAGCCTCATCTGCCTCTTACTGTACATATGTACACTGCTCTGTCCGTTCAATCTAAAGACTGGGGCCTTACTACCCTTGTTGGCTGGAGACTGCCGTAGGTACAAACCAGCCATGGGAATGAATTGGGTGAGTGGTGCACATGTGCATAAAGAGGAGAATGTGGCCAAAATCAGTTGGGGAGGATTGCAGGGAAGTGAACTTGTTGCTTTGCCTTATATTAAGAAAGTTCAGATTCACTTTAAAACTATGAGCTGGTCCTGGAGCCTGCAGTTATGTAGATTGTGGATTTTTGGTACACTGAATGGTACACTAGCTCAACAATTCTCTATACTAGAAATACTAATGTTAGTTAGCAGTCTCCTTATGATAGCTCCTCTTTAGATTGTAAGCTCACATGAGCAGCCTTTCTAACACTCTTGTCTTGAACTATATTGTAACCCTACTTTCTCCATGAATTTTATAAAAGGCTGCACAAATTCTTGGCATTATACTGTATAAATCCTATAGAATAATAATAATAATAAGTTTGCATGAACCCGTTGTTGTGCCGATATAAATAAAAGAAAATATAATTTCTTTCTCTGTTTCATCCATATTGTTAACAGCTTTCTTCAGTGCCTGAAATGTATCTGTAACTCATCAGTAAACTTTGAGAGCTCAGGCCTGGGAGTTAAAATTGCGTTAAAATCACGCGGAATGAGGCTTACATTGCTGGCGCTGTATAGAAAAAAAATGATTGTGGCAAAATGTAATAACTTTAAACTGTCAGAGTCTCCAAGTTATTTTATTTATCTGCCAGACCTAGAAGCCAGTTTATTGTTTTCAGTGTATTCAAAGTAAACAGAGCTGAGTCGGGCAGCTGGAGGTAAAAAGAAAACTATAACAGTTTGGGGTCAGCTTTCGTATTTAGCAGTTTTTCAACTATATATTATATAGTTTTGCCTATACATGTTAAGCAAAGGATGGTTCCCATGAAGCAGCACATCAATGCAGACCCACTGATATAGGAATATGGTATGAGGGTCCCCATGATTAAGCTACGAGGGGAGGAGCGAAACACGTTGGGGGCATGGCCTGGTGGGAACTCAAACTGAGACTGCCATTCATTCTTATAGCCAGCGGGAGTGCATTGATGTGCGGCTTCATGGGATCTATCCTTTGCTTAAAAGTTGCTTGTAGCCAAGCCAAGCTTCCCCTCCCTGACCTGCACTCACAGAGGTGGACACAGGACTGTCTTCCCTCGTAGTCTGAGTGTCACACAGTTTTCAGTACCTGTTTGCATATACATGTTTAACCACTTAGCAACCGCATACATTTACTATAGCAGGGCGGTCCGTCTGTGCCAGATCATGTATCTTCTGTGTCTGGGATGCTGGCGACCCGCTCCTGCTGTGATTATACACAGCGGGAGCCCAGCGTACACACGGAGGGACATGTCCGCTGAAACTGTCAGACGGACCGTTTCCAGCGGACATGTCTCCTCCGGATATTCATCCGACGGCATGTACACACCATCGGATCAAAATCCCCGCCGGCAGACAGCGCGGTGACGTGGCGGTGACGTTGACGCCGCCACGTCACCGCACCAAGAAGTAAAAAACTTCCACTCATGTGTCGCATCTATTCGACGCTTGTGCGGGCAGATATGTCCGCTGGTTAGTGTACTAACCAGCAAACATATCCGACGGACATGTCTCCGGCGGACAAATTTTAAAGCATGCTTTAAAATTTGTCCGCCGGTCAGACATGTCCGCTAGCCCATACACACGATCGGATTTGTCTGCTCAAACGGTCCGTCGGACCAGTTTCAGCGGACAAATTTGATCGTGTGTACACGGCCTTAGAGTTTTCCCCAGAACAAGAGGTGCGCGATAATTTTCAAGTGAGGACAATTGTCTAAGAGGTGGATTCTCCTCACTTTCCTCTAACTGTTGCGTCTTTGAAACTGGGGTTATTGATCACCCTGTGCCCCTAATAGCCACAGGGTAACTTACACATAGGAGGGGCCGGGGGAGCTGGACAAGGAGATTCCAGTGCTCTCCAGGGTAAGCTGGGTTCCACAAGCCCCCCACCCAAAGTGACTCCCGTCACAACTAGAAATCCAAATTTACAATGTAATTGCAGCTGTAATGGATTACTAATATTAATCAACATTGCTGATGCAAAATATGGAAGATCTTTTCAAATCATATGCATGAATTCAATTCTTTTTTGCACATAACATACATTTAAAGATGATTGAGATGTATAGCATTTATAAATTAATTATCCGTTACAGTAGGAAACCTTATTCATTTTCATAATGTTAAAATGTCACAGGGCTACTTTACATTTTAATAAATTACATGTGTTTTTATTAAAATATAACATATTGATGTGCATTTCTGGTTATTCATGTCTATGCATAAAAAATGAGATATCAAAGTTTATCACATAGTAATAGTTAAATGTTAACTCCAGGCACAAAATATTTATTTAAATATTCTCCTTAATAGCTATAAAGGATATAAAGTGACTTTGTTTGCAGCAAATGACTTATCAAACCTACTTATTACTTTGTAAAACTAACAGTGACATCATTGCTTTACTGTACATAGTCTGCGCAAGGGGCAGAGCTGTGGGAGGGGCTCAATAGCTCCACCCACTACAGGCTGTCTGCAGGAAACTACAGGAGGGGGCAGAAACAAGAACAGTCACCCTGCACAAGATGAGAGCAGCAGTGACCGGTCTTTATTACAGGAAGCTTGTGCACCGAGGTAAAGTTTCACACTGGATTGATGCACAGATCTGGAAGAAATACACAAAGCTCACCAAGATTTAAAGTGATAACAAACATGTGATACTTACCTTACCAAGGGGGTTACCCTGCGAGCGCGCTCCCGTGTCATACATTCGAACTCCATAGAAGCCGAGTGTATGACTTGGCCCCGCCCCCGATGCTTGCGTCATTGGATTTGATTGACAGCAGAAGGAGCCAATGGCTGCGCTGCTATCAATCTATCAAATCAAAGCTGGAACTCTGCGTACACACGATCGGTTTTGACCAGTTTCATCGGTCCAAACCGATCGTGTGTACGGCCCATCGGACCGTCGTCCGTCGGACCAAAGTTTTAAAACTTGCTTTAAAATCGGACCGATGGACGCCTGACCATCGGGCCAAACCGATGGTTAGTACGCAAAATCATCGATCCAAAAACCCGCGCATGCTCAGAATTAAGTCGACGCATGCTTGGAAGCATTGAACTTCGTTTTTTCAGCACGTCGTTGTGTTCTACGTCACCGCATTCTGACCCGATCGGATTTTGGACTGATGGTGTGTACGCACATCAGACCATCAGGCCACTTCAGCGGTGACCTGATGAAAACGGTCCGTCGGACCATTCTCATTAGGTTGGACCGATCGTGTGTACGCGGCCTAAGTAAACAGCTGAATGTGCAGTGAAATTCATAGATGTGAAAGACATTAACTTCCAAAAGATGAATCATTCAGTTTAGAATGCACTGCCCATATTTTCTATTTCACCTGCTCAGCAGCAGGGGGCAGGTTTTTCACTCAGGCTGTGGCAGCATATCCCTTGCTTTCTGTGGGGAAGCAGTGGTCTTATTGCAGAGGTCTGACACCCCCCCTACTGAGTCAGAGCATGTCAGACATCTGTAAACAGGCTGCCTTGCAGTGACAGCTTGCAGAGGTCTGACACATCCCCCACATTACTTTTTTCCCCGGAGCCTATTTTTACAATATTGTTAGAATATAACAATATATAACTAGCGTATAGAGTAGATTATAGAGTATATATAAAAGTATAGGTAAATACAATGCTACTTCTAAAAGAAACAAAACCTGCTATAAGTGTACAGAACAGTAGAACTTATAAGGTTAAGAGGTTCTTGCTTGTTTCTATGTCATCTTTCATCCTCAATGTGACCCACCATGGATAATAAAACAATCTGTAGTTGGCAATAAATGTTCCTAGTAGTGCTGTGTGATCTGCTGTAAAATCCATTAGTCAGCAGTCGCAAGGTGTCAAGACTTCCACTACATTTAGACAGGTGCCTTGTCCATCAAATGGAGGAGATCAATAATTATTAAAGGCTGTAAGAATAAAGAAAAATGATATGTCCAAGTAACATCTCTAAGCGACAAGGATGGAAAGTTCTTCAGACCTTAGGTCACTTATGGCTTTAGGGTGTTTACAGTGCGCACTGAACATTTCCACTGATTCTGTCAATCATCTTTGTTCTCTTTTCTAAAGTTATTCTTCAGACTATTCTCTGCTACACAAACAGACCTTGTGCAGTTGGGATTAGTTTAAAGTAAATGTACTCATTTATTTGTGGTTTAACCCTACATAGAGCATGACTTTTGGACACATGGGGTGTATTCATAAAAAAATTACAAAGCTATTCATCCATTAAAACTCCATGCAAATTCATTCTGTGCAAATGGGACATAATCGAATGTTCTCAGGCTAAATTATTTGCAATTTGAATGTGCAATATATATATATTTTTTATTCTATTTTTTCATTTACATTTTTTAAATACAGTAAAACCTTGGTTTGAAAGTAACTTGGTTTGAAAGGGTTTTGCAAGACCAGCAACATTTTTTAATACATTTTGACTTGATAAACAAGCGATTTCTTGATATAAGAGTAGCATCATGTCATAACCAAGTATAAAAGAGAAGAAAGAAGAGAGCAATATGGTTACATTTAATGAAGATGCAACTTCGCTTTGCTATAAAAGTGCTTTGGATTACAAGCATGTTTCTGGAACGAATTATGCCTTAAGATTGTACATAATTTTAAAGGGTGCATTGACTGAAAAAAGTTTGCGAAACACTGTACTAGACATATGCACACTGAAATATTTAATTTCGGAATTTTGTTTTCGTCCGAAAAATAAATTAATTTAGTTACTCCCGAAATTTGTTTTTATTTATTTAGTTTAGTTAAAAAATGCATTTGTCCGAAAATACAAATTAATTAAGGTCGAATCTGTCATTGAAGGCTTATGGTGTCGAATGTTCCAAGAAGATTTGACGTAGCAGCTAAACTGTACGACGCCGCAATTGTACATTTCCGGTAGAATGTTCCACCTACAAGCTATAGAAGAATTTTAATGTTGTACGATACTAGTAATTATTATATTTTTAAATTATTATTACTAGTCAACCAACATTCTTCTATAGCCTATGGGCCGAGCATTTGACCGGAAATATACGATTGCAGCGTCATACAGTTTAGCTGCTTGTCGAATCTTCTTAGAACTTTCGACAGACACCATAAGCCTTCAATGACAAATTCAACATTTGTATGTTTTCCACTGCTTCGTCGAGTCTTTGTGGTTAATGTCGAATGGTCTACCCCAACACTGTCTCTATCATTTTGAATCTTATTATAGAATAATCTTGGACGAATAGGGTTAACGTTAGGCACATTCGACCGCAGATTCGATAGACACAGATTGTTATTGTCAGCGTCATTTTGAATCTCCTATCTATATCGAACTGTTGTAGCAACGAAAAAAGAAAATAAAGCATTTTTTTATGTTGGGTCTTTCAGATTTTGTATTCTGCACATAAAACGATAACGAAAATACCTGAAATTTAGACAAAAATGCATTTGGACGAAAACGAATGCACATGTCTACACTGTACTAGAGGGATCGTCTGATTACAAAGATCCTTTCCTCTAATTCCTTCTGATTATCTTTGACTAAATCCTCTGTTAACCTGGGAATCTTTATTCTCTAAAAATATTCCATACACATCCACTACTTAGTGGCCCTGTAATCTATTTTCCATGATATCATTATAACATCCTCTGTATGCTCCTGAACCTCTACGTTTACTATTAACTTCTGTTTCGTAAGAGCAGTGCACATAAGTTGTCAAGTGCAGTGCGCACTACTTATCCCAAGTTCATAGTCCATCTTGGCAGTGAGCAAGAGAGGATGGCTATGTTCCTACACACAGTGGGACTATGGAGTACGAACATAGCCACCCTCTAACAGAAGGTTTAACCACAGCAGCAAAAAAAAAACTAAGAATATATTCCTGAATATATTTGTTTTAAACCAGAGTTTAGTGTCCTTTAAGTCATTTTGGTTGAAACTTGCACTGTACTCTAGGCTGGACTCAAGTCAAGGAGTCAAGGAGACAGTTCCACTTTCACAATTACATTTTTAGTGGTGTATTTTTTAATGTCATCTCTAGATTGACACAGTTTTTACTCAACATTCACACATTTTCACAATTAAATCCAGTTGAAAAAAATCTGTAAATATTTTGTGAAAATTGTATGCTTCTTGGTTGAGGCCATGGATACGTAGACCCCTTAGATACAAACAGTTAAATGCATTTGAATCTACAGTGAAAAAGGCCATCCATCTTTTCCTATCAGGAAGAGTAAGAGGCTAAGTCATCCGGATCACCTGGGAACATCAGTCAGCAATCTGACTGGCCAGTGATAACTTACTGTACTGTATCAGTTGATTTGCCTTTAGCTGGCTACAGATTTCATCAACATCCATCAAAAGGACAGGCCATTATTGGAATATTGTTCTATTGACTCAGAAAATGTATGAAAAATTCAGATGCGCTGCTTTTTCTCCAAGTTTTCTCATTTTTTTTCAGGAAAAAAGCTTTATTTTATTTATTTTACTTGTCCTTTATTGTTTGAAGTTGGCAGCATTTTTTTTTTGCTGTCCACAAACCATTATTTATGAGACTGCTTTATTTAGAAAACTAAAAAAGTGAACAGCTAAAAGTAGTTGCACTTTAAATTATAATGTTATTGACTTATGAGTATAAAAGTAGGGCTATACAATAATCTTTCTCCAGGCATGATAAAGATTTATTATTATGGTCAACATGTGCCCTTTATGTCACCAAAGAGTAGTTTGGACACATCCCCTGTGGCAATTATCTAAGGTTTATCCAGTCTTCACTGAGATGCCCCACCAACAAGTAGGCTAGAGTCTCAGTAAATTATATTCCCAGTTTGTAATCCACAGGATTTATGACTGCAGACTTAAAAAAAGTTAACTTAACTAAATGCAAGGACTAAACTGGAAATCATTGGTGAAGAATGTAAACAAGCAGTGGTCAGGGCAGGTAGTGTCCTAACACAGGTAACTGGCAAAGAGGGTAGTTCGGAATACAGGTGAGAATTTTAACAAGAACAACAACAGGGCTCCCAGAGCAGAGTCTTAAAGAACTCCAAAGGCCCACAAGAAATTTTGTATGGAGACTGTACAGTGCTGTATACTAGATATACTAGATTACTACTTTCCTCCTGATGAATAGTGATGTTGTCATAGTCACACTAGAACTGTGCTGCAGTCCATATTATTAGCAGTAGATGGTATATCTAGGAATGGCATACCCAGACAAAAAAGGTATTGCCTAGGTTTAAAAATAAAATAAATAAAGATAGATAGAGAGAGAGAGAGAGAGAGAGAGAGAGAGAGAGAGAGAGAGAGAGAGAGAGAGACTACAGTATAGATAAATACATTCCACATAAAATCAGGGTTCTGTGTGCCTTTTGCTCACCTTTATTTTGATGTATAACGATAGATTACAGCTTACATCTCCATAACATCTAAAGTATAGGGAATGTTTTCTATTACTTTGGAATGTATCAGCCTGTGTTTCAGCCTAAGGAATGATGAAATAGTTATTCAGCCTCTATGTGTATCTTGATCTGAGTTTCAATAACCTTTGCATTTCCATTGGATAACATGTCCTTTTATAGTAAAGGTTAAATCATTTGTAAGCATAAACACTGTAGAAGACCAAATATTCCATCAATGGTCAAAGAATACAGCTCTGTATATTCCTGGATTGCCAACTTCAAAAAAGTTCTCCCAAGAATGCACACTGTTCTGATTATTTGATATGAATATTGAAACAGATTAACTTTTTACATCCGATTTTGCTAAGTCATCCGCCACTTTTCCCATTCAAGACAAAATTACAGGTTCCCTTGACATACATTTCTTTATTCTGTCGATCTACAATGATATGCAATCCCTTCCACTTTATTCACCTGCCAGTGTCTTTAAAATGCCCATAAATTCTGGATATTGGAGAGAGCATGTCACCTTCTCTTCATCCTACCACTATGCAGTACTCATTGCTTGGGCAGCCATTGATCAGGCCTGTGCATTGCCATGTGACTACTGGGTGGGGGGGGGGGGTCATTAACTCTGTAAAAGGTCCAACACAGATCAACATGGAGCTTACATGGGGTAACAGGAGAGCAAGGTTATAGCTAGTGATGAGCTCCAGCATTCTGCAAACTGAGCTTCATCTGAACTTCCAAGACACACTTTTTTCCTTCTCATCAACTGTGGGCTGGGGGCATTTGTCAATATCGGGGCAAAAAGTGTACCCGTGCGTCACAAGGAGACATGTACTGTACGCTTTGCTCAAAATTGGCAAAGTGATAGCTTTACTTTAATACTTTAAATTTACTTTAATATCTATTTTTAGAACTGAGAATTGAGGGAACAAATACAATTTAGAAATAAGCATTCTGGGAGGAAACTTAGGCCCCATGTACACGGGACGCTGCTAAACGTACGTTCAGAGGCAGTTGGACACTTTTTTCAAATGCTCCTGAACTCATTCAATGTTATCCTATGTGACCATGTATACACTGTTTTTAGGCAGTTGCATTTAACAGTGTTTCTTTAAAAGCAAAAACATGGGTTCAGATGCAGATTTCACACGTTTCAGATGCCAAAGGCTGCAAAACGCCGCTAAACGCGTCATGTAAACGCGGAAAAACCGATGTTTTATACGTGAGTTACTATGTGTCAAGTTTAATAATTTAGGAGCAGTTATAAAAATATCCCGTGTACAGGGAGCCTTAAAGCGGAGGTTCACCCAAAAATCAACTTTCTGACATTAGATCCAGCATACTGCTAACATCTGCAGTATGCTGGGGTTTTTAATTTTTTTGTGTACTTATAGTTTTATGAGCCGTTGTTATCCGACTCCGAGCGGGGAATCCTGCGGGGAATGGGCGTTCCTAAGCCAAGAGGAGTGGATTGACGAGCTGCTAAGGCGTGCCACGCCTTCCGAAAATACCCAAAGTGATACTCAGGTATTTTCGGGAGGCGTGACTCGCCTTAGCAGCCTGTCAATTAACTGGATCTAATGTCAGAAAGTTGATTTTTGGGTGAACCTCCGCTTTAAGGTGTAAGTAAAGGCCAAACTTTTTTGTTTTGGAATGAGTAGTGAATGATTAAGACCCTATTTTTTCCTGTACATGTCCTGTTGGGAAGTAAATCTCTTCAATGAGAACCCCCATATCTTCTGTTCCTGAGCTCAAACAGTTAGGCCGCGTACACACGATGAGACATGTCCGCTCAAACATGTCCGACGGACCGTTTGCAGCAGACATGCCTCATCGGATTTTGGTCCGATGGCGTGTACACAATATCGGACGAAAATCCCCTCGGGCTGAGGACGAGGTGACGTGGCGGTGACGTTGACGCCGCCACGTCACCACTCCAGGAAGTAAAATACTTCCACGCAAGCGTCAAATCCATTCTACGCATGCGCGGACAGTTCTGTCATGCTTTGAAATTTGTCCGTTGGGAAAACATGTCCGCAAGTCCGTACACATTATCGGAGATGTCTGCTGAAATGGTCCGTCGGACCAGTTTCAGCAGATAAATTCGATCGTGTGTAGGCGGCCTTAGATTTCCCATAATTTTCTGTACCAGCGATAAGGGTCACCAGGAGTAGTAGTGATGGTGAATCTCCCCAGAGACTGCACTAAAAACAAGGAAGGGGTTCCAACACTTTCCTTATCTATCCAGAAAATGTTGGCTTACATACATTTCAGACAAAGCTGTTACATTATACATTGCAGTGAAGCTAAACAGGGGCTTCACTACCCCAGTATTGAATTGTTGTGGGGGTTTGAAGATTGACAGCTCCTGTCAAAAGCTGTACACATATTCCCTTTACATCTTATAGCATCCAACTACACAGCTACCAAACTGCATAGCATTCTACTATAGTAAAAATGTGGCAATCATATCTAAATTCTGCAACATTATCTCAAACCATATTGTATATAAGAAGCCTTGACACATATCTCTCACCCCACCCACTGGAAAAGATTAAAATAAAAACCATGCCTAATGATCAAATTCTTGTCAGCAGTTTAACTGATCATGTAATGGGTTTACCCACCCACCCACAGTCACAGTATTGTTAATCAGGGCATTTACTATAATTAGCTCTGTGCTACCAATTTAACACAAGCACGCTATATTATATTGCAGATAGGCCACACGCCATAATATTCGTTGAGATCTTAGCTGTCAGTTTATGTACTGCGTACCATGGCTCTGTATAAAAATACAATGATAAAATAATTCTGAGTTTTAACGTTTGAATGCACAGAACCCTTAATAGCCGCAGTTACCTTTTTATCCATCATGGATGACCTCAGGTGCCTTGCCACAATTTCATTACTTTCTACCTGGAATTTATGATCATATAAAAAGCCTTATTGAAAGACAAGCTAATATTCCACACTATATTTATGAACAAGCTCATACACAATGCTTTATTTATGTCATTTTTTGGGAGTTTGTTTTCAGGCAAGTATCAGCTCAGCTTCAATTAAAAATACAATAAAATTGGGGTGCTAGGTATCCTTGCAATCTTCTAATATTGTGATACTCCTCTCTAGAAAAATTCAAATTTTATATAAAACACCACAATGTGCTTAAAGGGTTACTAAACCCTCGTTTGTTTGTTTTTGTTTGCTTTTAAAATAACAAACATATCACACTTACCTCCTCTGTGCAGTTAGTTTTGCAAATTGTGGCCCGATCCTCCTCTTCTGGGGTCCCTCAGAGGCACTCGTGGCTCCTCCACTTCTTGAGTGCCCTGTTGGAGAAGCACTCTCCTTCTGGACACCCGTGCGGGTGCACTCCCGTCTTCTGCTGCTGCGTCTATTGACAGAGACAGCAGGACTTGAACTCGCCCCCGCCCCCGACACCCTCCTCATTGGATTTGATTGACAGCAGTGGGAGCCAATGGCTGTGCTGCTAACAATTTATCCAATCAGGACACGAGACATCGGCTAGAGCTGGTGTGCTTATCCCCAGGGCAAGAAGAAACAGGTTCAGGCAAGTAGAACAGTGGATCTGGGGGGCTGCTGCATGACAGAAGGTTTTTCACTTTAATACATAGGATGCATTAAGGTGAAAAAACACTAGGGTTAATTTACTGATATCCAGTCAAGGAGGAGAGGAGAGGAGAGGGGATGTGACAGCCCAGCTAATGAGAATTATATCTGAGTGCAAGCTGACCCACCAAAAATTGGGTCCTTACATCTAGTGAGTAATAGTGTGTATAGGGGTGTAGAGGAGCAAGAAGATTCACAACCCTCAAGGTGGAAAGCCTTGAGGGTTTACAACGACTTTAAGCCTAGTACACATGATCAGAATATCGTACAAAAATCTGATCTAGGTACACAGCTTTCGTCCAGAATTTTCCAAAGGGACAAATACAAAAAATTATGTCATGTGACACCAGATTGTACAGTTTTCATTTAATCAGAACAGTTTTCACCTGAGAATGCAATACAAACACATTACATCACTTCCGAGTTTTTGTTCTGTCGTGCGAGAATTTTCGTACTTTAGTAACCTATATTTCAATATGGAGACTAGCATGCAAAATAAAAAACGGATGATCATTTGTCCGATAATCTCAGCATGTGTACTAGGCTTTACTTTAAGGTTGCTTTAAAAGAAAAAGTAAACATCTGCATTGAAATGAAATATGGAGTAAGCAGACCCTTTTCACCTTTCACCGTACAATGACCGCGATTGGCCTAGAAAGTGTCAACCACCAAAATGTTACCGTAATATGTAATCACAAATAAATAATGTAAAAAGCAAAATGAACCTCATTAAATATCCATATTAAAGGAAAACTAGGTGTGATTAATATCATATAAAATATAAAAGAAAATAAGTGTGTATCTTAGTTTACATACAGTACATACAGTATAATAGTCATGATACACTGTAGTAAACTACAAATAGAAATACACAAAAAGAATACAAGCATTGAAACTGTAATTACTGTATCCACGGTTAGATTACTCATATAGGCCTGTTCACAGTCTGATGGAAATGTTCAGTATAGTTAAAATCAGTCCCTGCTGCACCGAGTCAGGCTGGAAATGCTTACAAATAGATGATGGCAGTGCATTGGAAAGGTCACTTCCTCTCAAAATACAGCAACTGTTTCAAAGTAAATGGAGTGCCGTGGCGGTGAGAAGGTCGCCTGAAGAATATAGACCCAATGCACTGTTAAGTAAAATGTGTTATTGTGACCCAAGGTGACAAGGGACCCCGTTCTCTCTTTAGTAAAGATACATAAAAAAAGTACTTTGGCTTTTAAACCACCAATTTTTAAACCAAGATTTTCCTCCTTAATGACCAGGCCTTTTTTTGTGATACGGCATTGCATCGCTTTAACTGACAATTGCACGGTTGTACGATGTTGTACCCAAATAAAATTGATGTCCTTTATTTCCCACAAAAGCAACAAAAGCTTTATTTTGGTGGTATTTGATCACCTCTGTGGTTATTATTTGCATTATAAACAAAAAAATATATTTTTTACTTTTTGCTATAAAAAATATCCCAAAGAATTATTTTAAAAAACAAATTTCTTCATCAGTTTAGGCCGATATATATTCTTCTACCTATTTTTGGTAAAAAAATCGCAATAAGAGTATATTAATTGGTTTGCGTAAAAGTTATAGCTTCTACAAAATACAGGTAGGGGATAGATTTATGGCATTTTTACTGTTTTCATTTTTTTACTAGTAATGGCAGTGAGCAGCGATTTTTAGTGGTAGTACGACATTGCGGCGGACAGATTGACCATTGACATTTATACAGTGATCAGACCTAAAAATAGCCACTGATTACTGTATAAATGTCACTGGCAGGGAAGAGGTTAACACTAGGGGGCAATAAAGGTGTTAAATGTGTTCCCTCATGAGTGTTTCTAACTGTGGGGGGATGGGACTGACTGGAGGAGGAGACATATCTCTGTTCCTAATTACTAGGAACAGCAGAACTGTCTCTCCTCCCCTGTCAGAACGGGGATTTGTGTGTTTACAGATCCCCGTTCTGGTTCTCGTGCTTACTATGGCTCTTAAAGGAGTCAACATACCTATACGTCGATTTGTGTGAACAAGCAAACTTTCCAATGAAAATGTGCATGAGCCGGTTAGACAAGTGGTTAAAAATAGCACTTATGGTTACAAAGTAAAATTACTTGTCTAATGTTAAGCATTAAGTTAGGGTTTATGCTTGTGTAGCACACCCCCTAAGAAGCTGCAAATATACTGAGTTCCCTCTCCCTGCATAGACAGGCACACCGAATTTTCACAGGTACTCTAGACTAGAGAACAGTCCATGTTTTATGAAGGGGTTAGGAGGTTATGGGATGCCCATTTAACTTCAATAATATTTTCAGGGACAACTCTTCCTGTATACAGTCTCTATATACAGCTCCTCTATTTCACTCTAGCATACACTTGCTTGCAGAACCTAACTGTAAGACTACAAATGCCTGACAGTCACTCAGTCAGGTAAAGCAGAAGCCCACTACAAGCAGGAACTTGAGGCCCCTTAGGTGTGTAGCAGAATTTCAGTGTTTACATATTCCAGTTTACATCACTCTGTGGCTACTGATCCCAGCACCACCTTTTCAGGCACTTCCAACCCATCTGGCTGCAGCTGCCCCTTTCACTAGCCCTTCAGGCTAACCTCTCCTCACAGTCCTCCAGACTGACTCAACAGCCCAACCGACTGACTCTCAGGAGATCACCCAGATGTGCTAACCTGCTCCCGCTGTCCTCTCTCCTTGCTCCCGTGCATCCAGGAAGGACTTCCTCCATGTGTTTTAGTAGGAATCTTCCAGGATCCGAGCCCCAGGCCTGAGATCACCCTCAAGGGCTACTGACAGCTTTCTCAGCATTCCATCTCCATCTTCCACCTGACTACCCCTGCTGGCATTACCCATGTCTATTTATGAGGTAAGCTCTGCTCTCTGCCGGCCCAATGCTGGGGATTGCCTGAGGCCTCGTACACACGATCAAATCTGTCCGCTGGAAACGGTCTGCTGGACCGTTTCAGCAGACAGATTCGATAGTGTGTACGGCCGAGCCGACGGATTTGCCACCCGACAGATTTCAAAGCATGCTTTGAAATCTATCGGGTGGGAATCCGTCCGCCCGACATGTCTGCTGGTTAGTACACTTACCAGCAGACATGTCGTCCCGCACCGCCGCCGCACCGCCGCCTAATGGATTCGGCGCATGCGCGGAAGTGTTTTACTTCCTGGTGCGGTGACGTGGCGGCGTCAACGTCACCGCCACGTCACCGACACGTCAGCGCGCCGTCTGCTGTCGGGGATTTTGGTTTGCTCGTGTGTACACGCGGGCAAACCAAAATCCCAGCAGACAGATTTGTTCAAATCTGTCGGACAGACAGATTTGAACAAATCTGTCTGCTTGTGTGTACGAGGCCTGAGGCCTCATAAATATGCATGGCAGCCCCTCCTTACTCCCACCCTCCAGCCCTGGAGGTTTCTGCCAACTTCTGCCAACTTCCAAACCAGGAGGAAGTGTCAGAGAGAGCTGCCAGATGAGTTACCCAGTCCTTGAGTCACTAAATCCTGACCCAAATTCATAGCTCAGGTTTAGCCCTGAGCTAAAACAAATTTTTACCTACACAAACAAAAAAAATCTACATTCTAGCATACAGGTTACATAGAGGTACTAGAGGTGCTACACTTGGGTTGGTGTTGGGGTCAAGGATTATGAGTTTGGGTAGATTTAGGAAGAATCTTTATTTTAGGTATTCTATCTCCAGTCAAAGCTCCCCCCTCAGCCCCCTTTCACCCATTCAGCATAAATACCTTGCAAATCCATTTTCTACCCACCCAACTCTGCCCTGTCCCAAACTAGCATTACTTGCGTGGCTGTCAACTGGTGGCCTCTTGGTCATCATTCCCTGCAGTCTACTATAATCTAGGAGGACCCAGATGTTAGACCACCAATAGCAAATGTCCATGTCACCACTTCCCAAAGAACGGATCCTTCTCTGAAGAATCAGGTGGAAAAAATATCCAATAAATCAAATGATCACAAATTTAGGAGTGTATTTTCTCATTTAGTTTGGGATTTAGTTCTCATTTATTTTTTATTTTTGTCAACTAAACTAGAGAAGGTGGAGAGCTCTATGCCTTGATATGCCCTGGGTCCAACTCCAAGTTTTAGGGTTCAGGTTAAGTGTAAAAGTAAATACTATTAATAAAGTAAGGGTATTAGCTTAAAAGGGTAGTAAACCGCAGTTGGTAAAAGAAAAAAAAATGTGCTAGTCAAAATCATACATTATATACTTTTGACCCAACCAATAAAATATTGAGAATACTTATTAAACTGGGGAATGATTGGTCCCTCAATATTTTAGGAGATTAGCACTCATTATTAAAGAAATTCATATTGATAGATTGATGAAGGTGATTGTAAAGTATGTAATATATATATATGTATATATTTTAAAGCTATGATCTTCTGAATTGAAGAGTAGTAAAGGTTTGGACACTGCACCTAATGTTCTGTCTACAGGGAGGAGCAGAATTCAGCCGGTTTCCTCATAAACAGAACTTGGAAACCGCAGATCAAAAAATTATCGGCATGAGATGAGTGTTTTGTAAATGCTCATCTCCCCCTTCCCACCAATTTGGTTATAAAGTACAACAGCTTTACCATAAATGTAAACATCTATTCCTAATAAATATATAATTACATTTACATTGCTACCATGTTTCCCCGTGTCATTTTATAGTGTTCTGTGCCCATACTGTTTTTCATTAAAATGCAGTTCTATGGGGCTCCTGACCTAGTCACTCCCCATGGTAAAGCTATAATTTCATTGCATTTTACAGCTTGCTTCACGTACAGCTTTATTTGAAATGCCTTGGGCATTTGTTTGCCTTGTCTGTTCCTCAATGAAGATGGCTGCTATTTTTTACTAACAAAATAAAGGCAAACACAGTCAGTCACCTTTTTGAAACTGAGAATTCTCTATTAAATTGAATTTTACAGGAATGGTAACATTAAAAAAGCATGTACAAATGTATTTAATTTTTATGGGAAAAGGAAAGAAGCAATATGATTCACAGGACCTGAAGTAATGTTTTAGATATAGGTGGATACTAGTTAGTTGGTTGATACAAAAATGTATGTCTATGGGCACCCTTAAAACTGATATCACTTATTGTAAAGTCTAAAGATGAACTTTCTTTTTTTGTTTTGGATAGAGTGGTAAAGGGCGAAAAAGTCAGACGAAATTTTTTCATCGGACATTCTGACCATGTGTGTGCCCCATCCGACGGACATAGAAAGAGAACAGGTTCTCTTTTTTTCCTATGAAAAAAATCTACTTGTCTCTATGGAACTCCGATGGAGAAAAAAACATGCATGCTCAGAATCAAGTCGACGCATGCTCGGAAGCATTGAACTTCATTTTTCTCATCTCGTCGTAGTGTTGTACGTCACCGCATTTTGGACAGTCGGAATTTGGTGTGACAGTGTGTATGCAAGACAGCTTGAACGAAATTCCGTCAGAAAAATACGTCTGAGTTTATCCCAATTCTGATCATGTGTACCGGGCATAACTTTGAACAGATTTTCTCTCACATTTTGTGTCTACTGGACAGGGAGTTAAGGGAGTGTGCTCCAATGGGACACATATAGCATTAAAAAAATGTATATACTCATAAATTATCAATGCATCTTTATACAAAATAGAAAAAAAAAGTTTTTTCATTTTGACTTTAGATATTTTTAAAAGCAGAGTTCCTACTAAAAAAAAATGTTTTAAAAGTCAGCAGCTACAAATACTGCAGCTGCTGACTTTTAATAATCAGACACTTACCTGTTCCAGGGTCCAGCGATACAGGGAACAAAGCCCTGCTCATCTCCCCCTCCGCCTTTCCACAGCGCCTGGCATTGTCACTGTGGGCGCCCGGCTGTGGCTTCACAGTAAAGCACACACTGCGCATCCGCGAGTCGCATTGCGTACCGTGACTGGAGGAGCAATCATTGGGTACCTGTGACGTGTCCCAGATGATTGTCGAGAGGGAGGGAGGAGAGGTAAACTTCCTTCTGGCACCACAGGGAGGAAGTGGGAGCTGAAACCCTCTAAAAAGAGGGGTTCCACTCCCCCCCCAAAAAATGACATACCAAATGTGGCATGTCAGGAAGTCACCTTCCCTTAAAGCGGAAGTTCCCTTTTTGGGTGGAACTTTGCTTTAAGGAGTTGTAAAATGGTAGTCAAATATTCCACCCTGCCATTAATTTTGTCTCAAGAACAGTGTTTGGAAGAGGTCTATTGAGGTCTGAGTTGGCCCATTAATGTTTTGATTTTGTGATTACAGCAGGACTAGAACACAATCTGTTGGAAACTTTAGCAACTATGGTGGAAATCTGTGTGTATCTGAGTCTCTATTTTAAATTGAGAAACACAGTTTTCAAGAAGCAAAACAATAGCAAATTTAAAATAAGGCTATGAAAAATAGAGAGGTTGACCACTGGACTCATGGAAGAGGTGCCTAATAATTACAATGATTGTAGGACTGTAAAGCCGCGTACACACGAGGAGATTTATCCGATGAAAACGGTCTGACAGACCGCTTTCAGCGAACATGTCTGCTGGGCTATTTTGGTTTGATCTTTGTACACACGATCAAACCAAAATCCCTGCGGACAGACAGCACGGTGACGTGGCGGTGACGTTGACACCGCCGCATCACCGAAGCAGGAAGTAAAATACTTCCACGCATGCATCGAATCCATTCGACACATGCAGGGGATTTTTGTCCGCTGGTTAGGCGTACTAACCAGCGGACATGTTGGACAGACGGGTTTCCAGCAGACAAGTTTTAAAGCATGCTTTAAAACTTTTGTCTGCTGGAAACTGTCTGCTAGCCCATACACATGATCGAATCTGTCCGCTGAAACTGGTCTGCGGATCAGTTTCAGCAGATATATTCGATCGTGTGTACGCGGCCTAACAGACAAGCCAAAGGGATTTGTCTGGACATACAATTTTATTTGTCACAATAAGAGGGTCTCATCAAGAATTGAAAGCCAACATTTTTATATCAGGACTGTGACAGACCAACCAGGACAGGTCTTTTGGAGGAGACTGCAGGGTAGCCTCTTGACTACTGACTATGGGCCCTGGCTTTCAAGGGAACACTACTCTTTGGGGGTGTGTGCCTGGGGGACCCTTGGAGTGGTCTTGCTTTGGGTTTAAATTAATGTTTTCCCAAGGCATACAGACTCTGGGAACTGGAGGTTGCATATACATATTCAAGGTTTCTATGTCCAAACCAGCAATGACTGCTTTAGGCTGTGGGACTCAGAGCAGATGTTAGTATGACCAGCTCAAAGCAAGCTGATACTGGGGTCTCCTGATATAGTCTGTTTTTTAAGGTGTCTTTCTGTTAAGTACGTCTCTCCCATTGTGTTCCTCCTAGGTGTGAATTCCCATTGTTAATAGAGTCACATATTGTTTCTGTTTGTTGGCTAATTTGGCTAACTCTTGGAGGTTCTTATGATGGGATTAGCCTTGTGTCAACTTTAGCTCATTATCTAACCATTGTGTGATGTTTTGGGTAAATATTTGTTGTTATTGTTCATGTGGTGACTAACCTACTTTAGAAGTGTTTACAATCCTGTATTTCTGTTCAATAAACAGAAATTTCTTTGTTTCTACCTCAAGATTTTGTCTGTGTGCCATGCTTGTGGTAAAATGGCTGGTATTAGCTCTTGGTCTGGTAGGAAGGTTTGCAGGGCAGGATGCACTGTTTGGCGAAAGCACCTAAGCCTGATGCCAAGCATTCATGAACCAATCACTATGATTTGGCACTCAGATCCTTTCATTCCATACACGCAAATTTTAGGGCACAAGAAAAACAGCACAGGGAGACTTGAGGGGCAGAACATAAAATGGCTAGCCTTCTCTGCATTGGAATATCCACCGACTGCTGGTTAGGTTTAGCATTTTGTACACAATGTTATATGTGACAAATCTGGCTAGGTCTAAGTTCGCTTCTTATAAATATTACTTCCCTCCCCAAAACAACTGCCTCCACAATGTATGTCAATACCACTTTAAGATATGTTCAAATTTTTGTTTATCCTTTTTTTTTGCTTGACATCCATTATATTTTACGTTTGTTTTCTACAAAGTTGCCTTTCGTCTGTTTCTCATCAATTCCTTTGCTTCCCGCAGCAGAACACTGATTACATTTTTCTTCCACAATGGTGTGTTAGTTCATGTTTTACATATCATTACATTATCATACTTTTCCATTTCAATAAGGCTGAGCAGGAATAGGCTATGAAGTCTAGATATATCTCTGAAAATAACTAGGTCTATTTCTGGGAGTCTTCACTTGCTAATATGTGTGAGACTTGTTTGTGTCAGAATTTCATTGCTCACCTTGATTAGAGAAAGAATGCTAGAATATAGATTTTTATTAAAAACAACATCACAATTGGCAATGGGAATAATGACTTACGGATTTTTTATATTTGACTTTCTGTCTGCCATGAATGCATAGGTGTGTGCAGCCTATTGCATTAGAATGGGCATCCTAAATCTGAAACACACACCTGTGTGTGTGTGTGTGTCTAATATATATATATATATATATATATATATATATATATTTATATATATATATATATATATATATGGCTCAAGGCACATTGATCTCCCTGGCACAGAGAAGAGCGTAAGCACTTTTTCTTTTGGCAGACCCGGTAGAAGGGAGATCTTTTCCATGATTAGGGTGTGCCCAGGCACACTCAGCACACCCTGTGCACACGCCTATGCATGAATGTCTGTTTTCTATTTTGGCAAATATTTTAATGTGTCACACTAAGTTTGCTGTGCTCTGTGCTTGGTAATAAAATAACAAGGGGAAGATAGGACTCTTTGGAACCCTTTAGGGCTCTTTTATACGTACGGACAGTATGTCCGTATTTCATCTATGCCTTTTTGGATGAAATATGGACATACATTAAACCCTATGTGATAGCGGGTGTCAGTAGATGAACATCCGCTGACACCCAATCTCATCGGTCCTCGCTATGGTCCAATTCTGCAGAGCATAGGGGAGAGCGGATATTTGACAAGAAGGCGGTCCCTGCACAGTGTGCAGGGACTGCCCTGTCATCTGCAGGCTCAGCGGGGATCAACTGATCTGTACATGTGAAAGTGGCCTTAATGATCGCAACTTTCTATACCCATGAGAGAAGTAGGGTAATGTTGAAGTAGGAAAATAAGACCATACTGGTTCCTTCGACATCTGTCATTGCGTCTTACATGTAAGATATGCTGTGGTTAAGTGCTACCTGTGGAGGGTTTAAAAAAGATCAATGTGTGTTATCTTGTTTTAAAACAGTGTATGCCAACTGTTGAATGGAATAGAAAAATCGGAAACTGGATATTGATGAACACATAGCTATCAAAAGACAAGAAAACCTGTCCTAAGGGAAAAATGGGCTTTATCGGTACACCAAAGACAGCACATATATAACAAGAAATCACACATATAATGGGATTTTTCCCATGGAAACTGTGTTTGGTCGGCATAACCATATGTCTTCCAGCAACCTTTTTTCTGTCTCAGCTAGTTGTGGATTATATATGGAAGAAAATAACATTAGGTTTTAGGGTTTTAGCTAAACTTCTCTTTGTTGATGCTTTTTATGTATGAACTGTTTTCTAATAAATTTGCGTTTTTAATGATATTTGTGTTGTCTTTGGGGTACCAGTAAAGTCCATTTTCCCCTTAAGAAGGGTTTTCTTGTTTTTTGATTGATTGGGACATGGTACCCCAGGCTTATCCCTTACTCATCCACCACATTTACTAGTTTTGGACACATAGCTATACCTAAAATAATGAATTAAACCCTATCACTCCTCTGCTCTGTCTAAAGCTGGCTTATTCAGTCACTTGTGTTTATGTGATTAAATAATGTTGTTTTTTCCTTATGTTGTATACCAAGTTAGTTATATGCAGAGCATAGGCTCCACCTACTATCACAGTTATAGCTTTAGCTGTTTGCATTAGTTTCATATTGTAATTTCAAAGAATGTGTTAATAAAGTTGTTAGGAACTAGAGCATTCGGGGGGACTTCTCTAGAGGAAGTGAGTAAGCCACCATTTTAGGAATCTTCAGCAAGGCTGTAAGGCTTGTGTTTCTCCATCTCTCGCTATTACCCCTCATCGAGCTTCAAAAATGTGTTCTGATTATCTCATTCTCTGTTATAGAGCATTGTTCATTTACTATATGCAATATTATACTGATTGATGTTTGTTTTATCAATTTGTGGCTCGTGGCTCGTTGTAATAAATTTAAGAACACAGAAATATGATATCTGAAGTTCATGGAGCAGTTAGGTTTAGCTCTCTGTCCTACAGACAGAACAATACCTGCAATAATTAATTAAACCCTGTCAATCCTCTGCTCTGTCTAAGCTGGCCATGCACTCAAAGAATTTTGTTTAAAAACCTTTGTTTCAGGAACGTTTGTTTGATTTTCTAATGGTTAGTGGATCAAAACATTGATGAAAAAATTCAAAGGAGCAGAATAGGAAATTTTTCTAAAACAAATACATTTCTAATAGTAAATGTAGCTTGCATTTCAGAAATGCCATTCATTCCAAAATCGGATGTTAAAAGCAAATGGCATTTTCAAATACTTTCAAATGCCATTCGTCAAGTTATTGAATGTACTATCGAGAATTTTTGTACTAGTTAATTCCTAAATCTACTGCTGTATGGGCAGCTTTACTTCTTTCAAAGCATCAAGTGCAAACTCATCCAAGCAAATGAAGAAGGACCTCAGTATACAGAAGAAGAGAGAAGGAGTACTGAGTGTTGATAGTCCATAATCATTATCCTCCTGCAGGAAAGGTAGGGCTTTGACTGCTCCCTCTTTTAAAGAGACTCTGTAAGTGGGGTGGGGGGGTTTGCTGAAGGTATGAAGTGCAGGTACATAGAGCAAAGGTACATAAAGTTGCTCAGAACCCAACACTGCATTATAGGAGGGAAAAAAGAAAGGTGAGAAGGTCACATGCTTTCTCATACCTGGAAGAGCTGGGTCTTTCCAAGAGCTCTGATGAGTAAGTGTAGCAAAAATATGTAATAGCAGGTGAGTGTGAGTGGTCTTTCAAGAAATCCTGTCACTTTTCTATCGGATACACTTTGAAGGACTATTCACATTGGTCTGGTCCAAGGAACAAAGTTGTGCATTAACATTCATGTGTTAGGGCATAACTGTTATTTGAGTGGGCTGTCAATGTACCAAAAGGAACAAAAAATCAGACCAGCACCATTTTTTCAAAGCAGCTCGTCACAGCGCACAGTAGTGTGTTACTATGCTTTGTGGTGTGCTGCATTACAGAGGTACATTGCCTTAGTGCCATTAAAAATTAATAGCAATGCGCTAACACATTTATGGACTGTTGCGGTGTGCACAGTTGACAGGCGTTGAAGGGCCTTACAGGTATCAGAGACCCATAGTGCTTAGATTCCTTCTTAACACAGTCAAAATATAAATGTGATTGCTTTCAGCTAAGGGTTCAACTTGCTGTCACAGTCACCCTGCATTAAATCTCTGAAATCTTTTGACCGGTTCCTGCTTGATTTTTTTACTCCATCAAGTATTTCATTTTTTTCCAATTCAATAGTCTTTCACTTCTTCAAACCAACAAGTAAATGATTCAGTTATGACTTTGTTTGGATTCCTTTGTATGTACGGAGCAGACCTGCGATTTTCTTGTCAGGTGACAGCGCTGTCAAACAATAGGATGTGGCTGGTGTAGCCCATGGGCCTTTGTACCAGAATCCTCTGGGAAAATAATTTCCAGGAAAGAATGTTCTACCTGACTATGCTTTAATAAAAACTTCATGCAGAGTTTATGTGTTAAGGTCAGAGCTTTCACTTAGAATAAAAAAGAAGGTAAAATATTTGTGATTTTAAGTTAAAAGACCGGACCTCTGTAAATCGTAATTGAAGATTCATTTAAACTCCCTAAATAGAATGACATATATCTTCCAGTGACCATGAAACAGTGCATTTGACCACCAACCACATTAAAGTGGTAGTAAACCCGCACATTAAAAAAAAAAAAAACTAAGGAAAAAAAACATGCAAGGCAAAAGCATAAAAAAGCTAGTATGCAGCGCATACTAGCTCATTATGAAATACTTACCTCAGATTGAAGCCCCTGTATCAGAGCCCAGTCCACGCTGAGGGAGTTGACATCTTGCCCTTGGCGTGTCTTCCGAGTTCGCTGTTCTAGCGCTGTGAGTGGCCGGAGCCGCTATGAATGGCATGCGCGTGGGAGTTTGCTGCCTGACATCAAGGGGCTGCATGCAACGGGAATATCTTCTAAATCGTACAGGTTTAGGAAATATTAATATACCTACAGGTAAGCCTTCTTATTAACCTGAAGAGATGACATAAAAACAGCGGCAGTTTAAAAAAATCGAAAGCGTTCAAAAACAGAGCTTGGTGCAGAGGAGGGATTTGGGGTCTTTTAGACCCCATATCTCTCCATAAAGATTACCTGTGACATGCCTATTGCTGTCACAAAGATGTTTACATTCCTTGTGATAGCAATAAATGTAATAATAAATAAAAAAAATTAAAGCAACAATATAAAAATAAAGAAATATAAAACAAATGAATAATTAAAAAAAATTAAAAAGAAGGAAAGGAAGTGATTTTTTTTTGGAGGGGGGGGGGGCATTATAACATAACTGTTACATTGAGAGGAACTTATTTTTGGTTGAAGTCGAACTTTAGGGAGTCAAGACTTCGCTTCACCCAGGATCAGAGTTGGTCCTTTAATACATAAGGAAGGATTTTGACAATGACAGATATTTACAGTCGCCTTTTAATGTCCACATATAAAGGGGAATCTCATGTTCATTAGAAAAAAAATAATAATAATAAATATATATATATATATATATATATATATATATATATATATATATATATATATATAACTGCCATACTAGTCATTTTTTAAATTATGTAAAAATTACCGTATTATTTCAATCAGATACCACTGTAATTTTCTAAAATTGTCAAACAATTCAAGCAATATGTCAACAACAGTTGGTGTGTCCCCCTCCTCCACACAGGAATGTTATTTCCTGCCCGTATGGTTTGCTCACTGAGATGCAAGTGAAATTTTAGGCAATAAGGGAATTCATATTTGGTGAAATACTCCCTAAGGGTTATCTACTTGTAAAGGGATGCCAACAAAGCAACTTTTCTGATTAGAACATTGAAAGTGCACTGGGTGATTATAATAAACAAGCCTCTTAAAACAAATAAAGTAGGAATCTGCAACAAAGTTTCTGAAATCCTTACAATGTACACGTTTTTTTTCTCAGCAAGAGTGGAGTTACACTTTAGGAAGCAAAGTTCGATAAAAAAATTTGCAAATTTTTGACTACTCATTTTAAGGTTGATGTTCTATGATAAATTCCTTTCCACTCTGTGTATTTTTATGTCTATAGATCATTAATGCTTTTCCATATTATATACCAAATTAATTTTGCAATTGCTTTTTCAAATGAACATCTGATTGTAGCATCTGTGTTAAATCATGGTAAACAAAACAAACTGTATTGAATAGACACAAGAGACACCCAGCCTGCCATATTAAAGACTTCTTGGGCGCAGAGCTGAATTTTATAATGGGTTTATTATGTCATTCTCATTGTCTCGCAACTGTCAAATGTTATCAGTACAAGCCTAACATATTGAGTAAATTTTATTCCCATTAGCAAATGCATGGATCTATTGCTCATTAGATTTACTGAGAAAACAAACATGAAGGTTAACTTTCCTGCATACATTTGTATTAGATTAGAAATTACTTTCAACTATCCAAATATTAGCCGAAGAAGGAAGGCTTGTGGGTCCAAAAGGGGTAATGCTTGTTATACAGAAGGTAAGTGTGGCCTGTCAAAATGGAAGCAGATCAATGTTTCCTTTTAAGAATGGGAATTGTGAATTGAAGGGTCTTTCCAGTCAAAACGGATATTTCAGTCTTGCTGCTGATGTGTCAAATAACTCACCAGACTTTGTGGACTCTGAGGCCGCGTACACACGATCGGTCAAAACTGATGAAAACGGACTGAAGGACAGCTTCATCGGTCCAAACCGATCGTGTGTAGGCCCCATTGGTCAGTTATCCTTCAGTCAAAAAAAGAGAACTTGCTATAAATTTTGACTGATGGATGCCTGACGATGGGTCAAAACCGATCGTTAGTATGCAAAAGCATCGGTTTCAAAGGCGCACATGCTCAGAATCAAGTCAACGCATGCTTGGAAGCATTGAACTTCGTTTTTTTCAGCACGTCGTTGTGTTAAAACACGTAAATGTCACCGCATTCTAACACGATCGTTTTTTTAACTGATGGTGTGTAGGCACATCAGACCATCAGTTAACTTCATCGGTTAACCGATGAAAACGGTCCATAGGACCGTTCTAATAGGATGGACTAATCGTGTGTACGCGGCCTAAGGGAGACTTGCAGCATGTGAATTCTCAACCCCATCCACCTGCCAATTATGGGGGTCACACTCTTGCAGGTTTGTTTTCAAATCAGAAAGGTTGTAGGCTGGAGGAGTGGGCGATGGCATCTTATAGTTCATGAGGGATGATGACATGGGTTACCTGCACTGGGAAGTGACATAGGGATCTTATGTTACCTAAGTAATTTTGCCTTTTCTTCCAGCATAAACAGAATGGTAACATGACCTCTTTTTTTCTACAATAATTAGGGTGAGGCCAGCATTAGACTAATGTGTCCTCTGTCATGGGCTTTGGAGTACCAGTGAGATTTTGGCCTCCATTATGAGATGCAGGATGACATATATATATATATATATATATATAGAAATATTGATCTATATACTGTATATAGATATATAGCTTTTACTGTGTCATTTTAGAAAAGTCCAGTCAGGGACATAGCTTTGTTTTGGTCAGGGGTAGAAGGAAGTCGTTCCCTTTACTTGAGAACGGTTGGGAGAACAGAAGATTCTGAGCGGTAAGATACTGAGCAGTCTAGAAAAAAAGATACACTGGTTATCCTCAAAGCTTACCACTTCAGCCCCGGAAGAATTGATCCCCTTCCTGACCAGAGCACTTTTTGCAATATGGCACTGCGTCGTTTTAACTGACAATTGCGTGGTCGTGCGACGTTGCACCCAAACAAAACTGATTTCCTTTTTTCCCCCACAAATAGAGCTTTATTTTGGTGGTATTTGATCACCTCTGCGTTGTTTTTTTTTTTTTTTTTGCAAAAAATTTGAAAAAAATCATTTTTTTTTACTTTTTGCTATAGTATTCTATAGTATTCTACATATTTTTGATAACAAATAACAATAAGCATACATTGATTGGTTTGCCGAAAAGTTATAGTGCCTACAAAATAGGGGATAGTTTTATAGCATTTTTATTATATATATTTTTTATTATTAGATCTGCAATTTTTATCATGACTGCGACATTATGGCGGACACATCGGAACACTTTTGACATTATTTTGGGAGCATTGATATTTATACAGCGATCAGTGCTATAAAAATGCACTAATTACTTTGTAAATGACACTGGCAGGGAAGGAGTTAAACAGTAGGGGGGATCAAGGGGTTAAGTGTGTCCTAGGGAGTGATTCTAACTGTGGGGGGGGCTGGTCTCACTAGAACATGACAGAGATCACTGCCTCCAATGACAGGGAGCAGTAGATCTCTGTCATGTTGCTAGGCAGAACAGAGAAATGCTCTCCGCTCTGCAGCTCAGTGACATGATCGCGGGCACCCAGCGACATCAAGTCCATGGGACCCACAGCGACACTCAGGGAGCATGTGGCAGGCTCACTATGCCACAATTTAAAGGCATTGTACATATAATTTGCGCAGCCATGCCATTCTGCTGACGTATATTGGAGTGAGACGGTCGGCAAGTGGTTAAAAAATCTGTAAACCCCACATTTCATATTCCTGATATGTGCATACTGTACCATGTATTTGTATGTATAAGTATCTTGTTCACACTGTGTTGCTTTGTATTGTCTCTGTGTGAAATCGCTGGTGTTTCTGACAGTTTCTCCCACACTAAGCAGGCAAACACACTGTGGTCAGTTCTCTAGCAATGCATGTTGTGTGCACTACTCCAATGATCAGACTTGAAACACATCGCATATTAGCTCATTATGAAATACTTACCTCGGAACAAGGTGAGAGGAACTTACCTGGTCCACCCTGAGCGAGATGTCATCTTGCCTGGCATGTCTTCCGGGAATCGCCGCTCCAGCACTGTGATTGGCTGGAGCGCCGATGTCATAACTCCCGCTCATGCGTGCAGGAGTTTTCATCTCGGCAAGGTCCGGCGGCTGCCGGTCCTTTAGCCGAGAATCCCCCCTGCGCATGCGCCACTGCAATCAGCGGCGCATTGAATGAATGAATGAATGAATGAAAACTTATATAGCGCGACACATACGAACTTAATCGCCTCTTGGCGCTTGTTGTTCCAGTCTCCTTTGGTATCAAAAGAGATGCGTCTTGATCTTTCTCCTGAAAGCTAGGTGGTTCTCCTCCAACCGAATGCTGGTTGGTAAAGCGTTCCATAGTCTGGGACCTTGGACCGCAAATCTTCTATCTCCTTTGGCCCTGTAGTTGGCTTTCGGTATCTGGAGCAATTGCGAGGGGAATATCTCCTAAACCGTACAGGTTTAGGAGATATTCTCTATACCTACAGGTAAGCCTTATTATAGGCTTACCTGTAGGTAAAAATGAAAAAAAGGCTATACAACCACTTTAAACAGGGTTTATGGTCTTCTTCCCTTTGTTATGTGGCACTGCTTACTTGCTTAGGTCTTGTGAGTGTCCAATCAGGCTAAAGCACTGAATCCTGGGAGGAAGGAGAGCTGATCTCCTGCTCCTTCATACCTGAAAGAATTGGCTATTTCCCAAGGGCTCTGATGAAACAATGGAGAGGCGGGGGAGAACTTCCAAGGTGAGCATCAGCAGGTGGAAGGATTGGTATTTCAAGAGCCAAACCCTTTCCCTTTAATTTGTTGTTTTTTGGCCATTTGTGGGATTGATCAATTACATTTTTTGACTACCAATACATGTATTTGGCTCTCCTGACTCTGCTATATATAGACTTCTTATGCTGGGTGACTCATATCTCCAAGGGGAGTTGACTCAATTTTTTGGAGAGCTGCTGAACATAGGTTATTCAGCTTAAAGCAGAGTTCCACACTAATAACAAAAGTTTTATGAACAGCTTGCCCTCAATGTAAAAAAAAAGTTTTACTCACTTGTATATGGCTGTTAGTAGGCAGATTTCATAATCTGCCTAGTTCCTAGTTCAAGGTGGTAGAACTTCCTGTCCTAAGACCCCATTGCCTCCTGGGAAATTATGACACTCATTTTCCAGGAGTATCTGGGCATTACTGTGCCTAAAAATCCCAACATGCACCTCTCTCGGAAAATCCAGGAAGAAACATGAACTGGGCTTCATAATGCCCACAGCTATGATGGAAACGGCCACAAGATCCCTGAGATGAGATCAGGTAAGTTTTTGCAACTGTTTATGTACCGATCGTGCTTTATTAATTATTTTTTAATGAATATTCATAATAATGTAATTGAGATTGCCAAAAAATACATTTAAAATGTTATACCCGGAACCCCGCTTTAAACAAATATCTCTCACCAGCAAGTGAAAGATGTGTGTCTAGTTCCACCTGCACTTGGTTATTCAAGAGAACCTGTCGCATGGCTAAATTGACTAAAAAAATCAGACAGCACAGAGTTTAAGAAAAGGCCAGTCGTGAGCTACAAACTTTCAAGTATGCTTGAAAATTCCTGCAGTTGATTAAAAATTGTTCCCTTTGTCCAAGAGACAAGAGGACAATCATTTTACAGCAGGGTTGTCCACGTCATAAACTGTCTGCATTGGAGAAAAGAATCATCATGATGAAAAGTTAGAAAATCACACTTGACAAATAATTAGAGGGTAAAGGCCAAAGTGTTCTGTGTTATGTGGCATCATGATTACACTTCTACCCGCAGGATGTCTTTCCAGTTCCCAGAAACCATCGAATTTCAGTATATTACATGGAAGCTCACAGTACTTTCATGTAAGGAAACTTCCTATGCATTAGAATTTATTTCAGTGCTTAAAAAAATAGGTGAAAACAGTATTTTGCGTGCAGTTGCCTGAAATAACCAATTAAATTTCAGCTCTGCTCATTAGATGAGAGCAGTCAGAGCAAAGATTGACCATTTCGGGTCGACCGTTCCTGACGCCCTTTAAATGTTGTTGATTGTTGTCTTATTAGAGGCAGTTGCATCCATTTCCTGCTCTGTTTATAAGAAATGAAAGATGTTGTTTAGAGTTCATACAGTTATCTATAAATTCATTGTATTAGACATATTTGTGCCAAGGGCTCCTCCACTGTAAACAGTGTCCTTGCACAAGGCGGACTTCCCCTCTGACCTCAAAGAAAGAGATGTCTTTCCTCCAGCTCTGTCTGCTCTGTAGATGATTATGTAGCTGTGTTATTATACCGCCTGTATGGTCATGCAGGAAGCTTGAAGCATTTTAGTAACTTATTGAATCTTTTATGATGTCCCCAATGAAGTTCCTGTTTTTTCTTTGTCTTTGCATTTCAGTGCACTGCAGGATTAATAAACAATATAAAAAAGCATGAAAAAGCTATTTTATTAAGTGGGGGAATTGAAAATAAAATAGGAAACATATGATATGCTTTAACAAATGAACTGTTAATAAGTTAGGGTTGCCATCAGCTGTAAAGTGTATGCCGAACCAAAAATTTTTTTTTCTCGTTTTCGACAAAATGATAATTCGATAGAATCCCTGTTAGGGGTTTTGCAAATGGCTGTGCTGCTTTCAATCAACCAATGAATGAGCAGAGAACCCAGCACGTTCACGGCGTGGGACTTTCGAGGGGTTAGGTAAGTAAACGGGGGGCTGGGGGGGTCACTAATTCTAGGATGTTTTTTCAACTTAATGCATAGAATGCATTAAGGTGAAAAAACATGTACCTTTACAACCCCTAATAGGTAAAAGCTGGTTTCTCATTGTCAAGCTGTGCTTCTGCTGTATCGGTAGTCAGGGAGGCAGACACATTATTATTATTATTATTATTATTATACATGATTTATATAGTGCCAACAGTTCCAATGTTAGTACAGCAATTTCCCCTACTGAGCTGCTGTGTCCTGACAGGGGGGCAGCCTTTTCTCCCAGCTAAGGCCCCTTTTACACCCCTTACTGCCTGAAAAAGTCATGCCCTGCAGTCTTTAGTGTGAAAGCCCGAAGGCTTTCACACTGAAGCAGTGCGCTAGCAGGACTGCTCCAAAAGTCCTGCTAGCCACATCTTTGGAGCGGTATAGCAGCTGGGTGTTTACTGCTCCTATACCGCTCCTTCCCATTGAAATCGATGGAAAACCCCGGTAATACCGCCAGCAATGCGCCTCTGCACAGGCGCATTGCAGGTAGTGTTAACCCTTCTTCGGCCACCAGCGGGGGTTAAAACCGCACCGAATACTGTGGTAGTAGGTTACCGTCCTCAGGATTGCCCCACCAGGAGGTGAGCAAGCGTAATCAGTAAACAAGCCAAAGGACAGTAACAAGCAATTGCAGATTGGGATCAGGCACAATCGTAGTCGAGGAACAAGCCAATGGTAGATAATGAGTGGTAGCAAAATATGGATGGAAGGAGGGAAGACGAGAAAGATACTGGCTAAAGAGAGCACAATAATCTGGCAAACCAGAGGTGCAAAAACATGGCTTAAATCAGGAAGTTTGTGGAAGTAGCAAATAGTTCAAGGTTCAGCAGAAGTCGAGGCACAAGGCAGGGTTGTCCAATAAATTAGACAGGGTGCTTTCCGGTATCTCAGTGAGAAGAGTCATTGCCAGACACAGCAGAGGTCCCAGGTTCGAGTCTAGGCCCTGACACATCATGGTGTCTGCAGGTTTTTTGCAACTCTGTCTTGTATATTAATATAGAAATCTATATAATATTATATACATTGAGGAAGTAACACCCATGGAGGATTCTGGCACCAAAAGCAGGATTTTGTAATATGAACAAGGAGGTTCCACAATTTTCACACCTCCCATCCTGTTTTTGGATAATTCACATCTACATAATCCATGGTGATTGGTTCACTTTTTCTTAAAGTGGATTCTAAACCCTCACATATACCCAGTCAAGTAAATAGCCTCAGATGATACACAGAGATGAAACAAATCTGCCTACATAAGTTTTACCAGTCTATCTGCTATCTTCCCCTTTCTATACTCTTTGAAAGGTGCAGATCATGTTAGAAATCATTCTTCCTCTTTCAGCAGTGGGTGGGGAGTCTGGGTTACACTGTGAGCGCTGATTGGAGGGAAGGTACACACCCCCTCCACATAGGCCGAGGAATGAAGCAACAGACAGAGCTGTACTGTGAATAGACAAGCACTCTGCTTATCTACCTCTAAGCTCCCTCCCCAACACAAATTTTCAGCTGCTGTTATTTGATATGTCGGAGAACTTGTCAGAAGTGACTCTGCTGATAGCAGAGGAACGGAGCACCAGAGAGAAACATCACACATAGCTTTGGAGAGAGATAAGCAAACACTACAGATATATGTGCTTAGGTTAGATTTTATGGATGGGGTTTGCAACCAATTTAAGGTGTAAATATAAATGCTGGGGTATCATCCTGACACTCATTGGAACTGAAGAAGTGGATTTGTATAAGCTATAAGTGTCTTCAACATTACAGAACAAGTCCAGCTGAACAACTACTAGATACAAGGTGACCTGGAAAAATTAGAACCTTCACAGACAGCTCTTAAATTTATCTTTAAACATCCAGAGTGGCTCCATCATTGCAACACAACAGTTTTAGTCATTAAGGCTGCTTACTACATTAAAGAACAAATAGGAAGGTACGGGGATTACCGGTATATGAAAAAGAACCAAACATTATTTTTTCTGAGAATCAAAATTGACATCACCAATTGTTCAGATATATTTTTTACAGAAGCTAACCTCTGCTTATGCATTTTCCATCATATTCTCAGTTTCAATGTGCTCATATTTGTGAAAGGCTTACTTTAAGATACACGTTTCACTCAGTAATCTCTCTGTGCATTTCTTTGTATACTTTGAGGTTCCTACTTTGATGTAAACTAAAAAGCTTAAAAACCAATAATAGTTTGATATGTTGAATATCAAATGGCACATGCTATTGCTAAGTTTAGCTTTCAAGCTACAGTTAGATCTTTTTACTCTTTATATGGATCATCAGGATAGGAATTTCTTATAATCGTATAAAGCAGCTTACAGATAGCTTTTCTAAAGAACTTAGAAAGCCCTCTGGAATATTTTATCCTCTAAATAAATGACTACCCAAATGTGCTAGCATGTATATGGGGTTTATGTGGCAATATGTTTATTGCACTGTGTGTTCAAGGGAAACCCTCAAATCATTTTCAAGACTCTGACTTTAATTACGGGACTCTGATCCAGGGCTAAGTAGGATATGTATTCTTATTCAACTTCTAAGGAAAGTATTGAGTTTGTTTGTGGAAATTCCAGAAACATATCTCCCAGGTTAATGTGCTCCTGACATCCAAGGTGAAGGGTTTAGTAGACTTTCAAGGTCTTTCCTTATCCTCGTATGACATCTCCTGTCAGGTTTTTTCCATTCATACTTTTTTCTATAACTTGATTTTGCTCTCTGTTGTCTCTATCAATATACAGTACAAAGGTATATTTTATGTAACATCTGCTTATTTTCAATAGCTGTACCTTCATAAAATTGCTACTTGTGAAATATCCTATCTTACAACAGCAATACTTCTCAATATAAGTTAAATCATTTTATTTGATTACATGCATTAAATAAAAACGAATGTCATAACTAAAAAAAATGTATACATGTAAATGCAATAATAGTGTGTAATAAGCCCTAAAAATTTAATGTGTAATTCTTTAAAAAAAAGTGTTTAACTCTGCAGCAATGTGGAAAATGTACCTTTATTTATTTTTATTGTATAAGTTTTAGTGAACAGTTTTTATGTAGAAATGATTAATAAAAGACGTCACATTCAGCGGGCCAGCAGTTTAGATAAATAAACAATATCCTATAACACAAGTGTGCATGTACATCCTGTGAAAACACTGTCAAGAAGGAACCATCCCGTGGGAAGCTTTCGTTTCCAAGTCAGCACTGAATGTTACATATAGGGCCAGATTCAGACTTGCGCTGGAGTAATTCGATATGCGCCGCGTAACTGTGAAGATGCGCCGTCGTTTCTATGTGGCCGTACCCACCAAACTAGATGCGACAGAAAACGGGCCATTTCCGATCGGCTTAACTTTCCGACGCCAGAGTCTCGTCAGCGCATAATTTCGCTTGGCGCATCAGTCGCGCCTATTGATTTCCCCTGCAAATATGCAAATGAGGGAGATTTCCCGATTCGCGAACGGATTAGCACCATACGCTGGCTACATGCGCCGCGCGTATCTCGTCCGTCCGGCGCAAAGTTATTTCTACAAATAGCTGCTTTATCTTTACTCCAGATGGCCACAGGTCAGCAGAAGAGCAGCTACAGCAGCGTTACCGACGATAAGAGCTAGCTGAGCACCCCCACTTGCAGGACAACACCTCTGTCCATGCTTGTCTGTCAACTTTTACAGCCATGGAGGAAGACATCATAGGTCTCCATAGCCGAGATGACGGCTGACAGCTCCTGGCCTTTAGAGTTCAGCTTTCTCCTGTGTGTTTGCGGAGAATGGGAGCAGCCATCTCAGAACAAAAGTAACTTCACTGCGGGGAGGGGGAACAGGATATACTTTAGTGCCGAAAAGGCGCATCTACGGGCGCATTTAAACGCCCAACGGAACGCATTGCGCTGACGTTTCCCGTGAAGTGGTGCCGACGGAAGTTGTGAGCATGCGCACAAGGGGGCCGAGTGAAGCCTCACTTACTGCGCATGCTCCGTGGATGATGCGCTGAACGTAAGCCTCTGCGCTGGGCTCCGCCCATCATTTACATATGATCACACCCACTTCCACTTGCGTCGGGTTACGCCAGCGCATTATCGTTACTCTGGCGCAAGTTTACGCGCAACTGCTATGTGAATAACAGTACTTGCGCCGAAAGTGTCGGCGGAGTAACGTAAATGAGAAACGTTACTCCAAAGTAAAGAAGCGCCCATCTACCTGAATCTGGCCCATAGTAGACAAGGACACAACTCAAGCCCTGTACACACGATCTGAATTTCCGATGGAAAAAGTCAAACGGACTTTTTCCATTGGAAATTCCGACCGTGTGTATGCCCCATCGGAGTAATATCATCGGACATTCCGATGAATTCCATCAGAGTTTACATAGAGAACATGTTCTCTTTTCCTCCGATGGAATTCCGTCGGAATTCCAATGTGAATTTGGTCGGACAAAGGTCCAATCGTGTGTACGGGGCATAAGAGAGGGTAACACAAGGTTGCTTTTCCATTGGCCAATGGGCTGTAGGAAAGGTATAGAGCATGAAGGGGTAGTAAAAGGTAGTTTTAGTGAGGTAGTAAGGAAATGGTGGAAGTAAAATAACCTTTGTGACCACTGAGCACCTGGGTGTATGGAGAGAAGGGAAACATCTAGGGACACTGCAATGACACCTGTGAGTATGGAGAGAAGGGAAACATTTAGGGACACTGCAATGACACCTGGGAGTATGGAGAGAAGGGAAAAATCTAGGGACACTGCAATGACACCTGAGAGTATGGAGAGAAGGGAAACATCTAGGGACACTGCAATGACACCTATGAGTATGGAGAGAAGGGAAAAATCTAGGGACACTGCAATGACACCTAGGAGTATGGAGAGAAGGGAAACATCTAGGGACACTGCAATGACACCTATGAGTATGGAGAGAAGGGAAAAATGTAGGGACACTGCAATGACACCTGGGAGTATGGAGAGAAGGGAAACATCTAGGGACACTGCAATGACACCTAGGAGTATGGAGAGAAGGGAAAAATGTAGGGACACTGTAATGACACCTGGGATATGGAGAGAAGGAAAATGTCTGAAAATTTCTGAACCTATTACTGCTTTATTAGTAAAACGAACATAAGATCATAAAGGTAATGTGGCTTTTGATGTTTTGAAAAATGTATTAAGTCGGTAAAAACATTGCACTCCTTTAATGGAACATTAAAATGTAGTTCTGTGTATTGTGATGAAAAAGCCTTTGTCATTTACTTTTTTCCTTCGCCCTTCTCTTGCTATTCTACAATTTTTCACAACTACATGTTAACCATAAAATCATTAGGGGGGATTGGTGCTTTGCATGTTTTAGTAATTTTAAGACACGAATGTCAAAGGCTTTTGTTGTGATAATAGGGATCTTGCAGCTTTTAAGAGTCTGACTGTCTTCTCTAAATCACATTGGATGACTGGCAAAGTCTTTTGCAGATAGAAATCAAATATTTAATAGCACTCTGAAGTCTCAAGCTGCATTATCCGAGAACAGGCTGTTTCAGTGTCGCATTCAAGAATGTAAGACCCAGCATTACATCAAGTTATTAAAGCTTATCTCTGGTATAAGCAAATATTGTCTAAATACAAGAGGCATGTATATTCCTTCTATGTAACTCTTGGTGTGCTTGGTGCATTTCTTCCAGATCTGTGCAGTAATCCAGTGTGAGACTTTACCTCTGTGCAGGAACTTCCTGTAATAAAGACCAGTCACTGCTGCTCTCTCTCCTTATGCAGGGTGACTGGTCTTGTCTCCACCCCTCAGGTACTTTTCTGCAAGCAAACCTGTAATCCATGGAGCTGCTGGTGCCACCTACAGCTCTTCTCTGTGCACAGATCTTTTTGCAACACAACGTTGATTTCATTGCTAAGGTAATAACTGAGTTTGCAAAGGCATTTGGTTTACATATAGTTGTTTTAGATCCTTTGTGGCTATTGTGGAATATCAAATATTTATGTCCAGGGTTCAGCTTTACAGAGGTTGTAAAAAAAAATCCAAAAAAAACAACAACCTGTAAGACAAAGACATAATGAGCTAGTTTGCATCGCATACTAGCTCATTATAAAATAATCACCTTAGAACAATGCCCTCCAGTGCCGCCCGCACTCTGCTCACACAGCTGACACCTTTCCCGGAGTTAATTCTGGGTTCACAGGCTCCGGCACTGTGATTTGCACGAGTAGCGATGACGTCACTCCCGCACATGCACACGCGTGCCATCGATTACAGCATGGGTCTTAAAGAAATGGGCATTCCTTCAGTATGCATGCACCGATAACATAGCTGGTAGCGTATATAGCAAATATCTATAGAGAAAAATAGGATTTCACCATGTCAGAAGAGTGTGTTGTTGCCGCATCCCTGTTACATAGAAAAAAAGAGGACTCCCCTTGCTTGGGACTTTAGAGGCAACAACCACACAAAAGTAGAATAGAAAATATATTTATTGGTATTTCAACAGAGTATACATAGAACAGTATATAGCGTTACAATATGGAAACAGTCACAGGTAAGCTTGTGTGATGAGTCAGCCAAATGGCTATCGCCTACAGCTCAACTCCTATCACCATGCAGAACAACATTAACATCAATGACCGTGAATTGATATAAGAAGTACATTTGGCTATAAGAGCCTCGTCATTCATGGCAAGATTGTAACCAATTTTTTTTTAGGGAATGAATGGCAAAACAAAGAGAAAGGACAGGAAAAAAATTAAAGTGGGGGATCAGGTGTTGGGAATGGGGTGGGGTAGAAAAGGACAGAAAAGGGAGGAAAAGAGGGAAAACGAGGAAAAGAAAGAGGAAAAGAAAGAAAGACAAAAGGAAAGTAATTTAGAAGAGATCAAAGAAAAGTGTAAGGCCGCGTACACACGATCAAATTTATCTGCTGAAACTGGTCCGTTTCAGCAGACATATCCGATAGTGTGTACAGGCTAGCGGACATGCTTTGAAATTTGTCCGCTGCAAACCTGTCCGTCCGAAATGTCCGCTGGTTAGTATGCCTAACCAGCGGACAGAAATCCCCTGCATGCGCCGAATGGATTTGACGCATGCGTGGAAGTATTTTACTTCCTGGATTGGTGACGTGGCGGCGTCACCACCACGTCACCGCGTCCTCAGCCCGAGGGGATTTTTGTCCGCTGGAAACGGTCCGTCGGACATGTTTGAGCAGACATGTCTCATCGTCTGTACGTGGCCTGAGAGCTGCTGAGGAGACATTCAGAGACGGTTAAAAAAGGGACTGTGGGGGAGGGGAACCCTAAGGTTCAAACCCAACCCATCCCATTGTCATGTGACGTACAAGAATGATCATGTCGATGTTGACAACATGAAATTATATTAAATACTCTCCGGTTGTTAAATAATTTCTCTGGTACCAGACACGTTTCTGGTTCAAGCCCTTCATCAGGGTTTGGATAGGAGAATATGCAGTCATAAGTTTGTCATGTTCTACTCTGCAACTTGAAGAAAATGATGAAGCACTGCCAAAAGTGGTATCAATAAGAGCTCACCAATGTTGCACCATAAAATACAATGATTCCCAAAATGGAAAAATCGTATTTCTGCCGGGTGGTCGAAAAAAGCTGTGTGCAAAATAGAGCAAAGAAGTTATAGTACACAGTGTTATTAAAGGTTGTGGAGTGATGCTATCCGAAACCTCAATAAAGACTCTTATCATCCATACATAGCACACTCTGAGGCCGCGTACACACGATCGTTTATGTCCGCTGAAACTGGTCCGTCAACCAGTTTCAGCGGACAAATCCGATCGTGTGTACGACCTAGCGAACAGGTTTTTCCAGCGGACAAATTTCAAAGCATGCTTTGAAATTTGTCCGCTGGAAACCTGTCCGTCGGACATGTCCGCTGGTTAGTACGCCTAACCAGCGGACATAAATCTCCCGCATGTGTCGAATGGATTCGACGCATGCGTGGAAGTATTTTACTTCCTGGAGTGGTGACGTGGTGGCGTCAACGTTGCCGCCACGTCACCGCGTCCTCAGTCTGAGGGGATTTTGGTCCGATGGTGTGTACACGCCATCGGACCAAAATCCGAGGAGACATGTCTGCTGGAAACGGTCCGTCGGACATGTTTCAGCGGACATGTCTCCTCGTCTGTACGCGGCCTAAGTCACTTGAAAATACCTCTTCTTTGCTTAGATCAATTCATCCGTATGTAGCATCCACCTGGCTCTGCAGTGCTCACGTGTTACTATAGGCTTACCTGTAGGTACAATTAAAGAGGAAAACTTTACTTCCTCGTTAAGGCCCAATATAGAATGTAACAATATATCATACATAACATAAACCATATTAAAAAGAGTAAAGCTGTATGTGCATTGTTATTGTAATCCCAATCGCGTTCTGCGATCCACCAATTAAAATCTGCTCCAGATACCGAAAGCCAGATACAAGTCCAAAGGAGAAAGAAGATTCGCAGTCCCAGACTATGGAACGCTTTACCAACCAACATTCGGTTGGAGGAGAACCACCTAGCATTCAGGAGAAAGATCAAGACACATCTCTTTTGATACCAAAGGAGACAGGAACAACAAACGCCCAGAGGCGATTTAGTTTGCATGTGCCGCGCTATATAAGTTTTTCATTCATTCATCGTAAAACAAGAAAAAATAAGAAAATTGTTAAAGAGGTTCACGGGAAACTACATATACAGTACATACACACAGAGAGAAATGCCTTCACAGTTATGTGACAATCTGACCACATTTGGTGAGAAAATGATTGCAGAATCTAAGCGCTGAATAGATGTACTAGCTGGTTGGTCATTTTATTTAAGAACTCTAGTAAAGAAAAAACTATCTGTACTCTGTACAATGTGCTGTGCAAACCTGTAATGTATTTTTATATATTTTTTATTGTAAATTGTACCTATAATGTATTTATATATTTTTTTTATTGTAAATGGTACCTATAATGTATTTATATATTTTATATTGTAAATGGGATTAATAATGTATTTATATATTTTTTTGTAAATGGGACTTATAAAGTATTTATATATTATAAATGGTACCTATACTGAATGATGCAAAACAATTACTAGCAAATTACTGAAGGATCTCAGTAACAGCATACTTTACATTGAGGAAGGGATCACAATTGGCTATTTGAATGCATATAGTAAAGGCTGTATTGACTTTATTTAAAGCAGAGGTTCACCCAAAAGTGAACCTCCGCTTTTTCGGGAAATCTCCCCCCCTCCGGTGTCACATTTGACACCTTTCAGGGGGGAGGGGATGCAGATACCTGTATAAAACAGGTATTTGCACCACTTCCGGGTATAGACTCCTGCGGGGGTCCGGCCCCTCCGCGTCACCCCCCGTTGTGTTCTGGGAAACACTTGGCTCCCAGAACACAACGGGGACCAGTGGGAACTTCACAGCGCGACTCGCGCATGGGCAGTAGGGAACCGGGCAGTGAAGCCGCAGCGTTTCACTTCCCGATTCCCTTACCGAGGATGGCGGTGGGGGACGGCGAGAGGCGAGCTACCGCTCGGCTTCGGCTGCCGACGTCGCTGGCGACTTGTACTTGTGCTGTATTTGTAGCTGGTAGCTTTTAAAAAGTTTTGGATAGAGTGTGGATGGGATAGACCTATGTCAAGTTTTAAATGCTGTCTGTGTCGCTGCTGGGTAGATTCACCCTTCTGTTTTATCTAGTAACGATTGTCACCAAGATCAAGTGTATAGGATAATTGTCTAATATGAGACTTCTCCTCCCTTTGGGGAGATTTCTTCTCACTTTCTTTTGCATCTCTAGAACAGAAATGGAGGAGAAATCTCCCCAGCAGGACACAGACACCAAAGAATATAACAAAGGTTTTGACCCTTTTCTACTCTTTCTAAAACCTTTTAAAAAGGTTTGACTTTCCATATACTTTAAAGTTTTTTATATTCCTAATATGGTTTTAAATAAAGGTCCACCTAATGCTGCTTGTTCCTTTTAGGTGAAAAGAGCAGGTGCCACAAATACCACTCTACTTAGAGTTCTCTTAACATGCACTGTGTAATGGATGTGTTTGTTCGCTGACAAAGCAAAAAACCTAATTGCTTGTTATGGGCACTTTCATGTATGGATGCCATTAGAGTCAGCCTGCATTAGAGTTTCTCTAGTAGGTTTGATGCCTTTTTCTGGTGCTTTACATCCTTTTATATATTGTCACAAAATGTATGGTGAATCCGGGAGGCTAAAGAGAATCCAGCTCTGCATGGGAGCATGCGGTGTGAAGGCCATGTTTTTAGAAGACGGCTGCGCTGGATAAAAGTGTTTATCCCGGAGAGCAAAGATTCTACTGATGTGACTTTTCCAAGGCGGTGCATAGGAGGCATGCCCTCAAATCCTGTTAACAAATAACAGGATTTGCGTGCTTACTTCCCACATACCGTTTGGAAACTTTACTTCGCTCCATGCCGGGATTACGTCCAACTGTCAACACTCAAGCCCAAGAAGATGACTGCTTTGTTAGGTCCATAATATTTCATTGTCTTAAAGGAGAACTAAGCTTTAATTATTTTATGCATATTATGTGACCAAGTATATGTTTTTATTCTATGCTGCCTTGCAGAATTCAAATCAAACTGTTCGAGCAAATTCAATTTTGAAAGGAAAGCTCAGTACTATGGGAGCACTGGGTGCGACAGGTAGCCTTTGGCATATGACCTCTGAGGGGTTAATTAGTGTTAAGCATTAGGATAATGTTAGTGTAAACTCTTACCCACCCTTTTACCTTCTGCATTGTATTATTGGTCAGTAAGGCTGTCCATCACAAGGGATAAGCCAACATTGAGGCAGCCCGGGGCTTTATTGTTAAGTGCATCTAAATCCAAAAACAAACATTTAATATAGTGCAGCTTAGCAGTCATTGAATGTGCTGGCCGAATCCCTTTTTTAGGCTTTTTCCTTTTTTTTTCATCTGGTGACTCTGGTGAGATGGAATAAATGACATTTTAGATCAGATGCCAGACGCTCCCTAAGAATTCAGACCTAAACATAGTTGGTGAAAGATAGAACGACAATAGAATTTTAACCAAAGCTTTCATATCATTAAAAGTCCTGCAAGAAATAATTACCTGCTCTTTGTTCTCCTTTAAGCAACACCTAGACAGATATTGTGTGTACTGTTGATTAAAGCATAGCCTGAAATGATCAGTATGATGTTGGCTTCACATGGTTCATATCACATGTCTACGCTTTATGTATCATTGCGTTTCTTATAGGCATGATAAATGGCAAGTCATGTTTTCCTATTTGTTGTTCAATAATTAAAAGCTAAACTCCTGATAGGTAAAGAAAACAGACATTAATCCAATTATCTAATCGTTAAGTATAGACCTAATGTATCTAAATCTGTCTACCTCCAATAATCCCCCTTGGGAGAGGAGGGTGACATACTCTGAGAAAGTGAGAAGCTCTTGCTTTACACTGTGCTTCTGCTCCTTCATTGTCCAATTACAGCCTGGGGCAAACTTAGGGCTCTTTCACACGATCCGCTGATCCCCGCTGAGCCGACGGATGACAGGGTGGTCCCCGCACACTTTCTCCGCTTTCCTCTATGGGGGGATCGGATGAACACATACCGCCTGTCCGTGTTCACCCGATCCGCAGACGGATGGAAAAATAGGGAATCTGAGGATTCATCCACTAACACCACAAGGCAATGTATGTCTCTTTTTCATTCGTACACGGATGGATGGAAACACGGACATACGGTCCGCCCATGTGAAAGAGCCCTAAAAAGTAATCTGCGGAACGGTCCAGAATCTGGGTCTGCTAATTTGTGGGGTAGGGGAGAGGGTGTCTTATATTACAAAACTGCATTTGCAAAGTTAGATATCTAAAAAAATGTCTCTCATATGTGTATGGGTATGCTGGAGTTCAGCTTTTAGTGGTGTGATTTACAGAGAAAATGATATTGTTATACAGGAGCTTCCCAACATTTCCTTCTTCAATAGAAAACAATGTACTGTACAGTCTGTAACATGAGGATCGTTAAAAAAAATTATATGTTGATTTAAGTAAATGAGTTTCTAATATCATTCACAGGTAAATGTGAAATATATTTGCAGAATTAAATATTACGAATTAAAATGTACAGTATGCAAAGCCAAAACTTTAATGTTTTTACATTTTGGATAGAATACGAAGACCGTATAAGCTTTCTTTTTTTTGCTGACGGTCTTGTGGCAACAATTCTTCACTTCCTGTCCCAAGGGATACAGCAGATAGAAAAGTAGCAATACAATTTTTGATTTTAATCTCTGCTCGATGTGCAATTCATTCAAAACAATCAAATCCTAAAACAATCTTATAACCATGAATTCGCTTCCAGTCGATTTAGACTCAATTTCAAATGGATTCAATCAAATCAAATTGCTTTAATCAACCAGGGTGGAATATTATCAATCGTTTTCCCATCAATCAGCAGCACTGAGATACTTTGTTTGTGAATATGATAGTATCTTGATTGATCAGTTTACATGTGACAACAGAGAGGCAATTGATCATTTATGATCGTAGGTTACAACCCTATCTAAATTTAAAATCTAAATCCATACAGTATCTCACAAAAGTGAGTATACCCTTCACATTTTTTGTAAATATTTTATTATATCTTTTCATGTGACAACACTGAAGAAATTATACTTTGCTACAATGACAATTAATGAGTGTACAGCTTGTATAACAGAGTAAATTTGTTGTCCCCTCAAAATAACTCAACACACAGCCATAAATGTCTAAACTGCTGAAAACAAAAGTGAGTGAAAATATCCAAATTGGGCCCAAAGTGTCAATAGTTTGTGTGGCCACCATTATTTTCCAGCACTGCCTTAACCCACTTGGGCATGGAGTTCATCAGAGCTTCACTGGTTGCCACTGGAGTCCTCTTCCACTACTCCATGATGACATCACAGAGCTGGTGGAAGAGTAAAAAACTCCTCTCTCAAGTTTGTGGTGGTAATCTCCTCCCTGAGGGGGTCTAGTAACCCTTTCAAGGCCCTTGAAAAAATAATAACTCATGTTGCCTGTATGAACATGTTTTGAAGTGTTTAGACACATTCGAGAGGTTCCGATCGATGGGACGCACCATTGTAGTGTTCGCTGATCCTAATGCCCTGTACACACGATCGCTTCATCCGATGAAAATGGACCGATGGATTTTTTCATCAGATATCCGATGAAGCTGACTTGCCTACACACCATCAGTTAAAACACGGTGATGTAAAACACAACGACGTGCAGAGAAAAATTAAGTTTAATGCTTCCAAGCATGCGTCGACTTGATTCTGAGCATGCGTGGATTTTTAACCAATAAACTTGCCCACAGACAATCTTTTTTTCTATTGGTTTTTTAACCATCAGATAATTTTAAAACAGGTTCTAGGTTTGTTCACTGATGGGAAAAAAAACGATGGGGCCCACACACGATCGCTCGTCTGATGAAAACGGTCCATCGGACGGCTTTTCATCAGATGAACCGATCGTGTGTACGCGGCATAACTCTCAGAGCCCTAAAAGTGCAACCTACATATTGTAACGCACATGCAGTGCATTCGACAATATACACCACATATTTGGTGTTACAGTTCATGAACCATTGCATAATATACTCATTCCCTGTGGAACAAGACACAATAGTCTTGGTATTGCCGTCATGTTTGTCACAGTATCGACATGTGTTTGTACCACAGCGGAAGGACCTAGTAGTTCTAAGCCAAGTAGGACATAGTGACTGAAAAAGACTTGGAAATAAAATAATCCCTAAAGTACCAGCACGTCTGCTGGAAAACCTACAACTATCAGACAGTACAGGAGTAATGCCGCATACACACGATCGGAAATTCCAACAACAAAACCGTGGATTTTTTTCCAACGGAATGTTGGCTCAAACTTGTGTTGCATAAACACGGTCACACAAATGTTGTCTGAAATTCCGAACGTCAACAACGCGGTGACGTACAACACTACAACGAGCTCAGAAAAATTAAGTTCAATGATTTCAATCATGTGTGTCAAATTTTTGTGATTCGACACTGCGTCGCTTTAACTGACAATTACGCGGTCGTGCAATGTGGCTCCCAAACAAAATTGGCCTCCTTTTTTTCCCACAAATAGAGCTTTCTTTGGGTCGTATTTGATCATCTCTGCGGTTTTTATTTTTTGCGCTATAAACAAAAATAGAGCGACTATTTTGAAAAAAATGCAATATTTTTTACATTTTGCTATAATAAATATCCCCAAAAAATATATAAAAAAAAACATATTTTTTCCTCAGTTTAGGCCGATGCGTATTCTTCTACATATTTTTCGTAAACAAAAATCGCAATTAGCGTTTATTGATTGGTTTGCGCAAAATGTATAGCGTTTACAAAAAAGGGGGTAGTTTTATGGCATTTTTATTAATATTTTTTTTTTTACTAGTAATGGCGGCGATCAGCATTTTTTTTCAGTACTGAGACATTATGGCGGACACATCGGACAATTTTGACACATTTTTGGGACCATTGGCATTTTTATAGCGATCAATGCTATAAAAATGCATTGGATTACTATAAAAATGCCATTGGCAGTGAAGGTGTTAACACTAGGGGGCAGGGAAGGGGTAAAGTGTGTTCCTGGGTCTAGTCTAACTGTATGGGGGGGTGGACTCACTAGGGGAAATCACTGATCTTCTGTTCATACATTGTATGAACAGAAAATCAGCGTTTCCCCGCTGACACGACCAGAGAGCTACTGTATGTGTTTACACACAAAGCTCCCAGTCCCTGCTCTGTAACGAACGAGCGCGCGTGCCTGGCGGCCCCCCTAGCGCCCGCAAAAATCTACGGGCTCTCGCCCAGGAGAGCCACCGTCCTGCCGTATAATGACGGTGGGCGGTCGGCATGTGGTTGAACCTAGAAGTGATGGTGTTACATTCTTTGTTATGAGCATCAGTACTTGAGCAATTTTGTTGTATTCTAATAAATTCCCCCACAGCGATGACAAACCCTCCTGATTGGCTGCTGGGAAAGAGCACCCAAACCTTGACTCCACTGGTGCCACCTGCAGCACCGGGGCTGGAAGAACACCCCAATACAACAGAATAAGCCCACAGCACAGCCAAGCTGAGACAGGGACCCTGTTTTGCATTTAACAATCTGGATCAGAGTTTAACTACAATCTGATCTGCCCTTAAATTTAACTAGCACCAGTACTATAAAGTACATAAGTATAACATGTTTGTTATTTAAAAAAAAAAAGTTCTCTTTAGTGTTCCTTTAATACAACTTTAACTTTCAATGGCCTTACATAAGTAAAGTCATGAAGTTGTTTTATTTAATCTATTGTACTTGTATTTTTTCATACTGCTGTTACCTGATGTTACCTATGGTACCTGGCGCGTACCTTTTATGACGTGTCACCCACAGCAAACTATCCAATTTTGTTTAACTGTAGTCGAATCAGTGAAAAATTATTTCCAGACGGTTACTGCACATTACCGTTGCTTTTTTTTTTTTTTGCAGTTGAGCTATTTATTTTTATTTCTGCCTCATGGCTATCCAGATAAAATGCCTAATAAACTTCCAGTTTAAAGCACCGTATAACAAAGCGGCAGCATTACTGCTGGTGTTAGGAAGGTATCGGTGACAGATGTAGCTGAGCTGTTGGGGATATAGAGTGCAGTGTGGGATGTAGGAGGAAGGCTTTGTTTCTGATCTCTTGTCCCACTGGTAATAACCAACAACGTCAGCAGCTGTCTCTTGAATGAGCCATGTCCCACTGGTACTTTAAGAGCCATCGTGTCCTATGACATAAGTAGGATAGTGTAATGCCTGAGACGATAGCAGTGATCAGCAGGGAAGTGGTTAATATAAGGGATTATCCCAGGTGCTCTGAAGCTCTTACAGCACAAAAAGCCTGACACGGTACCTCTCACTTACCGTCTGTTCTAGCCGGCTCTCACCTGTCACCGAACACCTGGGATCTTCTGATCAAACGCTCGTTGACATATAGACAGGACGTTTTTGCTCTACAGCATTAACGAAACCCCCGAAACGCTCAGAGGTCGCAGAGTTCCCCAGCGTTTCCTAGGGATGTTGCCTTTAATTGCTCATTACGGAACATGGAGGATCTGCTTTCCATCAGAGGCCTCAGCCCCGAGAAAGGTAAGGGATGCTGCTGGTACGCATCAGGAGGCAACTGAACAATTTCACAGTCGGCGATTGAAAGGCATGTGCTCCCAAGTCCTGCTTGATCACAGGACAGGATGAGATGTGCAATGAAAGCTCTCAGGTACACCTGGATAAATTGGCTGCAGCACGTCCTATATAGTCACAGATAACAGTAGGCAGAGCACACATGAGAAGACCTTTCTATTTTCACACAGCAGCAGAACAATGTGTAGATGGATGAAGCAAAGTTGGGACAATGTGTTTAACTTTACCGGCACGGCGAAACTGCGTCACATTCAATGTTGAGTTGTCACTCATCCCCTTGACGGTGCTTTTTAAAGAGCGCATTTGCCATTACATTATTTTTACTGGAAATTTGCTGTGCATTATTTTCATAGTTATTTTTAAACCCATTTTTTTCTTCACCTGCAAAAACTTTTATTTATTTTTTCAGTTTGGCCGTTAAATTCAAAGTTGAATTTGTTTTAATTGTCATTGGATTTGCTGTAATAATAGTAATACTGTTCAGCTAACCTCATGATCCAAACCCCTCTGTCAGGCCTGATACCTCCACAACAGCTACAGCAGTAAAGAAGGAGCAGGACACACCTCCTCCTTTCTGATTGGTTGATGTTTATGTTTTTCCAGGGCATCAGCCTAAGGCCCCTTTCACACAGGGCGGATCAGTAATGATCCGCCTCCGTATGCTCAGCGGAGATCGCTCCGTTGATCCCCGCTGAGCCGGTGGATGACAGGGCGGTCTCCGAACACTGTACAGAGACTGACCTGTCTTTTCTCCGCTCTCCCCTATGGGAATAGGGTTTTCTTCCGTCTGCAGAATCGGATCATTGCGGAGGCGGGCGAGATTTGGTGTCAGCGGATGTTCACCCGCTGACACCCGCAATCTCATAGGGACCAATGTATGTCCCTTTTTCATCCGCAAACGTATGGATGAAAAAGCGGACATATGGTCCACACGTGTAAAAAGGGGCCTAAAGCCGACCATAGATGCTCGGCTGGTTCAGCAGGGAATGGCTGAGATTCAAAACATCTATGTGCAGCCTAGTGCATTAACCACTTAAAGCGGAGTTCCACCCAAAATTTGAACTTCCGCTAGACCCACTCCTCAACCCCTTACATGCCACATTTGGCATGTAATTTTTTTGGGGGGGGGGAGTGGGGGCTTCAGGAGGAGTGGGACTTCCTGTCCCACTTCCTGCTTCCGCCGAGGGGCTGGTTAGGCGGTTAAGCTTAATCGCCTACAGCAGCCCGTCCCTGTAGGCGATCGCATGGGGCACTGACAGGACCCATGCGATCGCCTGTCCAATCAGCGACGAGCCGCGCCGCTCGCGCATGCGCAGTGGGTGCCTGGTCGTGAAGCCGAAGGCTGTCACGGCCGGGTGCCCACAGTTGCGATGAGGACGCCGGCCGGGGAGGGGGCGAGAGGAGCGGAGCCCCGGTCGGCACGTCACTGGAACGCTGGAGTAGGTAAGTGTCTGTTTATTAAAAGCCAGCAGCTACACTTTTTGTAGCTGCTGACTTTTAATAAACATATAACTAGAACACCCCTTTAAAGACCAGACCATTATGCAGCTTAAAGACCTGGCCACGTTTTGCGATTCGGCACTGTGTCGCTTTAACTGACAATTGCGCGGTCGTGTGACGTGGCTCCCAAACAAAATTGGCGTCCTTTTTTTCCCACAAATAGAGCTTTCTTTTGGTGGTATTTGATCACCTCTGCAGTTTTTATTTTTTGCGCTTAAAAACAAAAATAGAGCGCCAATTTTGAAAAAAATGCAATATTTTTTGCCATAATAAATATCCCCAAAAAATATATATATTTTTTTCCTCAGTTAAGGCCGATACGTATTCTTCTACATATTTTGGTAAAAAAAATCACAATAAGCGTTTATTGATTGGTTTGTGCAAAATTTATAGCGTCTACCAAATAGGGGATAGTTTTATTGCATTTTTATAAAAAAAAAATTCTAGTAATGGCGGCGATCACCGTTTTTTTATCATGACTACGAAATTATGGCGAGCACACTTTTGGCACTATTTTGGGACCATTGTCATTTTTACAGCGAACAGTGCTATAAAAATGCACTGGTTACTGTAAAAATTACACTGGCAGTGAAGGGGTTAACCAGGAGGGGGTGCTGTAGGGGTTAAGTGTGCCCTGATTTGTGTTTCTTACTGTGGGGGGGGCGTGGCTTAGTGTGTGACGTCACTGATCATCGTTCCCTATGTGAGGGAACAGGCGATTAGTGATAGCCATACTAGGAAGCACGGGTGAGGTTTGGTTACACTTACCTCTCCCCGTTCTTCCTCTCTGTGACCCAATCGTGGGACACCAGTGGCGTTTGCGTCCTCTAGTCCCATGGGGACGGTCACGGAGAAGAGGACCGCGCCTCCGGTGGCATCCTGCGAGGCCCACAGCTGGGCTCTTAAAGGGGATGTACATGTGCACCCTTGTGCCCAACCGTGCCATTCTGCAGACATATATCTGCGTGTGGCAGTCCTCAAGTGGTTAAGGTCTGCACCCCAAAGCTCAAACACACATGACTCTTTCTCTGCAGCCTCAGCTGCACTTGACAGTGAACGAATAAGAAATGATTAAGAAATGCTCTGAGCTGAGTTGCTTCCTGTTCATTTACAAATAGAAGCATAGTAAGCATAGTTTACTATGCTTGGGTTATGAATGGACACAATGAGCGAGTGTGTTCACTGTGTTCATTTAGAAAAGGAAGGGGCCGGTAAATAACATATTTACAGTTTACAAGCCCCTTCCCCTGCTCTCCATCCTGAAACATCCCCTGCAACAGCTAGGGGGCGAAGAAAAGAGGGAAGCCAGCAGCACTGTGGGGTGGGGGGCAACAAGAGGTTGGAAGCAGGAGGGGAATTGACACTGCACATAGTGAGCATGTCAGATTTTTACATGCAGTTATTGCCAGCAGCTATAGCCGCTAGCGATAATCACTCCCAGCAGAGATAACTCACTACGCCCCCCCCCACCACTCCATGAAGAGAACACAATAGCCCTGTGGGAAGAGATTTCCCCATTAACACTGACTGTGTTGACGGGGGGATCTCAAGGTTTTCTTTCCTGTGGTTGCAGGAAAGAAAGTCACACCACCTATGGGCATAGAGGATAAGGATACTTTTGATGCAGATATCTTTTAACTGCCCCCCCCCCCCATCAAAGCAAATTATCCCCCCTACATACAGTATTATAGTCGCCTTTCTTTAAAGTGGTTGTACACACTTGCAAGGCAAAAAAACACCTGCAAGGCAATGGCATAATGTGCTAGTATCATGTATTGCATACTAGCACATTATGGAATACATACCTTGGAACAAAGCCCTTCAGTGCTGTACTGTCACCGCTGAGAGGGCTGACATCTTCCTTCCAACAAATGTTTGTTTTTGGGTTTAATACTGCATTAACTGGTTCCTGCCTATGGCATAATGACGCCGGTGGGAACCTCTCCTCGATCCGGGCAGACGTCACATGATGTCCTCCTTAAATGCGCCTCGCGCGTCGCAATTTGTCACCGGCTGCACAGCCGATGACTGATCACTGTACCTGCCCACTGCTGGTATCATGTGACCACTGTAACCAATCACAGTGTGATCACATTGTTCAGACTGGGACAATCACAGCCCATCTGTACCATGTGATTAGCTCAAACCAATCACAGCTAATCACAACACAAACTGAATGAATTGATTTCATTCAGTAAAATGCTTGCATGTGGCAATGTAATGCACTGCTATATGCAAACAATGTGTAAAAATAAAAATAAATTCTGATCACTTCCTCAGAGTAGTACAATGTTACTATGGTAAACATCATATTGCTCTAGTCAAAGTGTGTTAAAAAAAATTATCGTAAAAAAATTAAAATATTGTATATATTTTTTTCATACTTTCACCATTCAGTGTCCCTGATCACTACCACATCAGTTATATAATGATGCTGTACTGCACTGGTGACAGTACAGGGGTTCTCCGACTTACGAACGCCCAACTTACGAACAACTCCTACTTATTAACGGGAATTATCTGCCGTTCTGCGCATGCACGACCATTTTTGGCCATTTTCAATGGCGGGCACATTTGACGGAACATCGAAAAACATCGGAAAACTATGTATCTCCCGTTCTGCGTATGCGTGGCCATTCGACGGAACATCGGAAAATGATTAAATTGCCGTTCTGCGCATGCAGTTTGCGACTTATGAACATTTTTGACTTAAGAACAAACCTAAATTCCCTAACTTGTTCGTAAGTCTGGGACCCCCTGTATGTACAAAAGAAAGTCTTTATTTTTCAAAAACTCACCATGCCTCTTACTAAATACCTTGGACTGTGTGCTTTCTAAAAAAAAAAGGTCATTTGTGGGTTATTTGGCATTTTTAGGCCTCAACAAATTAGATTGGCCATCAGTACATCAGGATTCATACATTTTTAGATATATAAACACAGTTTGTAGACATATTAATTTTCCTACAGACTAAATAATATACACTGATTTGGGTTATTTTCACCAAAGAAATGTAGCAGGATACATTTTGACCTAAATTCACGAAGAAAGGTTATTTATTTGCAACATTTTATAACATAAACAAAGAAAAAACATAGGCTTAGATTTTTTCAAAATGTAGCAAAAAATAAATATAAAACTTAAATACCACCATAGAAAGCTCTATTTGTGTAAACTAAATAATAAACATGTAGTTTGGGTACAGTGTTGCATGACCATGCAGCTGAAAATTGCCCTGGGCAGGAAGGGGGTAAAAGTGCCTGGTATTGAAGTGGTTAAACACATAGGGCCAGATTCAGGTAGATGGGAGCATCTTTGCTCTGGAGTAACGTTTCTCATTTACGTTACTCTGGCGAAATTTTAGGAGCAAGTGCTGTTATTCATGAAGCACTTGCTCCTAAAGTTGCGGCAGCGTATCGTAAATGAGCCGGCGGAATTCAAATTGGGCGGGTACGGGGCATGTATTATTTAAACTAAGCGCGATCCCACGGCGAACGTACGGCGCATGCGTCGACTGTCAATGCATCCCAGAGCGCATGCTCCAAATTCTGTCAGTGAACGTCAATGACGTCAAATCCCCATTCATGGACGTTATACGCAAGCGGCGCAATTTTTTTTTTTTCGACGCGATGACGACGGCTATACTTAACATAGGATACTCCACTAGGGGGCTGCTTTATCTTTATGCCGCGTATCGGAAAGTCACTGCGTCGCGCCCGAATACGATCGCGAATTGCCGATTCCCGCTGATTAACATATTTTTTCGGCGTTAATCAGCGGGAACGCCCCCGGCGCCATTTTTTAATTAAAGTTGCGATGCGATGGCGAAATTCAATTACGCCGATCGCATCGAAACTCCAACCCGGCGTTTCTTGTTTTCTGGTTACAAAAAACAGAAACGCCGGCTTAAAGTGACAGTTAGGCTGGAGTATCACTGATACTCCAGCCTAACTCTACCTGAATCTGGCCCATATATGTTAAATTGATTGGCTGGGTAATATATAAAAAATGAACTAAAATGGCTATAAATTCCCCTTAATGAATAATAAGATCAGAAAGGGAATTAGGCCACCTGCAATGAAAGGATTGCCTGTGTTCCACCATGATAAACTTATCTTCAGGTTACCTTGAAACAAAAATTCATCAATCTTGTTGAAGGATAAATTAGCAATGGATTTGCATTGGAGAGGCGTTGTACTAATGTAATCCATATTTTATCTCCGCAGTAGGTTTGCTCTGCTTATAAATAGTAGCAGCTTGACAGCAGTGGAAGCCGAGGTCCTCTGGGTACCTGTGATATAGCTACAAGTAACCAGCACTGAGACCTTAGCTCACACTGCACATAGAATGTGTCTCACCTGTGGATTCAGATGTTCCATCATCCCGCAGATCCTTGTAGGCCACACACCAATGAATTCATGGTTAGCTACAGGAGTTTTAAAAGACATGTAGCCTCAATTATATGACATAAATATTAACAATATGTTGCATAAACCTTTCCCATAGCTCCCAACTGTCCCTGATTTTGAGGGACTGTCCCTAATTTGGAGCAATGTCCCTCTGTCCCTCATTCCTCCTCATTTGTCCCTCATTTCGGTCTGATCTATATATTTGTATATAAAATCCACTTTGTATCTATCAAAAAGTATTTTCCAGCGTTAAACCTTTCATCTGATTTATAAATGGCTGCATTTGTAAATTCCAAAAGCCAATATAAAGGAATAGTAGTGGTAAAAAAAAAAGCACATGGGTTTAACCAATCTTGTTTTATTTGTACAATTCTCCTTTAAGGGGGCGTGGTAAGGTGTGTGTCCTATGCCTGCATACTTTTGCCGATAGGTGTCCCTCATGCCCATGTCAAAAAGATGGGAGGTATGCTTTCCTATTTATGGGACTTATACTCTTACCACATCACAGGCTACTGTACAAGCATGGACACAGTGTTCAGATGTGCTGCCCCTCTGGAAAGTGTTGTGTAGTAGAGTACCATTTAGAGGGTAATTGACTGGTGGCTGGGAGGTGATATAGCGCCCCCTCATTGTCTGTTTTACCCCTTATGCCGCGTACACACGGTCGTTTTTTGCGATGAAAAAAAAACGACGTTTTCTGTGAAGTAAAAAACAACGTTTTTGAAACGTCACTTTTCAAAGACAATTTTGCATTCACACCATCGTTTTTTCACAAAAAGCAAGGTTACGTTCACCACTCTTTTCCATTGAAGCTCGCTTCATAACTAGCTTCTGGGCATGCGCGGGTTGAAAAACGTCGTTTTGAACGACGTTTTTGCTACACACGGTGACTTTTTGTGGAACAAAAAACGACGTTTTGAAAAACGACACAAAAAATTCAAGCATGTTGGAATTTTTTTTTTGTCGTTTTTTTGAAGACAAAAAACGACGTTTTGCCCACACACGATCAATTTAAATGACGTTTTAAAAAACAACGTTTTTTTTCATCGCAAAAAACGACCGTGTGTACGCGGCATTAGGCTGAAATATCGCACCACAACGGTTTGCATGTCAAACAAAACCAAAGGAAATTCCCAGCTTAACTCACCGACCAGCCTGCAACCAACCAAATTATCCTGTCTAACAGTATGCGTTAAAAGCAGGGGTTTAGTTCGCACACATTTGAAAATACGTATGCTTCAGAGCCACTTCACAGCTCCTTGCTGCTAAGGCTAGTTATAGGTGGGGACAATGGCCATTTATTTGTAATGTTGGAATACTGGTAAAGGGGATTACTGGACACCTTTGCTGCCATTGTGCTATGTGCTGGGTGTCCAGTGTGCCCATGTACCTTTAAGAAGAAGTGGGCTCCCTGCAGGCTCATCTGCCATCTGCTTATTCCTTATAATGCATGTGCTTCTACTATGGATGTTCTTAGAGTTTAGAGTTAGGACTGCAGATAATATTGGTTTGCCCGTGAAGTGGCTCTGCAGGTTACCCATGTATTTGCAAATGGGTGCAAACTTACCCCCTGTTTTTGAGGCATATTGTTAGACAGGTTAATTTGGTTGGTTGCAGGCTGGTCGGTAACTTGACTTTCACTCTGAGGGGCCAAGTAAAACGCGTTGGGTGCGTGGCCTGCTCGGAGGTTGCCATTCATACACCCTGCATAGGGACAGCACGGATGTGCGGGTCCAGGGAGTCCTTTCGTCATTGCCTGGGATGAGCTCCCTGTTGTCGGCACTCTTAGCGGCGGATGTTTGAGATTCACACCCCGTTTCAGTGAGCTTGAGCGGCACACAAAGCAGTCCAGAGTCGCAGCGGTCGCTAACTTGACTTTCACTCCGAGGGGCCAAGTAAAATGCATTGGGTGTGCGCGGCCTGCTCGGAGGTTGCCATTCATACACCCTGCATAGGGACAGCACGGATGTGCGGGTCCAAGGAGTCCTTTCGTCATTGCCTGGGATGAGCTCCCTGTTGTCGGCACTCTTAGCGGCGGATGTTTGAGATTCACACCCCGTTTCAGTGAGCTTGAGCGGCACACAAAGCAGTCCAGAGTCGCAGCGGTCGGTAAGTTGAGCTGGAAATTTTCTTTGCATCACCCTTCCATGAGCTCCTTGCTGCAAAGGCCAGTTATAGGTGGGGGCAGAGGCCATTTGTTTGTACATGGTCACAGGACAGTTGCGGCGTGGCCATATACACCTAAATGGGTCGATTTCGGCATCAGTAGTGCCTACTGCTTTAACTTTAATATTTTATGTAAATACATGAAACATCATAAAAAAAAAAAAAAAAAAAAAGAGCAATATAAAAAAGTAAAGAAAAAAAAATAGGATTTAGGAACAAAAAGCAAAATCATTCACTCAATTTTGCTATTTGATCTGTGTTTATAAATGCGGTTAAAAAGTGATGTATCAATTTACTGCTGCATACAAAAATATATAGTCTAGGATAAAGGTTGATGCAGTGAGTAATTGCCTTTTGAATGTGTTCCATTGTGTGCAGTAAATTGCATACAGTAACACAACAATACTCAGCACCATAAGCTGTTGTTACTTTCCCAACGGCCAGCTATACAGTTTACGAGCAATCCAATAAACAGCTTCGACCAATGGATATTTCAGAGTACCATTATTTATTATTTACCTCCGAGAAATAGCCACAAGACCATAGCCGGGATGTTAATTATCGGCCGTGTCAAGCTTACATCTCAGACGCAGCCTGAATTGTTTCATTTGGCTGCAGAGATCAGAGCGATGATATATAGTGGCCTATGAATCAAAATGATTCTATCACTGCTACGTTGCATTGGAAAACAGTTCAATCACCAGACATCTGCGCTTTTCTTAAATAAATTTGCTGGTTTAAATTCATGCTTTGAACACACTCTTTGTATATCTACTGCATTTATCCTGGCTTCAGTGTTGTTGCGTTTAATAAAGTAAAAACAAGGTGAAATAAAAGCGGTTGTCTGTCCGTCAAGGTTGGAACTTGGACTGAAACTTTATGTTTTTTTATTTTTTTTAATACAAACACTTTTAGTAAACAGTAAAAGAAAGACATTACAAAAATAAAAAGAACGTTACTCAGGATACAACACATAAAGCATAGCATACAGTACCTGCTGCCCAGAATGTGTTTTTAGCACGACAGCATCGCGCTAATTCTCGGCGACAGGGTGCCGACATCTCGCACTCGCTGGAATAGTAAAAGCACATTCCAGCGAGCGCGTCATAGAAGCGACGAGGATCCGACTTGGATTCCCGCCAATTCTACACGTGGGCGGCGTTTAGTATGAATCCTGAAGGGGAACTCCCCGCCGGATTTTAAATAAAAATCTGGCATGGGTTCCCCCCTCAGGAGCATACCGGGCCCTTAGGTCTGGTATGGGTTGTAAGGAGACCCTCCCTATGCAGAAAAAACGGCGTGGGGGTCCCTCCACAATCCATACCAGACCCGTATCCAAAGCACGCTGGCTGGACGGTCAGGAAAGGAGTGAGGGCGAGCGAGCGCCCCCCCTCCTGAGCCGTACCAGGCAGCATGCCCTCAACATGGGGGGGTCAGGTGCTCTGGGGCAGGGGGGTGCACTTTGGCCCCCCCACACCAGAGCACCCTGTCCCCATGTTGATGAGGACAGGGCCCCTTCCGGACAACCCTGGCCATTGGTTGTCGGGGTATGCAGGCGGGCGGCTTATCGGAATCTGGGAGCCCCCTTAAGGGTGAATGAATATGGGGCACATCGTACCCCTACCCATTTACCTGGAGGCAAAGTGTAAACACAAAATAAACAACACAGGGTTTTTAAAGTATTTTATTAGACAGCCCCCCTCTCTTCTTTAGCTCTTTTACCAGGGGGGCCTTCTCGCAATCTCCGGGGGTCTTCTCCGCTCTCTAAACGCCGCGTGTAGATTTGGCGGAAATCCAAGTCGGATCCCCGTCGCTTCTATGACGGCTTTGTCTCCATCGCGGCAAGCCAGCTCGGCACTGGCTTCCACGATGGGGCTCGTAGGTGGTCAATCTCGCCGAGAAAGGGAGCGAGATTGACACAATATCGCAGTCACCTACTGTACATGTTATAAATGTTAGATACATCCCAATACAATTATATAGCCTATATAACTAGATCAGAATCAGATTTGGATAAAACGTTTATGCTGCGTACACACGACCGTTATTCATGTCATGGAAAAAAACAACGTTTTTCTTGACGTGATTCCTCTCAAGCCTGCCTTGCTTACACACGATCATGAAAAAAATGCTTGAGCAAAGCGCGGTGACGTACAACACGTACGACGGCAACACGCAGACGGCACTATAAACGGGGAGTTCCATTCGAATGGCGCCACCCTTTGGGTTGCTTTTGCTGATTTCGTGTTCCCGCATTGTTAGTAAAAGTTTGGTGAGAGACAATTTGCGCTTTTCAGTCTTCGTGCTTTTCAGTCTGTAACAGCGTGACGAATGTGCTATCTCCATTACGGTAGTTTTACCAGAACGAGTGCTCCCGTCTCATAACTTGCTTCTGAGCAAGCGAGTTTTTTTTCCCCCATGTTAAAGCCTACACACGATCGTTTTTCAGGACGAGAAAAAATAGAGCAGGTTCCAAATTTTTAACGGACATTTTTCTCGCCGAGAAAAACGCTCTGGAACATACACACGACCGGTTTTTGCGACCAATTAAAAAAATTGAATTCTCGTCATGAAAAATGGTCGTGTATATGCAGCATAAGGCTTCATGTACGCGGGACGTTGTTTAACCTCTCCTGAGCCGCGTTGAGTTTAGCCACGTTTACATGGTGCGTTTGCGTCTAGAAGCGTTTTAAAAAAATACTTGTAATGAAAAACATCTGTAAATAGGATTTTATATGTATGTATGCTTATCTCTAGTCTATATTGTCCTTTGATGGAGTCAATAGTGTTAATTATAAAATTAATACGATTATCAATTAATAACAAAATATCCAATCAACATAATTGGATATATGAAGTGAACTTAGATTTGGCGTGCACATGTGTTGACAAGGATCATCAACTTTGTCACTGTTCAGTCATGGACTGGGAAAGGGAAAGTGACTTAGATGTGTTTTATAAGAAGACAAGTCAGGTCATTGGTTTGTCTTTGCTGTCTGAAAAACACAGTTTGGGCAGATAAAGAAAAAACATATATAACCATTTCAGCTGTGCATTTGAATGTGCTTTCTGTAAGCTATTTTAATTGTAGGTGGACACTAATGGACTGAATCACCAGCTGATTCTTCTATCTCTCAAGTCACCAGTCTGCTCTCATTGCCAGGGGGACGGGTTCTTTAAAGTGGATGTAAACCCACACTCATCCTTTCTAAACTACTGCCATAGTGCTGATCTATAAGGATATAGATGCCTCCTGCATGTATCCTTACCTGTTAAATGTTTCCCTCTGTCTTTTATAAGAACTGAAAAACTGCCGATTCTGTGGGTGGATCTGTTGTCTGGAGCTCTGTGGGTGGAGTCGTGATGTCAGTAGACTCCCCGCCCTCCTCTACACTCTCCTTGTCAACATGCATTTTTTCCTGTGTATTCCTTAGGCCCTGTACACACGATCAGACATGTCTGATGAAACTGGTCTGCAGACCAGTTTCATCGGACCAGTTCAATGGTGTGTACGGCCCATCAGACCGTTGTCCGTCAGACCAAAGTTTTAAAACATGCTTTAAAACCTGTCTGATGGAACATGTCCGTCAGACAGATTCGATGGTTAGTACACAAAAGCATCGGACCAAAAACCTGCGCATGCTCAGAAAGTTGACGCATGCTTGGAAGCATTGAACTTTGATTTTTCATCATGTTCTACGTCACCGCGTTCTGGTCTGATCGGATTTTGGTCCGATGGTGTGTACGCACATCAGACAAGTTCAGAGTTGTCTGATGAAAACGGTCCATCAGACAAGTTTCATCAGACCGGTCTGATCGTGTGTACAAGGCCTTACACTAAATTCTGCTATGATCACTAACATCCAGTCAAAATCCAGAAAAGTAACCACATGACTTCAGAAAAGGAGTGGGGGTGGGAATTTAAAAATAATGCCTGTCTCCAGGCTAGTGCATGAGATATGTAAATAACCTGTCACTCACAGCAAGGGAGCGGAACGGACTAAGGTTTTTTTCTGTAAGTCCGTTTAATTTCACTGAACAATAAAAGAGGATTGCTCAGAGCAGGATTAACTCTGTGTGGCGAGACTGGGCACAGATGATAGGAAATCATATACTGTACATTGTGACATAAAAAAAAATTGGCTTTACATCCACTTTAAGCTTTAGCAAGAAGAATCTTACTCTTTCATAATCACTTCCTCAAACTAGATCTTCCCTAAACCGAGCTTGTAATATTGCCCCTGCTTGTAACCTCCTCCCTAACTTTTCCAGCTATCAGTCCCTCCCCTCACACCAGGTTACTAGGTGTAATCCTGTCCTTTCAGCCCCAAATCCAATCATTGTCAAAAGTTTGTAGACTTCATCTCTGTAACATCTCTAAAATTCACCCCTTATTTAACTAAAGAATCCACCAAGCAACTCATTCACTACCTTGTTATCTCTCGCCTTGACTATTGCAGCTCCCTTCTAAAAGGCCTGCCTCTCCATAGGCTTTCTCCTCTTTAGCCTATCCTGAATGCTATTGCCAGACTAATCTACCTTACCAACCGCTTAGTGTCTGCCACCCCTCTCTGCCAATCCCTCCACTGACTTTCGATTGCCCACCAAATTCAATTCAAAACACTAACAACAACATACAAAGCAATTCACAACTCTGCCCCATCACCAATCTTGTCTGCAAATATCACTCAACCATCCTCTCCACTGTTTCCACGTCGTCCTGATCGCTAGTTCTCTTGTCTCCTCCCATACTCATCTCCAGGACTTCTCCAGAGCCTCTCCCATCTTCTGGGACTCTCCAACTCAATCTGTCTGACTATGTCTTACTCGGTCCACCTTTAAGTGATCCCTAAAAATGTTAAATGGACTAATGATTTAACTTACAAAAGCAAAGAAATGGATATGTTATTTGGTCAGTGGTGAACAAGGCACAATCTCGTTTTATTGCTCCTCCGGAAAGGCATTAGCTAGGTCCAAACCTTCCCATATGAATTTACATGAATCTATATTCAGCTGTTGGATGGTGTAATGTAAACTAAGGCAGCAGTAAATGTGATTTGGTGTTACAATTCCCCCGACAAGCCAAGAGGAATTCTGCTGACCTTTTCATCTAATTTACACGGATGTTTTATAAGGTCACTCAAGCTGCGCTGCAGTAACCTATTTGGTATAACTTTGTGGTTACTTTTTTATTAATTCAGTTACTCCCTATCATTATATATAATGAGGAAGCACAGGTAAAGGAAATTCATTATCTTTTAAATAACTTTTGATATGTACATGTAAAAGAGAAAAACGTGATAGAAGGTTTGAATGACTTTCTGAAAACCACACACTCCCCATCTGACACATAACTTAAAGTGGAACAAAATTGCAAACAGGCAGGTCTTTTATTCCGTGTTATTTCATAGAGACATGCAGCGCTCACCAATAACATGTAAGACATTTTAAATTATATCCACAGTATATCTCTGACTATAGTGCTAAAAAAAAATACACGACCATCAAATAAATATCTCACCTGCTTAGACAGACCTCACCAGTTAGAAGAGGTCTTCTTACTGGTGAGGTGTGTCTAAACAGGTAAGGGGACACCCATAGGTGGGTGCAATGTTTTTATCCATATGGTGGATGGTATGGCACAACCACAGAGATTGGCTATCTTGGATTTTTATGGACTTTTATGATATGGACTGATGTTTAAGGATACAGGGCCAGATTCTCGTAGGGACGCCTATCTTTGTGCGGGCGTAGCGTATCTGATTTACGCTACGCCGCCACAACTTTGAGAGGCAGGTGCCGTATTCACAAAGAAGTTGCGCCCAAAGTTACCTAAATGGGCCAGCGTAGCCTAAATGGGCCGGCGTAACTGCGCCTAAATCAAAATAGGCAGGTAGGGGGCGTGATCCATGTAAATGAATCGTGACCCCGCGTAATTGACGCTTTTTCCGAACGGCGCATGCACCGTCTGTGGACGTATCCCAGTGCGCATGCTCAAAATTACGCCGGAAGTACTCATTGGTTTCGACGTGAACGTAACTTACGCAAAGCCCTATTCGCAAACGATTTACGCAAACGGCGGAAAATTTGAAGCTGTCCCGACGTCCATACTTAACATTGCGTACGCCACACCTACGCCTCATATAGCAGGGGTAACTTTACGCCAGACTTACGGTTACGCAAATGACGTAAAATGCGACGACCGGGCACAAGTACGTTCGTGAATCAGCGTATCTAGCTCATTTGCATATTCAATGCTCAAATCGACGAAAGCGACACCTAGCGACCAGCGTAAATATGCAACTAAGATACAACGGCGTAAGAGAATTATGCCGCTCGTATCTAAGCAAAATTCAGGCGTATCTTGTTTTCTGAATACAGAAAATAGATACGCTGGTGCATCTTTGAAGTTACGCGGCGTATCTCGAGATACGCCAACGTAACTGCTACGAGAATCTGGCCCATAGTATATATTTTTACATACATTTTTGATTTACTTGATATTTATTTGTTGGTCATGTATCTTTTCTTAGCACTATAGTCAGAGATATAGATATCATTTTTAATTTCATGCTGCATGTCTCTATGAAATAATATTAATTTTTTGTATTTGCACAGGTGGTGGAATACATGTTGTGTCAGCTGCTATCCATTGTATATTTATATATTTTGGGGTTTATTATAGTAAGGTGGTAGGTCAGGGGTTCCCAACCAGTGGCCCGGGGGCCATATGTGGCCCACGGAGCCCTCTGATGTGGCCCGCGACCTCCTGCTTTAGTATGGAATGGAATAGAATACTGTTATTAAAGGTAATTTTATTACTAAAATCGGTGTGTATATATGGGCATATCTGTACTGCAGTGGTTACTGGGCTGCTTTCAAATGAATCCGCAGGTGCAGAGCAGTTTACCTGCGGGTTACCTGCACAGAGCCATAGACTTCAGTTATTACCTGCGAGTTTGGTGAGCTTTCTGAAAGTTCACCAAACCTGCAGAATATAATAGAAGTCTATTGCAAAGTGCAGGAAAGCCAAAAGGTACACTGCGTTGCACCCATGGTGCGGGTAAACCACAGCGCATCAGTGTGAAAGCAGCTTTGGACCGATTTTACACGGTCAGTCCGACCAATTGGACCCTCTATTCACCTCTAAGTAGTGGCAGACATAAACCGACTTGTGTTCTACCTCCAAAACGATCTGCTAAAAAGTATCCCGGGCTGCTTCTGTGTCCGCTCTGTATATAGCCTGCCAGCCTGCTTTCTGATTAATATAACCATCTTGGGAATCACTCAATACACAACACAACACAACAATACACAACAGCCCTAAAAAAGGGTCAAGTAAAATACAGTTTCCTCTAGTGGCTATCCTTTAAATCTCTATTGATAATAAAATAACAAAAATATGAATGCACAAATATGTAGAAATCTAAATGTCACATAACATATTAACTAAACTGAAACATGGCAATAATAATGTAAAAACTGAAATCCCTTGAATACAATATGTATAAAAAAAAACCTGCGGCAATGATAAACATTTTTAACTAAGCTGAGTCTTAGCTGTCAGTATGTATTTTCACTTGCCAACTCGGATGGCACAATGCCACATGGAGCACCCCCTGTGGCACAAAGGGCACAATTATGCAGTGTAATACTTGGTGCCTTAGCAACCAGCCACCAGACTGAAAGAGAAAGACACTTAAAGTGATATTAAAGGCTTGTTTATTTTTTTAAATAACAAACATGTCATACTTACAGTACCTGCTCTGTGCAAAACCATTGCCGGATCCTCTTCTTCTTTGGTCACTCGCTGGCGTTCCAGGCCTCTCCTTCCAAGCAGCTTGCTATGGGGGCACCTGAGTAGGCCCGCACCCGAGCCGCTGCTCTGCGTGTCCTTTCACACATGGCTCGACACCGCCCTCGCTTTCTCCTCATTGTCTCACTTCCTGTGATTGACCGTTGGCTCCTGCTGTTGTCTTAGCCAATGAGGAGGGAGGGACGCAGGAACGCCAATACTCTTTTGCACAGTGCTGGATCCAGAGGGGGCTCAGGTAGTTATTAGGGGGTTTGCTGCACACAGAAGGCTGTTTTACCTGCATGCAGGTACAAAAAAAACTTAAACCTTTACAACCATTTTAGGAAAGGCTGGTGCTTTGTTGTCAGATCAGCAAATCAAAAGGTATGAGCTGATAACTTAGGTTGTCCATTTTGACACGCATATTTTACGCTATAAAGTTTGTCCACTTGATTACTTGAACATATCCTTCTATATATACAGTATATCCACTTTCCCACCGCGTCATAAGCATTTTACTGCTACGGCGCGGCGGGGTTATCTTGGGACGACGTCCCTGGGACGTCGTCCTTCACTTTCGCGATTGCGCGTCCCCTGGGACGCGCTCGCGAAAGTGTCCGTGCTCGCCGGGTCTAGAAGACCCGGCGCATCACGGATCACGGTAAATTGCCGCTGATCGCGGCCGTTTACCACGTGATCGCGCCGTCAAATGACGGCGCGATCACTTGTAAACAAACCGGCGTCATTTGATGACGCCGGTTCCTCCCTCTCCTCCCTCTCCTCTCTGTACAGTGTGCGAGGAGAGGGGAGGGGGGAGCGGGGTGTCAGCAGCTGAGCTGTGGCTGGATCTGTGACAAATGCAGTCACAGATCCAGCCATCCCTCAAAACATCCCAGCTCTGCAATCCCCCCAGTACCCAGCAATCCCCCCAGTACCCAGCAACCCCCCCAGTACCCAGCAACCCCCCAGTACCCAGCAATCCCCCAGTACCCAGCAATCCCCCCAGTACCCAGCAATCCCCCCAGTACCCAACAATACCCCCAGTACCCAATAATACCCCTAGTACCCAACAATACCCCAGTACTCAACAATACCCCAGTACTCAACAATACCCCAATACTCCAGTACTCAACAATACCCCAATACTCGGCAATACCCCAGTACTCGGCAATACCCCAATACTCCAGTACTCAACAATACCCCAATACTCGGCAATACCCCAGTACTCGGCAATACCCCAGTACTCGGCAATACCCCAATACTCGGCAATACCCCAGTACTCAGCAATACCCCAGTACTCGGCAATACCCCAATACTCGGCAATACCCCAGTACTCGGCAATACCCCAATACTCGGCAATACCCCAGTACTCGGCAATACCCCAATACTCGGCAATACCCCAATACTCGGCAATACCCCAGTACTCGGCAATACCCCAATACTCGGCAATACCCCAGTACTCGGCAATACCCCAGTACTCGGCAATACCCTGCATGATACTTTGCAATACCCCAATACTCTGCAATACCGCCTATGGGGATTTTTAAGTAGCGAAGTTTGGCGCCATTCCACGAGTGTGCGCAATTTTGAAGGGTGACATATTGGGTATCTATTTACTCGGCGTAATTTCATCTTTCACATTATGAAAAAAAATTGGGCTAACTTTACTGTTTTGTTTTAAGCACAAAACAGTTTTTTAAAAAACACGCGTTCAATAAATTTCTGCGAAAATAGCGTGCAAGATAAAAAGTTGTAACGGCCGCCATTGTATTCTCTAGGGTCTTTGCTAAAAAAGCATATATAATGTTTTGGGGTTCTATGTAATTTTCTAGCAAATAAATGATGATTTTTCCATGTAGGAGAGAAATGTCAGAATTGGTGTGGGTGTTCCAGAACGCCTGGTGGCGCTCCCTGCATGTTGGGCCTCTGTATGTGGCCACGCTGTGTAAAAGTCTCACACATGGGGTATCGCCATACTCGGGAGGAATAGCAGAATGTGTTTTGGGGTGTAATTTGTGGTATGCATATGCTGTGTATGAGAAATAACCTGCTAATATGACAGAAACAAGTTTTTTTTGTTTGTTTTTTTACAGAATTTTCAGTCGTTTTTCTTTTATAGCGCAAAAAATAAAAAAAAACAGAGGTCATCAAATACCACCAAAAGAAAGCTCTATTTGTGTGAAAAAAAGGACAAAAATTTCAAATGGGTAGAATGTTGTATGACTGAGTAATTGTCATTCAAATTGTGAGAGCAGAAAATTGGTCTGGTTAGGAAGGGGGTTTAAGTGCCCAGTGGTCAAGTGGATATATATATATATATATTTATATATATTTATTTGTGAAATTTTACTTACAAATTGCAAGAAGGGATGGCCATTCATTGCAAGGGCATGCTATGTCTCTTCTGCAATAAATGTTGATCTCCTTTGTACCCTGCAGCGCTCACTGGTTCCTTGCACTGGCCTCAATGCCACCACTCTCATGTGAGGTCTCCTTTAAGACAGTTCATTCTTAAAGGAGTATTCCGAAGCAAAGTTTTCCTAGGGGAAAAAGAGCATCATACAAATTTATAATACATTTAAATGTACTCACGTTTTCCTTGTGGTCTTCTTCCCGGTCTTCTTCTCCTTTTTCTCTCCGGCCGGAAGCTGTCTTTTGATGACGCTCGACTTACTTTTCTTCTTCATCCGTCGCCATCTTAGCCCGGTGACTCATCAATCCCAGGAGTCACCGCGGGCTGCGCCGGCCTCCCCGCCCGGAGTCGAATACTCCCCCTTACTTAAATTATTCATGTATGCGCTGAGCTGAGCTGCCATTGGCTCAGCACAGCAAACGCCTATTGGTGCGCTGTCCTCCAATCATTGGAGCTCGGGTAACCAATAGAAGAGGACGCTTTTTAGGAGGCAGGGATATGGAAATAGGTGCGAGAGAAGGGGCGTGAAATATTATAATTTAGGGAGGGGTCCGAGCGGGGGAGTTACAGGGGGAGGGAAGGAGATTACAGGAAGAGAGGAGCAGGCATGCTGGGAGAGGCAGTTTTATCATGGTGGCCGTGGAAGAGAACCAGGAAGTAAAGAAAACTAACAGAGGGAATAAAAGAAGAACTGCTGGGACGATTTTCATGAGAGTGACTTATTTTAAAAGGTATTTTTATTGGCTACAATCTGGCATGTTGTGGAATGTGGCTTCAGACTACTCCTTTAAGGCTTGTAATCAGCATGTGATGTTCAGCTTATTTTTCCTGTAGAATTAAGTTAACAGAGAGAGCCTAGAGAACACTTCTGCCAGTGGGTGTCATCATAAGCTAACATTGCGAAGTCCCTGGCATATAGTGGCAGCTGGCATTTACTGATCAGCATGCACAAAGCCAGTTCTTAAAGAATGTTTAATAACATGAGGCATTCCTATCCTGTAATAATTATAACCTATAGCAATAATATCTGTTTTATACATTAAAACGATCCTTGAAGTGCTCTCCTGCAATGCAATTAAGCTTAGCCAAACATTATTATTTATGGAACTACAATTTCCCTTTGCTTTAATTGAAGCACCTAGCAGTGACACCTTCGTAATCAAAATAGCTTCTGGTTAGGGGTTAAGGGAAGTAATAAATCTTTACAAGATCCGTTAATTCTTACCATAAACACAATGTCATTAATCGCCATGCATACATTTTTAATACGATGTGCTTGAAAGTAATGTTAATAATCTGCATACCCTTTGCAAGTTTTCTTTGTGGCTACCATCATTATTAAGGACTAGCTGATTGTAGCTTTGTGTACTTTCTGAGATTTAATTCTGTGATATGCTGCTTGTTATTAGCTGGAAATTTCCACTTTCTGCACATTTAAATAACTGTTATCAGAACCATACATTTTATTTAGAATGCAACAAGCAATAGTGAGCTACAAAGGGCAGTGACCTTTAATTCTGGTTGCTGTGAGATTACTGTACTTTGCATTCGCTCTTTATCCTTATACACCTAAATGAACCCTTCTTATCTGTTGGTCTGGGCACCTATGGCTGCCAGTCATTTCTCCACGTATATGAGCATTGGTCATATCATCACATCTAAAGTTTAGGCTTCTGACGGTCAGACAGAGCCAGTGAGTGGCTCCTCCCCTTGATGTTAGGTCAAATTACCAGCGCCTAGGCAGTTGGTCACATGACTGGCCACCATGGAAGTCCCAAACAACAGAGGCTGCTGGACAAACAAGCAATGCAGGTTGCAAATTCACTATACAGGCGGTTTCCTAGTTACAAACATGCAACTTACAAATGACTCCTACTTACAAATGGAGGCAGGAAACAGGAAGTGAAAGGAAATCTACCCTTAGGAAGGGAAATTCACTCCTGTAAGAGTTATTATGGGAAAATGTGTCTCCACTGAAGCTTTATCACCAATCCTTTTTTTCCACAACAACCCAACATTTTCTAAATCCAATTGTCATTGGGCCAGAAAGTGAGATGAACTCTTCTGGACAGGGGCAAAACAAATGTTACAGGGGTGTTAACCCTTCCCTATTCTATTAAAAAAACATAAAAAATAGTTTTTTTTGGCTGGAGCTACACTACAAAAAATGTACCTGTTCTGACTTACAAACAGATTCAACTTAGGAACAAACCTACAGACCCTATCTTGTTTGTAACCCGGGGACCACCTGTATATTCACCCATCACCTTCCTTTACAATTACAGTGAATATAGAAAAGAATCACCCCTCTTTAAAATAATCACATGCTGTTGCTATGCATTCTGAAATAAAGACAGACACCATTTTTGTTTTATTCAGCTGCATTTACTCAGTGCAACTTATAAAATCCAGAAAAAAAAATCAAAAACAGAATCACTGAGTTGGGAAAAGGATCACCCCCTTATGTCAGTATTTTACTTTTTCTTTAATTACAGCCTTTAGTTTGTTGGGATATGTTTCTACTAACTTTGTACATCTAGACTTTGCAATATTTGCCCACTCTTCTTTGTAGAACTGCTCGGGTTCAGTTGAATTTGATGGTGTCCGTTTTTGGACTGCAGTCTTCAAGTCATTCCACAGATTTCCAATGGGGTTTAAATCTGGGCTCTGACTAGGCCATGATTGGCTACCATGCACAACTGCACCAGATTTTGAACTCTCCAGTTTTAATAAATCAACCCCACAGTGTTAGACATTAAGGTATATGGTAGGTGTTATTTGCAATACTAGGTAGTCTTAAGATGGCCATAAACTAGCAGAATTTTGTTTGATCTTGCCATTAACCATTTCAGCTCCAGAAGGCTTTACCCCCTTCCTAACCAGGCCATTTTTATTGCGCGGTCATGTGACACTGTACACAAATAAAATGGATGTCCTTTTTTTCCCACAAAGAAAGCTTTCTTTTGGTGCTATTTCATTACCTCTGCATTTTTTATTGTTTGCGCTATAAACAAAAAAAGACAGACAATTTTGAAAAAAATATATATATATTTTTACACCCTGCTATAAAACATATCCAATAAAAAAATGTAAAAAAGCGAATTTCTTCATCAATTTAGGCCAATTTGTATTCTACTACATATTTTTGGTAAGAAATTCCCAAAAAGCTTATATTGATTGGTTTGCGCAAAAGTTATAGCATCTACAAACTATGGAAAATGGCGGCGATCAGTGATTTTTAGTGGGACTGCGACATTGCGGCGGACAAATCTGATACTAAGTGACACTTTATAGGGACCAGTGACACCAATACAGTGATCGGTGCTAAACAAATGTCCTGTATAAATGATACTGGTAAATAAGGGTTAACATCAGGGGCGATCAAAGGGATAAGTGTGCTCCTAAGGAATGCTTTCTAACTGTGTAAGGGAAGGACTGACTGGAGGAAGAGAGACATCTGTGTTCCTAATTAGCAGGAACACAAGATCTCTCTCTCTCCCTCTGTGACAGAACACTTGTTTACATGGGCAGACCTGCCTCTCCTATGAACATTCAACAGGTCCCGGCTGCCATTGTAGCTGCCGGATGCGCTGATTGGCTCCTGCTGTGTCAAATCACAATAGAAGTGCGACTGCGTTGACACACGCGATTGTGCCCCAGAGCTGACAACAGGAATCACGTACAGGTACGTGTTTTTGCTCTTAAGGTCTGCCCTGCTGCAGTAAATACATGTGGGACGGACCTTAAGTGGTTAATGAGTCAACTACTGTAACTTGTTTAAAAGCCCTTAAAACGTTGTCCAGACGTGCTACTTCAATTAAATCTTAGACGTAATATTTTTTCTCATGCCTTTCCCATGCACATTACCATATGTATAATTTTCCCAAGCTAAACCACATGCACATTTAAAATCGAATTCTAAACAACAAAATGGAAAAAGGGGGATGCAAGAGCCTCATGCATTACTTTATTACAATTCATTGATTCAAAAAACTGCAAAAAGATATACTCGCTCAGTAGCCCAGAGAAAGTGGCCATTGCCCTCAAAATGTGTCACTTCTTGTTTTGATGTCGGCATTGGAGTTCTGTTTACTCTATAACACTTATAGCCATACGCCTTTTGTTTTTTCCACATCTTTGAATCAATAAATCATTTTAAGCTAACGCACACGGCTCTTGCGCTCCTTTTTTGTCATTTTGTCATTAGGAATTAAAGATTTCCTCAGTCGGAAGAGGACTGTGTACCTGCAGCATAATCTGCAATTGAAGTGAAGATTTATATTGTTAAGTCCTTCATCCCAAGGCGATCTCTTTTTCTACACTTAAGCGCTGATGTTTTTTTATTTTTTATTTATACATCTTAAAATATAATTCACTCAAGAAAAGTTTTCCCTCCTACATCTTTACATTTTCTTGTCACTATGGTTGATGTGACCCCACTAACGATTAGAAAAATCAAATGAATGTTCTGAAAATTAAAATGTTTACCAAATTTCCACTAGTATATGACCAGCTTTGCTATTAAAGTAGTAAAGCCTTGTATACATGATACAGTTGTTGGAAGGGGATTGTCTGTTGACAGTCTGTTTTCCTAAAAGTTAGTACGCTTCTTTTGACAATTGTCTAACTTTCGGCGAACAAATGTTGGATGACAGGTTGAGCTATTCTCAATATAAACTAGATGATGTTGACATTCTATCTACAATGACAGAATGTCTTATAGGCACTTTATAGTTGTTATGACTAAAGAAGTTTATTTTATGAATATGTAAATTATGTATATGTTTTTTGTAATAAAACCTTCTTTATACTTTTCTAATTTTGACTGGTAATCAGTTGATATGTGGTACCATCAAAGTCCAAACCCCAGCCTCCCCCAAATACATATTTTAAATGGATGACAGGTTAGTACATTTTTGACGGTCAGTACGGTTTAATGTCAGATATTCGTATGGTCAGTACACAAAGCTGTCACACAAAAGTCGAAAGTACAAACATGCATGCTCGGAATCAATGCTCACCAAACACAAAATTGTCAGGAGGGGCCCAAAAGGTGGCACACAAGAGCTGAAATTCCTTGTAGTACAACACTACATAACAATTGTGTACCGTTAGTATGCAAGACAAGATCTTGACACACACCCTTTTGACAAATATCAGACGCTCGGTTGGCCAAGAATCGTATTGTGTGTACGAGGCTTAAGAGTAAAACTATTATTGAATGTTTGTAGAGTCTTGCGGCGTCTACATATATCTGCAAACTGTGACCTCTTTTTGTGTTCAGAATGATATTGGTTTCATAGGTCTATATGTATGACCTATTTGTGGTTTTCTTTCTTGTTACTGATAGTGAGCTGCCACAGGGAACTGGTTTGCTTCTGGACCCAAAGGTCTCATGCACACTGGAAGTTTTTACACCATGAAAGATTGCAGCCACATCTTCCAGAAGAATTGTTCAGTATACAAAGAAAAACCCCAGGTTTCCCTCAGGAGAAGTACAGGCTGCTCTGGAAAAAAACGTGGGCCAGATCCACAAAGCATTACGGCGGCGTATCTCCAGATACGCCGCCGTGATTTCAAATTCCCACCGGCGTATCTTTGTTTTGTATTCACAAAACAAGGCACGCCAGAATTACGCTAAAATACGACTGGCGTAACGTTATTACACCGTCGTATCTTAGTTGCATACTTACGCTGGACGCTAGGGGCGCTTCCGTTGTGTGTCCGCGTAAAATATGCAAATGAGCTAGATATGCCGATTCACGAACGTACGTACAGCCGCCGCAGTGTTTTTACGTTGTTTGCGTAAGCGTAGGTCCGGCGTAAAGTTACCCCTGCTGTATAGAGGCGTACGTAATGTTAAGTATGGACGTCGGGCCAGCGTCGATTTTCCTCTGGCAGTTGTGGCTGTAATCTTTCTTGGTGTACCTGACCTTGGCTTGGTATCAAGAGATCTCTGAATTTTCCACTTCTTAATAGATGATTGAACAGTACTGACTGGCATATTTTAAGGCTTTGGACATCTTTTTATATTCTTTTCCATCTTTAAAAAGTGCTGTAATGCTGTTATGCAGGTCTTTTGATAGTTATTTTCTGTACCCCATGGCTCAATATATAGCCTGCTCAGTGCATCCATGTGAGAGCTAACAAACTAATTGACAAATTATACACAGAGACTAATTGTAATTTAAAAAGCCACAGACACACATGTGTGTCACCTTGTGTGTCTGTACCGAAGCCAAACATTCCAAGGGATGTACATTTTTGAACAGGGCCATTCGAGGGATTTCTGTTTCAATTATGATTTTAAAAGGAGCCAAACAACCATATGATAATAAATATAAAAAAGACAAAATTGCGCTAAAAAAAACTGCAAATATACCTAAGCAGTATAGTAATAAGAAAATAAACAATAAAGTTTAGTCCATATGAATGAAGAATGAATGCACAGGATCAGATGTGGTTTCAAAGTTCAATTGTAAGGTAAAAGTTCATATTAGGGATCTCCCAGGTGTAATCACTGATGACAGACCATTGAGAAAAAGTGTTGAGAGAAAACACCTCCACCATAGATATGAATGGCCTCTTACCAGATGTACAATGAAAATAAGCCTTATGTCAAAACCCAGAAGTCCACATGAACACCTCCAACGTCCTGATCACCTATGTGGGGACCGTCCTCGGTATCGTCGGTATGCGTCAGGATGTATGAAAGGACAAGAAGGCTTGCATAGTGTAAAATCGTCAGGTTTAATATAAAGAGAAAAAGGTATGCACTTACAAGACAATGGTCAAAGACAGGCATCCAATATGAAATAAGCCGGCCGGCTAGCACATTCCGCCCGTGTCTTCCAGGTAGAGAGACTTCTCTCTACCCGGAAGACACGGATCTATAAGATTCATCCCCTCCTCTCTCTTCACGGATTACCTTGGGATTTCCTTTTCTGATCACCTTTTCTATATATGAATTACGGACTTTTTTCATATCATAGCATGTTTTATTCCACGTTTTTGGAGCGCTGCTTCATATTGTTTTTATATGTTGATTGTTTAGGTTTTAAAGCATGTTTTAAAACTTTGGTCCGACGGACAACGGTCTGATGGGCCGTACACACCATCGAACTGGTCCAATGAAACTGGTCTGCAGACCAGTTTCATCGGACCTGTCTGATCGTGTGTAAGCGGCCTCAAGAGTAGGCTCTCAGCAGTAAAGCCCTGTACACACGATCAGTTTGTCCGATGAAAACAGACCGATGGACTGTTTTCATCAGACAAGCCGATCGTGTGTGGGCCCCATTGGTTTGTTTTCCATTGGTGAAAAAATATAGAACATGTTTAAAATTTTTTCTATGGATAAAAAACCGATAGAAAAAAAAACGATCGTCTGTGTGGAAGTCCATTGGTCAAAAATCCACGCATGCTCAGAATTAAGCCGACGCATGCTCGGAAGCATAGAACTTAATTTATTTCAGCACCTTATAGTGTTTTACGGCACCGCGTTTTGGCACGGTCTGATTTTTGACTGATGGTGTGTAGGCAAGACTGATGAAAGTCAGCTTTATCGGATATCCGACGAAAAAATCAATCGGACTAGATTCCATCAGATATCCGATTGTGTGTACCGAGGCTTAAGGGTTACTCACAATAATTAATAGAGTGCTACCTTCACTTTTTCAATGGGAACGTGAAAAAAAAAAAACACATCTGATTGGTTGCCAAAAGTTTCAGAAACGTTGATCAATAAGGCTTATTGCTGAAAAAACAAACTAGTATCTGCAATGGCGAGCCTTTGAATCATGTAGCAAGGTAATGAAAATAAAAGTTACTGCTGCGATATTTAAAGCTGAGTAAACCTTAGCGAGGGAGAAACTACAATATCCAGGTCACTAGCTTAACAGGCAAGTGCAACAGAAATCGCAAACATCTTTCTACCTCATTACTCAGTCAATGCAAGCTGGAAGACAACATCCGAAATGTAAGCCTCCCTGTAACAAAAGGTGTAACCTTTATTTTAAATAATGAGTCATTTATCTGCTACAGGCAGAAATGGGAAAGCCAGAGCAGAAAAGATATTTATTATACTTCTGTGTTAGCCATGAAAACCTATTTCAGTGAAAGAAGAAAATAAGAACAGATTCTGTAATCTTTTTCAAACATTGCTTCAATATTTGCCGCTATCTTGACACAGTAGAACTCATGCATGGTCTGCCTGGCCTTTGAAAAGAATAACGCAGATACTGTTAAAAACAAATGTAAGGTTCTGTAGAAGACAAGAGGTACAGAATAAAATGTGTTTTTGGTGTTATCAGCTGTTCTTAATAATACGAAAATGACAATATTCATTGGGAAAAAAAATAATGAGGGGAATATTTGAAAGCAATGCAACGTGTAGAGCTGGTTAAAAGAGCCATTGAATGTAAGACTAAAATAAACCACGGGAAAGCAGGACCAATAAAATTCTCTATATTCTCTATTCTCCAATAAAAGTACCCTATTGAAAATTGAGATTTAAATAAAATAAAAAGTTAAATAAAATAAAAAATAATAAAGTACATATAACTTGTAAACCTAAAACTTAATGTGTTACCAATATATGAATAGACTGAAGGGACTATACCCCTCTTAACTTGGTGATAAGGTCCAAAGAGGCATTCCTTTGATGGATATTCTCTATGGACACTATCACCTCATTGGACTTAAAGAACTTTGGCAACTCATTAAAATGTATGTGCTGTACCACTTAATTATAAGTGTATCTGAACTTACAGTTTTCTCTAAGACCCCTTTCACACTGAAGCATTTTTACAGTGTTTTAGCGTAAAAAATAGCGCTATTAAAACGCTCATAAAAACGCTCTCTGTGCATCTCAATAGAGCCTTTTACACTGAGTCCTGAAAGCAGCATCTTTGGAGCAGCTTTTGGGCGCTGAAAAAAACGCTCCAAAAACGCCCCTCTCCATTGAAATGAATTGAAAGCGCTGTAAAATCACCTTGCCCTTTCACACTGAGGCGTTGCACTGGCGGGGCGTTGAGAAAAGTCCTGCAAGCAGCATCTTTGGAGCAGCTTTTGGGCGCTGAAAAAAACGCTCCAAAAACGCCCCTCTCCATTGAAATGAATTGAAAGCGCTGTAAAATCACCTTGCCCTTTCACACTGAGGCGTTGCACTGGCGGGGCGTTGAGAAAAGTCCTGCAAGCAGCATCTTTGGAGCAGCTTTTGGGCGCTGAAGAAAACGCTCCAAAAAGCCCCTCTCCATTGAAATTAATTGAAAGAGCTGTAAAAACGCCTTGCCCTTTAACACTGAGGCACTGCAAAAACGCCCTAAAATGTTAGGGTCTTAGCGGTGCTTTACCAGCACATTGGGATTGCAGATGAGGCTTTGCTCGAATAACACTCGAATAACGCTTGAAAACATCCCCAATGTGAAAGGGCCCTAAGTCCCACAAATACTTGTTGATCCTACCAGTAAAGTCCAACTAATACAGTTGTGATGGTGTGGCAACAATGCTGCACTGCTCCTGAGTACAGCTGCCACTCCTATGTAAGCTGTGTCTGCTTACATTACAGTGGAAGAAGATGTTGCACGGGGAGTGGCTATCAGCATTGTTAGGGCTTGTTCACACTAGAGGTCATGGAGGGTAAAGCCCTGTTGTTGAGTCATGCTTTTACGTCATGCTTTTACTGCCCCCCAGCCGTTAACCTCTTTAATTGTAGGGGCAGTAGTCAGGGCTGTACACATGCAAAGCATCACAGCCATGGCAGGAATCATACCCTTTGTCATTCGTGACAAGTGAATAGGACCACCTTAAAAATTACCCCACAACCAGATGCATGCAGGCGGTGAAGAGATGATACAACATGTCCTCGCTGCCTGTCAAATGCTCTCTGAAGAGTGATCCAAACACGCACTGCTCTTTGGAGGCCAACACTATTGTGAACAAGATCCTACTGCTTAACAAGCTTTTAGCTTGTCACTCAGCACCTGGCCAAATCTAGCCATACCTAACCCTGCCCACTCTGTTCTGAATTGACAGCAATGCCTATTTTACTGAAACCCTCCCACAGTGAGCTGCAGTGTCAGGGAAGGCAAACATGTGACGGACAAAAAAAAGACTTTTCTCATTCAGAAAAGGTAATGGAAGCTGTGTGTTTATTTTATGAGGTCTGTGTATTACACGGTAACTAGATTTGGGACTCATTTAAAATGCCTTTAGATTTACTGTACATTAGAGCAAAGAAGTATAATTTGATGACTTAACAAGTTGATGCCCATGGTACTCCAGCACTGAAACACAGATAAGTGATGGCAGAACAAAGACTGAGTCTGCCCATTTTTTTTCTTCTTTGTTTTTTTGTTAACTGGAAATGCACTGGATCACATGACCTTAAGCCACAGCAGCTGTTCACTAGGTTGCTGCAATCAGCACGATCTCAGTCAAAACGAATGAAGGTCGTGCTGATTCCGACACCCACAATGCAGTGTACTAATATTTGAGGCTACATGACCTAATGTTGGGTTTGGAAACCCACCCTCCTTATTGCCTTTTGTCCTAATAAGAGGGGATGAGAAATATTTAAAGTGCAACTCTAGTCAAAACAAAGTTTTTTGGCTAGAATATCACGGGGTAAGACGCTCTATTCGTGTGCGTGGATCCACTTGGGATAGTCTTCCTTATTATTCCCAACACTCCCAAGAGGAGATTAAGGGGGGACATGATCAACATGTGCAAATACATAAGGAGCCCATATAGTGAACTTGGTGTTGAGGTATTCACTTTCACAAGGGGGCACTCTTTACGTCTGTAGGAAAAGAGATTTCACCTCCAAATACGGAAAGGTTTCTTCAAAGTAAAAGTTGTGAAAATGTGGAATAGACTCCCTCCTAAAGGTGGTTCTGACCAGCTCAGTAGATTGTTTTAAAAAAAAGGCCTGGATTCTTTCCTAAATGTACATAATATAACTGGGTACTAACATTTATAGGTAAAGTTGATCCAGGGAAAATCTGATTGCCTCTCGGGGGATCAGGAAGGAATTGTTTCCCCTGCTGTAGCAAATTGGATCATGCTCTGCTGGGGTATTTCACCTTCCTCTGGATCAACTGTGGATATAGAATTGGGTATATGGGATTGTATATTTTTTTTTTGGTTGAACTAGATGGTCTTTTTTCAACCTGACCAACTATGTAACTATATAACTTGTCTACTGAACAGTTGTCAAGCTAAATTAAAGTAAAGGGATACGACTAAAACATAAATGATGTCATTGTGATTTGAACTTATATTGAAACAGCAGACATATGAAATATTATTCCTAATAAGTACAAAAATATATATTTCTTACGTAAAAGTGAAGAAAGGCATACATTTCCTATGAAAATACCCATACCGCTTCACTTCTAAATAATTCCAAAAGCTCTCACATGAAAATTTTCCCAACCCTTTGCAATTAGGTTCAGATTCAGCACCTTGGACAGTTCCCTGCAGTTAGCGTATATAATTGGGAAAACTAGTAACGAGTTCTGTAATGTATGACAAGGTAAATGTTCAAGAACAAGGCAAACTCAACTTGTCTCTGATTTTTCAACTTTGATTAATCTCTAGGGCAGATGAGCTCTTAATATTTTGTATTAGGGTTGTCCCGATACCACTTTTTTAGGACCGAGTACAAGTACCGATACTTTTTTTCATGTACTCGCCGATACCGAATACCGATACTTTTTTTAAATGTCATGTGACAGTTTTCAAACCACAATACAGACTAAGGATATTTTCTTTAGAATTATGAAGAACTCTAACTCAAGACATTATAAAAGAATAAAAATGAGTAAAAATGAATAAAAATGTTTTATTTTCTTGTCACGCAGTAGTAAAAAACTCAAAGAATTTTTACAGAACATGTTGATAAATACAAAAAAAGTATTCTATTTAGGCATCGGGAGCATTTGCGCGAGTACAAGTACTCCCGCAAATACTTGGTATCGGTCCCGATACCGATACTAGTATCGGTATCTAGACAACCCTATTTGGTATGCATGTAAATTTGTGGGTGTGTGTTTTTTTATATCCACCATCATTCTCAAATTATTAACCAAAGAAAAAAATGCAATCAAAAATACTTTTGTCTGGTATTTCGGAAAGTAGTTGAGCTGTCTATAGCATCCAATTTCCATCATATTTCAAAGGCAAGTCAAATAAAGCCAGCATCTGACCTTTTGCTACCTGTCACCACTTTAATTCTAAGTCATTGTTTAAAAATATATTTAAACAATATATGGGAAAGATGGCATAAAATTACTAGAATAAAGGGAACATATAAATGTGTTTTGTATGTGTAAGTACTGTATTTTTTTTTAATTATTATTATTATTATTCAAAATGTTCAGATTAAAAAAAATGCATATGAACACTGGAACATTTGACACTTACATTTTTCAGCCAGGAGGTGGCGCTCTATAAGCCATTTCACATATTTATTGATTATTCATAGTTGCTCTGTAGTCTGATTACATAGTTCAATAGCTTAAACCTGGAGCGGTCAAGATTTAGATATAATTTCAGCTCTCACAATGTTTGAGCTTACTACTTATTTCGTTTTTTCTTATTTAGATACACTTTTCACTGGAGATCACCCTTAGGCCGCGTACACACGATCAAATCTATCTGCTGGAAACGGTCGGCCCAACCGTCCCAGCAGACAGATTTGACCGTGTGTACGGGCGAGCCGACGGATTTGGCCACCCGACAGATTTCAAAGCATGCTTTGAAATCTGTCGGCTGGGAACCCGTCCGCCCGACATGTCTGCTGGTTAGTACGCTAACCAGCAGACATGTCTTCTCGCACACGCGCCGAATGGTTTCGATGCATGCGCGGAAGTGTTTTACTTCCTGGTGCGGTGACGTGGCGGCGTCAACGTCACCGCCACGTCACCGCGCCGTCTGGCGGCGGGGAATTTTTGTATCAAACCAATATGTCCCCAGCAGACAGATTTGTTCAAATCGGTCGGCCCGACCGATTTGAACAAATCTGTCTGCTCGTGTGTACGCGGCCTTAGAGCCAGTTCACACTGGGGCGGCCTGGGATCCGACTTCAAGTTGCCCCAAGTTGCGCGATTAAGAAAATGAATGGAAGTGAAAGAAGCGGTCTTAATGTACACTACTGAAGTCGCTCCGACTTCAGAAAAGGTTCCTGTACTACTTCAATCCGACTTCTAGGCAACTTGTACCCATTGATTTCAATGGAAATCGCCTCAGAAGTCAGATCACTGCCTTAACTGAAGCAACAATACAGGAAGATAACATACATTTCTCAGGCAAACCCCTCCCTGCCACAGAGCTGATTGTTGTTTGATTGGCCACTGGAAAGCCTCCTGTCGGCAAATTGAAGTTGCCTTGTACTGTCCTGGAGGCAACTTAAGTTGCCTTGTAAGTTGCCTAATGATTCATACTCAAGTCGTGTCCAAGTTGCCTCCCAAAGTCGTGCTGGAAGTCGTGTTGCCCCTGTGTGAATGGGCTCTTATGCTTATCCTTTCTTTTATCACATTTTCTAGTTGATTTGCCCATGATTTGTGAAAGGTTTACATTATACTTTTGGTAATAAAATGCACAAAGGAATTTGGATTACAAAGAAGGTCTGTACTTCCAAAAATTCAATGATTAGGAGCTCCCATAGTGCCCCTTAATTAGATTTATTTTTTTGTAATTGCTGATTAACTGATAACTGTGCTTGCTGCATCACTATAATAGTTAATATACGTTATAGCATTTTGTATTATTGCGCTGTAATGGGTAGCACATTTATTTTTAATGCCTTTTGCAATAATGTTATGTTTGCTTGCAGCATGTGGTCCTAATTGTATATTTTATATGTAGCAATAACTTCATGTTTGTTTCCAAGATGCGGTCTTAAGTGTGTAATAACTTTATGTTTGTTTGAAGCATTGTCCAAAGTGTATGTTGTATACATAGCAATGTTCCACAAAGGTACACAATAAACCAGTGTTTCTCAACCTCTTTTCTTTTATAATTTATTATTTCGCTCTTCAACAAAGCACGTAGTACAGTGCAACAAAAAATTGTGTGCCAAACATGGTGAATCAGAAACCTTCATAGAGCATTTAACAGTAAAAAAAAAACAATGAAATATGTCAATACACATTTGGAACCATGTCCTCTTGTTTAATTCTGTTACCATTAGGAATCTGTTTACAAAAACGTTAGTTCAGAACAAGGCCCCTAGAACATACAATACAAGAACATGTAATAGTAGTGTGTAGACAGGGGTCTGAACCATGCAAGCTTAAGCCATAAGGCCGCGTACACAGGATAGGTTAAACCAATGAAAATGGTCTGATGGACCGTTTTCATCAGACCAAACCAATCGTGTGTGGGCGCCATCGGTTAGTTATCCATCGGTTAAAAAAAAGCCAACTTGTTTTAAATGTAACCGATGGATACCTAACCGATAGGTCAAAACTGATCGTTATTAGGCACGACCATCGGTTAAAAACCCGCGCATGCTCAGAATCAAGTCGACGCATGCTTGGAAGCATTGAACTTCATTTTTTTCAGCACATTGTTGTGTTTTACGTCATCGCGTTCTGACTCGATCGTTTTTTTAACCGATGGTGTGTAGGAGCGACGGACCATCAGTCAGCTTCATCGGTTAACCAATGAGAACGGTCCATCAGACCATTCTCATCGGATGGACTGATCGTGTGTATGCGGCATAAGAGCGTGGTTTCCTTTTTAAAATGTTATATGAAACCTAAATTAGAACATAGATGGGGTTCAGAGAGGAATGAGTGAGAAAAAGGGAAAGGGAAGAGGAAAAGCAAGGAATTGGTGCAGGGGCTGATGTTCGCCCAAGGATACCGAGCAATCAAACGCTACTGGGCCTGAGCCCATACAAATCGAGGGGACAGGTACGAAGCATAATCTTGTGAACACTTACGTTTCATGGCCACTGTTAGGCGTTCAATATCATTGATCTCATTAACCGCAGCTATCCATTGAACAACTGACGGGGAAGTCAGTTTGTTTCCATTTTTGTGGTATGCACACCTTGGCCGCATTACAGGGTCACTAAAGGAAAAAAAAATGTTTGTTTTTTTAAATAACAAACATGTTATACTTACCTCCACTGTGCAGTTTGTTTTGCATAGAGTGGCCCCGATCCATGTCTTTTGGGGTCCCTCGGCAGCTGTCTCTGGTCCTCCCTGCAATTAGTACCCACAGTCATGCGAGAGCTCGCATGGTGGTCACTAATTGCGGGCATGCTCTCGTGATACAGCGAGCGGCCATAGCAGCATATGTTTTTTCACCTTAATGCATAGATTGAAAATAATTAAAAAAATAATTTCCTTTACAACTCCTTTAAGCAGGTGGATCAGGACAGGAAGGATTTCTTATACCTACGTCTCGAAAGTTGGGTGACGTTTAGTAAAAATGTTTTTGGGCGCATCTCCAGAGATAGATCAGTAAGCCTATGAATCAGCCGTTTCACAGCTTCCCAGAAGGTCAACCTCTTTTCAATCACGACACCCTTTACAATTCTACACAATCCTAAGGCACCCCATTCTAAAATGTAGAAAACAAATAGTTTTACATAACGCAGCAACAAGTAGGACACCTGACATTAGAATTGATTTATTCTTACAAAGTAAACATACCTTTGCACACTGGTACTGAATAGTATTCCAATGTTTCTTTCCCTTATTAAGCTAATGTGACCCCAGTGCTGGCAGAGAGGGGCAGTAGCAGGGCAAACAACGATGCTGTGCAGGTACTTGAACCTCCCTTATCAACCAATGAGGACAACTGATGGGCCACAGCATGCCTGAACACCCTAGATGAAAAAAGCTGCATTAAACTTCATATAAACCATTTACACACACATGCATCTTATGTAGGTATCCAGCACTCTAGTGCTTCCAGGGAAGAAAATATTTGATGCTTTTTGAGCTTTACAAGCCCTGATATAGCAGGAAAAGCCGTGGATTTAGGGAATACTCATTAAACTCTCCTGGGTCACATCTTTGTTTGGAAATTCCAGACAGCAAACAAAAAGCCTGCAACTGTTGTTGGCTTACTGCATTAATAATAAACCACTTGCCTTAGGTGTTTGCAGAATGGATTGTTTCAAATATTTGAGAGAAAGGTATTTACATACAGTATGTGCCCAGCATGGAACTTTTTTTGTGATGTATTCAGGAGAGGAGAAAACATCTTAATGATTAAATTTGGATTTGAAATGTGTGCAAATTTGAATTTTTAAGCATCATATACGGTTTAAATAAAGTTGCCTAATCCTTCTGTTTGTTTTCGTTTGGTAAACTGTAGAAGCTTTATCTGGATTTAGCATGTACTGTACTGTATGCAAACTGGGCAATAGCCAAACATGAGCATTAACTACATTGGTCCTGTACTTAGCAATTATTTCAACCCCCTTTCATTGTTCAATACAGTGGCCAAAAACATGGGTGCTCACTTATCACGATGCCCTCCTCCTTGTATAGTTCTGAAACAGGAGCCCTCTGGTGACTTCCATGGCATCTAAAACATTGATATTTTGTTGCCTAATTTCATATGATGAAAGTTTAAGTTGCTAAAGCTCTAGCTATGTCAAACATTTGTTGGTTCTATGGAGGGAAGAGCTTGACCCCCCATACCTCTCAGGCCATCCATTGGACCACTAGCACTACTCTGATTGGAGAATTGGTCCTCTTAGACTCCTGTGAATTGTTACAGACTACAGCTCAACAAAATCTAATTGTATTGGCTTTACTTTGTATGAATCAACATATGTCAGTAATTAAAACAAGTATGCAGGGAGAAGTTAGTATGTAAGATATAAATAAAGTGGACCTGAAGTTGGTTGTTAGTGGTTGGAGTTTTTGGTATGAAGTTTCTTCTATCAAAATGAAAAATTTCCAATTTTTTTGAACAAAATATTTTGAGGGTACACTATGTGTGCTACTTGCTCAGTTCAGCACACATTGGCAAGATGCCAAAGAGTTGAGCCAAATGTGTGTGATAATGCAACTTGATCACGCAGTTGCATCATCACTGGCCATTTAATGGCTGAAGAAGGAAAATATTGGGTGTGGAAGATGGACTGGAAAGGATGGCAGTGACAAAAAGTACAGAGCTGTCATGCTAAAGTGGAACAAACTATTGTCTTCTATAATGTGCAAATATAAAATGTAAGGATCAGCACCAAATACAAAGATTCCTATGGAATCAGTCCTCCTGGCCAAGTATATTTAAAATTGTACAGCTTGTTTTTAATCATTACTGTAGCAAAAAAAAAAAAAAAAATGTTTGTTTCTGGTAATTACAGCCACAAAGCAAAATCCAGCCTCCTGGCTATTTGGTGGCCCAGCTCTGTGCAGATTCTCCATAAGTCCAAGCACCGTTTCACTTACTGCACAGTGTCCCACTTGCATATACACTATGGGCCAGATTCACGTATTCCAGAGCATCTTTGCTCTGGAGTAACGCTTCTGATTTGCGTTGCGCTGCCGAATTTTTAGGAGCAAGTGCTGTCATTCACGAAGCACTTGCTCCTAAAGTTGCGGCAGCGCATCGCAAATGAGCCGGCGGAATTCAAATGTCGCGGGTACGGGGCGTGTAGTATGCTAACTACGCGCGATCCCGCCGCCGACGTACTGCGCATGCGTCGAGTGTCAAAACATCCCCGTGCGCATGCTCCAAAATCTGTGAATGAACGTCAATGACGTCACATTCCCATTCATGACCGTTTTACGCAAGCGACGTTTTTTGTTTTTTTCCCGACGCGATGACGACGCCTATACCTAACATAGGATACTCCAACCCCATGTAGGTATATCTATGCGCCGCGTATCCCGTCCGGAAACGTCGTAACGTCACTGCGTCGCGCCGGATTTCGATCGTGAATTGCCGATTTCCGCTCATTAACATATTTTTTGAGCGTAAATCGGCGGGAACGCCCCCGGCGCCATTTTTAAGTTGAAGTAACGATGCGATGGCGAAACTCAGTTACGCTCATCGCATCGGAACTTCAACCCGGCGTTTCTTGTTTTCTGGTTACAGAAAACAGAAACGCCGGCTCAAAGCCACTGTTACGCTGGCGGATCACTCGATCCGCCAGCGTAACCTTTCATGAATCTGGCCCTATATTGTCAAAAGTATTGCGACACTTGCTTTTACACGCACATGAAATTTAATGGCATCCCAGTCTTAGTCCGTAGGGTTCAATACGTGCAGCTATAACAGCTTGAAATCTTCTGGGAAGGCTGTCCACAAGGTTTAGGAGTGTGTCTATGGGAATGTTTGACCATTCTTCTAGAATCGCATTTGTGAGGTCAGGCATTGATGTTGGAGAAAAGGCCTGGCCAGTCTCCTCTAATTTATTCCAAAGGTGTTCTATCAGATTCAGGTCCCAATATTTTTGACAATGTAGTGTACCATCGTCAGATGTTAGTATGGTTAGGGTGCCTGTCTGCAGGGACAAACAGACCTGAACATGCACAGCAGTACATTCTTACACACACTGCATCAACAGTAACTGCCTCTATACTGGCCTTGACTGCCTGCACCTGATAATAAAGTCTCCTGTAGCAAAAACAAAAATAAAAATAAAAGTTTTTTGCTGGAGTTGGGCTTTAAGGACACATTTTTACAGTTTTGAGTTATCTGTACTGCAACAGCAAGAATTTAGGGTTGACACTTGGTTTTGTTGTAACAAAAGATTTATGTCGGAGCTTCAAGCATTGTGTTTTAATCTCAGGATTAGGCATGAAGTCAGGAATAGTGGATTTGGAGAAAATGCTTTTAGACACATCATAAGAAGGAATCTGGCGACAATCATATAATTGGCTTGCATAATAAATCTTATTTTTTTCTAATCCCTAATTACTGTTTCACCATATGGTTGTCTGAAGTCATTTATGTTTGACCAAAAATAGCACTCATAGGATCTGTCCCACTGGGTGGAGGTTCGTCAGCCTCTGCTATCTCTGAAAACAATTAATGCGAGTGGCATTGCAATAATTTAAATCAGAATTATGGCCTCTGGCTAGAAAGAAAAAAATATGTGCAGCAGAATGTAACTCAAGTGCTACTGCAAGTTTTCTCTTGATCCTCCTGAAAAGACCTAAAAATACTTGTTGATCCTACCAGTGAAGTCCACCAAATGCAACTTTGTGTTATGGGGTGGCAACACTGCTTGCTAAAACACTCTGTGATCTCTGATGTAAGGGGAACTTTGGGTAAAGGGTAATGCTGGTAACTCTGATGCAAGTGGTGGCTCTGGTTACCAGAGACCACCCTAATATCACAATTACCCTTTAAACCAGAGTCTGCAGTGTTTCTTCTTACTTCAGAGTTCCCTCCTTACATCAGCGTTTTCAGTGGTCCCCCTTATATTTGAGTCCACTGAGTTTTCCTTTACATCAGAGTCTGCAGAGTCATAATTTACAGTGTCGGGGGAACTGTGCGGATTCAGAAGTAAAGAGAAACTGTGCAGATTCAGATGTAAGGGGAAACTGTGCGAATTCAGATGTAAGGGAAAACTGTGAGGATTCAGGTGAAAGGAGAAACTATGCGGATTCAGACATAAGGGGAAGCTGTGCGGATTCAGACGTAAGGGGAAACTGTGAGGATGCAGGTGAAAGGAGAAACTATGCGGATTCAGACATAAGGGGAAGCTGTGCGGATTCAGATGTAAGGGGAAACTGTGAGGATTCAGGTGAAAGGAGAAACTATGCGGATTCAGATGTAAGGGGAAACTGTGCGGATTCAGAAGTAAAGAGAAACTGTGCGGATTCAGATGTAAGGGGAAACTGTGCGGATTCAGAAGTAAAGAAAGACTGTGCGGATTCAGATGTAAGGGGAAACTGAGAATTCAGATGTAAGGGAAAACTGTGAGGATTCAGGTAAAGGAGAAACTATGCAGATTCAGACGTAAGGGGAAACTGTGCGGATTCATAAGTAAAGAGAAACTGTGCGGATTCAGATGAAAGGGGAAACTGTGCGAATTCAGATGTAAGGGAAAACTGTGAGGATTCAGGTGAAAGGAGAAACTATGCGGATTCAGATGTTAGGGGAAACTGTGCGGATATAGATGTAAGAGGAAACTGTGCGGATTCAGATGTAAGGGGAAACTGTGAGGATTCAGATGTAAGGGGAAACTGTGAGGATTCAGATGTAAGGGGGACTCTGTGAACTCTGATGTATGGGGGGTATTCATATGACTAGAAATGTTTTTTAAATCACAAAAAGTATAATGTATAGTGTATACTAAAAAAAAAAAAAATGCTATGTGCCGCTAAAATGTTCGTGTTTGGCTTGAAGAAAAGGTGGCAGCCCTACCCAAGATGGTAGGAAGGGGTCCACTGCAGGACCATAATAAAGGGCACCGCAATGGGAGTAAAGGACCCAAAGATTAATGGGAAGAGCCATAAGCTTGGAGAGGGGCCTTCATGGATTCTTGCAACAGGGACCTGAAGGTTCTATTTACTCCTCTGTGGGGACAACAAATATAGGTATTACCCACAGCAATGGAATTAGCGTTAACCAATTCTATAGTAGGTTTGAAAACACTTTGCCTATTACATATTTTACATTATAGAGAAGCAGCAATAGTAAGACTCCATTGCAACAGAGTAGCAGCATCCTTCCATAGCTGAAATATAATTTAGATATACTTGGCTTTTGAATAGCAAGATTAATCCGCGAGTAGTCCTGAAACATTACTATTAAACCAACGCGATTACCCTTAAATTTGAGTTTTTTATATTCACTGAATCCGAATTCAGCAGACTTTCCATCTCTCTTCATTTCTTGTGGAACTTATATGAAAAAATGTATTTCTCAAATAAAGGGCCAAGACACATTACCAGTAAAGTGCTAGGTAGAATTTCAAAACTGACTATGGATGTCAGAGATTATTATCTATCGACAGCCTGTTACTTGTAGCATGTAACCGGTATAGCCTTGACTATAGGTCTGTAGAGAATCCAACACCAGGTGTCAGTCACACCAAGTTTTCTTAACCTACAGACACCATAAGGCCTCGTACACACAATCAGTCCAAACCGATGAAAACGGACTGAAGTTCATTTTCATTGGTTCACAGACTGATGGTCTGATGTGCGTACACACCATCAGTTCAAAAACCAATCGTGTCAGAACGCAGTGACGTAAAACACAACGACGTGCTGAAAAAAAGCGTTCAATGCTTCCAAGCATGCGTCGACTTTTTGATTCTTATGCCGCGTACACACGGTCGTTTTTTGCGATGAAAAAAAACGACGTTTTGAAAAACGTCATTTAAAATCATCGTGTGTGGGCAAAACGTCGTTTTATGTCTTCAAAAAAACGATGAAAAAAAAATTCGAACATGCTTGAATTTTTTGTGTCGTTTTTCAAAACGTCGTTTTTTGTGTCATAAAAAGTCAGCGTGTGTGGGCAAAACGATGTGCAAAACGACGTTTTCAACCCGCGCCTGCTCAGAAGCAATTTTTCAGACGGGAGCGCTTGTTCAGGTAAAACTACTGTTCAGAATGGATTAAGCACATTCGTTTCTTTTTAAAAGTATAATGAAGCAAAGAATGCGCTGCATTTGAATCAATGCATTTAAATGCTACACTAAATTCCTAGTTTGTTGTGGCTCATCTTGTTACATAGTTGACATTTAAAAAAACTTTTTATTTAAAAATAAAAAAAAGGGAGATGATGTGCTTAAACCAAAAAAGAGGAAATAAAGAAATAAAGACAAAAAAAAAAAAAAAAATAGAAAGTCAAAAGGTTAACAGATCTTGTTACATATTTTTGTTAACCTTTTTTTTTTTTTTTCTTTATGTCTTTATTTCCTCTTTTTTTGTTTAAGCACATCATCTCCCTTTTTTTTTTTTAAATGTTTAAATGTTTATCAAAATGTGAATTCTGGTTGATTTTGGAGTGTGTGAAGTGACCCAACATATTTTTTATTTATTTTTTTAATAAATTACCAACAGGGCCGCCATCAGGAATTTTGGGGCCCCTTACACAGCTTCAGGCATGGGCCCCCCCTGGAGCAGAGAACCGGGGGGGGGGTGCTGCTGCATGAAATTGAGAAGCGGGGGGGGGGTGCTGCCGCGAATTAAGAAGCGGGGGGGCCCTTTACAATAAGAAGAAATAAAAAAAAAATATATAAAAAATATATAAAAAAGGGGGGTAGCCATCCGGGGCCCTGGGGACCTCTGTGCCCTTTATAAACTAAAAAGAAAAAAGAGAGAAAATATATATATATATATATATTTTTTTTTAAATATAACATTTAATAAAAAAATAAAAATATAAAAAAAATGTATAAAAAAACAATTATAAAAAAAGGGGGTTTGACACATGGGGCCCTGGGGACCTCTGGGCCCTTTAATAATAAAATATATATATATATTATATATATATATCTATATATATATAATATGAAAATAAAAGAAATAAAAAAATATATAAAAAATATATTTTATAAAAAAAGGGGGGTTGTCATCTGGGGCCCTGGAGATTTCCAGGTCCCTGTGGACCTCCGGACCTCTAAAAAAATAAAAGAAAAAAAATTGGCCCTTTAATAAAAAATAAAAGAAAAATATATAAAAAAAAATATATATATTTTTTAAAATATATATATTTTTTTATAAAAAAAAGGGCTTGCCATCTGGGGCCCTTAGTGGCCTCCGGGCCCCTGGGGACCTTCGGACCCCTAAAAAAAAAAAAAAAAAAAAAAATCATTTTTTTTTTTTTTTTTTAGGGTGGTTCCCATCCGGGCCCCTGGGGACCCCCGGGCCCCTTACAGGTGTAATGGCTGTACCCCCCTAATGGCGGCCCTGATTACCAACAAGGAGGTTGTTGTCCCATGTTCCTTATTTTTTTTAAATGTGTCTGCCTACTCAGTAAATGATCTCTATATATTGTTCAAAATACACATGTACAAATTTTGCAACGAAAAAAAAAAGACATTTATTTCTGTCGCAAAGCAATAAAGCAAATCAAAAAATTACACACATCTGGCAAATAAAAATGTAATCAAAATAAAAACAAAAAAGCCAGGAAGAAAGCAAAGGAGACCCTGCTGGTATTTGAAAAGACAAGGGTCCAACAAAGCAACACTGACGTCTGTCAAGACAAAAGAAATTCGATTAGGGGCACCATCATTTCTTCTTCCCTTTACTCTTCCCTGCAGTCTTCCCTGCAGTCTTCCCTGCAGCCTTCCCTGCAGCCCGAGTCTTCGGGGGCTGGGTTCCTGGAGGCAAGGTTGTGGCAGGAGCCAGAGCAGGCTCAGGAAGAGGAGGAGCAGGAGAAGGAGCAGGAGCAGGAGCAGGAGCCGGAGCAGGAAGAGCAGAGAGGACAGGAGTGCCGATCAGCCCAATGTCAATGTCGTCATTGAGCTTGCCCAGTGTGGCCATGCTTATGGCCTTAAAGATTAAGAGCTCGCAGCGCACACGCTGGCCCGGCTCCAGCTTTTGGAGCTTGGCCGCGATCAGCGCTCCAAAGCCCTCTTCTTCACTGGGTTGCTCTCTGATGGCCGCTGTTGCTTCACGGAGCATGGCCTGGGTCTCCTCCTCCATTTGCATAAGTCTCCGTGCCCTTTTTGCGGGAGTGCGTAGAGGAGGGATCTGGGAGATGCAATCTCGCCGGCGTGACTCCTGTCCCCCCGTGGGGCCTGCCTCCTCCTGTCCCCCCGTGGGGCCTGCCTCCTCCTGGCTCCCCGTGGGGCCTGCCTCCTCCTGGCTCCCAGTGGGCTCTGCCTCCTCCTGGCTCCCAGTGGGCTCTGCCTCCTCCTGGCTTTGCTCTGTCTGTGTAGGAAAAAAAGGGACCTAGTTAATTTGTTGTCCTCATTAATCACACCCATTTCTAAAATCCTGACATATGCTAATTGTCTGCAAAAATCGTTTACACACAGGGCACACATCCCTAATTTTGTGGCCTCTTACCCAGCTACAGAAATGTGCCCCCTAGCGGTGGGGGGTTGATGTTGGCTGAAATTGCTCAGTAGGGGGCCTTTCCACAAACTAAAAATGGATGTTTTGTTTTGTGGGGGTGGCCAAAATGGGAATTAACAAAAAGGCTGTTTCTCATCTGCGACCCCTTCCCGGTGTATTGTGTTTACCCCCCTAGAGGTGTACCCAAAATTTACACACAATCATTATGACCTGTGCATTTATGGATTTTGTCCCCATTCTGTTTTGCGGCTATTGCCTAGTGACATGTTCCTAATTTTTGCTGCAATCATATATAATTTACAACACTTGTAACATCAATTTGACAACATTATTCTACATTGCAGTTCATAATTTGTTAGTAAAATGCAATACCTGGCTCCATGGGTCACAATCTGGGTCCTCCTGTAACTCAGCCTCTTCCTCCGAGGTAGCCTGCTCTTGCCTGCAGGGAAGACTGGAGGACTGACTGCAGGGAAGAGGGGCCTGTCTCCTTGGGGGAAGGGTCGACACGGATGGCCGGGATTCTATATGGTCATCCAGGAACTGCAGCTGATTATAATACCAGAGGTTTGGCCTATATACGGACTCAGCTGCAGCTCCTGATCGGATTGAGGCCTGGACTAATGACCGTTGGGTCCTGTAGGTGCCCCTAATCGAATTTATTTTGGTCTTCACAGTCGCAGTAGTTGCATTTGGGACCCTTGTCTTGACAAATACCAGAATGATCTCCAGTGCTTGCTTCCTGGCCTCTTTGTTTTTATTTTTTTTGTTTTTTGTTTGCCAGAGGACTGGCTGCTCCCTCCATCTTTGTATGAATTCTGTAAAAAATTCCTGCTCCTTGAAGGCCTCCATGTTGTCTGCATGTAAAATGGAAAAACCTAGTGTCAGTGAAGCCACTCCTACTACTAAAAGCTTTAAAACACCATATCTTCTCTAGCACACAACATCATCCACTGTTCAATAATATTAACGTCAAAAATTCAGTTACATACCGTCGTATGATTCGATCGTGACTTGCGCCTTCTTCCGCAGACTGTGAACGTCGCTTTCAATGACGTCGGATCCCTTTAAACACTGCGCACGTGTGACGCGACGCACACGTGTGATGCGAGGCATACCCCGCCCCTGACGTTCGGTCTCGTCCTTTACACGCCCCTTTCTCTAACTTTTTTTGGTGGGTGTCATTTCTGGAGGAACAAGCCCGGGCAAAAATATGGCAAGCTCAAGCCAGGAGGCAGGCCAGAGCCAGACCAGAAGAAGCTCCAGGCGGAGGTACAAGGCCTCAAACATGGCTTTCAAGGAGATGGTGGAGATGGTGACCATCTTTCAGCAAGAGGACTATGATGGCAAGCACGGCCCTTACCTTCACCCCAATAAGGTGAAGGCGGACATAATGGAGAAAGTCATTAGGAGCCTCAGGCGGAAATTTGGACAAAGCAGGAGCAAAGAACAAGTCAGAAAGAGGTGGTGTGACCTGAAGAATAGAGAGCCAGAGCAGCTGCAGCGAATCCAAAGAATGATTCGAAACAAAAGTAAGTAATTTTGATGTGGCCTCATTTTTGGTGTTTGTTCTTTGTGCCATGTGCTTCTTCTTTCAGGTTGTACTGTATCTGTTTGTGCTCACACTAAAATTGGTCGTAGGAGTAGTCGATCATTCGTCGCTTTTTGTACTAATAAACGACCATCTTCATGACTAGTTCCCGTGGACAAATCGGAGTGCAATCACTGTATCCTCTAAAAAGGGCGTATTTGTATGATTGCAGTTTGAACATACGACGACTCCTACGACCAGTTATTGTTCTCACAAACATTAAAGTTGAGACATCTTTATTATGTTTTAATGTGACATCAATTGTTTTTTTTTTAATGTAGATGTGTACCTAGTAGATGTGAATAATTAATAGTAATAACAATACGCAGAAAAAGGAGAGTGTGCTCAGCAGTGGATTCTACACATGTGGACTCTGTAGTTGTATTTTTAATTATCTTTCATCCCTCTAATCTTTTACCTTTCTGGTTTCCCTTTCTTCTATTTCGTAGGGCGTAAGGAAGCATCAAGGCAGGACGCAAGTACTGATCAAGTAACACCCCCGAGGGATCTGGATGAAGGGGAAGCTGCCACCACATCCGGTAATGTGTCTGATAACACAGATACACAGGTTATGTAGGTAGGATTAATTTTTATTAATACCTGGTTTGCTCGCACATTTCAGGAGCAAGTCGTGCTGGGTCAGCACTTGATAAGGACACTGCACCTTACCTAATTCGAGAAATATGGTCCTGCGCCGAACAAATTGAGGACATCCAGCAAGCATCCAGACAAGTCCTGGAAAAAACAAAAAGGGTGGGACTCCAGCTCAAAAATGTCCTGGATGTTTTGGGGAGGGTTTAAAGTTTTTTTTTTTTAATTTTTTTATGTACGTTTTGTTAATGAGAGGAACAAACACTATTTTATAGTTATTTTAATCACCAGAAAAAAAAAAAAAAAAATATAATATGATTGTATAGTTATTTTAATCACCAGAAAAAAAAAAAAAAAAAATATAATATGATTGTATAGTTATTTTAATCACCAGAAAAAATAAAAAAAAAAATATAATATGATTGTATAGTTATTTTAATCACCAGAAAAAAAAAAAAAAAATATAATATGATTGTATAGTTATTTTAATCACCAGAAAAAAAAAAAAAAAAATTAATATGATTGTATAGTTATTTTAATCACCAGAAAAAAAAAAAAAAAATATAATATGATTGTATAGTTATTTTAATCACCAGAAAAAATAAAAAAAAAAATATAATATGATTGTATAGTTATTTTAATCACCAGAAAAAAAAAAAAAAAAAATTAATATGATTGTATAGTTATTTTAATCACCAGAAAAAAAAAAAAAAAAAATATAATATGATTGTATAGTTATTTTAATCACCAGAAAAAAAAAAAAAAAAAATAAATATGATTGTATAGTTATTTTAATCACCAGAAAAAAAAAAGGGTTTTTGTTTGAATCACTAGAAAAACAACCAAAGGATTGTACCTGTTTTCTTGTTCAAATAATGTTAAAAATAAAAAAAATTGTCACTTTCACAATTGTGTGGCTTGTTATTTTATATGAATGCTGACCTTCAAAATATGTTACTGCTGGTGACATCAAACAATGATGGATATTTAGACCATTCAAAACACATAAAACACTATGATAACCTAGGAGGCAATGAAAAAACACAAACATTCACAATATTGTAAAAACAATAAGTAGACTGTTTCTTTCATTAAAGATTTTTATTATGCAAATCAGCCAAGATCTGGCATTGGTATGGCCCCCCTACCCATAAAGTAGTCCACGTAGGCCTGGCGCACATCACGTGCATTTTGGGGGGCCAAGCCTGGATGGCCTGCCTCACGGGCCACATCAGGAACATGAACTGCCTCGTCAGGCAATAAAGCAATATAATTGACAGAATGTCTTCTGAGATAATTATGTAGGATACAGCAACATAAAATGATGGTATCCCATTTGTATTCAGCCATGTTTATGGCCGTTAAAAACAAGCGGAACCGGCTGGCCATGATGCCAAACGCATTCTCAACCACTCTTCTGGCTCTGGCCAGCCGATAATTAAAGACCCTCCTCTCATGGGTGAGGGCACGTTGGGGAAATGGCCTCAGGAGGTGGGGACCCAAGCCAAATGCCTCGTCTGCAATGAACACAAAAGGAAGCCCCTCTTCGTTCTCCTCCGCAGGTGGCAATCCCAGCTCCTCCGACTGAAGCCGTTGGGCAAACTCGGTCTCGGCAAAGACCCCGCCGTCCGACATCCGCCCATTCTTCCCAACGTCTAGATATAGAAATTCATAATTTGCTGAAACCACCGCCATCAGCACGACACTGTGGAACCCCTTGTAGTTATAAAAATGGGATCCGGAATGGGGTGGTGGCACGATGCGGACGTGCTTGCCGTCAATAGCTCCTCCACAATTCGGAAAATTCCAGCGCTGGGAGAATTCCGCTGCCACAGTCTGCCATTCCTGTGGCGTGGTGGGGAACTGTAGAGAAAACCAAAAAAAATTAATCAAACAAACATTCCTAATAGAATATCCAAAAACATTCTTGGATCCTAAAAAAAGAAGAGTGTTAAGTTCAAGTATTAATTATTGACCCAATCATAAATTCAAAATAATTACTAAGCATATTAATCACACCCTCTGATGGTCACAAAACACAAACAAAATAGGGTGAGGGGGGGCCCCAAGATGAGTTTGAGACCTTGAAACATTTCTTTTAAAAAAAAAATGGGAAATTGTAAAAAAGATTGGGGGGGGGAGGGGGAACTACAATAGGGAACAAAAATCAAGGGGGATATAGGGACTTCAAAATACTGAACAACAATAGGGAACAAAAATCAAGGGGGATATAGGGACTACAAAATACTGAACAACAATAGGGAACTAAAATCAAGGGGGATATAGGGACTACAAAATACTGAACAACAATAGGGAACTAAAATCAAGGGGGATATAGGGACTACAAAATACTGAACAACAATAGGGAACTAAAATCAAGGGGGATATAGGGACTACAAAATACTGAACAACAATAGGGAACTAAAATCAAGGGGGATATAGGGACTACAAAATACTGAACAACAATAGGGAACTAAAATCAAGGGGGATATAGGGACTACAAAATACTGAACAACAATAGGGAACTAAAATCAAGGGGGATATAGGGACTACAAAATACTGAACAACAATAGGGAACTAAAATCAAGGGGGATATAGGGACTACAAAATACTGAACAACAATAGGGAACTAAAATCAAGGGGGATATAGGGACTAGGCTAGGTGGGCTTGTACATTACTCAAAAATATGAAAAATAAGAACAGTTTGTGCATTTAAAGGACACCACTTACCTTAATATACTCCTCCTGCAAAACCTGGATTATGGCACAACAGGTGTCCGGGATTATGAGGCCCAGAGCCTGGGGGGAGATGCCCGTCGAGAACTTCAAGTCCTGCAGACTTCTCCCTGTTGCCAGGTACCGCAAGGTGGCAACTAGCCGCTGCTCAGCAGTGATGGCTTCCCGCATAACGGTGTCCTGCCTGGTGATATAAGGCGACACCGAAGCCAAAAGCTGCTGGAATACGGGGTCAGACATCCGAAGAAAATTCCTGAAATCATCAGGGTTATTTTCTTGGATCTCCCACAGCAGAGGCATATGAGAGAACTGGTCCCTGCGAAGAAACCAGTCCTTGGCCCACAAAGTCCTTCTCGCCCTCCTCAAGGACCGGAGCCGGGATGCAGCACACATCCTAACAAGATGCAAAGCACGCTCTCGGCGACGAGAACGTACCCGCAACATGGTTAGAAAACGGTCGTCAAATCAGATCGGACTAAAAAAAAAACGCGCTGAAGAACAGAAAGGCCTCTGAAGAACGACCTGCAAAACAGTAACGTGCAAACAAGAACGCACTGCCAAAACAGATACGATCGGAAAACAAGCACTGTAACACAGATACGAACCCAAAAGCACAAACTGTAAGACAGAAAACGTTTTTTAAAGCACGAAGACTGAAAAGCGCGAATCGTCTCTCACCAAACTTTTACTAACACGCAGCAACACGATATCAGCAAAAGAGGCCGTCTTCCGCATGGAAATGACCCTTTATAGTCCCGTCGTACGTGATGGACGTCACCGCGCACTGCTCGAGCTTTTGTGAAAAACGATGGTGTGTACGCAACGTCGTTTTGGAAAATGAAGTTTGAAAAACGTCGTTTTTTTTCATGAGAGAAAACGTCGTTTTTTTTCATCGCAAAAAGTGATCGTGTGTACGCGGCATGAGAATGCGTGGGTTTTGAACCAATGCTTTTGCGTACTAACCATCGGTTTGGACCGATGGTCAGGCGTCCATTAGTCCGATTTTAAAGCCAGTTTTAAAACTTTGGACTGAAGGACAAAAGACTGATGGGCCATACACACGGTCGGTTTGGACCGATGAAACTGAACTTACATGAGTGGAGGGATCTAGTGCAGCATGCAGAAACACATGAAGACCTCTTAAATATAAACATTCCTCTTGAGAAAAGGAAATTGTGCCATTTTGTAGTTAAATGCTTTACAAACCATTTGCATAACCTTTAAAATACTGAAGCCAGCAAAAAGTAATAAACATAAATGCAGCAATTCATCTGTATCCAGGCAGCATAGGTGAAGAAAAAATCACTTCAAGTAAACCAATCTGTACAATTCATGCATATAATCACCTGCTCTGTGAATATTAAAAGGATACCAATTCCGAACTAAAATGCCGAAAAAATGAAAAGATCAGTAATTAACAAAGAAAATTTAAAGTTAGCTATTGGCCCATTTTCCCAGTATTAAAGGTTCACAATACTAAATTCCCTTAACACTAACTATTCTATTCAGGAGTCAAAAGCATAAAAATGCAAGAGGAGCACCAAACCAAATGATGAAAGAGCGCAAATCACTTTAATGCGTATTACATAAGATCGAATAAAACAGCCAACATGTTTCAGGAGCCAAACCACATGATGAAAGAGTCTAAATGACTTTATTGTTTCATCATGATCAAACAATCCCGAAACATGTTGGATGTTTTATGTGACCTTACTAATAAACATTAAAGTAATTTGGATTCTTTCAGCATTTGGTTTGGCACTTCTCTTTCATGGTTTGATGCCGCGTACACACAACCGTTTTACATGACGAGAAAAATGCAATTTTTTAAACTGGCCGTGACAGACGGTCGTGTGTAGGCTCCAGAGCATTTTTCTCGACGTTAAAAATGGGCATTAAAAATTAAGAACCTGCTCTATTTTTTCTCGTTGTTTTTCATGTCGTTTTTCTCGTCATGAAAAACGGTCGTGTGTAAGCTTTATCGAGGGGGAAAAAGGTGCATGCTCAGAAGAAAGTTATGAGATGGGAAATTAGCATAATCAGTCCAAAGGGTGGCGCTATTAGAATGGAACTTCCCCTTTATCCACTTAAGACCCGGACCAAAATGCTGGTAAAGGACCTTGCCCCTTTTTGCGATTCGGCACTGCGTCGTTTTAACTGACAATTGTGCGGTCGTGCGATGTGGCTCCCAAACAGAATTGGCGTCCTTTTTTCCCCACAAATAGAGCTTTCTTTTGGTGGTATTTGATCACTTCTGCGGTTTTTATTTTTTGCGCTATAAACAAAAATAGAGCGACAATTTTGAAAAAAATGCAATATTTTTTACTTTTTGCTATAATAAATATCCCCCCAAAATATATATAATTTTTTTTTCCTCAGTTTAGGCCGATACATATTCTTCTACCTATTTTTGGAGAAAAAAAAATCGCAAAAAGCGTTTATCGGTAGGTTTTTGCAAATTTATAGCGTTTACAAAATAAGAGATAGTTTTATTGCATTTTTATTAAAAAAATTATTTTTTACTACTAATAGTGGCGATCAGCGATTTTTTTTGTGACTGCGACATTATGGCGGACACTTCGGACAATTTTGACACATTTTTGGGACAATTGTCATTTTCACAGCAAAAAATGCATTTAAATTGCATTGTTTACTGTGAAAATGACAGTTGCAGTTTGGGAGTTAACCACAGGGGGCGCTGTAGGTTTTGTGTGTTGACTGTGTGTGTTTACAACTGTAGGGGGGTGTGGCTGTAGGTGTGACGTCATCGATCACGTCCCCCTATAACAGGGATGACTTGATCGATGCTGCAGCCACAGTGAAGCACGGGGAAGCCGTGTGTACACACGGCTGTCCCCGTTCTTCAGCTCCGGGGACTGATCGCCGCACACCAGCGGCGATCGGGTCCGCGAGTGCCGCGGTCCCGGTCCCAGAGCTTCGGACCGGGTCGCGAGCGCGCGCCACGGGCACGGGCCCGCGACCCACGGCTGGGTACAAAAATCAACGTATATATACGTTGATGTGCCCAGCCGTGCCATTCTGCCGACGTAAATGTGTGGTAGGCGGTCCTTAAGTGGTTATAGTGACGTCGTACATGCTGTAGGTCACCACGCTTTGCTCGAGCATTTTTTAATCACGATCGTGTGTATGCAAGGCAAGCTTGAGAGAAATTACGTTGAGAAAAATGTTGTTTTTTTCCATCAACGGTCGTGTGTACGTGGCATAAGTCACATTCTTGGTACCCATTAGAGGTAAGCCTTGCTTCATGGGCCTCATATGCTCACTTATGTTTGTCACACTCACACCTAAAGCAAGAGCCTCAACTAATCTGTGTGAATGGTTCTCTTTAAAATTGCCTACAAAGAGAATAAATAAATAGGTTTTTACACTGCATTAAAAAAAAATAGTTGCTTGACTGCTAACATAATAGAGATCATTTTTCGTTCATTAACAATGTAAAAAAGTCACAATAACTTGAAGTAAAACTATAGGCACCATTTTGATTTTTTTTCCCCCAGCTGTGTCCCTTTGGGGAGATTTACCTTCACTTCCTGTCCCATAACCAAAATATAAAGTAAGAGAAAACCCCAGAAAATTTGATTTATTACTGTTCTGAGGATAGCCCTAAAGTTGGAATGTTCTTTTTTTTTAACTTTTAATGATAATGGCAAACAGGACAAATAGAAAGGGTGAATTACCCAAATGGGGGGCAGAGGTAGCAATACATACCTAACCGGTGTTCTAATCAGGGCTTTTTTTCTCAAATAGTAGGTGCTAGAACTCAACCACGACCCCCCAAAACCCCTCCCCTACATACACCCTCCAAATCACAATAAATAGTGGGTGTGGTTAGTCAAATTTCCCAAACAGTAGGAGAGTCTTAAAGGGGCATTAAATACCAGGATTGCATTACATACAGAGTGCAGAGTCCATGGGGGTTACACAGAGATTGCAGAGCTGTCACTTGTAAACACAGAAACCAGACTTCTGTGTTTACAAGTGATTGTGGTGAGCAGGCACCAAAGGGTCTGAGCCAGAGGTAGTGGAACTAAGTTCCACCAGGTTCCCCCTGAAAAAAGCCCTGGTTCTAATCTATCTCTTCTCTGTGCAAAAAGTAAAAAACAAAAAAGCCTATAGTTAAATTTGAACTTGTCTTTAAATTAATCACCTGCTTCTTATACACTTTATGGTCACCTAGCCATCACAATTATGCTTGTTGGACTTCCCATTCCAAAACTATGATGATTAATATGGAGTCCCCCTTATTTGCCCCCCCCCTCTAAAATCTTGAGGCCGGGTTCACATCATTGAGAATTGGATGTGGTATCCCCACATCCAATTCGCAATAGCAGGAGAATGTGAATGGCTCTATGGAGCCGGTTTACAGATTTCTGATGTGGCTCCAGTGCGAATTTGCACAGGAGCCCTGTGCATCTTTTGGTCAATTTTAGGTCCGAATTCAGTCCAAAATTTGAGCTGAAATCGGACCTGAAACGGTGAACCAGGACGCACAGGACCCCTACTGGGAGCCACATTGCAATCCAGTGTGAACTGAGCCTCAAGCTACAGCAGCCTTTATTGTCTTGGGAAGACATTTTACAAAGTTTTGGAGCGTATCTGTAAGATTTGTGCCCATTTAGCCAAAAGAGCCATTGTAAGGTTAAGAAATGATATTGGACAAGAAGACCTAGCTAGCAATCCATGTTTCAATTCTTCCCCAAGGTGTTCAGTAGGGTCGAAGTTAGGGATCTGTGCAGGCCACTCACATTCTTCCATATTGAACTTTCAATTTCTTTATGGATCTGGATTTGTGCACTTGAACTCAATTATTTGGAGGGGTGCCCACCTACCTTGGAACTATGATGGAAAGATTTTTACACCTATGTTTCTGGCTCCAGCCTCCAACAATGTCCTTTATGAGAAATCCTTGTTGGAATTAAATTTTACCTTATCGGTCAAGAATGTAGTAAATAGATGGGCACATGGGGCAGCAGAGGCGGCTCTAGGCTTTGTGAGGCCTTAGGCAAATCTGAGACATGAGGCACACATCCATAATCACATCCATAATGCGAAAAATATTGCAAGCGATAAAAATTAACTGTATAAATTGCATATATTAAGAATTTTAAATCATATGAACTATGAATTCACCGTTTATAGAATTTTCTCGAACCAATTCTTTAGGCAAATTAGGCGGCCGCGAGGCCCCTGCGGGAGCGAGGCCCAAGGCTACTGCCTAATTTGCCTAATTAGAGAGCCGCCTCTGTGGGGCAGAACTGGGAACTCCAGGTTAAAAAAAACTAAAGCTCATGGATATAAAAAATAAAGCTAAATCTCATTAATCTATGCAATCTTACCCTATAAATAAAGTTGTGGGTGGATTGACCCTTCGTCATCATTTAAACACAACGAATGCTATTCAAAAAAAATCTTCTTTTTCAAATGTGTGCAGACACCCCAATCAAAGCAGGTACTAGAAAACCTACATTTCTTTTCGAATCAAGGAAGATACGATTTGTATGGCATCCACATTTTTAATCCAACAAATCACTCATTGGCAGCGTCGTCCCAAAGTGTTAAAAATTCTAGTCGTATGTAAAATCTGTTCTGCTGCCTAAGTTAAATTGCTTCATCTCATGCATTGTAGACTTGAGGCACATTACCATAGACTTCTGTAATTTCTTGTGGTAGTACACGCACACCTGATACCTACAGCGGTAAATGAAACTGAAGAGTGTGACAGAGCCCACTAGAGGTTAATTAATGCAGGAGAGCTTGGAGCGCATATACCTGTGAAATGGGTTATTAATATAGTAGCTATTGCCCTGATGTGCGTGTCAGAGATGATTTATGGCTACAGTGGTGTTCCTGCCATTCTGCATGTACAAAAACAGGCACTACTGTACTAACGGTGGAAACTACCCACATAGTCCACGGACAAATTCACAAACTACCTTCCCTATGAATATTTCAAATATGAACATAAATCATATTATCAGAATATAATGCATTTTACTAGTTCTGTGACTACTACCATCCTTGCTCCAGTGCTCACCAAATAAGTGGTCACATTTCAATTCAAAACCTCTAAGGCTTATATTAAGAAAAGAGCAGATTGATGTATCTTGGTGTATTGTATGTCTTCATGCTAAAGGGTTTCTTCAATTGAGTTTCTGTTTTAGAAGCTATTTAAGGCCATTCTTTACACTGCAAAAATAAATGTGGTTACAATAGATTTTGGTCACATTATAGCTGAAGATAGATAGAGAGCTTTATTTAATGTGGTTGTAAATCCTTACATATACCCAGTGAAGTGGCTGGCCTCAGGTGACACAGAGATGAAACAAATCCTACTATATAAGTTGTACTTGTTTAACTGCAGGTTTGTTTCTACATTCATTCAAAGCCTAGAATTTATAAAGCTTGTATGAGCATTCATAAAACAGGGGTCAAGGGCTGAACTTACACCCTGCAGAGCTCAGAGAAAGCTGATTGGAGGGAGGGGATACATGCGAAAGACAAAAGCAGAGAAAATTCCCAGCTCAACTGACCAACCAGTCTGCTTCCCAACCGAATTAACCTTATAAACAGTATGCGTTAAAAACATGGGTTTAATTAGCACACATGTGCAAATGCATGCATAAGCTGCAAGACCTCTTTACGGCACACCGGTATTACTTGCAGTCCTAATACTTCAAAATGTATAAGAGTCTTCACAATGGGAGCACATACATTCTAATGGATAGATAAGGGGCAAGTGGCCCTGGATGTAGCCCGATCCTCCTTAAAGGTGCAGGGGCACATTGGACACCCAGCACATCGCACAGCGGCAGCAAAGGTGCCCAGTGTGTCCCCTGACCAAATTTACACCAGTAACAAACAGATGACCCCTGCCCTCACCTATAGATGGCCATCAAAGCAAGGAACACATTGATGGGCAAACACATAAAAGACAAAACTAGAGAAAATTCCCAGCTCAACTCACCAACCAGTCTGCTTACCAATTGAATTAACCTGTCCAACATCATACGTTATTGGAGGGAAGGGATACAGGCCCTTTCACACAGCACACATGAACAAAGCATAGGATATGAATCACAGGCTGTGTGCTCAAGCTCCCTCCCCTGTCACCTATGGTATCAGGAAAACTGGTCAGAGGTGACTTGTGCTAATAGCAGAGAATTAAGGCAATGGAGACACATGACACTTAGGGCTCTGGATTGAGTCAAGTACACACTATAGAGAGATATGCTTTGTTCCTTTTTTTATGTCTGAGATTTACGTCTACTTTAAAGCTAAACTACAAACACAGCATTTTTGTTTAGTTATGGATATATTGGATAATGGTTTTTATTGGTGTCTGTGTCCCCACTGGGAGGACTGTTCCCTTTTCTGTCTTGGTAGATCATAGAGACAAGAAGTAATGGTATATCTTTCCAATGAGCAGGGGACAGCAAAAAACAAACAAAAAAAAGGAGAAACCTCTTTCAGGATTTTTTTTTTGTGCTGTTGGTGTTGCCTATAACAGTGATGCCCGTTTAGTTAATTTCCTGACCCAGGACACAAGGCGTGGAGGTCCCTGGCAGCTATAAAGACATAAGTTCTAATTCTTCCCATTCTATTAAAATGAAAGCATAGCTCTGTGTATTTAACTCCACATCCAATTTCCCTGGTGATTTTTTATAAAAAACAAACAAAAAAAAACTATAGATACCTTTTTCCTGCAGACTTCTATCCAGTCCAGTGACATAACAGCATCTTCCTCTTCTTGCACCAGCAGGGAGACTTTAGCGCCATTCATGTACTGTGTGCGTAATGACGTGCCCCATAGGATAGGAGCTGTGTAAAGGACAGGAGCTGTGTGAGTGACAGGATGGGCTCACAGAAATTGAGCACGATTGTCATTCTGCCCAAAAAGGGCCACCAGAGCTGGAGCAAGGAGAAAGCTGGACAAGATTCTAAATGAAATAAAAATATGTGTAATAATCCATAGCAACCAATCAGTAATCATCATCCATACATTTTTTGTACAGTAAATGGATGGAAGCTAAATGCTTTCTGGGTAACTGTACCTTGTTAAAAAAAAAAAAATCATGAATCAGGACAAGTCATAATATTTTATGCTATACACAGTATTTTATGCTATATGCCAGGCATCACCAAATGGTGAACTGCAGTCCAGATCTCTGGATCAAACCGTTGTTCTATCTGGACCCATTTAGGAGCCGATTCCTTCCCTCCGGCCTCCGCCCCTGCCATTCTCAAGGCAGCGCATAGAGTGGGAGGTAGGGGATGGCAATGAATAGTGCTAGGCACAGCTGCAATGGATGGAGGCCGGGAGCAGGAGCTAATTGGGTTAACTTTCCAAATTAATTGTCAGATTGGTTGCTAGGTTGCTGGGCGGTCCTAGCAACCAATCACCAGCTTGTTAATAGAAAAAGTTAACCCTGGAAGCTCCTGTCCTCCATCTAGTGTGGCTCTGCCTCCTTCTCTCTGCTCTGCGTAAGGTAGGAGAGCATGGGGAAGAGGACATGGCTGTAACAGTGGGGGGGGGGGGGCACAGGCGATGGTGCAAGAGTGGCAGATTTGAAGGGAGCAGAGCACATTATTGTGGTATTGGGGGGGGGGGTGATGTAAAAGGGAAGCAGTGCTGTGGGAGGGAGGGTTATGTAAAGGAGGGCAAGTGTGGGGGGATGTAAAGGGGAGCCATGCTGTGACAGCTGATGTGAAGGGGGGCAAGTGCTGTGCGGAGGACTGTGATGTGCAGGGGACTGAGCAAACTGATGTAACATCGGGATTGGGATATAAAATAAGGGGGCTGTGATGGGAAGGACAGAGCCATTGGACCTCCATGAATTTTTATTCAGTACCCCTGTTATATGCTATAAGCAGTGAACCAACTTTTATGTCATGTTTTCAAACTGTATTAAAGTGCTGCAAATTAAGATATGAGATGAAACAATCAGGACTCATTTGTATTGCCATCTGTATCCTTGAGCTAACCCTGCCTAATCTGCTTGGTTTAAAATGTTGTCATACAGCTCTGCCCTACATGACCTCCACCTGGAAGCAGCAGATGTTCTTAAGATATACTCCTGACCAGCACAGTGATTGATTAATAATCTGCGTAAGATTACATCAAAGGTGAATGAGCAGTTTAAGTTTAAGCACAGGATAAGGCAGGATAGGCAGATTCAAGAATTATTCTTCTGAAGAGAAGAAAAAACTCATGAAGTGAGGAAGAAACATGTCAGCTCTAAAACCAGCAATGGCACTTTTCCTTTTTACCTTCCAAGAGGTTTGAGGGAGAACGGACAGATTTACAAATAAAAAAGTGAGGATCTGCTCATAGATCCCCTGCTGAATGGAGCAGAGTGGCCCCAGTTGTAGGGGCCCTAAAGGGGTTTTCCACCTCTAAGTAGAAAATGAGAGAGTGGTGGTCTCTTTTGCACCATGAGGCTTAGTAGTGCAAGTTTAAATCAGCCTGAACCCTGGGAAACCCGCTTTGACTTTAAGGGCTCATGCACACTGCAGCTAGAAGGAGATCCAAGAAGAGGCACACTAGGGCTTTTTCAGGAGTTTTCAGGAATATGCTCCTACAGACAGAAGAAAAACCCCACCAAACTAACTCGCATTATTTAAAGGATTTAGTGCCCCAAAGATCTTGACAGGAAGTGAAGGAAAATGTCACCAACAGAAAAGCAGACAGCAATTAATAACCAACAGAAGTCTTGACCCTTCCATGCTCTATCCAAAACAAAAAAACAATGTTTTGGCTTGAGTAATGCCGCGTACACACGATCGGTTTGTCTGATGAAAACGGTCTGATGGACCGTTTTCATCAGACGAACCGATCGTGTGTGGGCCCCACCGTTTTTTTATCCATTGGTTAAAAAACTATGAACTTGTTTTAAAATGTTCTGATGGTTAAAAAATTGATCGTCTGTGGGTACGTCCATCGGTTAAAAATCCACGCATGCTCAGAATCAAGTCGACGCTTGCTCGGAAGCATTGAACTTCATTTTTCTCAGCACGTCGTTGTGTTTTACGTCACCGCGTTCTGACACAATCAGATTTTTAACCGATGGTGTGTAAGCACGACTGATGAAAGTCAGCTTCATCGGATATCCGATGAAAAAATCCATCAGACTGTTTTTATCGGATGAACCGATCATGTGTACAGGTCATTAGACTTAAAGTACCCAGGATCACACATTTAATAGCAATCCATATAGGCCTCCAGTCTCCCTTTTTTACTGAAGCCTCGTACACAAACCAGAGGGGAAAACCGAGAGCCTGCTCGGTAACTTTTTCGCCCTACACACGAGCAGGTTTCCCGACAGGAAAACTGCCATGAGTGCTTTGGTCAGGAATCCTGGCTGTGTGTATGCACCATCGCAGTGTTTCCCGTAGGAAAACTGCTGGGTTAAAAAACGCCGAAAATCCTGATGGGAAAAGGAGAGCTGGTTCATTTTTTTTCCACCAGTTTCCCTGTCGGGAAAACTGCGATGGGGCATATGCATGGCCAAACGCTCTCATGGCAGTTTTCCCGTTGTGTGTACAAGGCTTTCTTCTTAAAGTAAGAAAATAATTGAAGGAGGAGACTGAAGACATACCCCTTCCACATTAGGTGGGCAGAAACAGACATGGGAGCCCTGGCATACACTTGCCATCTCCAAAGCCTTCAGAGATAGAAGAAGATGGTGATAATCAAACCCACACACTCTACCAATAATTAAAATATTATTTTATACTTTGAGACCAGACATTTTCTGGCACTTTTTGATACATGTTTAAAGGGGATGTAAACCCTCTCCTATATCCAGTGAAGTGAACAGCCTCAGATGATACACAGAGATGAAACAAATCTCCCTACATAAGTTTTATTTTTATATCTGCTGTTTTCAGCTTGCTATATTCTTTAGATTCACATTGTGTTAAAAATGTTGTCTTTCTGTTCAGCACTGGGAGTGTATTCTTGGTGTAAGGTGTGTGTCCATGCCTCACTGTGCCCATGCCCATGCCTCACTGTGCCCTTGCCTCACTGTGCCCATGCCTCACTTACGTTTAACGTGGGAGTATACAGAAAGGGTGCCCGGCTTTGAAAAATCAGAGTTCTCCGGCCGTAGGTCCCCCGGACAACAAACTTTGCACACTTGTAGAGGAAGAGTGGGGCTATATGTGTACCATGATCCAGGGGACCTACGAATGGCCAGTAACGGGTCACCAAAGTCACGCAAAAAGGTGACTCGAGTATAAGCCAAGGGGGGCATTTTCAGCAGCAAAAAATTTGCTGAAAAACTTGGCTTATACTCAAGTATATACGGTACATAGGTATAGATCGATCTATGTATCTATCTATGTATCTATGTATCTATCTATCTATCTATCTATCTATCTATCTATCTATCTATCTATCTATCTATCTAATTGTATTGTAACTGTACTGTTTGCCCCCATGTTGTAAAGCTCTACGCAAACTGCTGGTGATATATAAATCCTCTATAATAAAAATAATAATAATAGCAATAATAATAATACAAATATTATATATATATGTATTGTGGTCTTGCAGTGGTTAAGATGAACTTACCGTTTAACTTAGGACAGCATCCATAAATAGCATTATAAATATAGGATTATTTTATATGTCGATTACCTTTTTCACCTATTTTCTGTTTAATTGTATCACCAAGCCATTTATCTTCAGCAGGGATAATGAAATAAACATACCCAATACAGTCAATTATCATTCTGTTACAGTTTAGTCATGCATTATATTTCAGTAAATTTCAATAAAAAAAATATAAAAGTCAAGCGCCGGGATTCAGCTTATTAAAGTGAGCAGGGTTCATCTAAACACTAAATGACAGAATGTGAAAGCGACACAATATATTATTTAGGTCCATCACAATCCATTTTTCTAGCAATCGCTCGTGGTCTCAGCATATGAAAATAGTCATTTATCATATAAAATGAGGCCATGCATCACAGATTTAACGTCATGCCATGGCAACTATACAGACAGGGAGACATATTACACTGGGCTGCGCTTTTCTGAAGCGCTAAGATTAAGCATGTACTGTCTAGCTTTCATTAGTAAAAGTAGGATGATTGCCGATAATACAAAAAGAGGAAACAATAGAACATATATACTGTATATAGTATGTGTACATACATAGACAGAATACACGCATTAATACCAGGACATGGTACCCAATATATCAAATAATGACAAGCAGATTATGGGCCCCATAATACAGTCTATTGTGAAATCATTCATTCAAAACTTTTTGAGGTCGGGTAAAGCCCGGTCAGCTTTTTTCTTGCAAGAGATTTCCTTTTGCTTCCATTTCCAGAAATGACATACAGGGAGAGAAAAACTCCTTTTAGTGAGGGAAGTTGGCAATTGTTACAAGAATTGGTGATCCCAATAACAGATTTTGTCTTATTTTAATATTTTGGATATTTCCTCACTTTTTAACCCTTCCCCACACAATCTAAATGAAATAAAAACCTTTGGCTTTCAATATATGTTTAAAGAGAAGTATGGCCAGAGCTTTCTTGGTAATACTTCTGCTGTGAGTCATAGGAGTGCACTTACTTTTGCTCTCCTGTGACCCAGAATTAGCTGAATGCCCGCTATAAGCTGATGTCACAGAGCGGTTCCAGGCTCTGGAAGGATCCCAACAATATTGCCGTGATCCACCTAGCTGCCTTATAGACAACTGGCTCAGGCTCTCAGCACATGTATGGAAGCCGAAGCCAGCTGTGACTGTCAGCTCTCCAGCCCGGCGCTCAGCAATGCCATCTTAATAGCATCATGGGCCTCTGGGCAAAGTAATGCACTAGGGCCCCTACCAGCCTTCATCAGGTGTCCCTATCACTGTGCTCCCTTACATCAGGTTCCCCTATCACAGTGCCCATATACATCAGGTCCCCCCATTACAGTGCCCCCACTGTTCCCCCATCACAGTGCCCCTACATCAGGTTCCCCAATCAGTGTCCCCATACATCAGTGGTCCCCATACATCAGTGGTCCCCATCAGTGTCCCCAAACATAAGGTGTCCCCATCACAGATGTCCCCATCCATTAGAGTTGTGTCCCTCCCCTTCCCCCGTACTTACAGATCACAAATGCTGTTCCCAACTTCAATGAAGACAGCATCTCCTTCCTCTCTTACTCTGAGACCGAGGTGAGTTTTCAGTCTCAGCTCTATTCTGTCCCCTGCAGAAGGGAGATGAAAGCTGGACCCTCGCTCCAGCCGCTGATCCTTCTTATAGGAGTTCACATTGCAGTAACTCCTGTCAAAGAGCGGCATGAGAGGTCATATTGACAGTGCACCCCCTCAACACAGTGCCTGCCCCCCTTTTCCTGGCCCTGATCATGGGGCCCCCATGCACTTGGGACCTCTGGGCAGTGCCCAGTTGTTCCCATTAATTAAGATAGCCCTGGAACTGACAGAATAGACTTTTTAGGCACATAACAACGATTACTTGTGAGGCCGTGTACACACGGCAGAGATCCTCGACGGGCAGAACACATCGTTCCGCCCGTCGAGGATCTCTGCCGGCCGTCGAAATCGGCGACCCGCCCGTCGGGAATGGCAACCAGCCATTCATCCAGGCGGGCCGTCGAGGAAATAGAGAGCGTGCTCTCTATTTCTGCTCGACGGGCTTCCCGACGGGAAGCTCGCCGAGACCGTACACACGGCCGAGGTCCTCGCTGGAATGTGCATTCCAGCGAGGTTCTCGCTGGTTTTCAGCGAGAACCTCGGCCGTGTGTACGCCGCCTGAAGGTTGTGCGAATGTTTAATTCATTCACACAATGCAGTTTTTATAAATACAATATAAAAATAAACTGCGCCAAGTTTTTATAAATAGACTACTATAGACTCACCAATATAAAAGTTTTATTCACAGGAAACATAAGATAATCTATGATCTAGAGAGAATTTCATTTACATAAATGTAAACTATATATGAAATACAGTAATTTAGTACTGGGACTTCCCATTACAAATTTTGCCCAGAGCACCACGAGTTATCCTAACCACTTCTGGACCGCCGCACACCGATATACGTCGGCTGTTTGAAGAGGGATATCTTTGTTATGGCAGCAGCTAGCTGCCATAACCTAGGTATCCTCCTCTTCAGCCGGTGGTCCGGTTTCCGATAATAGTGGTCTCTGCGGTGGATTCGCTTACCAGAGTCGATCAGGTCCTCTTGCTGGCTGGGTATGGAGACGACGGGTGAGGGGAAGATGGCCCCCACCCATCTCCATACTATAGCAGGGCAGAATCGGCGTTACAACGTCACTTCCACCCATAGCACTTGAAGGGACATTTATTTATTTATTTTTTCAATTGACAAAAAAAAATTGCATTTTTTTATTGCATTTTAGTGTAAATATAAGATCTCATATTTAAGAGGTCCTGTCATGCTTTTTTTCTATTACAAGGGATGTTTACATTGCTTGTAATAGGAATAAAAGTGACACCATTTTTTATTTTTTTTCGTAAAGAACAGTGTAAAAATAAAAAGGTAAAATAAGTAAGTTTTTTTTTTTAAAACCCGCCCCGTCCTGCCGAGCTTGGGTGCAGAAGCGAACGCATACATGAGCAGCGCCCACATATCAAAGCGGTGCTGCTTGCTTTGAGGCTCAGTTTGTCTAATTGAAACTTCAGACTGAACTAATAGGAAACAAGTCATGGAGATAATTCACTTTCTAATGAGTCACTGGCCAGAGTAACAGGAAAGAAACTTACCGGGGGAATAATGCGCATTTCACATCATACCTGCAATATTAATTATCTCATAGTGTCTTTGTAAGAGTTTTGCGCTATTCCAAGCATGTCATGAATGTTCCATACACCGGCCCATTGCACGCCATGTGATAGATAGTGTTTTATGCCCATCAGGTCTTTTACCTTGTCTCTGTTCTATTACCTGACAGCAGAAAAATTACAGGAAAAGCGTTTTTCATTTCTGACGTCAATTTAAATCTAAACTCCAGACATCCTTCATTGCGGCGGTGTCTGCGCTGACACGAATCTCGCACACAATCCCCCTGATTGGGTGGCAATTTGGATTAGAAGAGATGCATTAGAAAAGCCAGGCTTGTGTTGCTCAATTTCAATGTGCTCTTCTTTAACAGCTTGTCTCAGGTTAATGAAAATGCGGCCCAAGTTTTCCTTGTAGTTTGCCGCATCCTGATTTTAGACATAATTGAACAAAAATGTAATTTGTCCTCATGGCTTCCAATAATTAGCAAGGGCAGAGGAAGGCAGATTTAAGTAACCGTTTTCTAACACTTCACTCTGTGCCGTGACAGCCGGAAAACTTGGTCGGGAATGATTAATGGCGACCAATTACTTCCTTCAGGTAGACATTCTTTAATTCAAGTGTCAGACCACATTGCTTTCTGTTCACTTTTTTCATTTCTAAATGCAGACACGTTCTTTAAAGCCACTATAACTCAATCACTAAAATCTCATATTAGCATTACCTGATAGGTTTTCAAAATTTACACCACAATATAGTAAATGACAGCTCGCCAGTCATTAGATGTGGTGGCTGCATTACTTTTCTTTTTTTTAGGCTTTTTTTTCCTGTGTGGTATACAGATTCCACTCTGGATGAATGAGAACAAGGGGCACCTTGTTTAACATAAATAAATAAAAAGATAAGCGCCTTTGTCTGTGGTAAATGGTTTGTCTCAATACTCTAACTCGGTGGCGGTGCGTCCATAAGTGCCAAATAACATCCAAGATTTTGAATGAAAGTATTGGTTGCAATTATGAACATTGACTTGTTCTGCCCACATGATACTGTTCCAAGCAGTAAATCACAGTGCTGACCTATGTGTACCCTGAAGAAGGGATGTGCTTGGCCCCGAACCGCGTTGGTCTTCTGCTGCAAATTAATTTTATCAATAAAACACTGGATTTTTTCATGTTTGGCGCACTCATTGGACTGTAGGTAGATTAGCCAAGACGTTAGGGAAAGGCCGGCCCCAGTAACCAAGTGCAACAAAGTCAGAGAGGTGCTCAGAGCCCAGAGATGCACGGTTATATAAACCCATAAACTTTTTATATAAGTTTGGATGGAAAATTAATACATTTGATCTCAGTGAGCAAATTATAACCACACTTCAGTTTCAAGGTAAAAAATGATCAAAAGATTTTTTTTTAGAATTGATTTCACCACATCAGATCAAAGTGCCAGGGTGTTGGTTATATACATGGAAATTGAGGGGGATGAAGCAATTCATTGTTTTTATACATTTATATTTTTTGATCTTGTGGTATGTGCTCTAGACTAGGTCTTTTAAGTTTTATGATGTAGCAAAGGTTCAGTTTAAAGAGGCAATGCTATGTGCTGTATCCCATGGCAATCACAATGCATTATTTTAGAGTCATTAGTGCAATTAAATAACGAGTTGCTGATTGGTTTCTATGTGTTGGGTGCCGTTTGTATATTGCCCATCACTTTGTAAAGTGAAGAAGTGCAGCGCAAAAAAAATAAATTAAAATAAACAATAAATAATATAAATATAAATATAGATGTAAATCAGTAAAATTAAATGTCCACGTGTCCACAAATAATGTCCTTAAGTGAAAGTGAATCACACAAATAAATCCAGCAGGAGTGAAGGTGAGGAGGAGACACCAAAATAAAAATCCACCACCACAAGCAAGATGGACTCTCACCTCATTGTTTCGACCCGTGAGAGTCACAAGGCATATCAGCAAAAAATCTTAAGCAGATCCGACCTCCAAGCAAAATCACGATCCCATACAGATATCAGCGGACCACCATATATAAAAAGAAACACAGAAGATATCTAGTGCTCTCTGTATAAACCGGTTTAATGTGGATAAGAATAAAACATGGGCACTCACATTTAAAAACATTCATGAGCCGAGTGTGTGCTGTAACAGTGTATGTCACGATTCACAGCGGCGATGATCGGGGTGACGTCCTGCATCGCTCCTCCCCTTACGTACGCGTTACGTCCCCTTAGTGTGAGTCCGGTGAGTCCGGCGGCGTGATGTTTCTCCGGGTATAGTACGTACGGCGTTTGCGGCAAGTAGGAGGGAGGAAAAACAGCGGACCACTGAGATTTGCAGGCGAAAATGCGGAGTATTAACGTGTAATATGCTTCCACCCTCCCACTAATGGCCGACACTTAGGCCTCGTATACATGATCAAATCTGTCTGCTGGAAACGGTCTGCTAGGCGAGCAGACGGATTTGGCCACCCGACAGATTGGAAAGCATGCTTACCAATCCGTCGGCTGGGAACCCGTCCGCCCGACATGTCTGCTGGTTAGTACGCTAACCAGCAGACATGTCTTCTCGCACACGCGCCGAATGGTTTTGACGCATGCGCAGAAGTGTTTTACTTCCTGGTGCGGTGACGTGGCGGCCTCAACGTCACCGCCACGTCACCGACACGTCAGCGCGCCGTCTGCTGGCGGGGATTTTGGTTTGCTCGTGTGTACACGCGAGCAAACCAAAATCCAGACAGATCTGTTCAAATCGGTCGGTCCGACCGATTTGAACAGATAGATTGCCTCGTGTGTACGAGGCCTAAGGGGACGTAACGCGTACGTAAGGGGAGGAGCTACGCAGGACGTCACCCCGATCATCACCGCTGTGAATCGTGACATACACTGTTACAGCACACACTCGGCTCATGAGTGTTTTTAAATGTGAGTGCCCATGTTTTATTCTTATCCACATTAAACCGGTTTATACAGAGAGCGCTAGATATCTTCTGTGTTTCTTTTTATATATGGTGGTCCGCTGATATCTGTATGGTATGGTGATTTTGCTTGGAGGTCGGATCTACTTAAGATTTTTTGCGGATATGCCTTGTGACTCTCACGGGTCGAAGCAATGAGGTGAGAGTCCATTTTGCTTGTGGTGGTGGATTTTTATTTTGGTGTCTCCTCTTCACCTTCACTCCTGCTGGATTTATTTGTGTGATTCACTTTCACTTAAAGCGGAGGTTCACCCTAAATATAAGATCTCCCATGCGATCCAGCATACTGGCGTCAGCGCCAGTATGCTGTTTTTTTTTTTTTTTTAATAGCACACTTACTGTATTATTGTAGAATTCCTTTTCTGTCCCCCGCGGTGGACGGCTGTAGTATAGCGCGTCACATCTTCCTAAAATACCCGATATGGACTCGGGTAATCTTGGCGAAAATGCGGCGCCTGCGCACAGACCTAGGAGCTGACTGCGCAGGCGCCGTATTTCTCCGAGTCCTATTTCGGAGGGCGTGACGCGCCATAGCCGTAGGACTCGGAGAAATACGGCGCCTGCGCAGTCAGCTCCTAGGTCTGTGCGCAGGCGCCGCATTTTCGCCGAGATTACCCGAGTCCATATCGGGTATTTTAGGAAGATGTGACGCGCTATACTGGCGCCGTCCACCACGGGGGACAGAAAAGGAATTCCACAATAATACAGTAAGTGTGCTATTAAAAAAAAAAAAAACCAGCATACTGGCGCTGACGCCAGTATGCTGGATCGCATGGGGGATCTTATGTTTAGGGTGAAATACCGCTTTAAGGACATTATTTGTGGACACGTGGACATTTAATTTCACTGATTTACATCTATATTTATATTTATATTATTTATTGTTTATTTTAATTTGTTGCGCTGCACTTCTTCACTTTATTTATGCTTTGGGGATTTTCTATGAATTCATCCTCAGTGCTGGCTTGCATATGTATTTTATTTTTATTTGTATTTCAATTGTATTTGTTTATATCCCAGCGCTGAATTTTCACTTTTGTATTTATATATATATATATATATATATATATATATATATATATATATATATATATATACTGTATTTATTGGCGTATAACACTCACTTTTTTACCCTGAAAATAGAGGGTAAACGGTGCCTGCGTGTTATACGCAGGGGGTTGTGGAAAGTATTTTTTCTGAAACTTCCCTCTTAAAGTTATGCGTGTTATACGCCGATAAATACAGTATATATATATATATATATATTAGAAATATATATGTGTGTATATGTATATATATATATATATATATATATATTTCTATATCTATCTATATATATACATACACACACACACACACACACATATATATATATATATACACACACACATACAGTATTTATATATTATTTTGTATTTATTTTTCTTTCTTTCTTTTTTTTATTTCTCTGTACTGAACTAATGCATTGTGAAAAACATACCCACAAACAATCAGGCAGTTACATTGCAATATATACTTCTGTTATAACAACAGAGAAAATACAATTATTGTGGAAAGAAAAACGGATTGATTTTACAAAATACAATAAAGTTGCCAAGTAAGTAATGACTACAGACTCTTTGCAAACAGTTATTTTGACTTTAATATTGTTTCTCTTTATAGTTTATTTCACTCACTTAAATGTTACTTATCGTACAGCTTTGTAATCCATTACCCACAGTGTTTGGAGCCTTACATCTTCTTGAATACATATACATACATATATATATATATATATATATATATATATATATATATATATATATATATATATATATATACACTGTATATATATGTATATAATCTGTGATACTATAACCATTGGGGACTATAAAGGTTTCAGACTTTTTTTTTTTTACTTTCATTTAATTTTATACTTTTTATACAGATTTCAATTTTTTACATCTAGAAAATCTTTTTTTTTTAATGTTTTTTACAAACATACACATAATTTAAGGCGCAGCCATGCCACAGAGTTCCAGCAGCTAAATAATTCAGTTGTGTCTGTAATTTGAGCTTCAACTAATTTAACAGAAAAAACACTTTAAGAAGATCTAAACTCTGCAAGGATAAGGCAGCTTGCTGTGAGACCAATATTCATAAAAAGTGCAGCGTCTATAATATAACTATACAAAAGTGCAATTCATCATTCATTTTACATCTATTTATTAGTATGATGAATTGCACTTTATTTGTTACATTGCACTTTTGTACAGTTATATACATACACACACACACACACAGTAAAACCTTGGTTGGAGAGTAACTTGGTTTGAGAGCATTTTGCAAGACAAGCAAAATGTTTTAATCAATTTTGCCTTGATATACAAGCAATGTCTTTATATACGAGTAGTCTCATGAGGGACAGAAACAACAAGCGCCCAGAGGCGATTTAGTTTGCATGTGCTGCGCTATATACGTTTTTTCATTCATTCATTCACAACTAAGTATAAAAAAGAAGAAAGGAGCCTCTAAATGTAGCAATATGGTTACATTTAAAGACTGTACAACATTTAGCAACTTATTGCTACACTTAGAGGTGCCTCTCTTCTCTTTTATACCCTGTACAAAAATGCTTTGATATACAAGTGCTTTGGATTACAAGCATGTTTCTGGAACATATTATGCTTGCAAACCAAGGTTTTACTGTAATATATATATATATATATATATATATATATATATATATATATAGTGGCAGTGGGACCCTGTGCGACTTTAAAGACTGTTGATTTACGCAAGACTTTGTAGAGAAAGACACGTGAGTTTGGCCATTTAGTTCTGACCTGACAATGGTTTAGGGTCCCACCCAACAGACAATAAGTCTGTGCATGGGAGTCGGGTGGACTCCCTTCCCTCTGAGAGAAGTCAGAGGCTGCATGGGCGCAGCCAGAGCATGCATGTCTGCAGGAGGCAGATGTCATTGGTGATAGAGCAGCAAGGCACGGTTCAGGAGTAAGCTAGGAGAGAGTTCTTAACTCAAGGAAACTCTGTTTGTTCTGAGGAGCAGACCTAAGGCCTAGGCTAAAGGCCTGAAACAGCCGGATGGCAAGAATAAAAGCCAGGAGGCTAAAGTGTTAAGTATGCAAGATACAGTAATGGTGGAACCCCCCTGTGAGGACTACTGATGTATTTGTGAACTTTTTGTGCTTTTAAATAAAAGTGGGCTACCAGGCCTTTACAAAATCAGTTCTGGACTGGCGTACTCACTAAAAAAACGCACCTATCGCTGGAGTTTGATCACCCCAATCTTACTATATATATATATATATATACACACACATATGCATATACACATACATACACTCATTTTTTTAGTATAGTTTTCATTTTCTTTTTTAATCCTTCCGGCAACATGTTCCCCAGCAAATGTCTGCGTAACATTTCTCGAAGTGGTTTTACTGAAGGTGACAACCAGGCCAGGCCTATAATAATATATATTTTCACAAACATTCCTAAGCTGGCCAACATACTTTCTCACATAGATTTACAACATGCTGTTTATACACATTTAGGTGTTTATCTATAAAGAAGTTTGCTGTGCAATTGTCTCAAGCATTCACAGGGCCATCACAAATAATTCTTATATTTTGCTTACTAGGTTTATTTCCTATGATCGGCAGCTCCATCTAGTGGCCATAATAGATCATGGGTAAATGCTGCATACCAATCATAGAGATACCCCCAGGACTAAGCCCCAGGGGCAGAGCGTAACATGTCAGGGAACATGGCTTAATGGGAAGAGGCCGTTCGTCTCCCAGTGTTTGGAGAGTAGAGATAAGTGTCGAGCGTTTACCCATGATCTATTATATTGTTTGTTGGATTAGCACCCCATCTACAGTGGGTTTTAGAGCCATTGCCACTTGGAGCAGCACTGTATTAAGCAAATCCTAGTAGCTATAATACAGTATTTTCCAAAAAGAGATATTTAGGAAAAAATACTACATCATGAGCACTAGATGGTGCTGATGATCATAGGAAATAAACATATTCTAAAAATACAAGGATTATTTGACAAAAAAGGAAGAAAAAAGATGGGTTTGGGGACTTTAAATGAGGTTCAGGGGCCACTCACATCCCCTCCTCCATCCCGGTTCAGTATTTAAAAAGGAGGACAAGAGGTGGGACTTTGTAGGAAGCACATGGATGCAGATAGATACATTGGATAAAAAACAGCTTGTAATTGGTTCAAATTGTTTGATTTTATGCATTTTGCTATAGATCAATACTTTTTACATTTCATTCGAACCAAATATTGCACAGTAATTAAATTAACATTCCAACAAGGAAATTTCATATATTTACAGTACAAATACATGGAGTAATTGATGCATATTTAAGATACATTGCAGATGATACCTGTACAGATTAATGACCTACTGAAATATCTCTAAATGGAGATGAAATAAGGGTGAAATATGTTAAAAGGAACGTCCATAAAAAGTTGATGAATATGTACACATATCGATAGTTATTAGCTCTACACGTTTCGGGCCTTTCAAGCCACTCATCAGGAGCAAAGCCGTAGTGATCATCTAAAAAATATTTCATATTTCAATGATCTAATTATGGGAGTATGTGGGCATATATAGAATAGGAAAACCCCCATATATATATTTTTCCCACAGACTGAGGCCGCGTACACACGAGGAGACATATCCGATGAAAACGGTCCGACGGACCGTTTTCATCGGACATGTCTCCTGGGAGATTTTGGTCTGATGTGTGTACACACGATCAAACCAAAATCCCCACGGACAGACAGCGCGGTGACGTGGCAGTGACGTTGATGTCGCAACGTCACCAAACCAGGAAGTAAAATGCTTCCACGCATGCGTCGAATCCATTCGACGCATGCGGGAGATTTCAGTCCGCTGGTTAGGCGTACTAACTAGCGAACATGTCCGACAGACTGCTTTCCAGCAGACAAGTTTTAAAGCATGCTTTAAAACTTTTGTCTGCTGGAAACCTGTCTGCTAGGCCGTACACAGGATCGGATATGTCCGCTGGAACTGGTCTGCGAACCAGTTTCAGCAGATATGTTTGATCGTGTGTACGCGGCCTTTACAGGTACATCTGCGCAATGGTGGTGCGGGCATGAGAATCACAGATCGGCCAAAAAACGCCTTTTGCAGTTTTGCTCCTGATGAGTGGCTTGAAAGGCCCGAAACGCGTAGAGATAATAACTACCAATGTATGTACATATTCATGAACTTTTTATGAACGTTCCTTTTAACAGATTTCACCCTTATTTCATCTTCATTTAGAGATATTTCAGTAGGTCATTAATCTGTACAGGTATCAACTGCAATGTAAGTTAAAGGGGAGTTCCAGGCTTTTTTTGTTTATTAAAAGTCAGCAGCTACAAAAAGCTTAGCTGCTGGCTTTTAATAAACATACTTACCTTTTCCACTGTCCAGCGATGCGCCGCCCCGGGGCTCCGCTCCTCTCCGCCCTCTCCGCCGGCGCCTCTATTCTAACTGTGGGCACCCGGTCGTGACAGCTTTCGGCTTCACGGCCGGGCACTCACTGCGCATGCGCGAGCGGCGCTGCGCTACCTGAGTGGACAGGCAATCGTCTGGGACCTGTCACATGTCCAAGGTGATTGCCTACAGGGAGGGGCCTCCAAAAGGCGATATGACGTATCGCTTAAGCGATCCCTGGGCGGAAAGAGGAAGTTGGACAAGAAGTCCCACTCCTACTGAAGCCCCCACTCCCCCCCCAAAAAAATGACATGCCAAATGTAAGGAGGCGAGGAGTGGTTTAAGCGGAAGTTCCACTTTTGGGTGGAACTCCACTTTAAATATGCATCAATTACTTAATGTATTTGTAAATATATGAAATTTCCTTGTTAGAATGTTAATTATTTACTGTGCAGTATTTGGTTTGAATGAAATGTAAAAAGTATTGATCTATAGCAAAATACATAAAATTTAAATATGAAATTATATGACAATTTGAACCAATTAAAAGCTGTTTTTTATCCAATTTATCTATCTGCATCCGTGTGCTTCATACAAAGTCCCGCCTCTTGTCCTCCTTTTTAAACAAGGATTATTTGACGGCTGAGTGAGTGCTTAAGACATTTGCACAGCATTTTTTGACCCTTTTATCTATAATGTCTTATGTTTAAATTCTTCTTCAGTAACCTTATCATATAGGTTTTCTGGAGTTGTACACACCTCTATTCATATTTATTTACGTGTAATGCATTTATTTACCTCCCTAGAATATAAAAAGCCCACAGTTGTAAAATAAATCAAGTACGGTAATTCAGATTTTTCTTTGACATTGCGTATTCCTGTGACTGTGTGTATACTGTGGGAATCCTGTTGCTTTCATATTTGGATATCACATTTCAAGGCATAGCTGCTGGCAGTCTATAGAGAGAAATAACATGTTCTTTCCAAGTGGTAGCCGCTCTCCTAGACGACAAAGATGTTTTATAGAGTAGCAGACGCAGAGTAAAATGTACGCAGCTCCCTATGGTGTTTACACAGGGGGGGTGACTCAACTCACGGAAAAATGCTCCAGGTCCAAATATGCAAAACGACATTGTGGTCCTGAATAATTAAACAACAAAGCCGTGGTTTGGGCTGAAGGCATGTGTCAATCATGCTTCATATTTCTCCTCTCACTGTACAATAAAGCTGTGCTTGCAGAACACTGACATTGAAGAGTAAACAAAGGGCTTGTTCACGCAGGCAGGCAGGGGGCAGTATAAGAAGGTGGATGAACTGTGGTTTTACCAACCGCCCACCTACACAGCAATGCAGCCACTACGGGCCGTACATATGCCATGGCTGCAATGCTTTGCTTCAAGGCTGAGGAAAAATTTAGCAAAGCAGTACCGCTTCTGAGCCCAACCCATTTAAGTGAAAAAGGTCACACCTCATTTGCCCTGCAACCAGGTGTAATGTGGCACAAGGGATTGGCATTTAAAAACAAGCAGCGAGGAAGCAATATATAGAGCCCCTCACAGTCTGTCAAATGCCATACACAGCAGATCACTTTTGGGGACAAAAGTAGATGCATGTTAAAGCGGTAGTAAAGCCTGCTTTATTTTTATCTATAGGCCTAGCTTATAATAAGACTTACCTGAAGGTAAAATTAATATCTCCATATGTGCACCATTTAGGAGATATTCACCCTGCATGCAGCCAGTGACATCACCGCCACATGTGCTCTTTTTTTTTTTTTTTGTGTATTTTTGTGCGTGAACTCGAGAGAGAAGCCGGTGGCAATGGCAGGTGTGAGGGAGGACCTCCCCCTCACCCCGCCCTACCGGCTCCGCTTGGGAGCCCAACGGGGCCCAGCGGGGCAGAGGGACTCCCCCTATGAGGAAGTGAGGGGGCCTAGCCCGCTCAGCCAACCCCGTAGGTCCTTCGCCTCTCTTTTTTAGGAGACCGCATGGCCAAAGTGCGTGCGTGTTAAACCAATTTTGTGTGCGTGCAAGTGTGGTGGTTTTTGTGGGGGGGGGGGTGGTCGTACTAAGCACAGGCATACCTTGCTAGGCCAATTTTTGCGATTTGGCACTGCGTCGCTTTAACTGACAATTTCGCGGTCGTGCGACATGGCTCCCAAACAAAATTGATGTCCTTTATTTACCACAAATAGAGCGTTCTTTTGGTGGTATTTGATCACCTCTGCGGTTTTTATTTTTGCGCTATAAACAAAAGTAGAGCAACAATTTAAAAAAAATTCAATATTTTTAACTTTTTGTTATAATAAATATCCCCAAAAAATATATATATAAAAAAAACGTTATTTGTCCTCAGTTTAGGCAGATACGTATTCTTCTACATATTTTTGGTAAAAAAAACACGCAAAAGCGTTTTTTTTACTAGTAATGGCGGTGATCAGCGATTTTTATCATCACTGCGACATTATGGCGGACACATCGGACACTTTTGACACATTTTTGGGACCATTGTCATTTTTACAGTGATCAGTGCTATAAAAATGCACTGATCACTGTAAAAATGACAGTGGCAGTGAAGGGGTTAACCACTAGGTGGCGCTGTAGGGGTTAAGTGTTCCCTAGGGAGTGATTCTTACGGTTAGGGGGCGAGGCTACACGTGACATCTCACTGATGACCTTTACCGATCAAGGCCATCAGTGACAGTGTCGCTAGGCAGAATAGGGGAATGCCTTGTTTACAAAGGCATCCCCCTGTTCTGCCTTTGCCGACCGCAATCGCAGGCTGCCAGGAACATAGAGTTTGCGGGACCCGCGAACATGCTCACAAGGTACACGGCAGGCGCGCGCTGGGCAGCAAATTTAAAGGGACCTGTACGCCAATCTGCCTGCCCATGCCATTCTGTCGACGTACATCTGCATGCGGTGGTCGGCAAGCGGTTAAGGTTTGACATACCTTGCCAGACTTTCAGAGCTTTGGGCTGGAAAACGGCTCTGGCCAATCACACAGCTGGAAAAAAGATCAGGGGAAGATGTCAGCCCTCTCAGCAGTGACAGCGCACCGCAGCAGAGCATAATTCTAAGGTAGGTATTCAATAATGTGCTAGTATGTGATGGCTTACCAGCACATTATGCAATTGCCTTATAGGTGTTTTTTTTTTCCACCAGACGTGGTTTACATCTACTTGAAGAAACCCAAAGGCTTTTAGGCCAGTTTCACACCTATGTGTTTTTCAGGAAGTTTTACAATTGAAAAACGCATTGAAAAAACTTAAAAAAAAAGCAAAAACGCACCCAGAGAAAACATGAACCGAAATCTGCATAGATATTATGACGTTTGGTCCAGTGCATTTAAAAAATCGTGCTTGCCTTACTTTTTTTTCAAACACACAAAAACACTCTAGTGTGAACCGGCCCTAAAGAGGAATGCACATATGTATTTGAGTAAACAAAATCTGTAAAATCCCCCAAAAATCTTTAACGCATAAGTAATATTTTAAAGCAATGTTCAATATTTTTACAATTGCAGCTTTTATTATATAAATATCTGGCGATTCTGCCATTAAGGTCTTTGCTCAGGCACTTCCTGGAGCTTGGTCCCTGTCTTTTAACTGTGTTGTCACCCTCACATACTGGCCCATCAATCAACTTCGGTACAACCAGCCTGTCAGATTTTTTACATTTGATTACTGCCGGTGGGTATAGCCAGCCACTAGCAGTAATTATTGGGGTTGACTTACTAAAACTGGAGAGTGCAAAATCTGGTGCACATTGTGAAAGGAGAGAAAATAAACTAATCTATAAAACCTTTAGGCCAGGGGTCTCCAAACTTTCTAAACAAAGGGACAATTTACTGTCCTTCAGACTTTAGGGGGGCCGAACTGTGGCCAGTGGAAATAGAAAAGGTCTCAACAGCAATTGGAAAAATAACAACACCATCATTGGTGTCAACCAGGAGGAACAGTGCCCCATCATTCCCCATCATTGGTGTAAGCGGGAGGAATTGTGTACCATAACTGTTATCATTGGGCCTCATTGTTGCCACCAGTAGGAGGAATTGTGCCCCATCATTGATGGTAGTGGGAAGAATTGTGTCCCATCGATAGAGTCATTGGGCCTCATTGTTAGTGTCATGTTGGAGAAATTGTACCCTGTCATTGGTGACATTGGGAGGAATTGTGTCCCATCATTGGTGACATTGGGAGGAATTGTGTCCCATCATTGGTGACATTGGGAGGAATTGTGTCCCATCATTGGTGTCATTGGGAGGAATTGTGCCCCAGCATTGGTGTCATTGGGGGGAATTGTGCCCCATCATTGGTGTCATTGGGGGGAATTGTGTCCAATCATTGGTGTCATTGGGAGGAATTTTGTCCCATCATTGGTGTCATTGGGAGGAATTTTGTCCCATCATTGGTGTCATTGGGAGGAATTGTACCCCATAATTGGTGTCATTGGGAGGAAATGTGTCCCATCATTAGTGTCATTGGGAGGAATTTTGCCCCATCATTGGTGTCATTGGGAGGAATTGTGCCCCATAATTGGTGTCATTGGGAGGAATTGTGTCCCATCGTTTGTTACTATGGAGAATTTATGCCACATTTTTTAAATTCAGTGAATGAATAATTGCCCCAAGGACCTGATAATGGCAAGCAAAAGGCCCGCATCTGGCCCCCGACCAACATTAATAGACCACTGCTTTAGGCTTTTTTTTAAATGTATTCCTAAAATAATAAAAAGGTCGGATTTTGGGTTCTAACGAGCGCCCAGAGGTGATTTAGTTTGCATGTGCTGCGCTATATAAGTTCTTCACTCACTCACTCACTCACTCACTCACTCACTAATGCCTTGTACACACGATTGGCTAGTAAAAAAGTCCGCCGGGAAAACTGAGGGGAAAACCGAGAACCTGCTCGGTAGCTTTTTCCCTAATGCGGCGTACACACGACCGAGAAACTCGTCGGGAGAAACACATCGTTTTCCCCGTCGAGTTCCTTGTTCAGCAGTCAAAAAACTAGTCGAGCCAAATTTTCCCATTGCCCATTGAGGAAATAGAGAACATGCTCTCGTTTTGGCTCGATGAGTTCCTCGAAGGGTTTCTCGTCGAAAAATGTACACACGACCGGTTTCCTCGGCAGAATACGTCTCCCATCGAGTTTCTTGCTGAATTCTGCCGAGGAAACCGGTCGTGTGTACGCTGCCTTACACACGGGCGGGTTTCCCCGACAGGAAAACTGCCACGAGAGCTTTGGCTCCGCCTCCACCGCAGGTTTTCCTCATAGGTAAACTGCCGGCTTAAAAACCGGGAATACCGGTGGGAAAAAAGAGAACACGTTCTAATTAAACTGCGATGGAGCATGCACATGGCTGGTTTTCCCAGCTAAAAGCTGTCATGGCAGTTTTCCTGATGGTTTTTCAGTTACTAATGTCTTTTGGTTGCACTCAGTGGACATTTTTTCTTTCAACCTGAAAAACGATGTAATTATAATAAAGTATAAATCATAGATCCAAAATATAGAGCCAGCTTTCTATGCCCGATCTTCAATTTCTTCTCACAGATTGATTTTGAGCCATTTTAAGTCAACTCTGATACTTCAGAGCCGAGACTTACCTGCCAGGATCAGAAGTGTGTAAAGACTTTGACTGCCTCTGAATTGAATCTCGATTCCTGAGAGACGTCAATGACTCCTGATTAATTAATAATTTGTATAAGAAATGTTAAACTAAAAATGAGAGATGCTTGTCTTTGTATAATGATTCGGCGCTCCGCGAAAGGCTCTCAAAACGCTTCAGTTAATTAAAGATTACAGTGGCCCAGATGGGGGATTTAATCTGTCAGAGTTTTATTTTAAATTAAAAAGATAAAATTCAGAATAGCGGTTTCTCTTAGCATCCCCTCGCTTTGTACAAACAAAAGCAGCCACAACCAGGGTTTATTTCAGGAACGGAGGATCTCACTAGGAGAGATTTTGTGTGTTTATTTTTTTTAGCTTCTCTTTCTAAGCCCATTCTCTTTTCAGTTGCCAAATGTATAGATTGAGAAGGATAACGGTTGGCGTTTCGCACCATTCAGGAATGTTTGTTGAAGGTTTCTGATAAGCTCTTCTTTCACTTTCTCCCATACCATTGGTAATTCACAACTTAATATGTTGTTGTTGTTGTTGTTGTCGTCCGGAGTCGCATTAAGAATAAAAGTCATTTTAAGTCTTGGTTCTACATTTAGAAGAATTCTCTCCTTTCACTGGTTACATTGTAAATTTCATGGCAATTAAATCTCTGATTAAAATTTCGGAGATGGATGTAGAATAAGCACAAATAAATCTTGACACAATGGTGGTTTTTATTTTTATTTTAAACATTCTTCTGTCTCTGATAGATTTTCCTACTCTGCCTTCTTCCACCTGCAAAACTTTATTTTAGGGAAAATACAAAAAAAAAATTAAAAATGTTAAAGCTCATCCATGTTTAGCTTTAACATTCAGCATTTAGCAATCTTAAGCTGAAGGCAGGGCAAAGGCTGAGCCAGCAAAACCAATTGACTGTGAATATTACAAGTAACACTAAATACTACCCTGGTCCTTTTCTGGCTGCTTATTTAGCATTCTTATTGACTTGCATTATCAGTACTAACACAACCAGGAAACCAAAAATATATTTCTCAGGACATTTTCATGGATGCAAAGCAATGATGGCATGTTTCTAAAGAAATCCTGGAGCTCTAATGCATCAGAGCTCCAGGGTTTCTTAAAACTGGCCTTGGAACTGCCTTGGAAGCATGATGCCTCGTACACACGACCACTTTTCCCGGCAGGAAAACTGGTCGTGTGTACGAGGCATCATGCTACCAAGGCCGGTTTTAAGACATCCTGGAGCTCTGATGCATGTTTTTTTTTTCCCGCTGACTTTTTCCCATTGGGAAAACCGGTCATGTGTTTGCTTTTCCCGAGGGGAAAAAAACGTGCATGCTCAGAATCAAGTATGAGACAGGAGCGCTCGTTCTGGTAAAACTAATGTTTGTAATGGAGATAGTACATTCGTCACGATGTAACGGACTGAAAAGCAAGAAGACTGAAAAGCGTGAATCGTCTCTCACCAAACTTTTACTAACACGAGGATCAGCCCAAAGGGTGGTGCGTTTTAATGGAACTTCCCCTTTATAGTCCCATCGTACGTGGTGTATGTCACCGCGCTTTGGACGGGCGTTATTGGGCCTGAACGTGTGTATGTAAGGCAGGCTTCAGAGGAATCCATTGGGACATTTTCCTGCTGTGAAAAATGGTTGTGTGTACGAGGCATAAGTCTCTCCATTAGATACTAGCTGCAGTTCAGGATATCAGCAAGATCCTGGGAAGACCCATAGGCGTGCGCACAGGGTGTGCCTGGGCACACCCTAATCACCCTGTGCTGGGCAGATCCCCCCTGATGCTTGGCTGCAGAGAAAGGGACTGTCCCCGATCCCTTTCTTTGTCTCAAAAGTGAGACATCAGGGGCCTGTTTATTCCCCTGATATTTCACCAAAGCCCCCCAATGGGGCACCTAAAAAATCTTTAAAAAAAATTAAGTAAAAAAGATTGTATAAAAATATTATAAAAAATAATACAATTGTAAAAATGGAATTGACAAATAAACTACTGACACCAACCTCTGCCCTACTGACATCTTTCACTGCTCTAGGGGTGCACACCCTCATGCAATAGGCTGCGCACACCTATGGGAAGACCAATATTTTCCCTAAACTGGGTGAGACCACTGTTTAGTGGTCATGGCTATCTGGTAAGCAGGCTATCTATTCACCTGGGTGTCGAGTTGGACGCACTTTTGTTTGTGTGAAGAATTTTGTCACAAATTTCCTTCTTGTGGTTTATTATTCCTACCTGCACGGAGGGACAATACTCCCTAGCTATTTATGGACTTGATTTTGCATCGAATTCTACTTTAGTTTTCCCTTTTTTCATCTTTTATCATTATTATTATACAGGATTTATATAGCGTTTTTTGAGCTTTGCTGCAGGTCGAAAAGTGATGTGAAAAGAGCCCTAAGGGTAAAATTCAGTATGATGCATGAGTTATTTTAGGTGCATTAATTACTCTTAATTAATCTTATGATTTTTTTTTTTTTTTGTGAAAACGTTTAGTTTACTATGATGAATGTGTGCCGTTTCTAAAGCCACAGCATGCCGGGTTATTTCCTTATACTGAAAACGGCACAAACAGAAAGCCTCACAATAGTTTGCCCTCCTCTCCAGCTTCCTGGTTCTCCCCCTGTGACTGTATAAGGCCTCGTACACACGAGTCAATCGATTTGTTCAAAACGGTCTGTCCGACCGATTTGAACAAATCTGTCTGCTGGCATTTTGGTTTGCTCGCGTGTACACACGAGCAAACCAAAATCCCCGCCAGCAGACAGCGCGCTGACGTGTCGGTGACCGTCACGTCACCGCACCAGGAAGTAAAACACTTCCGCGCATGCGTCAAAATCATTCAGCGCGTGTGCGAGAAGACATGTCTGCTGGTTAGCATACTATCCAGCAGACATGTCGGGCGGACGGGTTCCCAGCCGACAGATTTCAAAGCATGCTTTGAAATCTGTCGGGTGGCCAAATCCGTCTGTTTGCCCGTACACACGATCGAATCTGTCTGCTGAAGCGGTCTAGCAGACCGTTTCCAGCAGACAGATTTGATCGTGTGTACGAGGCCTAAGACGTCATACAGGGGGAGTGAACCAGAGCAGCACACTGAATGGCTTGGTTGCCTTAGTAACGGCGATCGAGAGGCTTGGTTAATGTGCAAGATTTAGACAGGGAAAGAAAGGAAGAACAAGAAATCAGTAGTAAAGATGGTGCAGTCAATTCCAGGAAGAAGATATATTTTAGAAAAGCAAAAAAAGGTATTTTCAACTCTCGTTTTAATAACTTTTTAATATAGAAGGCATCTATATACATTGTTGCTTTATAATATAAAATGGCCTTTAAGGGCCAGTTCACACCAGACGCAGTTCCTTTGAGTTCTGTGTGCTGTTTTTCTGCACTAAAAATGCATACACAGTGTTTTCCATGTATTCCAATGGCTCTAGTTGGCTCTAGTTCACACCATGCAGTCAGTTTCTGAACCGGAAACTTAATGCATGGTGTGAACTAGAGCCAACTAGAGCCATTGGAATACATGGAAAACACTGTGCATGCATTTTTACTGCAGAAAAAATGCACACGAAACTGTACGGAACAGCGTCTGGTGTGAACTGGCCCTAAACCAATATCCTTATTCTCCAAAAAATAATCCATACACATCCACTACCTAATGGTCCTGCAATCTATTTTTCATGCAATTTTTTCTTACTGTGTTTTTCTTGGTAGGGTCCTCTACGAGGTCCTGCCTTCTTGTAATGGCCTTGGTGAGGTCCCAAACCTCTACTTTTACCCTTTACTTGTGCATGTAAACTGCTCTATGCACACAACATATTCCATAGCTCTTAGTCAATACTCCGCAGTTCATCTCAGGAGTGAGCTAAAGAGGGCAGCTATGTTCCTACATACAGTGGGACCATGCAGAAAGAACGTAGCCACCCTCTAACAGGAAGTCAGATCACAAAGGCAAAATAAAATAATTTTGCGATTTGGAGACGACTAAAAGCATTATTAAAGTAATTTTTTGAGTTAAAATATATATTGAAAATATTAGAGATTGGTGTTACTTCCTGGATTGATAGACTAAATGCCCATCCCTACCCTTTCCCATTTTCTAACCCTTTTCTTGGCTCATTGCTGTAATAGACTCTGTTAAAGCCAGTAGTGAGATGTAGGCAATGCAAAAGGGGCTTGGAGAAGCTCCCGACTCGACTCGTTTACACAAAAAAAAAAAAAAGTATTTTAGAGCGCATGGGTATTCAGGGCTCAGATGGTGTTTGTACCTATATTTTATAAAACTTCTCAAACTAGAGTATATTTAGATTTAGTGCATCCAAAACAATTTGCCAATCCTATTGTGAACTTATTACATTTTTATGTGAAATTGCTATGTCCCAAAGCTGCAGGTCCCCATAGCAGTCTCACAGTTTACTATGGCTAAAGCCCTATATATAGAATGCATAATTTCTATATGGAGAACAGTGCTCATTATAGTCTTACTACAGTAGCTACGGGAAGGAGCAAAGACTATGGACGTAATACCATGATGTTTCTTAGTTCTATAGCTTACTGTTCACCCTTGCCCATATGCTGCAATGCCATTCCTTAATTGACATTTATCCTCCCTCTCTGAAGAATGGCAATGATTTTGATAAAGTAATATCCTTTGCATGTTAATCACTGTAGACTTAAAGAGACTGAAGAACAATTTATTGATTACAGCCAGTGTTTTCACTAGAGATAATTAACAAACAAGTTTCCTGATCAATACCATCTACCAACACCTGAGAGTTAGAACTGTACTTAAACATATATTTACTAGTATATGCTTCTTCTTCATTATTTGATATCTTAATTCTTGGAAAATCACTGTACATAGATTTATCGATTGATGCATAAATTGGGCTTGATCTAACACCCAGACAGCAAGGCATTTCATTCTCTTTAATCATCTGAATTAGCATGCAAAGCTACAAATTATTGAGTTGTTTATTGGTATGACAGGTTCATAAGCATCATCCTGCAGTTATTTATAGATTATAATAAGCAAAGTTCAGCCATTCCAATCTGAAGCTTTAAGTGCCCCAGTAATTTTACAGCAAATATCTACCACTGTACTGTATTCTGTATTTTATTTGTTTTAAAAGATATAACATATTTTGGAAGGGTAGTATTAAGCTTGACCTTCAACCCTATTATACCTTTTTAAATAAATGCTTGTTGTCATGAAAACCCCTAAGCTGGGAGCCGCCGGAGCCGCCGTACACACGGCCGAGGTTCTCGCTGAAAACCAGCGAGAACCTCGCTGGAATGCACATTCCAGCGAGGACCTCGGCCGTGTGTACGGTCTCGGTGAGCTTCCCGTCGGGAAGCCCGTCGAGCAGAAATAGAGAGCACGCTCTCTATTTCCTCGACGGCCCGCCTGGATGAATGGCTGGTTGCCATTCCCGACGGGCGGGTCGCCGATTCCGACGGCCGGCAGAGAGCCTCGACGGGCGGAACGATGTGTTCTGCCCGTCGAGGATCTCTGCCGTGTGTACAGCGCCGTAGATTGCAATGCATCACTAGATAGATAAGCGACAGCGCTGAGCAGGATAGGAGGGAGAAACCAGTACACTTTCACTTCTTTAACTTTTCCATATAGCATATTTGTATGATAGCCATGAAACTCTTCCATAGTTCCATGCTGCCATGGTAACAAGGAAACAAGATGGAGGGCCAATAATGTCTATACAAGAATTAATACCTCAAAACCCGACTTCTCCTGTCTCTAGGACTGGGAGCAGCTATTAAGATGTGCCTAAGCTATTTGGCAGAAGCATGTACCAGCTTATCTATGTATTTATTATAGCCATTTATATATTACAATTAATCTTATGCAGCACTTTACATACTGTACATTCACATCAGTCAATGTAGTAATCTAAGGTCTACTCTCACGTGCATACCTACATAGGCAAGATGGAAGTGCAAACCAATAAACTGCTTTCCCGCCTGCTTATCTAAGTGAAAAGCCATTCAAAAATGTAAAAAAACACTTCCAGGTCACATTCAATTCTTATACATCTAATGGGCACAGATAAAAATGTTTGTCAAATGTTAAAGGAAACTCCTTGAGTGGAATTTAATAAAACTGGAGCAGCTATGTATGGAAACCAATCAGCTTCTAGAGAGTGATGGGTGTACCAGGAGCCGCACATCATGTCAAAGCCTGCTGTGTGATAGCAAATGACAGTCTAAGCCTGAACCCCCACCAGCCTGGACCCCCCACCAGGCCATGCCCCCAATGACCACTCTGTCCACTGGAGATTACTCATGGGGATGATTCCAATGGAACCAATCGGCTTCCATCTTTCATTTTCAAAGCTCAAATAAACAAGCTGAAGATAGAATCTGATTGGCTACTTAGCACAATTGTTCAAGATTTTGTCAGCTCTAGTTTTAAATTCTCCCATTGCATTTTTGGTTTGTATTTGAATCTCTTTGTTAGATAATGTTTTTGTAGCAGAGATAGAACCACAAATTTAGCAGTACTTACAATTCATCCTGTTGCAAAGAGGCATGAAAGCTTCCATCATAGGAAAAATAAAAAATGAAAGCATTATTGTCTGCAACATTGCCAGGTAACTATCTTAGTGATTATAAAGGATATATGCTAGTCTATGTTGTCTGTGGTTTACTCTTAGGCCAAGTACACACGATCAGACCGGTCCGATGAGACTGGTCCGACAGACCATTTTCATCGGACCAGGCTGAAGTTTCTGATGTGTGTACACACCATCGGACCAAAAATCTGATCAGACCAGAACGCGGTGACGTAGAACACAACGACGTGCTGAAAAAACGAAGTTCATTGCTTCCAAGCATGCATCGACTTGATTCTGAGCATGCACGGGTTTTTGGTTCGATGCTTTTGCGTACTAACCATCGAATCTGTCTGACGGACAGGTGTCCGTTGGACAGATTTTAACCACTTTAGCCCCGGACCATATGCGGCCTTAGGGGTTACAGTGCATTTAAACCCTAAAGTATGACTAAAGCCTCATACACACGATCAGACTTCCATCTGACTTTTCTGTGGATTTTTGTCCGAAGGGGCATTGCCTGTAAACATTGGTATGCATACACACGGCAGAACTTTTTCAGCCAACATTCACCAAACCACATGGTTTTTCAGCTCTTTACGGCCACCCTTTGGACAACTTCTGATATTGTTGTCTGATGTTTAGCATTGGTTCTGAGCATGTGTGTTTGTTCTTTGGACTTTAGTCCGATGGACTTGTGTACACATGATCGGATGATCCTCCGTTGTGACTTTGGTATACCTGCTTGGCAATTTAATAGATTGGATAAATAAAAGCTGAGTGGATTTGATGCTATACAGTGAAATTCTCTGTCTCATTTGATGCACTCTTGCCCAGACAGCCCAAATGAAGATATATTGTAAAGAGGGAGTAAATGGAGACACAATAGGCGATGAATAATGGGGAAAGGTAGAATAATTTTAGATTTGACAGGATATTTTACTATGTCCTTGACTGGTAAAGCTTACACAAAACTTCAGCCAAAAGAAAATATGTAATTATAGGAATTTATCATTGTGATGTTTACTTAGGGACATAATATTCTAGGACCTAGGTCAAAAAAATTCACTCAGATCATCATTTTCTAACACCACTATAAGACATTTGTAGAGTAAAATTGTTCCCCCGCATCCAAATCACAATAGCAGGAGATTTTGACCAGCTCTCTATGGAGACGGTATACATATATCCACTGCAGAAAACGTTGAAATCGGACCTGAAACGGTAAACCAGGATGCACTGGACCCCTGCTGGGAGCCGCATGCAGTGATGGTATGTATCCAGTCTGAAAATACCAAATCTCACCCATTACTTTCTTCTCATTCTCCCCCATCTACACAGCATAGAGAGTAATTGTTCTGTAGCACTAGATAGCAACTGGGAGGACTCCTTGAGATAAAAGCGCGTACAGGGCACAGGACAACGCTGACACAACCAGTAGATTTTATTTTTTACATTTAATGGCCAGATTTTTTTTTTATTATTCCTTTTTGGATGTTTGTTTATTTATTATATGTGTAGCACTTGTGTACTTTATAGTACCGGTGCTAGTTAAATTTAGAGGGAGATCAGAGTGTAGTTAAACTCTGATCCAAAATGTTATGTGCAAAACAGGGTCTCTGTCTCAGCTTGGCTGTGCTGTGGGCTTATTCTGTTGCGCCGGGGTGTTCTTCCAACCCAGTGGCAGAGGTGGAGTCAAGGTTTGAGCAGCCAATCATGAGGGTTCGGCCTCGCTGTGCATGCTAGGGAGGGGTATTTATGGGACAGACACCATTGGTTCTAGGTTGTCTTCTTCGAGTGAGGCACCCACCTTCAGGGTGACCACATCACGGTGCCAAGGCGATATGGCCTACCTGGCCGGGGCGTGCGTGCCATGCGGTGTTCCTGGTTCCAGGACAATGTTGGCCCGGAGCATCTGAACAGCGGCAGGGACTCATTGTGCGACTGGGTTCCCTCCTTTGAGGATCCCAAGCTGTATTGCTGTTTGGTGGGGAGTCTGTCTGAGGAGCGCCATTGAGAGGCTGGCGATCCAAAAAGGCCTCGGCAAACCACCGGGGATGAAGGTAGACGGACACTGAAGGATTGATCACCTGTCAGTTGGTACCTGGGCTACAAGTTGAAGGAGATCCAGGCGTAATTCACCTAAGGAGGATTATCTCCGTAACTACAATTCAGACAGGGCCTGTGGTAGAGGTGTTTCCCTGAAGTTCACCAAGGAGGGTCTGTGGCAGATACTCTATCCTACAAATGTTCGAGTGATACTCCGGCTGGCAGGTCAGTGAGAGAGGCCTGTCCGGGTACACTAAACCCACTCAGGCAGGAGTGGTGCAGAGAGGTATTACGCTTGGGAGCAGGACTGTTTCCCTATCATCACGCCTGAATCTGCTATTCTCCTTTCTTCTTCAACTTTACTTTCCTCACCACAAGTTTATTGTTTTTACCCGGCTGGGTAATATAGAGCACAGCAAAGAGCACCTATTGTGGACATTCCTTTACTTCTACCAAATGCAATACGCATCATCCACCCCTAGGAATTCGGGACAGCCATGAGGTAAATGTGCCGCACAAAACAACCAGCAGCTCCTCCAGGGGTTGTGCTACATAATAAAAATACAATCTAAACAATTACTACTGCTGTAAAGACTCCTTAGATAGCCCACAGTACTTTGGAAATCCTCTATCATGTATGATGTTTATTTGTAAACAAAGACGGCAGTTTATATTTTACAAATGTAAAAAATGTGTTAAAATTTAAAAGAAGAATCACATGTAAAAAAAAATAAGAATTTACCATTATAGCTTCCCTTTTAAAAGCTAATATAACAAGCATTTCTTTCACGATTTTTTAAGTTTTTAACAAGGACAAGGTTAACCCTCAAACCATCAAACAAAGCCTCACTCAAGCTACCAAATATTTAGGTAAAGTGCTCTTTTTTAAATCTGTTAATAGACATTTAAGGTAAATACAATTTAAAAATAATGTAAAAATGTACCACTATAGCTTCCCTTTAACACAATTCTAACAAATATGCCTTGCGCCAATTTTTAAGTCTCTAACAAGGACAAGATTGACTTTCATCCATTCAAACCAAGCTTCACTCAAGCTGCCAAACCATTCATTTTTTGGCAAAGTGCTCTTTTGTGTTATAAAGAAATCCCTTTTAAATCGGTCAATAGAATTTAAGGTCTGTGAAATTGACAGCTCAAATATGTTTTGAAGACTTTTCAAGTGGTACCTTACTAATTACTAGTGTTGCTCACGAATATTCGCATTGCGAATATTCGCATTGCGAATATTCGCTACGAATATTGCATATTCGAGTATTCGCGAATATCTCGAATATCGCGGCGAATATTCGCTATTTCGAATATTCGTATTTTTCAAATTTCGCAATAAATTTCGCAAAAAAATCGCAATCAATTTCGCGTTCGCAATTTTTTTTTTTTTTTTTTATAAAATCGTAAATATCGAATATTCGTGATATTTTATCCAAGAAAAAATAGCGAAATTTCGCAATCATTTTCGCTTTCGCATATGCGAAATTTCGCTATTTTTTTTTTTTTTTATAAAATATAGAGAATATTCGTAAATATCGAATATTTGTGATATTTAAAAAAAAAAAAAATCGCGAAATTTTGCATCAGCGAAATTTCGCATTGGCGAAAATTCGCAATTTTTTTTTTTTTTTTTTATATATAAAATATCACGAATATTCGATATTAACGAATATTCGCGACCGCATATGTGAAATTTCGCTTTTTTTTTTTTATAAAATATACCGAATATTCGTAAATATCGAATATTCGTGATATTTTATAAAAAAAAAAAAAAAAAAAATCGCGAAATTTCGCATTAGCGAAAATTCGCAATTTTTTTTTTTTATAAAATATCACGAATATTCGATATTAACGAATATTCGCGAATATTCTTCGAAATATTCACGAAATATCGCAAAATCGAATATGGCGTATTCCGCTCATCGCTACTAATTACAGTCATCAGATAAACAGTTAAACATATTGACAGTGCCACTAGGTGATGCCATTTAAGTGTAAAATTTTAGTATTTTTGGTAAGGTTTTGAAGAAAAAATTTTTTTGTATGTAAGGTTTTGTCAATGCACAAAGCATGGCACTCAGTGTACAGCATTTGTTGGGCTTTCTAATAATAAAACCCAGCATTACCAGTATATTTGTTGGTAGCCTGTACCAGGGGATGTGTACCTGCTAAAGAAAACATATAACTGGTAACCTGTTGGCTAGAAGTGGTAAATATGAATATTCCTATGTATTATTTTCTAATAACCTAATTAAAATTAAATTAAAATATTTTTAATAAATAAATTATATAAAATAAGACCACACGTTCCCTTTAGAAAATGAAAGTGAATGAATGGAAAAAATAGCAGAAAATATTCTTTTAAAAGACATTTCTAATTTAATTTCTGTAAAAGGTCTAAAGTTACTTTGAAATGCCAGGGAAAGACCTCTGGGACATCTGTTTTGTACATGATGATGAATTTGTGTTAAACTTGAAGTCCAGTAGATATATGACTCAAATACCTGTGACGCCGATATTGTTTAAATTCTTAGCAAAGAAAAATGCAATTGAAACAGTCAGTAAAAAAAATGTAATTAGTAAAAGTAGATATTCTTTAACACTTTTTACTAAGGTACTACGTAGTTAAGTTTTCTTGTGTATAAATAAATGACATAAAAGATATAAAGAAGAACTCACAGAGGCAACCATGTCAAGTTTAATAAAATGTAGAACGCTTAAGTTAGACCAAGTATAAATTAGTAATTTATATTAAGCCTGAGGCCGCGTACACACGATCGGTCCAACCCAATGAGAATGGTCCGATGGACCGTTTTCATCGGTTCACCGCTGAAGTGGCCTGATGGTCTGATGTGCGTACACACCATCAGTCCAAAATCCGATCGGGTCAGAACGCGGTGACGTAGAACACAACTACGTGCTGAAAAAACTAAGTTCAATGCTTCCAAGCATGCGTCGACTTGATTCTGAGCATGCATGGGTTTTTGGTCCGATGCTTTTGCATACTAACCATTAGACATGTGCAGACTGGAATATTTTGTTTTGTTTTTTCTTTTCCGTCCGGAAAATAAATTTAGTTACTCCGGAAAATCGTTTTGATTTATTTCATTTTCGTCTGGAAAGTTTTCGTCCGAAAACGACGATTTTCGATGCTTTGTCGAATTTTCGTCGTTCAATTCGACAAAGCATCTAAAATTGTCGTTCTGAATACAGTGAATAGGTAGAAATTGAACGACGAAAATTCGACGATTTTCGATGCTTTGTCGAATTTTCGGCGTTCAATTCGACAAAGCATCGAAAATCGTCGTTCTGAATACAGTGAATAGGTAGGAATTGGACAAAAATTCGGCAAAGCATCGAAAATCGTCGGATCTGAACGAAAACGAAAATAAAGCATTTTTTATGTCGGATCTTTCGCTTTTGTTTCTTGCGCTTTCGTTTTCGTTCGTTAAAACGATAACGAAAATACCAGATTTTCGGACGAAAATGCATTCTAACGAAAACGAATGCACATGTCTACTAACCATCGGTTTGGTCCGATGGTCAGGCGTCCATCGGTCCGATTTTAAAGCAAGTACACACGGTCGGTTTGGACCGATGAAACTGGACTTAAGTCCATTCTCATCGATTTAAACCAATCGTGTGTACGCGGCCTTAGGGATTGGTCACATGGTAAACCGTTCGTGCAAGAGGTCATTAAAAAAAAATAAACCAACGCCCGTAATAATCACCTTCAACCTACACAGATATTTTTGCAAATATTCAACTAGTCATGATATTTTATTAAATAAAGGGCTTTTCATAATGAACATGAGCTGGGGATTAATTTTAAATCAGCCAGACGGTGGCTTCATGGATATAGCAAAAAATAGGGCATGCTAGAATGCGTAGTACTTTCTAGGAAGCATCTGTGTGTGGAATATGAGTGATTTCCTCTGGAAGATGCTGATGATAGAGGAAATCACAGAATTCAATTCCAAGTAAGCTCAGTATTCTTGAATATTTGATTTTCCATGTAGATAAATTATTCCAACTTTTTTGGGTCTGTAGCAGGAAATAAAGCTTACCTTTGGAAATGTCATGCTTATTTAAGGGCCTAACAGGCCAGCCATCGCACACAATGCAGTTATACCTCTGCGCAAACTCTCTCCCAATCATTATTAGAAACTAGGTAGAAAATAAGTAAATTATATTCTTTATTGTGCAGCCCGCTATAAAAAAAGTTAATTTTATTCCGTCCCCACTTCACAATGAAAACCTGAAGAGATAATTTAGCATTTTTACCCCTGGTTTCTGCACTAGAGAAGGGAATGTACTCAAAGTCGTTCTTAAAATTTGGATCCTCACCTGTCCAAGGATCTTGCATAAAAACAATTATGGATGTCACCCTCACCTAGGTGTCATGGGCCTCAAAACAAGTCAGCTTTGTACATGTGGGCTTGTACACCATATTTGTTATCCTGTGCTATGACCATCCCCTCACATAAAGACTTCTGGTGACTATTCAGTGCCCCCTTTTTTTTTTTTTTTGTTATTATAGCTAAAGCATCAGCATATATTTCTACATGTATTTATTAATATATTTTGCTTAACCTGCTATTCTACGAGCCAACTTTCTTTATGCCATGTCCGATATCCTTGAAAGCCCTTTCCATAGATTTTTCTAGGTATTTTTTGTTTCATGGGGTAGATCAACAGGTTTTTTCTCAACCCTCCACCATTGCTTGGGTTAGGACCGGCATGCAGAATAGTAGAACACATAAGCATAACTAATTTGCACACACACACTAGGGCCATTTTAGACAGAAGTCAATGGACCTAGCAGCATTCCTTTAGAGTGTGGGAAGGAAACCATGGTACCCAGAGGAAAACGCCAACATCAGCATGAGAGTCAGTTAACTAGTAGATTTGGAAGATGATCAGTAATGGTAGCTTATGGATTTTTCTAATGAAGAGTTCATTCTAAGGGAAAGGTAGACTATTTCTTTAAAGTCCATTTATAATCTCCATTTTTATAGGTTAGGCAGGCCATACATGGGTCGAATTTCAAAAGTCACAGCCACAGCCAATTTTCGCGCGACCATTGAATTTTAATAAATCGGATATGTTGGATTTTTTTTGAAAAACAAACGATTTTCTAATTATTTATGGGAAAATCACAAAACGCACACATTTTCTGATTTTCTAAAGAAAATTCCTGGGCAAGCAACGGTAGCTATGTTCAGTTTAATCACAGTAGCAAAAAATGAAATTTGGGTATTTGGAGGAGGCTGAGAGCAAAAGAAGATACTTTTTTGAGTTGAGGATACGTACTTGAATAGATTTTCTTTCTTCAAACCAGAGTTTAGTGTCAATTTAATCTCTCATTCCAACACCACCAGTGTCCTTTTTTAGCTTTATCTCACTTTTGTATTCCCAGTCTAATCAGCCAATATTATGTATTTTAACCTCATGTTTATTATAGAGATCCCCAGAACCTTTGGACATCCCTCCAGGCATCATATGTGAAGCTTTGTCTTATAAACTCATGGCAGTGTGTGCCTACAATATCAAAGCATCTTCATATTCTGCATAACTGGCTCATCGTATATAAGTCAACAGGGTTTTTTGTTGTTTCCATAGCAATTTTACATCCCGAATTGATAAATGATCAAAAACATTTGGTTATGATACCTAGGGCTGTTCTGAAAATCATTGCAATGCTGAAGGTGCTGAGATATTAAACTCTTTCCTTAAAGAGTGCTTATTGGATTCAATGCTGTGAATGTAGATTGTATAGATTATGTCTGCAGTACATTGACTGGAGGCGATTAAACAGATTGATGGAATCTTTTTTTCAGGAAATGTAAACCTTTACCCTAGAGATTCTTCTCTTTTTGTTTTATAAAGCATGAAAGTGATGCAAATACAATAAAAAAAAAAAAAAAAACAACACGCAGACACACACACACACACACACACATCGACCATTAGGTTCCATAGACCAACAAATCATAAGCATATGATATGTAGCTGTGTTGGCCTCTAGTACTAACAAGGCTGCACTTGATTTGGGAGTCCCATTGGACCAGTTTTACATTTAATTAACACATATATTTATGCATTACCAATATGCTGTATAATGCTTGGTTTCTACTACAGGAATACCCCGCTTTACGGACACTCACTTTACGTACACACGCGAGTATGGACATACCCGTGAGTGTATATAAAGTGCCTCACAAGTACAAATATTCCCACGCTATGCACTCGCACTGGATGGAACTGAAGCTCTGAGCACGTAGCCTGCCCTGTTCCAGTGTGTTCTTCCTGTATCCTGGCCGTCTCCCCACCTCTGGTGACATCACATCCGCTCGGTGGTTCTTCCGGCTTCTTTGTCAGCCACAGAATGCCATCCAGCCTCTCCACAGCACCGTCCTCTGTGCACAGCGTGATGTCCGGGGATGGATTGGAGCACCCCCCTCATCAGATGATCTTATCTACATGGGAGTGTTCTCCACTACAGCCCCCGACGCCCACACTACAGCCCCCGACACCCACACTACAGCCCCTGACGCCCACACTACAGCCCCTGGCACCCCCACAACAGCCTAGAAGTGAATAAAATGTATTGCTTCACTTTAAGTACATTTTTGTTTTACATACACGCTCTGGTCTAAAGGTGTACTTAAAAGTGGGGTATGTATGTATTAGTTCAGTCCCCATAGCAGGAGAGCTTCCAATAAAATAGTCATATAGACACAAGCATTCTAACATTAGTTTATCCTGACACCAGTTAAAGTGTTTGTTACCCCAACACATCATATTCCTGATATGTGCCTGCTGTACCATGTACTTGTATGAAAAAGTATCCTGTCCTCTTTGTATTGCTTCCTTTGTGTAAAATCCCTGGTGTTCCTGTCAGTCACTCTTCCTTTGCTGCTGTGAAAACTGATCACGCTAAGCAGGAGAGCCCACCATGGGCAGTTCTCTAGCTATACTGGGAATTCACTGACACACCCATGCTGCACAGTCATTCACTGGAAAGCTTAGTGTGTTGCCGTTTCTCTCTCCCCCCCCCCCTCTATCTCATATGCATCTGAGAACAGAAAGAATCTGATCACTTACAAAAAAGGGAATATATTTATAATATTTTTTTATATCTATACACAAATGTTTTGCCTTTCATTTATATTTTAAACTGAATGGGTTGTTTTGCAAGGTGATCATTTAGAATCACTTTAACCACTTAAGGACCGCCTACTGCACATATACGTCGGCAGAATGGCACGGCTGGGCACATCAACGTATATATACGTTGGTTTTAGTACCCAGCCGTGGGTCACGGGCGCACGCCCGCGGCACGCTCCCGTGACCCGGTCCGAAGCTCCAGGACCGGGACCGTGGGACTCGCGGACCCGATCGCCGCTGCAGTGCGGCGATCCGTCCCTGGAGCTGAAGAACGGGGAGAGCCGTGTGTAAACACGGCTTCCCCGTGCTTCACTGTGGCCGCAGCATCGATCGCATCATCCCTGTTATAGGGGGACGCGATCGATGACGTCACACCTACAGCCACACCCCCCTACAGTTGTAAACACACACAGGGTACACTCAAAGTCACAGCGCCCCCTGTGGTTAACTCCCAAACTGCAACTGTCATTTTCACAGTAAACAATGCAAATTAAATGCATTTTTTGCTGTGAAAATGACAATTGTCCCAAAAATGTGTCAAAATTGTCTGAAGTGTCCGCCATAATTTCGCAGTCACGAAAAAAATCGCTGATCGGCGCTATTAGTAGTAAAAAAAATAATAATTAATAAAAATGCAATAAAACTATCCCTTATTTTGTAAACGCTATAAATTTTGCGAAAACCAACCGATAAACGCTTATTGCGATTTTTTTTACCAAAAATAGGTAGAAGAATACGTATCGGCCTAAACTGAGGAAAAAAATGTTTTTTTATATATTTTTGGGGGATATTTATTATAGCAAAAAGTAAAAAATATTGCATTTTTTTTTAAATTGTCACTCTATTTCTGTTTATAGCGCAAAAAATAAAAACGCAGAGGTGATCAAATACCACCAAAAGAAAGCTCTATTTGTGGGGAAAAAAGGACGCCAATTCTGTTTGGGAGCCACGTCGCACGACCGCACAATTGTCAGTTAAAACGACGCAGTGCCGAATCGCAAAAAGGGGCAAGGTCCTTTACCTGCATTTTGGTCCGGGTTTTAAGTGGTTAAAGTAAAACTCTAGGCAAACAGCTAAAGACACAAAATGATAAACATACACAGGAGCAGTTTTACTGGTCAAAGGATTTGTAATTATGTACATCCAGTTCTGAGACTTACTTACACAGCCCGGCTGTGCCACTTTCAGGGCAGGAGATTAACTGCAGCAAGGAAACATCTAAAGTGGATGTAAACCCGATCCATGAAATTTGACCTGGGCACATATATCTGTAGTGTTTTCTTATCTCTCTTCAAAGCCCTGCGTCCCATGTCTTTCTGCTGCTCCGTTCCTCTTTGATCAGCATTATACCTTCTGACAAGCTCTTCCGACATAGGACATAAAAGCAGCTGGAAATGCATGTCGGGAGGTTGCTATAAATAGATTAGCAGAGAGCTGATCTATTCACAGCATAGCTCTGCATGTGTTCTTTCTTCCTCTGCCTACGTATAGAAAATTTAACTTGAAAGATAAGCTGTGAAGACAGAAATATGCAAGTTGTTATTGCCGACTTGTTTTTTTTTAAAGTTACAGGCTTTTCTTACACATAGAGGTCGATTTATTAATGGCTGTTTACTTTGCAAGGGGTAATCAAAGTTAGCAAAGGGAATTTACCCCAGAGCTTTGGGAGACTGTAATAGAATTCTGCTTTGCAAAGAGTACCCAATCATGTGCAAAGGGAAAAAATGTTTTGCTTTCCTAAACACGCTCATGATGGAGTTTTTTTCAGCCTGTAAACACTCCTCTTCTAATACACCTGTAATAGTCTATGTGTGCATGGACATATAGGTCCATTATAGAGATGCTTTTACAGGCTGAAAAAAAACAAAAAAAAAACCACATACACCTCGTTAAAGATTTTTTAAATAACAAGCATGTCATACCTGCCTACCTGATCCTCCTCTTCCTGGATCCCCAACAGCACTGGTGGCTCCTCCTCTTCTCAGTGTGCCACCATAGGAAGCCAAGTATAAAGGGGGGCTGGAGGAGGCTTAAGATGCATTATGTTAAAAAGCCTTCTACCTTTACAACCACTTTAAGCCCTGTGTACATGTGCCCTGAAGATGGAAGTGACATAGGAGGTATTAGATTCCAAATGAGGGACAGTTGGGAGTTATGAATTCAGCAACGTGTCTTTTTTTGTTGTATTCTCTGTATGTATTGTACTACAGTTCTTGTTTGATGCAGCAAAGGTTTCTAGTTTGTGTGGCCTGCAGCTGTGTATGTTGTCGGTGGCCCGCTGCTATTGTACAATGTGGTATAAATGAGTGTAGTTATGTAACAGCAGCAGAGTCTATGAATTCTAGGAAACAGGTAGATTGTTTCACTCTCATAACAAGCCTCATTCATATACACATTGGAATCAAATCAAGTCAAGGCACCCATTCTGCTTTCAAATGCATTTTTATGTGAGCCTGTCCTTTGGCATCAAACACTGGCATCCTGCTATGCTGATAATTAGTGCCCTTGGCTGTAGTGTTCGTTAGCAATACATTTCCCTTTATTTCTCGTGTTTGTCAGAAGGCGGTCTATAAATGTACACAAGCGGCTAGGGTTGCCATGATGACATGGGCAATGCCAAGGCAAATCCAGGCTGCTTATATTAGGAGCTCTCTTAGGGGAATGACAAAACTCTTCTTCCTGTGTTAAAAATAAACTCACACACTCACCTGTACATTGCAATTACACTCGTTGCAACAGATTGTGTGTATTGGGTTGGAAACATGCCTAAAGGAGCGAATGTCTTTTTGTTGTTGTCTTTCAACCTTATACTAGGTTATTGTATATCTACATTGGTACAGATGTTAAAGAACAACTCCAGGCAAATTAAAGTTAAATAACCTAGGGAGCTACTAATGCTTGAAAGGGGCGAGTGGTCCTTTTTTACAAGGTTACCTGACCATTGAGTGGTAGGTTGGGCTTCCCTGTTGTGCCAGAGTCAACTGGGGAAGACAGGATAGAAGGTTTTAAAATATGGAACCTGGTCTCTTGTCTAGTCAACATGGGGGCATATGTCTAGAAATTACAAAATGCAGTCATCTACTGTATTGGGTGTGCTGGCTCCATACGGTAGAGGAGTTAATACACCGAGCATCACAAAGACTTCTTAAATAACAAGACAAACTGCTCTAGGAGAATGTGTTATTGTCCAAGAATCTTGAGGGGTGTTTGGTCGTTCCTTGAACATTGACTAGCAAAAGGCTGGCAAGGATAGATTTCCAATGTACATTTTAAGTTTGGAATATGTTCCTCAGTGGAAAGAGAGTGCAGCCATAAACTGTGCCACTGCCCTTGGGAGGAGCTGCTGTATATATTTAGTGAGGGCAGGGAGACCCTATGGTTGCTTGTTTTGCCAGGGGTTACTGTCAACTGTCTCACCAGAAATGTGAAACGTCCCATTAGTTCTAATTGTTTGTTGGGTTTACAGCACCAAAGCCACACACTGTTGGTTTCCATAAAGGAGCTGTTATCTCTGGGGCCTTCTAGCCTAAGATAACTCAAGTGTACTGTAGGAGACATTATTTTACTGTCTTAGATTAAGTAAAAGTGATATTAACAAAAAAAACAGCACATGTTATAAACGAAAATTAACCGCTCCTGGTGGCAATCCCAAATTAGCGCCTACCCCACACATCAGAAAAGGGTGCTGGCTCAGCTTGCACAGTCAATAGAAGTAAGAGTGTCTGGATGGCCAAACACCGATCAAATCACCTTTATTGGAAAAAAAATACAGTCCTTGCAGAGGTACAGGAATCAGATATTACTAAAGCATTTCACACCCTCACTGGTGCTTAGTCATATGACTAAGCACCAGTGAGGCTGTGCAACGCGTTAGCTATATCTGATTCCTGTACCTCTCTACTGCATGGACTGTATTTTATTCCATTGATCCAGTGATTGGATCAGTGTGTGGCCCTCCAGACTCTCCTACTTCTAACAAACATATTAAACTTACCTTCTTTGTGAGGTGGTTTTGCACAGAGCAGCCCCAATCCTTCTTTTCTCTGGTTCCTCGCTGGCACTCCTAGCCCCTCCCCCCAGAGCAAGCAGCTTGCTCTGGAGGGAGGCACCCAAGCAGCCTTTTTCACGAGCCACAGCTCTGTGTGTCTATTTACACACAGAGCCGTGGTTCAGTCCCGCCCCCTCCCTTTCCTAATTGGCTCACTGTCTGTGATTGACTGCAGCAGGAGTCAACAGCCAATGAGAAGGGAGAGTCCCCGGAGAGCCTAGACTCTCATACACATTGCTGGATTGAGATGGGGCTCAGGTTAGTGTCGAACGGGCTGCTGCACACAGAAGGTTTTGTTACCTTCATGTATATAATATATGAGGGAAAAAAAACCTTGAGCCTTTACAACCAATTTAACCACTTGCCGATCGCCCACCGTCGTTCTACGTCGGCAACCGAGATATCATCTCTTCAGTGGGCGTTCGGTCAAACGATAACGACGGTCTTCGCGGCGGATTCGCCGCGAGATCGCTGTTATCGGTGGCGGGCGAGGGCCCCCCTCCCGCGCCCTCCGCCGCTTACCGGAGCCGTCGGTAGCGGCGGAGGCGATCGGGTCCTCTCCCGTGCTCAGTGGGGATGTGAGTGAGGGAAAAATTTCCCTCATCTGTCCCCGTAGCTCTGCTGGGCGGAAGTGACGTCAAAACGTCAGTCTCGCCCAGCGTCTTAAAGAGACATTTTTTTTTTAAGTCATTTGGCATTTTTTTTTTTTGCATTTAGGCCTAAATATGAGATCTGAGGTCTTTTTGACCCCAAATGTTTGGGGGTTTTAAGTAATTTTATAGCAAAAAAAAAAAAGTTTTAGTCTCGTAAACACCGAATCTGAAAAACAGGCTCGGGGCTTAAGGCCGCGTACACACGATCAAATCTGTCTGCTGGAAACGGTCTGCTTGACCGTCCCAGCAGACAGATTCGATCGTGTGTACGGGCGAGCCGACGGATTTGGCCACCCGACAGATTTCAAAGCATGCTTTGAAATCTTTCGGGTGGGAACCCGTCCGCCCGACATGTCTGCTGGTTAGTACACTTACCAGCAGACATGTCGTCTCGCACCGGCGCCGAATGGATTCGGCGCATGCGCGGAAGTGTTTTACTTCCTGGTGCGGTGACGTGGTGGCGTCAACATCACCGTTACGTCACCGACATGTCAGCGCGCTGTCTGCTGGCAGGGATTTTGGTTTGCTCGTGTGTACACGCGAGCAAACCAAAATGACAGCAGACAGATTATGTTCAAATCGGTCGGACAGACCGTTTTGAACAAATCTATTGCCTCGTGTGTACGAGGCCTAAGTGGTTAAAAATTAGGTTAGGACAGTTGCTTATGGTTACAGTTTAAGGGCCAGATTCTCTAAGAAATCCGGCCGCGTAGCGTAAGCCATTTACACTACGCCGCCGCATCGTACTAGAGCAAGTGTCGTATTCTCTAAGCATTTTTCTCCGTAGTTTGCGTTGGCGTAGCTAAAATGGCCCAGCGTAAGCCCGCGTAATTTAAAGGGGGCGGCTTCTATTTAAATGAAGCGCGCCCCCACGTCGAACGAACTGCGCATGCGCTGGCCGGGGAAAAAGCCCAGTGCGCATGCTCCAGCTCACGTCGGAAAGCGCCGTTGAAACCAACGTCAACGTGATCGTCACTACACAATGCCCTATTCGCGAACGAGTTAGTAAAACAACGTAAGCGACGGAAAAGCCGACGCTGACTCGACGCCATACTTAACATGGCATCCGACGGCACCTGACGGCATCCGACGGTACTTCGTAAGGTTACTCCTCATAGAAGCAGGGGTAACTTTACGCGAACGAAAACGATGTACGCGACGACGGGGCGGTGTAAAAGCGATCGAGAATCGGCGTAGTAGCCTCATTTGCATAGGCAAATGAGAAAACAACGTAAAGGGCCACCTAGTGGCCGGAGTTGTCATTACAACTACGATCAGCAAGTGTAATGGTATTACACTTGTCAGATGTTCAGGCGTATCTAAGCCAAAGTGATGCTAAGAATCACTCGCATAGATACGAGCCAAAAAAAACAGCGATACGACGGGGTATCTGAGATACTCCGTCGTAGCGCCGCTGAGAAAGTAAAGCTGTGGTTAATATATACTTAACAAAGTAAAAGGATTTCGGGGACATCATGGTACCCTGTAATAAAACCAAGGATGAAGCAAGAATCTGGAGATGCAAGCTCTATGGACCTCAAGCCATATTAGAGGGTAAAATAAGCCATTTTTACTGGCAACCAGCCACTATCCTACAGCCTGGAAATTTTCTAAGAATTCAAAAATAGGCACTCAATAAATCATTTGATGACAGCCACCTTTACCAAGGAACATATTTAAAGTAAATAGACTAAGAGCTACAGGGAAATATTACTATTCCCATATCTTTCTTCATATTGCTGTCTCAATATAAAAAACTCTTGTGGGCAACTGGGCATTTCTAATTGGGTAAGTTTATTTCTTAGCGTCACCATTATTAAACTCCCTGCATTATTATTCAACAGTCCTAGAGCAGCAAAAGTATAGCTGCGCCCAGGAGATCGACTTGCGGTTAAATTAGCTTCTAAATTCATAAGCAGGGGGATGTGCGGCTTACGTCGTAAAAAGAATTAATTCCGCACAGATTTGCTGATATCTCTTGCAACATGGCTGCAGGCAGAATCATTTGCTACAGTATCTTAAAATAATGGAATAAGCTAAAAAAAAAAAAAGACAGCCGTTATGACAATGAATGGTTAATCCCTTATGCCGCCCAGGGAGGTGAATTAATTTTTCCATTTTTTTTTCTTCCTTTCGTGAAAAAATGATTGCTAAGTGAAAAAGAAGCTTTTCTCAAATGGCTTTAAAATGTTCATGGGGAATGAATGTATATGGAATATGAATGACAGAAGTGATTTGAATTATAGTAAAACTGTACTTACCCTCCGGCATGTAGAGTATGTGTTTCCATAAAGTGTACGACATGTGATTGTGAGTATTATAAAATAACACTGATAGCGTATTTCCACTTTGCAGCCAAATTGGAATAGCACCTACTTTTGACAGTTGTTCCCTAAACAGGTGTGCCTAATGGAAGATTTTCACTAAAAACTCAGAGCATCTAACCCTTACCCACGCCAAAAAAAAAAATCCCCAGCAGCAAAATAGCTGCTGACCCCTTCCTCACCTGTTATGTTTTTTTTAAAGCGGGGGTTCACCCTAAAAAAAATTCTAACATTACATGGAGCCGACCTAGGAGAGCGACATTATGCTGTTGTTTTTTTTTGGGGGGTACATACCGTTTTAGGGCCATTTTCACCCCCGACTTCCGGGTAGGTAATCGTGCGGGACTGGGCGTTCCTGACGTGCTTCCGACCGGCGCATACTGCGCGTCACGAGTTGCGGAAAGAAGCCGAACGTCGGTGTGGCTCTATACGGTGCCCGCCTATAATGGCCCTAAAATGGTATGTACGCAAAAAATAAAACAGAATACTGTCGCTCTCCTAGGTCCGCTCCGTGTAGAATTTTTTTCTTTTAGGGTGAACCCCCGCTTTAAGTACCATATATACTCAAGTATAAGCCAAGTCTTTCAGCCCTTTTTTTAGGGCTGAAAATACCCCTCTTGGCTTATACTCGAGTCAGTGTACCTTGGGCGCCCATTTTTTTAAAACTTGCGGCTTCCTACTAGTCTCGTCTCGTTCTGCGATAGGCGTTTTGACACTGTGTTCAGTGTTCCTCTTATCACAGACGTTCTTTCATCCTCTGACATCCTTTGAGTTTCCCAGCAGACACTGTGTTCAGTGTTCCGCCTATCACTGACCTTCTCTTGTACGAGGATGAAAGAACATCCGTGATAGGCGGAACACTGAACACAGTGTCAAACGCCTATCACGGAATGGGACAGGACCAGGAGGAAGCCAGGAGTTTTAAAAAATGGATGCTGCAGCGCAGCCTGTCAAGAATTTCAGGTACGCTGCAATGGGCACAGTGAGGTTGTAATGGGCACAGTGAGGCATGCAAATGGGCATTGTTGACCCCCTTTTCCGCTTACTGTAGCTGCTGCATTCTCACCCTAGGCTTATACTCGAGTCAATAAGTTTTCCCAGTTTTTTGTGGTAAAATTGGGTGGCTCGGCTTGTACTCTGGCCAGCTTATACTCGAGTATATACGGTATATTATTTAAACGCATTCAATTCATGTTGTTATATGAGAAGCTAATCTTGTTTTGATATAAGAGTTGGGGGTATAAAAAGCACATTATATTTGTTGCTATGGCCATTATGAATTGGCTACATTTATTGTGTTTATACATTATTTTTAAGTGTAACTGTACTGTAAAGCTTCATTACAAGTTGAAAGTCTTTGTTAAATTCCCTAGGGGACCAACCGAATGTGGCACTTGGTCCAATTCTGATCTGTCCCCTGGTTGCTAAGCATCATGGTTGGACAATTTACCTCCACAGCTTTCTGACTTTGCTGCTAGCAAGTAAACGGATACATAATGAGGGCTGAATAACAGGGCTCATCCTTGGCAGCACTATAGAGGTGGGCGCCACAATTCAGCATACTAAGGTGCAGGCAAATCTATTCATTACCAAAAGTTAATAATCAGTCATCACTGTGGGACTGTGTGATCTGTCTGCAGTCAAAGTGGATGTTCACAATCCGCCAGCAGATCTATCACACAGCCCTGTAGTGCAAACTGATGGTTTACTCGTATGAATGTGCATTTAGTGCTGGTGGGGCTGCATATAAAGCTCCATTCACACTAATGTGTTTTTTTAACATGGTTTCCTATGGAACATGTTCACATCAATGCTTTTTTGTGCCTGTTTTTGGAAAGGGTCGGGGAAGTTTTGCATGTAATAGAATTTAATGGATCCGCATCCAAAACGCAAGTATCGATTTTACCGTGATTCGCTGTTTTTTTTAACCTGTTTATAGCTGGTTGTTAAAGGAAATGTAAAAAAAGAAAAAAAATTGGCAGCTTAACCACTTAAGGACCGCCTACTGCACATTTACGTCGGCAGAATGGCACGGCTGGGCACATCAACGTATATATACGTTGATTTTAGTACCCAGCCATGGGTCACGGGCGCGCGCCTGCGGGCGTGCGCCCGTGACCCGGTCCGAAGCTCCAGGACCACGGGATTCGCGGACCCGATCGCCGCTGCAGTGCGGCAATCCGTCCCTGGAGCGGAAGAACGGGGAGAGCCGTGTGTAAACACGGCTTCCCCGTGCTTCTCTGTGGCCGTAGCATCGATCGCGTCATCCCTGTAATAGGGGGACGCGATCGATGACGTCACACCTACAGCCACACCCCCCTACAGTTGTAAACACAACACATAGGTCACACATCCCCTACAGCGCCACCTGTGGTTAACTCCCAAACTGCAACTGTCATTTCCACAGTAAACAATGCAATTTAAATGCATTTTTTGCTGTGAAAATGACAATTGTCCCAAAAATGTGTCAAAATTGTCCGAAGTGTCCGCTATATTGTCGCAGTCACGAAAAAAAACGCTGATCGCCGCTATTAGTTGTAAAAAAAAAAAAATTAATAAAAATGCAATAAAACTATCCCTTATTTTGTAAACACTATAAATTTTGCGAAAACCAACCGATAAACGCTTATTGCGATTTTTTTTTACCAAAAATACGTAGAAGAATACGTATCGGCCTAAACTGAGGGAAAAAAATGTTTTTTTATATATTTTTGGGGGATATTTATTATAGCAAAAAGTAAAAAATATTGCATTTTTTTTTTAAATTGTCGCTCTATTTTTGTTTATAGCGCAAAAAATAAAAACCGCATAGGTGATCAAATACCACCAAAAGAAAGCTCTATTTGTGGGGAAAAAAGGACGCCAATTTTGTTTGGGAGCCACGTCACACGACCGCGCAATTGTCAGTTAAAACGACGCAGTTCCAAATCGCAAATAGGGGCAAGGTCCTTTACCTGCATTTTGGTCCGGGTCTTAAGTGGTTAAAAAAAAATTATAAAAAAAATACGCAAATCGTGGTAAAATCGTGGTTAAAACGTGTGTCAAAAAACGCAGAGAGCACTGCAAAAATGCGCAAAAGCAACACTCATAGGTGTGAATCGAGCCTAATGCCGCGTACACACGATCACTTTTCGGCATGGAAAAAAACAACGTTTTTCCAACTTCATCATTAAAAACTACGTTGCCCACACACCATCGTTTTAAAAAAAAATGATGAGCAAAGCGTGGTGACATACAACACGTACGACGGCACTCTAAAGGGGAAGTTCCATTCAAACTCCGTCTCATAACTTGCTTCTGAGCATGCGCGGGTTTAAAACGTTGTTTTTAACGTCGTTTTAGCCCACACACGATCATTTTATACAACCCGAAAAACAACATTTTTAAAAACGACGTTAAAAAATGAAGCATGCTCAAATTTTTTTTTTGTTGTTTTTCAGAAGATGAAAAACGATGTGAAGCCCACACACGATCATTTTAAAAACGTTGTTTTTTTTCATGCCGAAAAGTGATCGTGTGTACGCGGCATTAGAGCTGCTGACTGCTAGTAAGCATCCACTGCATCGGCAGATAGATCACACAGCCCCGCCATGTTAACTGATCTTTTACTGTTATGAGCGAACAGTCAGCATTGCTGGAGATGTGTATTAGATCTGCTGGTGCAATGTATGTTTACTAGCAGCTCTATGACACAGCCCTGCAATGCTAATGCAACATTCATCCATATTAGTAAATGAACAGGGGTCTCAGTGCGGTATTATAACTCCTCCATCGAAACTAGGCTTCATACAAGGGTGGAATAAAGCATGGCACTGACAGAATAATATTAAAGTATAATAATAATAAAGTATTTTTTAAATACTGCATAAATGTTAATGGAACCAAGTGTTATGTGCACTGGGTTCTCTGGGACATTTTACAAAGATTTATAACTTGTAATGAAACTTCTTCTTTAAGTCATTTCCTTTTGGGGGTGATACACACATTTAAAAAAAATTGTGAAATGAACACATATTTATGTTTCTTGACTGGGCTGCTTTCACCACTTGCAGTTAAAAATGGCCTCCTAATCATGCGTTACAGAACCTGTAAAGGGTGAATGCTTTACCGTCCTGCTTTGCTGTGCATTGAATGCGAGTGCCCATAAGCAGTTGGGATCAAACATTGTACTCCTTAGGAATCAGTGGGGAGTCCATAATAAAAATTAATAATTCATGACATGAAAGTGGCAAATATTTAACAACTATTGGTGCAATATTAAATGTTACGGAGACTTGCAGTGAATGTTAATTATTTACACAAGCACATGACTGAATGCAATTGTTTAATGTGTTTTACATATGTGGTGCCTGGAGGTCATCGTATTATCCCTGGCAACTCATGGAAAAAAAAAAAAACCTGAACGGCTATTGCCCGCCACCTGCTAAAAGTGCTATCTGCCCATCTATTTCTGGCTTTAGTACTCTGAGTCACTGACCCAGAATACAAGCAAAGGCAGAATGAGGACACAACTCTTTATTTCCATAAAGTTTCTTTAACACGAAAAGTCCAATCAGGTCCGCCTGTCAATTTTTTTAGGCAGACCTAATCAGAAGGTTCATTCACCCCTTTGGGCCACCAGTGGGTGTAAATACACTTGGGTCCGTTTACACCTGCCTACCTCCAATCAGATCCAGTCCACTAAAAAAGAAAAATGGATCAGTCCCCCTGCGTCTAGGTCAGGGATCCTCAAACTACGGCCCTCCAGCTGTTGCGGAACTACAAGTTCCATGAGGCATTGTAAAACTCTGACATTCACAGACATGACTAGAGCATGATGGGAATTGTAGTTCCTGAACAGCTGGAGGGCCATAGTTTGAGGACCCATGGTCTAGGTGAATCAAAGGGCAGTCGTGTGTAGACAGGCAGCAGAGTCCATATTCATTGGACTGCCCATAGGAGCAGAGAATCTTGGCCCATGCCCCCCCCCCCCCCGGCATAAACAGATCAGACACAGAACTGTCATCCCGGACAGATCCCATGCTGATCTAAACACAGTCCACCCTGCGTAAAAAGGGCCTAATTGTGCAAGTTATGTATCTCAAGACATATTTACAACTAGCATGTTCAGAATGGGCCATGGCAGTGTAAGTATTTCTCTCTGTACAGGTTTCCTTTAATGCTCAGTTCACATTGCCATGACTTGAAAGTCACGCAACTTACAGTGCGACTATGTCAGGCAACTTTGGTGCAACTTTGAAGCAACTTCAGGCCTGCGTAATCTTCCTGTAATGTCAGATCCAAATCACATCATTTAAGATGAGGATCTGACTTGGAGGCAACTTCTATTAAAGTTTATGGGCAAAAGTCGGATAGAAGTCCCCTTGAAGTAGTACAGGAACCTTTTCAAAAGCCGGAGCGACTTCAGTAGTGCCAATTAAGACCACTCTCTTTGAATAAAATGGGATTTTACATGTTACACTACTTCTCACAAGTTGGATCCCAAGTCGTGGCAGAGTGACTCTAAATCTCAGACTTACCGTATTTATCGGCGTATACCGCGCACTTTTTTCCCCTTAAAATCAGGGGAAAATCATGGGTGCGCGATATACGCCGATACTGCTGTACCCGGGCGCCGCCGAAATAGACCGAGCCGAGTGTACTGCGCACTCGGCTAGGCTCGGCCACGCTCGGCTCCGCCCGCAGCCACGCGAGAGGAGCTGAGACAAGCCGAGAGGAGCCAAGCGCCGCAGCCTAGAGCCGAGCCGAGCGTACTGCGCACTCGGCTCGGCTAGGCTCGGCCACGCTCGGCTCCGCTTGCAGCCACGTGAGAGAAGCCGAGAGGAGCCAAGCACACAGGAAATCCGGCTCCTCTCGGCTCAGCGCATAATTCAAAAACGAACACCGCTGCAACCCTGGGCAAGGTGCGGATGGACTGGATGGACCCCGCGAGGAAGCCGTGGACGGACCCCACGCAAGGAAGCCGCAGACGGACACCCACAAGCCTGGACGGACCCCATGCACGGCCGCAGACGGACACCAGACAAGGCCGCCGATGGACAAAAATGTAAGTTTTTTTTCCCTTAAACTACTTTTTTTCCTTAAACTACCTTCCTAAGTTTGGGGTGCGTGTTATACGCCGCCGCGCGTTATACCCCGATAAATACGGTAGCTACAAATATTACAAAGCCAAGCATAGAGGATGGACTCCTGATACCACTCCCTCTGCTGCATGTAAATAAATTGATTAATGGAAAGCAAAAAGGCAATTTTTCCCGTATTGGTCGGGCAGAAGACAGAGCTAAATATTGAGCTGGATAATGATTGACCGATATGAAGAACACTCCATTTTTATTTTTTTGGCTTTAACTTTCATGCATGAAGCCCATAGATAATAGACATGCTTATTACAAAGGACACCAGGCCATATTGTTATATTTGGTTCAGCCAAGCACTCCTCGCTAAGTGCAGACAATTGCTGAGCTCCAGGATATAATTCCAAGTTTGATACAGACAGTCATAAAAACATTGGCAGTAGTAGAGTATATTTGAATCGTTGAAATTATAATGGCAGCTGTCCTTTATAAATACATAGATTGGATTTTTTAGTTTGATTGGTAGCACAAGCATGGCGACAGATGACCAGCCTATTATACAAAATTTTGTTAAAATAAATATAATTGGCAAAAGCACTTTTACAAAAATGATCAGATTGGCCCTATTAACCCCTCTCTACCCTTCATGATATATTATTTTGCCTGCATGTGTTACAATCACTCAAATAAAGGCAGGTTACATTTAGCTGCATTAGAAAAGGTTTATAGTCTATATCATGTCTCAAGACAATATGGGCCATAAAGATCTTCCTGCCCACAATCCTCCATTGACTTTTATGATGTGCGCTGAGCTCCATTCATCTCTATGATGTACTGATGTAACGTCAGCTTACGCTGGCAATGAAATCAGTCAGTCCAGGTTCGTACAACTATGTGACAATCAGTATGCCCTGCAGTAACCTCCGAAAATGGCTAGGATCACACTAATGCAATGCGATTTCAACGAGTTTTGTGCTATTTGAAAGATCACAGGCAGTGCGACTTCACCTGCGCTTTTGTGCAATTTCAATGCGTCCACATTGCACCAGATACGCACAGGACCCTTTTTCAAATCACATCATCTTCAGCACTGCATATATGTAAACACCCTCCATAGTAACTCATGTTATATTTCACTTGATATGTGATTCACTGCACTCTGGAACGCATTCCAAAATCGCATCAGTGGGAACCAGGGTTTAAGGTCCACACATGGCCACCAAGGAGTAAAGCTGGCCATACACTTGTAGATTTTTGAGCAAAGGGTTGTACAAATCGCGGGTATGTGAACCTAGGGTAAAAATAAAAACGTAAAATGAAATTCTACTAGTATATGGTCAACTTAAGCATGTGAAGATCAGAGGATTGCAAACATAACATGTACAAGTAGACAAAAAAGTTACCTTGTCCATTGAGAAATGTGACTTAAAGTGACAGGTTATTTACATATCTAGCTTGGACATGTTTATCATATGTTATATTACGTTTATCATAACATGAGGTGATCCATAGTTCATTGTATATTACCAGGATGTGTTATGTGGGGGAGGGGTGGATTTCTCACTTTTTATTCTGTGGATCACCTCATATTATGATAAACATAACATATGATAAACAGCTAGATATGTAAATAATCTGTCACTCAAAGCAAGGAGGGAGGAACAGACTTTTTATTTAGACAGGTTTTTATCTGGAAGTCTGTTAATTTTCACTGAACAATAAGAGGATTGATCAGAGCTGGATTAACTATGTGTGACAAGACTGGGCACAGATCATAGGAAATCTTATACTCTACATAGTGACATCAAAAAATAAATAAATTGGGGGTTTACATCCACTTTAAGGCCCATACACACGATCAGTCTTTTTGACAATGGTCTAACGCAGGAGTCTCCAAACTATGGCCCTCCAGGTGTTCAGGAAGTACAATTCCCATCATGCCTAGTCATGTCTATGAATGTCAGAGTTTTACAATGCCTCATGGGAAGTGTAGTTCCACAGCAGCTGGAGGGCCGTAGTTTGGAGATCCCTGGTCTAACGGATGTGTTTGATCGGACAATCCGTCCATGTGTACGCTCCATCAGACAATTGTTTTCAGTTTCTCATCGAACAAATGTTCGCTGTGAATGCTCTCAAACTTTGACGACAAATGTCCAATGGAGGATAATCTGATCGTGTGTACACAAGTCCATCGGACTAAAGTCCAAACACGCATGCTCAGCACCAATGTTAAAGATCAGACAACAATAGCAGAAGTTGCTCAAAGGGTGGCGGTAAAGAGCTGAAAAACCACACGATTTGGTGAAAGTCGGCTGAAAATGTTCTGCCGTGTGTATGCCGAACAAGTTCATGGCCAACACCCATTCGGACAAAAATCCACGTAAAAGTCAGATGGAAGTCCGATCATGTATATAAGGCTTTAGTCTACCTGTCAAGCTCTGCAGGCCGAGTTAAAATTGCTGCAGGCGTGAAACAAGGCATCGCAATTGTGGCATGCTTACAACATGCAATATATTATTAGAATTTAGGTGGGCACAGGATGATAAAGCTACGGCTTAGCCACCTGATTTAACCACCCCCAGCTGCCTGTGTAAAAAAAGCCCAAAATACTTAGAAGCTTTATCATGTAATGTTTACTGTATATGGTTTCAGTCCGGTTGGTTGCATTCAACACACACATTGAGGCTGGGTTCACATATATGCAAATAGTTTTTTACTGCATCCAATTCGCATGACACGCTAGTGTGACCATCTCTCAAAGGAGCCGGTTCACACAGGTCCAGGGCGGCCACAGAGCGCATTGCAAAAGTGACCTGTGTGTGTTTGGGTCCGGTTCAGGTGTAAATTCAGGCAAGGTTGGACCTGATTCGCACCTGAACCGGTGAACAGACACGCACCAGACCCCTGCCACAAACCTGGCCTGAAGCACAAGGTTTCTGGTACAATTTCCACATTAAAAACAGCCTCAACCCGTATACAGGAAGAAAAAAAAGAATGTACACGCTAGTAATTTATGATTAGCACTGATTGATTATTATTATTAATCAATATATTGGCACTTGAGCGCTTTATGTTAACCGCTTAAGGACCCCTTCACGCTGATATACGTTGGCAGAAGGGCACACGCATGTACCTGTAAGTCGCCTTTAAGAGCCCAGCCGTGGGTTGCGAGCGCGCCGCCGGCAGCACGCTCGCGACCTGGTCCTGTTCTCCGTGACTACGCGACCCGCGGACACGATCGCCACCGGTGTCCTGCAATTGGGTCACAGAGCTGAAGAACGGGGAGAGGTAAGTGTAAACAAACCTTTACCCCTTCTTCCTAGTGTGACTGCCACTGATCATCTGTTCCCTTTCATTGGGAATGACGATCAGTGATGTTACACACCAAGCCACGTCCCCACACAGTAGTAATCACTCCCTAGGAAACACTTAATCCTTCAGCGCCCCCTATAGGTTAACCCCTTCACTGCCAGTGTCATTCTCACAGTTATCAGTGCATTTTTTATAGCACTTTTCGCTGTAAAAATTACAATGGCCCCAAAATAGTGTCAAAAGTGTCCGATGTGTCATCCATAATGTCGCAGTCACAATAAAAACAACAAAAACGCTGATCGCCGCCATAACTAGTAAAAAAAAAAAATATTAATAAACATTCCATAAAAGTATCACCTATTTTGTAGACGCTATAACTTTAACTTTTGCGCAAACTAATCAATAAACACCTATTGCGATTTTTTTTTTTCAAAAAATATGTACAAGAATACGTATCGGCCTAAACTGAGGAACAAAATATGTTGTTTTCTTATATATTTTTGGGGGGTATTTATTATAGCAAAAAGTAAAAAATATAGCATTGTCGCTCTATTTTTGTTTATAGCGCAAAAAAAAAAGCAGAGGTGATCAAATACCACCAAAAGAAAACTCTATTTGTGGGAAAAAAAGGACGCCAATTTTGTTTAGGAGCCACGTCGCACGACCGCGCAATTGTCAGTTAAAGCAACGCAGTGCCGAATCGCAAAAAGGGACAAGGTCCTTAACCTGCATATTGGTCCGGGTCTTAAGTGGTTAAAGAAAGATGGAAGCCTCCATTGCTGGTCATCTTCTGATAATGCTAGTTATCTGGCTGATTCAACTGCCTGGAATAAATATCAAGAAAGTCCTAATATGGATAGTTCACCCGCTTCTTGAAGCACGGCAGTGAGCAGGTCAGCATGACAGCCAGGCAACCAGTATTTTCAGGAGAGGTCAACAAAAAGCAGATTCCAGGCTTCTCTGATGACAGACTTCCTTTAACAAGCTTCAGCTTCCTCACTCAACTTCCTGGCCTCCTGGGGAGCTGATCAGCTGTGCCAGAACATGGTGATTGTAGCCTCACAGTCCTGGTTCTCCAGGCTTCAGCCAATTGCTAAAAATGGTTCAATATGCCATGTGTGTTGCTTTAAAGAGAGTCAGAAAACGGGTTTACTGCGAAGGTAAGACACAAATCAAGGAGCACAGCGTTTATCCTGTTTGATGATTGGGTTATAAAGGACACTACCTTTTTTAATTATTTTCTGAAATGGGTCAATATTACATATTACTGCTGAATAGTTCAGGTTTGCTGTTTGGAGCCCCTAAGAAAAGCATTACCACCAGGAATGGGCTGGATTCTCGTGGTGATTGATCACAGCTGCCAATGTGTTGTAAAGGAGGACTGGACTGCTTTCTTGTATTTAGCCCTGGTTCACACTGGTGCGTTTTGAGATGCGATTTGGCATGTCAAAACGCATGTCAAAACGGCAGATTTTGCCTCAAATTGAGGGCAATGGCACCGTCCTAATCGGTGCGACGCTGCATCTGCGGCATTGCACCGATTTCAAAAAGTAGTCTCTGTACTACTTTTTGCGATTTCAGCCTGCGATTTACATTGACACTGCACAGATGTCTCTGAAATCGCGGCTGAAATCGGGACTGCCGGGCGGGAGTGAAATCGTGCGAGTTCACCTGAACTCGCACTGCTTCACTCCCGCAGCCCAGTGTGAACCTGGGCTAAATGTGATATGATAGGAGGTTAAGCCCTTCGCACCACAATGCATAGAAAACACATGTACGTTCGCATATATTTTTATTTATTTTTATTTATTTTTTATTATTATTGCATTTCACAGCGTTTTACTGGGTTTTGAATTGGGTGTTGGGTGTTTATATAAAAAAAAAAGAAATTTAAAATGTTATTATTTATAATTATTATTCTGATTAAAATAGGGCCATCAGCATTGTGCGGACCTTTTTATACAACGCACTTGTATGGCGTGAACCATTTATATTCTATGCGTCCATCGCTGAAGATCAGCGCAGCTCAATGGACATGGTATGAAGGAAACCTTAAGGCTGGGAATGGTGATTGGTTTTAGGGATTCCACAAGCAACTGTAAAAACATAAGGCATTAAAACAATAGTTTCTGTAATTATTTCATAGAGACTTCAAGTTGAACCCAGAAAACAAACAGCTGCTCACCTGTCGCTGCTTATTGTCTCCAAATGTCGTGTTTGGCAGGAAAGCCGATGACCCGTATCGCATAACTCTGTGTAACGCACTGATTTCCAAAGGTGTTTGTGAAATCATTGGGCCGCTGCCAGTGTATTCTTTAAAGGTATATTGTCATGACTTCCTAGCTGTCATTTTAATCCTTGAATAGCTCACCTGAAAAAAATGATGCAAATAAGGACTATGTATTTTACTTGGGTTGACCAGATCTGTATACTTCCACATTGGTTTATCAGAAAGTTCTGTGCCAGAGGGTCAGGATGACAGTGAGAAAAGTAGCATTTTCAGATGGGGGTCATAAATGGAAGCTACCAAATTATCCCCATGACAGGATTACTTTAAGGACAGGTTCCCATCATAGAAACACAGTCCAGATGCTTTTCTGCATGCACGTTTTTGCAGTTTAGTGCATTTTTTTTCTCCCTCTTTTGTACTTAACCATAAATAATGACGTGTGTTCCAGTGTGTTTTTTGGTGTGTTCCAGTGTGTTTTAAGTGCAGGAAAAATGCAGTATGTTCTACTTATTTTTCTGGAACTGCAAGCACTGGTGTGAACTATGCAATTTAAAACCATATAACCTACTTTCCATGCGTTTTCGATGCAGTAAAAAATGCACTGGACTGCATGTGGTATGAACTGGTCCTTAAGGAAAGAGAAACATATGATTGTGGTTGCTAACTTTCTTGTGCAAATGGTAACTTTCTGAGGATCTTTGGCTTTAGGGACTTGTCACTTTTTTCTGCATTGCATTCTGTACACAAAAAATACATTGCAGCTGCACACTTGTACACTGAAATAATATCCGCCCCCCCCTTCCCCTGACTTCTCTGTCAATGGCACGACTATCAGTCCGTCCCCACATGCCAGGAATAACCATAGACTCTGAACTGTCCTTTCAGACCCACATCCGATCCCTGTCCAAATCATGCCATCTCAACGTTTCCAGAATGCATCCCTATTTAACCATTGACACCACGAGAGTCTAATTCACTCCCTAGTTATCGCTCCCCTACACTACTGCCACTCACTCCTCATTGGATTATCTTTACAAACACTATCCCCCCTTCAGTCCATCATGAATGCTGCTGCAAGACTCATCCACTTACCAACCATTAAGTGTCTCCTACTCCTCTCTGTTGATCCCTCCACTGGCTTCCACTCACCCAACGAATACAATTCAAAATACTAACAACTACTTACAAAGCGATCCACAACTCAGCCCCAAGCTACATCACTAACCTATTTTCCAAATTACAACCATACTGTTTTCTTCAATCCTCCCCAAGACCTCCTGCTCTCTGGCTTCATTGTCCCTCCAGGACTTCTCCTGAACTTCTCCTATTCTTTGGAACTCCCTACCCCAATCCGTTGCACTCCAAATCTCCCAATCTATCCATCATTAGATGTTACCTGAAAGCCCTTCTCCTTAACCACTTTAGCCCCGGACCATATTGCTGTCCAAAGACCAGAGCACTTTTTGTGATTTGGCACTGCGTCGCTTTAACTGACAATTGCGCGGTCATGCGACGTGGCTCCCAAACAAAATTGGCGTCCTTTTTTCCCCACAAATAGAGCTTTCTTTTGGTGGTATTTGATCATCTCTGCGGTTTTTATTTTTTGTGCTATAAACAAAAATAGAGCGACTTTTTTGAACAAAATTCAATATTTTTTACATTTTGCTATAATAAAAATCCCTAAAAAGATATAAACATTTTTTTTCCTCAGTTTAGGCCGATACGTATTCTTCTACATATTTTTCGTTAAAAAAAAATCGCAATTAGCGTTAATTGGTTTGCGCGAAATTTATAGCGTTTACAAAAAAGGGGGTCGTTTTATGGCATTTTTTTATTTTTTTTTACTAGTAATGGCGGCGATCAGCGTTTTTTTTCGGTACTGCGATATTATGGCGGACACATCGGACACATTTTTGGGACCATTGGCATTTTTATAGCGATCAGTGCTATAAAGATGCATTGTATTACTATAAAAATGCCATTGGCAGTGAAGGGGTTAACACTAGGGGGCAGGGAAGGGGTTACTTGTGGTCCTGGTGTGTTCTAACTGTATGGGGGGGGGGGGGGGGTTGGCCTCACTAGGGGAAGTCACTGATCTTCTGTCCATACATTGTATGGACAGAAGATCGGCGTTTCCCCCGCTGACAGGAACGAAAGGTATGTGTTTACACACATACCTCCCGTTCCCTGCTCTGTAACGAGCAATCGCGGGTGCCCGGTGGCGATCGTACCCGCCGGGCACGCGCGCGAAAAGCTGCTAAAGGGAGGACGTAGAGCTACATGCTCCCGCGTAGCAGTGCCACCGCCCCGCAGTAATATGACGGCGGGCGGTCGGCAATCGGTTAAAGAAGCTTATTCTGCTTCTAAATAATACACAGTGGTTTTACTTTCTCCATTTGTACATCCCCCACAGTTATTACCTACAAGCAGGGCCCTCTGATTCCTCTTGTACCAAATTGTATTGTAACGGCACTGTTTGCCTTCATTTTGTAAAGTGCTGAGCAAACTGTTGGCACTATATAAATTCTGTATAATAATATTAATTCTACCCCTGCTCCTTCTTATGTTTGTCCTATTGCAGTGCACCTAAATCAGCCATTCTCAACCAGGGTTCCTCCAGAGGTGGCTAGGGGTTCCTTGAGCTGTGGCTGATTTACCTCCTGTTTGATGGTGCCTACATAGTTCTGAGCCAATTCCACTTAAAGGAACCAGTGGTATTGCACCAATGATCTTCATAGTTCTCTGTAACGGGGGCATTCTTACCGCTACTGTAAAAAAGGGCATTCTTCTCACTGACCACCAAAGTAAGGGGCATTGTTCCTACTGACCCCCAATGAATGGGTTTTATCAGGGGTTCCCTGAGACCTGAAGATAATTTTTAGGGTTCCACAGCGGTAAAAAGGTTGAGAAAGGCTGACCTAAATGCATGTGAATTGTTATCCGCTGTACTTGTGCTTTGGGGTGCCAATCCAAATTTTGCAGAGTGTCATGAGTTTACTGCAACTTCCATTTTCCCAACATAATGTATGTATGAACCCAGCTGTTGGGCAAGCATGCAGCAAGTAATGTTAAGAAGTGAGAGCTCCAGATTTGTTGTATAATGACTCGCTGAAGGCAGAGGGTCAGCATGACAGGTGGGCGATTTGTAATTTTTTATAAAAAGAAGTCCTCAGCAGCTGCCCAAAACATGACAGGTTTATGTAATTTGCACATAAATTTGTAGCCTATTGTTTGGCATGAGGGAAAGCGGACACACCTGACTTATTATTACCAGCTGGGACCTTCTGAGTTTGGACCATCACCATCTCATCCATGTGTGCCGGCAGGTTTCCATGACAATGCAATAGAGTGGTACAGTAGTCGCCCTGAACTTCCCCAAAGTGATTTCTCACATTGAAATAAACATCAAATGGACATCTGTTAGATTCGATCAATGCTGTTTTTTTCTTTTATTAAAACCTCTCTTCTATGTGGGACAGGATTGTCTACAAATAATGCTCTTGAAGCTCTGTGCACAAGGATGTCCAGCCAATGCAGAAAATGGTTAAAGCTGGAACCTGGAGTTTAATCTTCATGTATTTTGCCTTCCTTGTCATCACTGGGTCTTGGTGCTTCTCAATGCAATGCAGGCAGATCATGGGTGGTGGGAGGGGTTGGCAGAGTGCCGTAATCGGCTTCCAAAAAATATCTTATAACACTCTACATTAGTTCTATTCTCAAGAGTAGTGTTGCTCACGAATATTCGCATTGCGAATATTCGTTACGAATATTGCATATTCGAGTATTCGCGAATAAATCGAATATTGCGGTGAATATTCGCTATTGCGAATATTCGTATTTTTTCAAATTTATTTTTAAAACAGATCACATCCTAGTGATCTCCATCGACGTCTAAAAGCATTGCTGGTATGATTAGAGACCCTGGGCCGAGTAGCTGAGGCGATCCTTTTATGTTGCCGAATATTCGCAATGCGAATATTTGTATTACGAATATTCGCGAATACTTTCTCTGCCCTTCTGTGTTTTGTGTATAAAAAATAAATAAAATAGCTTTAGTTTAGTCATATAAGGTTGTGTAAGTAGAGTTAGTGTTTAGTGCATATTAGTTTAGTAATCCAGAAAACGATCTCCGTTTTCGCGTGTTGACGAGAATTGCGAAATTTCGCAAATTTTTATTTTTTTTTATAAGATATCGCGAATATTCGATATTAACGAATATTTTGTGAATATTCTTCTATATATTCGTGAAATATCGCGAAATCGATAATGGCGTATTCCGCTCATCACTACTCAAGAGCCCTCACCCCTGATACAAGCAGTGGGTTGGGCTCTTGGCATGAGTTATGCACATATCCAGGGCTTTTTTTTTTCTCAGAATAGGTGCAGGAACTCCTCTCTTCTGAGTCACTCCTTGGCTCCGCCCATTCCCACCTCCGAGCACTGTTACTTGGTTCCACCACTTACCCACCTCCCAGTACAGCCCTTTTAGAGAATACAGAACCAAATATCATTTTGTGGTGCTAAGTATTCTGTATGGAATTTGTTAATAACAAAAAAGGCAGTAAAATAGATCCGGTAACAATGGACACCCCAGTGACAATAGATCCACCCCAGCAACAATGGACTTCCAACAACCAGCATCAATAGACCCTCCAGCATCATTAGACCCCTCCCTCAACAGTAGATCCCTCTCGGCAATGATTGACCCCCTGCAACATAAGACCCACCCCAGCAACAATAGACCTCCCTGCAAAAATAGAACAATATATTTCCCCAGTAGGAAGCATCAATATGCCCTCCAACAGCCGGCAACATGAGACCTCTGCTTCAACAGTAGATCCCTCTCAGCAACTATTGACCTCCTGCAACAGAAGACCTCCCCAGCAACAATGGACCCCCCTACAGCCACAATAGATTCCTAACTTGCCAGCATCAATTGATCCTCCAGCACCCTTTGCCATTATATATAGTATATTCAGTTCTAGAGGTGCCGGAACTGCGTTCCTGCTGAAAAAAAAACCTTGCACATATCTACATGCCTTGATGTATGGGTGGGAGTCTGGAGCGGTGGGTGTTCCTAAGTAGACTGTATATACATGATGACTTCTCCAGGTAATAGCCATATGTGATGCTGCGCCTCCAGGATTGAAAGAACTGAAATCCAATAAATTAAAGAGGCAGGCTGGAAAGGAAAACGCTAATCGATGTTCTCCAGTCAGGAAATGAGGCATGTGCCAACTTGTTGCAGCTTCTAATTCACACTTTGAGAAGCTCACAGTGTGCAAGTGAAATCGGGGGAAGCTATGTTGGCAAAAGAGAGGAGCTAGTAAAACTGCAAGACTGAAGGAGAAAAAACTGATCACTTGCCAGTTTAAAGAAAAGTTGTGATTTGTCCATACAGGGGCTAAATAGAAAAGAATATGACTCATCCTCTCTACCCCTTCCAGCTCTGTTACAGCTTTGGGGATTGGCTCCTTAAGCACCCAACACAACCAAGTAAGGGCAAGTAGACCTTGGCTCTGTGCACGGTCCAGTTAGGATCATCTTGGATCCTACACTTAGCTGCTTTCACTCCTCCCGGCATTGAAAAGAGACGTGTGACGTTGGGAGGTAAGGTAAGGTATGTATAAGCTCCATCTGTTGGTGGGGAAAGTGGCTGTAAAGTGAACCCATTGCTTTGCCTTGTATGGAAAAAAGTCAATTGCAGGTAGGTCAATTCATATCTTTCCTGCAAGGTACTAACTGGCAATTTTCTTGTAGCCTCCAGGAGTCCTTGTTAAATTTTTAGACCTTGACTGGAGAAATGAATGATAGAAGCTAATTGGTTACTTTGAGTAACCCAAAACTATAGCACACTTCATACATCAGCCACAAAATTCTGGCCTTGAATTGGCAGCAAGAGCCATATCTGAAGGTCTATATACAGTTTTTTCAATTGAAGATCTTTGATAATATCATTAAAATACGTCGTTCTTTAAACTGTAAATATCGGGGCATTTTTTTGTGCGTCAAATTAAGTGCCGTAAAACAAATTCCATGCGTCGTTAACAGTTGACACCTTTTTTTTATTTTTTGACCAAAGCGCTAAATAGGTGTGCATATAAAAATGAGTGTAATGTTCCTTATTGCGTGGATCTCTTCTTTTAGCCAAAATATTAGGGGTCCTACATGCTCAGATTATTATGCCCGTGTCATCCTCTTATTACTGAAAGTTGTGTTTGCATGATGCTGAAAGGATTTAGCTGGCTTACAGTGCTGAGAAATTAAATTAAATAGGTGATTAACATGAATCACCATAAATGACTAAAGGCAATACATTTACATGTCTCTAATTTAAAAAGCTTAAAAGAGCAAGTTGGATGAATGAACTTTTGTTCAATTACAGCCAAGCTTCATATAATTATCATCTTCTGGGGACAAACGCACTTCTCTTTTACTAACCTGCACTTACTACTCATTGGCTGTTTTGCACCTGGCTAATATGTGAGCTGGACACTTCTATGGCCTTAGTACTTCTTTAAATAAAGATGACCCTGTGGGCATGGTCAGTTAAGTGTGTGTCCACTTACAGCATATGACTTGTAGTCTCGCTATAGTCTTGCTATATCTTAGACAAAAAGGGCCTATGCCACGTATACAGGATCGGATTTTCCTTTCCTTGGATGGTTTTTCCGACAGAATTCCGCTCAAGCTTGGCTTGCATACACACAAGTTCTCTGAACTTTCGCCTGTCAAGAATGTGGTCATGTACAACACTATCACAAGCCGAGAAAATTAAGTTCAATGCTTCCGTGCATGCGTTGGACTCGGAATTGCTACAGATGATCAGATTTTCCGTCTGGAAAATTTGAGAACCAGCGCAATCTTTTGTTGGTGGAAATTCGGACAGCAAAAGTACGGTGGAGCATACACACGGTCGTGGAGCATACACATTTTCGTTTAAAAGCTCACATCAGACTTTTGCTGTGTGTAAGGGGCATAAGGGTACAAGAAGAGAAAGTGGGAGTAAAATAAGCTCCAACGCTGGTGTCAGAGGCAGCAATCATACCACCCCCCTCCCCGTTTTTCAGGAAGGCTGATAGGAGCTGAGAAACAGAGAACTACCTCACCTGCAGTACCTCCTTTCTTGCTGAAAGGACTTTTCGTTAGTTGGTTGGAAGACCAACCAGGAAGTATTTTTTTTATTTTTGACAAGTAGTAAACTATTTATAAGCTTATTTTCCTCAATTAATGTATGCAGTGTTTGTGGAATGTGTTTATGGAATGATTGTATAATAGATACGTTCTTTTGGGAAATAATTTCATACCAGCCCCATAGCATTATTATGCCAACCCAACAGCATAAAGTAATTTTCTTGTTCATAAATGGGAAAACCATGCATTTTAAAGCACATTTGGAGAGTGTATTATACTCACCAGTGCTTAATAGCTCGGCCTCTTCAGTGGCCATCAGCTCGGCCTCTTCAGTGGCCATCAGCTCGGCCTCTTCAGTGGCCATCAGCTCGGCCTCTTCAGTGGCCATGATTTAACATTGCAGCACTGGATCGACATTTCACAGCCCAGGCAAATTATAGAGTAGTGTGGTGTGGAAATAAATGTAGCGCTGTGGAAAAACAAAGTGATATTTAAAATGAATGAATCACTATGTGCAAACATGAAAATAATCAAATACAACAATAATGCAGGTAAAGTCCTTGTGAAACAGGTGTTGTGATACACCAATCAAAACACAACATATAGAAATAGTCCATCCACAATAGAGGAATAAATGTGTATAGGATGACTTCATAGATCCTCAAGGACGGAAAGGCACTTGTAACCAAACGAAGATAGAATCTGCTTACCGGAAATGTAGGACCTGTCTGTCATGAACAGCAGATCAGTACAGCATAAGGACTCCTAAGGCTCAATCGGCTGGGCTCGCTCAAACTGAAGAAGGAAATCCGAATCCTCAATAGAAAGCCAAACACGCACGATTTCCTGGGCCGGTATCCTTGTTTCAACGAGGCAGATTCGCAAAGGAAGTAGGAAGGCGATGGTAGCACCCTTAGAGGGGTGGGGTAGATGAAATTGGATGGCTTCAAGTACCATGGGGGGAAACAAAAAGAAAAAACGCAACCCCGATGGTGCAGATCAATAAAGAAAGGTTTTATTGGAATAAAACCAACAATTACATTAAAAGTGATCTCAAAAGGCAATGTGGGAAAAGGTAAAAACCAAGCCCTACGCGTTTTGTCCTAGAGGGACTTAAACTGGGGCATCTTTTTAAATTATAGGGTAGGGTGACCAGATGTTCCCGGCCCTGCAAAGCATGGACAAAACCGGGGACAGTGCCCTCAATCTGGGGACATCTGGTCACCTTACTTTACTCCCTTGCCATTCCGTGTAGCTGCCACTGAGTCAATAGCTGCATGCTCAAACAGGTACCTGGGACTTGCTCACTTCAAAAAGGACACGCACATATACAATAAAAATGTATGCATAGTCAAATATATGTTGTATTTGGTTTTGGAGAGAGGTAGGGAAGGGTTAACACTTTTGGTTGGTTGTTTTTTGCTGTTTATCATTGGGGAAATTTGCCTTCACGTCCTTTCCCAGAGATGCAACAGGAGATGAGAGGAATTTTCCAAAGTAAGAGGAATTCCCATCTTAGACAATTGCCTCTTGTTCTGGAGATGACTCGGAAATAAAAACTTGACAGATGGTCTGAACCTATTCCTAAAGGTACAATTTAAATTGGCCTATTGTGTCTAATAGTGTTTAGCTGTCGCTAGATTGACTGTCATTAGAGGAAGCATTTTGATTTACAATACAGAACAGAAATGTCTTGGGCCTAACCAGTGTTCTTTTTATATGCCAATCCTTGCCTTGAACCCCCTTGGGCATAAAAGGAGGAAGCTTGCAGACTGATGTCTGTAACCAAACCATTTCATGGGGTTATGAAGAACTCATCCGAGTTTTGAACTTTCAGGAGAAGAGAACATCTGGACTATGAAATACTTGAGTTGTGGAGTATTATGGTTAAAATCTTTTAAACAGGGCTTGATACAGAGCATTTGAGTGATACCTGCCAGAGGGGTGACAGTGATGCCCTACTGCCGGTTCTGACGTCACTTTGCCGTGGCAGGAGGGAGCACTGGGGCAGGCTGGGAATGACACCATGTTTTACCACACCAGATGACACCAACCCTAGTGACGCCACTGCCTAAATTACTTCATATGCTCAGACTTTACTATCAGTCTGCTGCTCTTCTTCCCTTATTTTTTTTTGTGTTCCTCAAACTAAGGAGGCCCCATTTTGGTTTTGGACACACAGGTTGCATCCCTAGATTCTAGAGGATCGATTTACTTTAAACCAGTCTGCCAGTAGACCACAGGTGTGTTCCGTTTACATTTTAATTTAGCTGACAGCATCTGCGTGTCTCAGAATCTGAAAAAAATGTGTAGCTTTCTTGAGCATTCTCATTTTTTATATTATGCAAACAAGATGAAAATTATAATTGGAGCGCAATTCCACCCTATTAAATATTCGCTCAGTCTTCTACATTAGATGACGGATAAAGTGTAATAAATCCAGGATCCAGATCTGATTTACTAACTGGCTCGTGGTAGCAGGGTGCGGGGCTCCTGTGATGGCAAGGACATTTTTTTTTTGAGAGAGAGATTTAAAACGGATTAGATTTTCGGTTTATGAATTTCTAAATACCTATATATCCTGCTTTGTTGAGTGAAGACTGTTGCTCATTTGTGCGGAAGATAATACTTTATTTATCAATAATACCTCTGATCCTTTGGGTTTTTGTTACGCCATGTTTACAACGGATTAAAGGAGATATTGGCTTTATTTAAGACAAAATGTTTGTATTTGCCTAAAGAGGATTTCCAGGAAAATGGAAATTCCTACAGCTCCTGTGATGGATTGTGACAAAGAGACGCAATTGAAAATTTTGCCTGCTACAATAAACACAAGGGTTCTCAATGGACTTCCAAATCTAAGGAATCTGTGACTGTCCTAACCCACCATTGAACATTTTGCAAAAAGATGTGGTAAATTTTATGTATTTAGGTACATGCATTACAGCCCTTTTTGGATACCTAATACAATGCACCTTCAATAACAAAAATGCAGTGCGCTGTAGTGTTACAGCCTGTCTCAAGAGAAAAATTCAAGAGAAAAATTCCACCTATCTCCATTATCCCGTACCCGCCCCCCTCTTCCCAGGCTACCCCCCCTCCTCCCAAGACATTACAACAACCTAACATCCCCATTCCAATTCAAACTCCACCCTTATATGGATGAGGCAGCCTCCTCATACAACACCCTACCTTCCCCAAACTTGGAACTTATCAAATAATTACTTGGACCTTACAATAGCTGACTTTGCCATGATTACTGTACAAGCACATGTACAAATCCTAATACCCCCTCTTTCACCGTCTCCCTCCTCATCCAGAAATTAGTCCCTGGTTTGGCACACAAGACTGCTCTGCAAGTGTCGCCTTCGCTGGCTAGGTCCCTGGTTTGACACCCACCAAAGTTTCCCAATTTTTCAGAATGCTGCTCTGGTACTTGCTTTGGCTACTTGCGGTAGTCCCTGGTAATAAGGTGGGTGGTCCCTTAGTGGTGACAGCTTCTTCCCCTCTACCTCCGACCACGCCAGGTTCTCCGGCTGGCAGAACTGAACCGGAACTTCTGGTTGGACTGCAAGCCGCAGTCCCAACCCTATGCTGCTCTCTTGCTTCTGGATAGGCCCTCAGACAGCCTAACAGCCATATGTCCCCGGGATAGGCCTCAGGCTCTGGCCTAGCAGCCTGGGGCAGTACAACACGCGTCCACCCAGAAAGCAGTCCATGTGGCACAGAACCCAGATCACCTGACCTCTCCCAACAGGCCAAGGGACCCATTGGCTAAGATACCTCATCTATTCCTAATCTGTCCTTGCAATGCCCTTGGCCGGGTATCTGTGGCATTATATAAGAGATCTAGTGACAGTAGAGAGAAGTGCAGCAATTCCAGAATTGGGGTGGAATCAATATCTCCTATTAATTTGCCAAGGCAACTATAGCTGGCAGGTAAATCTACTAGCAACCCTGCTTAAACATCAGTGCTGTACTGGTATCTTCACGTCAGGTTTCTGTAAAAGGTAGCAAGGAGTGTGTCCCAGCACTGCCAGCCGAGTGTTTTTCTGGATCTCTTGATTATATACAAGAGAAGTGGGAAACAATGCAATGTCTTAAATCTATAATACTCATCCGATTAGGAGAGAAAAGACATGGGGGGGGGGGACGTTTTCATAGTGTAATATGTCAATTATCAACTATCAATCAGAGTGTACTACCACCAACAGCAGCACTGACGGTGACAGCCATAGTTACTGGAGTGCTTGCCATTCAGGTCCAGTTCCTTCCCTCCATGCCGTTGATCAAGGCTGGGGATTTACGCTGATTGCTAGTTCCCATCACATACAAGCCCACCCACCTTCCACTTTTTTGTGAGTGCATTTCTAATATTTTATTCCATACATTTTGTAACGGATTGACCCATGACACACAGAGACTTTTGAGGGATGGGGGTTACTCCTGTGCCAGCGTCACTAATTACTTTTGGATCTAAGGTCACCCTGTGCCCCTTTTGGGCATAGGGTGACGGATAAATAATCATGTTTTGCAGGAGATCTGGACATATTACAAGCTGTAAAGGTCAATGTTTCATTCAAGGTGGGAACACATGCTTTTGAGGTGTTAATTGAGGCTGGCTCCTGAAAGAAATTCCATTGTGTGTTGCTAATGACACTGTATGGTGTGAAGAGCCCATTGATGATCAGGTGTGAATCACTTATTGGCAGAGTCGGGACGTCTGGGGGATAATTGACTCACCTGAATGTCATTATCTAAAATAATGTGATTGAAGCCCCACTGTGTGATAAGGAGGGTGGAGAGTTTTTGTTCCTTTGATAACTTTAACATGGCTGTACTGTATATAAGAGAGCTAACCATTAAAGAGTTCATTCATACATTCTGAACCTAGAGAACAGAGCTGAGTCTCGTTATTCTGGGAAATAGAATGGATCGTGTCTACATGGATTGTCGGACTGTCGTATATGCTGTCTTGGGTTAATGGAAGATCGTAAACGGTGGTGACCGTTAAACATTTATTGTAGGTTCATATTATACTATAGAGTGTTTGCGCCATTTCTTTTCTTTCCTAGTTTCTTCTTTATGGAGTGACCTTCAGGTGACTCAGCAGCAACACTTCTTTTTTTTTTTTGGTCAGATCCGTTAATCTATAATTAGTACTGGGCTAGTGACACTCATTTTATTAAATTGCACATCCATTATCAATAAAAATGGATTTTGAATATGTAATGAACACCATATATACAATACCCCTGACCGATAGCGCAAACACTCCTGGTCATTAAGCGATGTGTCTTCTGTGACGTGCACACACAGAATTGTTTGTCACTCATCAAGTTGCCTGATCTCCAGTGTGTTTCAACATTTTGTGTTCAATTTTGGCTTCAGTGTTCTCTTAAATGTATATTTGAGATTATACAAATCTGGCACAGTAAGCAAATAGAAATGTGAAAATGACATCCTCTATTCGCTTTCAACTAAATGCAACAGTAACTCAAGTGTGTAGTCACTGAAAATATACCGTTTCTGTTTTTAAGGTCTGTGTATTGAGGCGATGCAATTTGACAAGCAAATTACTGCATTTCATGAGCATTTTATAATCTTACATCAACATGCACAAACTCAACCTTTGTCATTGTCTGATCATATATTGTGTGTATGTCATGTGTACGCTTAAACATGTCAGTGGTAACGCATGGCTGCACACAGTAGCACATTACTGTGCACGCTCCACACTGACAACGAAAGAAGCATCATGTGACACCCCAGTGACTGGCCTCTGCAATGAGCTTATTAAAAAATAAATAAAAACCACTGCAAAGTCTTATAAATCGGAGCAAACAAATTGAATTCGCTAATGATATCAGAGCAGTGCAGGATATATTTTGATTGTCGTCCTAAAATATCCTTGCTTAATATGTTAACCCCTGCGTGATCAGAGGTCATCGAAGCTTAGATGTCTAGACCACATTTTACAGCCTCAATAAACTTGAAAATGACTCTATTTTGTCAGTTAGACAGTGTGGTCTGAGATGCATACAGGTGCGTGTTCCTAGTTCTCTGCTGCTATGTTAGTAAAGTAATTATTTCAATGGCAAAGATCATTGTGCTTGAGGGTCCGACACCACACTGCACAAAAAAAAATTCGCTGTAACATATCAAAAACGTATGAGCGTTGACATTAGTTTTTATATCATATATTGTGAAGTGATTCCCTGGAAGGGTTAAAATATTAAACAATTTACTTTTTATAAGTTAGTTAAAATGCTGACAGGTTGGACTTTAATGCAATACACACAGTATTGTAGTGTGAATGAGGTGCATAGAAAAACATTGTTTTCTATGTGTCCTTCCAGTGACCTGCATTGATCTGGTGCAGAAAAATGCAGGTCACTGTACATGGTGTGGACAAGCCCTTAGGCCGGGTTCACACCTATGCGAATTGGTTGCGGCTTAAACCGCATCTAATACGCAGAACATTTTTAAATGCATTGTTTTCAGTGAGGCTGGTTCACATATGTGCGATGCATTCGCACTGCGCATTGCCGGAAATCCGTATGCGTTGTGGAGGCCTTGCGGTGCGGCTCAGGTGCGAATTCAGTCCCATTATCTTCTATGGGGACGCAGCTGATTCGCAGATGTGTTCAGTTCTCTTCAGGAATTTCTCTCATTCAGCTCAATACACTTCTCCCCCACTCTCCTCTCACTCAGAACTTCCCCTAGGTCTCCAAATTCGCAGCAGAAACGGAGCTAATCTGCTGAACACTTCTCTTATCTATCTGCAGAGATAAAAAAGCTGAAATTCTCACCGCACAAGTGTGAACCCAGCCTTAAAGTAGAACTATGGCCTTCCATTAAAAAAAGATGCACTTTGCACCTATAAGTTCATCTTTACTTAATTTTCAGGCATTTGGCCCCTCCCGGTACACAAAAGGGACCCCCCTCCCTTTTTCTTTCACAGCCCCTACTTGTAAAGGAAATCCTCCTACCTAGTCCCAACTAGTTTTCACAAAGCTGACATGTGGCTGACACAGAGGAGCACAGTATAGGCAGCTCACATGAGGGGTGCACATGCACATAGTAGCCAGAGGTGGTAGTAAAGAGCTCAGTGTCTGAGATCAATGACACAGAGCAGCCAGATGGTTTCTATAGTGCACAACATGGCTCCCCTTCACCCGCCCTGCCTTTCTTCTAGCTGGGGGAGGGGGGGGGCTCTGGTCCCGTGGCCCGTTACAGATGTATCAGCCGGCAGGTGAGAACTTTGCAGAACTGGTACTTGGAATTGCAGGTGTAGAAGAGTCAGTACTGTCAGCATGTAAGCAGATGCAGTTAGCTGGCTGGCCACTGGATGACTCTGTTCTCATTATAGTATTGTAAAGGGAGGAGTTCTAAGCAAGTGATCGCTCCTCCTTTTAGCAGAGTCCCTCCATTATTGGGTGTGGTAGGTGCCCATATAAAAGACAGAAGTCTTAGGCATTGGGGTCTGGGAGACAAACGCAACATCAGCATGCAGGTGTAGCCAGTTGCTGCAGAGACTAAGATAGTCCGATACCTAAATAAGCCAGATATAGTCATCCTGTCTTACTAAATATGGTCTAAGTGGACTGGGAACTTGGTCTAACTGGACTGAGCGGGATGCAAAACGTATTTTAGGCTAGGCCAAGTGTCCTCTGTCTTGAGTATTGATACCCCTGGGATTTCTAGTGACACCTGGGCGAAGAGTACATAATCTGAAGGTACAAGTGCCACTCCCCAGAGGGCTCAGTATTTGGAGGGCTCTGATGTGCACTGTAACAACATGAGGGGAGTCATGAGTTGGATGCCTAATGGGCCCATCGGAGCCCTCCAAATACTGATGCCCCCTGGGTAGTGAGAGAGTGACATTTAGGGAGCTGGGTTACAAGACAGTGGTGATCCCAAGGAGAGGTGAAGGGTATCAAGGGAAGATGGCTTAACAGTGATGTGCAATGTGTGGCTTTCACATTTGAATGCTGTGGGACCGTCCACTATATGTGATTGGCGAAGTACATTGGCTTTACCCCCCCCCTCCGCCCAATGCTGCATATTACAGAGATTAAATCGCATTGGTAATTAACCTCCCCTCAGTCTCCTCCCCTTCCCCCTATCTAGCCATCTAATTTATTAATCTGCAGAGGGCAATCATTATCTGCTTACTTGTCCGATAATCGCGCGCACACACACATTGCTTTGTTGGTTCCACTTCCAGGCTTCTCAGCCCCACTAGGTCGCAGCTCTCTGTGCTCCTCTGAGTCCTCCCACCCAGCTTCCAGCCGCGAGTATCATCACGCCGCGAAGGCTACGGGGCGTCTTCGTAGGCGGAGTAAAGTGCTAACGGAATGGAAGTAAAGGGCTGGTCATTTATCTAGGCTTGTGTCGGGTGCAGGAGCGCGCTTGGCACACAGTTACAGGTACAGTACAGCTATTGGCGGCACCTGTGGCTAGTGTGTGTACAGTCACACAAACACAGTTGTTAAGCACACTGCCGGAACTTAACCTCTGCCCCCCTCCCTCCAGAAAATTGTTCTGCCCCCCCCCCCCCCCCACTGTACCATCCCTGGCTGCATCTGTCCCCTGCCAGCTCTAACTAACTGCTGATCGCTCAGTTCCCAGGGCTCCCTCACTGGAGCGCTTGCCTGTGGAGGAAGAAGGAGTGGTCTGCTTAAGCTCTCAGCTGCTTGCTGAGTAGCTAAGTAGGGTGCTTGTCCAGGCACGTGGGTGGATCCCGACCATATGGTTGCAATCTTTCCCAAGCCTGGACTGACTCTGTGACATTGGTTGTCTGAACAAACTACACTCCTGTGATCGATGGAAATACAGACATACCCATCACACAGATCTAGAATTGCGTAAAAGCTGGCTGCAGTGCATTACAGATAAGTCAAATGACTTAAGGGTATCATTATAATCTGAGATGTCATTGCAGGTTTGATGGGCTATGATCACGATTGTCATTTTTTTTTATTTATTTTTTTATTATTGCTGTTTTTATAATGTAGCATTACCACCAAAGGAGCTGCTGGTTTGTTTTGGGTCTACACTCTGGCCCTTGGCACAACTGGTATAGTGGGAATTGTGGACCCCAATAGCTTGTTGGAGGGCACAATATCCTGGCACACCACAGTAAATTATATAAATTAAGTGTTACCTCATGGCTCCTCTGCCGTCTAGGGGTATATGGTGCATATAGCAGTAATGGAATGTCCACGACAGGTGTCTTTTTTTCCGTGCTCTTTATCACCCAGCCGGGTAAAAACAATGAAACTTGTGGCGAGTAGAGGTGAAGCAGAAGGAGAAATGGAAGATTTAGGCGTAATAGTAGGGAAACATTCCTGCTTCCAACTACACTTATACTGGCCATACACTCCACAAAAAATCGAACAAACTTTCGAAAAACGAACATTCGGTTGTGAGCGCAAAAGATAGTGCCATCATGTAATGACCGATAAATTGTTCAGTGGACATAAAAAAAAAAAAAATATACCTAGTGCAGAAAGTTTGGACGGGAAACGCATTACCTTCCGATTTATCGTTCGTTCGACAGAAAATTTCCAAATGTGTCCTTCGTTTTTTCGGCTCAGAAACATCCCAACGTTTATCGATTTTCGATAAATGAAAGAACTGTCTGAACGACCGAATTTCGGCTGAATTTTTGTATAGTGTATGGCCAGCATAAGTTTTCTTAACCACTCCGTATAGTGTACCTGGACAGGCCTCTCTCACTGACCTGGCAGCCAGAGTATCACTCAGAACTTAGAGGAAAAGTCTCTGCCACAGACCCTACTTAAGATTGAAATAGCGGGGATAACTCTCCTTAAAAGACTTGGGCCTGGATCTCCTTTAGGTAGTTTGCAGGTTACCGACTGATAGGTGACCAACGTCCAACCTCTCAGTACCCGGTTACCTTGATCCCCGGTGGATTGTCAAGACCCAATTGGATCGCCAGCCTCTCTTGGCTCTCCTCAGATGGACTCCCCACCTAACAACAGCTTCCTCTCACTGGGAACACGCTTGGGATCTTCTCAGAATTGGGGACCCAGTCGATTACTGGGGCCCAGCCACAGCTTTAAATGTTCCGGACCAATGTGGTCCCGGAACGAGGAACACCCCATGGCACGCGCACCCCGGGCTGGAAGGCCATTTCGGTGGGGTGCAGTGATGCAGTCCTCCTGAAGGTGGGCGCCGCACTCGAAGAAGAACCCAGACCAATGGCGTCTGTCTCATAAATACCCTCCCCCAGCATGCACAGAGAGGAAAACCCCTCCTGGTAGGCTGCTGGGGAAAAGCACCTAAACCTCAACTCCACTGTTGCCACCTACCGTCCCGGGGTGCAAACAGCACCCCAGAAACGACAGAATGAGCCCACAGTCAGCCAAGCTGAGAGCTAAATAACTCTCTGACCCCCTCTAAATTTAACTTGGCACCGGTACTTAGAAGTAACCAGGCGCTACAATAAAAATGTTATTTTTTTTTGCTTGCTGTGCTACAGATTGTGCACTGTCCAGCTTTGGGCCTTTTATGACAGCTGTGCTGGTATCTTGGGTTATTCCTGAAAAATGCCACCAGACTTTTAGCTTTCCTCTTGTCTTTAATAGTGTTTGTCAGTTTGTTTCCTTTATATTATTGGTCTAAGGCATATGTATTCTACGTAAGGCTGAGCTGTATGGCTCTCCAGTGACCTAGTTACTGCACAGTGACAGGTTGGTCCTAATCCATCTGTGAACCTTGGCATACTTACAGTATTACAGGGTGAAGCCTCTGCGTCTAGCTGCTAATAGAGCATATAATGGATTTGCTGGGAATAGCCTCTCAGTGGTCAACTGCGAACATCTCACAAACATTGTTTGTTTTCTTCTGTGTAGTTTTTTTTTTTTCCACCTTGGACAGCCAGGCAAGATTGCTACTATTGATTTGTCTGAAAAATACATATTATGTGTGTGTGTGTGTGTATATGTATATATGTATATATGTATGTATATATATATATATATATATATATATATATATATATATATATATATATATATATATATATATATAATTATAAAAATTAAATAGAGGAAAGGCATTTGAAACTTGTTAACAATCCACTGCTGATGCAGTAACTATTACAGTAAAAGCTCCAATTACATTTCTGAAATGGGAGATCTTATTTGCCATACAGTATAAAGCTGCTAGATTGGAGCGATCTTGTTTTAGTGCTAGAAGACTGGAAGGATTTAGAATGGGATACTTTTGCTACTGATTATGTAAATATCTGTATTTTTTAAGGTTGTGCTACTGTAGGTCACATGCACGCTGGGTGTTAAGCTGCTCTGCGTCCAATCCTAATATTTTTGAGTGCTTGGGAGGTAAGTGTGCAGCATCCAGCCATACTGCCTGCAGCCTGTCAAAGTCTATGACAGGCTGATATACGCTGCAGTTGGGTGCTGTAGAGTGGTGCTCGTGTTTAGGGTCCTATGTGTTCCAGGTATATATCCCCAAATAAATACAGCCCTAAACATTAGTACCATTCAATACAGCATCCAGCCTCAGCAGTAGCACCTGTACTTGTCGGACACATGAAAATGCCCCTTTTCGACGCACACCACCCAGTGTATATTATTCAATTCATTGCAGCTCGCCAGTCCTCAGATCTGGTGGCTGAATACGTTTTTCATTTTTCATGCCAAGAACATTTTCAGCAAAAATCGTGTTCTCACTTCCTGGTAATCTAATTGAAATCACAAACAAGGTTATCTTCCTTCCAAGCTATCTTCTGTTATTTCCACATTCCACTCCCCCAAATATAGGAGATGGAGAGGAAGATATGCTCTCATCCAAATCGGGAAAAACGCTCAGTTTACCATCCATTAATCCCTCAATAGATTCAAACCCTCACTGACCTATGTCACTGGCGGCACTGTTGAGCAATTCTTCCTCAATAGTAACAGCAGAGATACTAATGTATTTCAGCTCATGCTCTGAGAAGCTAGGCTCTCCCGGGCCCCTCCAGGAATAACTCCACAGTTTGGCTCCCCCTGGCATGCCTCCATCAACGACTCGGCAGCGCTCCAGTCATCTCCTTTGCTTACTGGAGTTGTCGGTAGCGGTGGAGATGATCAGGTCCTCTCCCCTCCTGAGACATGGAGCTGATTGAGAGAATGATGGCCCCTGCTTCGCTCCATAACATTGGATGACAGAATCAACGTCAAACGTCCCTTCCACCCAATGGTCTTAAAGAGGAATGAAAAAGAATAAAAAAAAAAAGAAAAGGACGTGTGTTTGTTTATTTTATTGCATGTAAGTGTAAATCTGAAATCTGAGGTCTTTTTGACCCCAGATCTCACATTTAAGAGGTCCTGTCATGCTTTTTTCTATTACAAGGGATTTACATTCCTTATAATAGGAATAAAATTGACCCACTTTTTTTATTATGTTTTTAAAGGACATTGTAAAAATAAAAAGTAAAATGAGAGAAATAATGTTTTAAAGTAGACATGTGCAGACTGGAATATTTCGTTTCGTTTTCGTTTGGAAAATACATTTATTTAGTTACTCCCGAAAATCATTTTGATTTATTTAGTTTTTCGTTGGGGAATAGCTTTCGTCCGAAAATCCAATAATACTTGTTTTTTATTTCGAATGGCCAAAAGAATATTCGACGGAATGTCGAATCTTTTTGGTTGCTGGCGAATGAACAAACAAATATTCGACAGAACGTTGAATCTTTACTTCTCATAAATCAAAATCTATTCTCTGTAATGTCGAATCTATTATTTCTATAATGTCAAATCTTTTCTCTATGATGTGGAATATTTTCCCTATAATGTCGAATCTCTCTATATCGAATTTTTACCGCAACGAAAATAAAGCATTTTTTATGTCGGATCTTTCGGTTTTCGTTTCTTGCACTTTCGTTATCGTTTGTTAAAACGATAATGAAAAACACAGATTTTCGGACGAAAATGCATTCTAACGAAAACGAATGCACATGTCTATTTTAAAGTGCACCGTCCCGCTGAGCTTGTACGCAGAATCGAACGCATACGCAAGTCCCCCCCTCTTATGAAAAATGTGTTCAAACTAGACATGTTGGATATTGCCACGATTGTTAGAGTGAGGGCAAAAGACCTCCTCTATAACTCAAAACTGGTAACCTGTAGAATTTTTTTAAACGTTGCCTATGGAGATTAAGGGTCAAAGTTTGTTGCCATTCCATGAGCGGGCGCAATTTTGAAGCATGCCATGTTGGGTATCAATTTACTCGGCATAACATTATCTTTAACAATATTACAAATAATTGGGCTAACTTTACTGTTAACTTATTTTATTTTTTCCAAAAAAGCTGCGCTTGAAAGACTGCAGTGCAAATACGGTTTGACATAAAGTATTGCAACGACCGCCATTTTATTGTCTAGGGTGTCTGGAGAAATATATATATATATATATATAATTAGTGAGGGATTAGCTCGGTAGTGGGTGTGTGTGACCCCCCTGGATGGGTTCACTACACGCTGAACTATACAGAAAGGCAGTAGAGGATGGTTGAAAACAAAGGAAATGGTTTATTCTTCCATATTGCTGGATACAAGTGCAAGCATCAAAACAGCATAAACAAAGCATAAAATAAACCCTTGCCACTTGCGACATCTACCTTCACAACACAGGAACCTACCTATGGAGTCTGGCACAGCCTACTGCTGGGCACATAATCCGCCAGACAGAAGGAAAATAGGATTTTCTTCCGTCCGAAAAAACGGATCTTGACGGAGGCGGATGTTTATAGACGTTAGCGGATGCATCATCCGCTAATGTCCGCGATCCCATAGGGATGCATTGTGAGTCCGTAAACGGACATTTGAAAAGCGGACTGTTCGTCCGCTCGTGTGAAAGGGCCCTAACTCAAAAAGCCTCAGGATGCAGCAATCAGTAGTCATCCTTTGGATAACTTATAGAGGCCTTAATTGCCTCATTCTGAGCAGCTGAAGTTTTCCAACGCCCTAAACCTTTCTTGCTATTTATGCAGCCGACACCTAATGGTAATTGGTGAATTGTCTAAACAAGGCAGAAATGTATCTCCTGTCTGTGACAACACCCACAGATTTACCTGACTCCCTGTCACACATATATATATAATTGTGTGTGTATTCTCTCTATCATGTTTGGGGGTTTGAAGTAATTTTCAAGCAAATAATAAAATGATTTTAATTTGTAAAATACAAGTTTGAAAAATTGGCTTGGTCCTTTTAAGTGATTAAGATTTTTGCATCAAAGCTGTGGAAAGGGTTGGGTTAAGTATTCTTTTAGTGGCTAGGTTGGTTGTTGTGTGTTGGTAATTTTATGTTAAATTAGAACTATAGTTAAAACTTTTTTTTTATTTGGATAAAGTAAGAGAGGGTTATAACCCCTGTAAGATGTATCCGTTTAAAAAAGAATTCTAAGTAGGATCACCAGCAGAAATGAGGAACAATCTATAAGGCAGTTCATAGCTTTTTCTCAAGTCGCAAAAGTCCAAAATGTGAATGAATAGATAACCCGGCCCCCTTTCTCTATAAAAGGGTGGTTCACAGTAGCCATATTGTCAGTGTATGTTGAAGTGGTTTGAGAAGTCTGATAACGGACAAAAACAGAATATCTTTAAAAAACTAACATAATTAAAAGAGATGCTGTTTTTTTGTTTTTTGTTTTTGACATTGGTACATGTTCCCTATTGCAGTGCCAGTTTCTCAAGCATGTTGTTTGACAATGGCTTTCTTATTAGCCCTACAAATTGGCAGTACCCCCTTTGCTACAATGGGGTTCATTGCAAAGTTTGCAAACTTCAAAGAAGATTTGTAAACTGAACCCAGGCTGATTTGTTCAACCATATTCAAGCCATGACCATTATGAGGGTAAGTGTTCCCCATATTAGTTTCATAATTTATTTACAATATTGG